>BMAU01019529.1:0-655862 GCA_019973935.1 Trichonephila clavipes | reverse complement strand
AATGTTTCGTCAATATTTGTGTGGACTGTAAAACTGGTTAAAGAATAAAAAATCAGTCTTTTTCGCAACGCTAAGCCTACTTTATTCGTGCACCCGCTTTTGTTGGGGTACAGCTAGGCAATCTACTTTTACAATTTTTTTACAGATGGCGCTACAGTGCGCTGATGACGTAAGAGTGATTATGAATATTTTTTAAATGCCTTTCCAAACAGAAAGGGCGAGTAAAGACTTGATTACAAAATGAGCAGATTAAGTCTCTGCTATGCACATTCATTTCAGAAAACAATAAGTATGCAAATACAGAAAATGAAAAAAACAGATTGACTAATTAAAATAACAAGAAAGATAACAAACAATTAACAAAATAAAGCAAAAAACAAACAAACAAGAAACGAAAAGTAAAAATTATTAAAAATGTTTTTAAAATGCAAAACCACTTCCGCAAAAATCGTTCGACTAATACAGGGATACAAAAATAGCAAGGCAATCAATTATTTTAGTTTCCATATTTCGTAACAGATGGCGCTAGCACTGCATTAAAACAATCTAACTGGGTGCAGAGCGCTGTCTTGATCCACTCCCTTAATTTAGCGGAACAAATCAGAAGTTCAGTACAGTACATTTGGGATACTGACAGATAAAAGGAACCCTTAAGCCCGGACGTGTAATATTCGATTTTGTTGGAGGCACCCAAGTCTATAATCTACAAACTAAATGGGTTACTTTTATATTTTTGGCCTCTTTTTTCCACTCCTCATTTTTCAAGTGTATGAGGACATTTGGAAAAGTTGCCACCGCAATCTGAAAAATGCACAGAGAAAAATAAACAGCATATTACGTATTTTTTTCACCTCAAAGGTTAATGTTTAAAATTTGCAAAAAAAAAAAAAAAAAATGTTTTGGAACAATTATAAAAAAATCGAAAACCATAAATGACTGAGTTAAATTGGTGAATCAAACAAAAGTTGAAGAAAAAAATGGGATGCTAATTCATTCAATGCTGAATTTATATTCAGTACAATTAAACTGCCTTTCGATCCTTAAGAAATCACTTCTCTATTTAAATGAGTTGAATAAATGTTCTTTTTCTCTGATTGTCATTCATCATTGAGTTAACACTTTACACAAATTATCTAGGAAGAACATTTTCATCACACAGTTTCGAAAAATACTTTATACTATTTCTAAATTATCTTTGTTTACCCATGGATTAAATAAAATTCAATGTTCAATTAAAAAAAAATTTGTTTGATCTAATTCAAAAGATTTTAGTCACGCATGTGTATTGTATGGCATTATCAAGTTTTCTCTAGTTTCGTAATTCAAATTCAAAACTTCACGTGTTATCTTGAGAGTTAATACGCACGCGTATACGTTGTTTTGATTGGGTTTCTTATTTGATATAATGTGATGATTGTATAAGCACCTAGTATCTACATGCCCAACGACTGCCCGTAAAAAAATATTGACATATAATCGACGTTGCTGAAGCTTATATAAATTCAACAATGTTGTGTAAAATTCTACGAGTTTCCTTTCTAAACAAGTGGATATCATCAAAAAATTTAAGTAAACTAAATTTCTGTTTTCTACCCTTTGATAGGTCTGAAAAAGTGAAAGTTGAGCAAAATGTAAATTAATAGTGCACAATGGAACAGATTAGCATTCTAAAGAATAATTCTTTTGAATTAAAAAATTCAATAGATAAAGATTATTCATAGTTATTTTAATTGAGTTACATTGGCTTAAAGATTTTCTGTCGTAAACTGAGTATATATTTAAGAAAATGCTTGCTTTATTAATCATGATGGTTTTTATATACATAGTAATGCAGAATGATAATATAGTCAAACCCCTATTTAATGAATTTCGTGATTAAATGAATTTTTCTCTTTTCCTGATTAAAATGAAGGTAAAAGCCCCTATTTAATGAATAATAAACCTCAAATTAACAATTATTTCAATAGCTGAAATTTTTTTTTATTAGTTTGTGTTAGAAAAATTAAGTTTTTTTTTCAAATGACATAATTTTTGTGTGGAACAGAAAAAAAAAATTCGTATAAATGGCGAATTTCAACAGCCAAGAGAACAGAGCGTTATTAGAATTAACAGATGCAGATGAGTCATGAGTGTAACTTATGTGAGTTTTGAATAGCACTGGAAACTCCTTTTTTATCTCATCACATTCCACAGCATCGGGGAATATTTTAACGATTATGTTACATTCGATGGTGGACTGTTTATCTGTGCAACTGAAGTTCAGGAAACTGTTGATTTGTGGGAACCAATGAATAGAAGTTTTGATGCAGAAATTGATAGTTAAACTCTTAATGCTTCATGTGGCTTGGAATCTGTGAATGAAAAAGTATATCTTTCTCTGCATAAAATTTAAACTCTTTCCAGTTAGGAATTGAAAAATTTTTCAAACATCTATCAATCAGTATTTTAAAATTTCCAGTTAACTGGCATGTAATAATTCACTAATAGTATTTTAAGCTGTTGAATAAAAAGTTAAAATTTCTAACTATGGATATTTTTTGAGTAGTTGATTATTGTAGAATTTCCAAAAGGTGAATGCAAAAAACTTGATATTGTGCTTGGACCCCAATATAATGAATAACCTCGATTTAACACAAAATGTTCTGTCCCGATGAGTTCGTTAAATCGGGATCCGACTGTACCTTGGAATTTTCATTGAATTTATCAACTCTGGAATTGAACATTAGTCATCCAGATTCTGATTTCATCGTTTTTGATTTAGTGTTGCGGTAGAGCTTTATGAAAATTGTTAACTATGGATTATGAATTGAGCTTCCTCACTAATTATTCTCAAAACTTGAAATTCATTATGAAAATAGGGAACACAATGAAGTGCAAGAATACACTGGAAAATTACTAAACCACATCTTGCAGCTGTTTTCGAAATTCATTTGATATCTTTATTGTTTTGTATACTTTGGTAATTTTTAACAAAAAAAAAAACATTTTATGAAAATTTTTTTTTCTTTGTTAAAAATGCACTTAATATTCGTGTAATGTTTTCAGTAAGTGCTTGGTATAAACTTGAAAACTTGGGCAAAAAGATTGAAATAGAAACATTCACACATGATTGTCTTGGCAATATATGGAATAGGGGAAAAAACATGCAATGTCAAAATAAACGTGGAAATTAAGCTGCTTGTTAATTAGAAGTTCGTAATAAAATTCTTTTTATGAAAGGAATGAAAAACAGTTAGGCACAAATAATGTATATGTTATAAATAATGGAATAAAATTTAAAAGTTTTTTAAAGCAAATTCTAAATTTAAAAAGTACAAAATATGTATTTTACTGAATTATTAATTTTCAATTCCATTTTAACAATGTCTATGAAATTTGATGTTTGTACTTGGTACTTTTTAAATTCCTTTGATAAACAACAGCATCATTAATGATATTTGTTTTAATGATGCATCATTCTTAATTAACCATATCAAAATAAAAAGTACTGAAAACATTGTATGTCTATTTAATATGACTTACTGGACTGAAGAAAATTGTAGTAGAAACAAGTAGTGGTTTTTTATAATAAAAATCATTGTCTTCTATCAAAACTGAACTTTTTTGATTAAGTCAAAAAGGTTTATCTATTCTTTTATGCTAGGAATAAGATTTGACCTTTTATTTACTTAAAATGTTTGAATTTTTTAAAAAAATAAACAGTTTAAGAGTTTAATTGAAGGATAATGTTAAAATTATTTTTGAAATTTAAATCCATTAAAGTTTCAAAAGATGCTTTGATTTATTTTTGATTTTAATCAAAATTAATAACCATATATAATAATGAGTTGACTATTAATTTAATTTGTTTTACTTATGAAAAACTATAGTTTTAACTTATTCTAATGAGTAATTAATTGCTTTTGTTTTTGGTTGTTATATAATATGATTCTTGAATCTTTTATATTAGTTTAAAAATAATGTAACTACTATTTTTTCTCTGAAGCCTTTAGATTTTGCAGTAGTCATGTGGAAGTACCTACTTTACCATCAGTGTCTTTTGAACCCAAACCATATAAGGTAAATATAATTTATCTTATTATTATCAATATCAAATCCATTATTGTGATCTGAAGTTTTATTTAAAAGTTGATCTGTGCTTAATTTTTTTTTAATACAACTTAAACGTTATTGTTTTGCATGAAGTTCAATATCCAGATCATGCTTTTTCTTTCAAGTACGAAGGAATTGCTGATAATATTAGCACAAGTATTCTTCATATTACCATAAAATTGAGTATGACTTACTGTAAATTGCATCTATTGGTCCTATTTCTGAGAAAGTAACATTGATTGCTGGAATCCTGGTTTTGATTGCTGAAAACCATAAAAACATAAAGTACATTTTCAAAATTATGTACCATTTTGGGGTGCTAGTTTGATATTGGGGGTAATAGCGCCAAGTTGTTTATGTTCACCAAGATGGGCAATAACAATACAATATGGTTACCTTAATATTTTTATCATCTTCCAATGTGGTTGCCATGGGGATAACGTATATTAGAAGTAACTTTTATTAGTTTTTCCCCACTGTAACCCTTTTAATTTCAGATGATTTTAGTAAAAATTTCTAATTTCTGTTAAAATTTAACCATTTTCAGTGTAATTTTTCGTGTTTGCGTCTTCTGTTCAATACTGTGCTATTTTCGAATATGGATATTTCTAAAATGAGTGAGTACTAGAATATTTTTTCCTTAGAAGAATAAGTGTTGTGCTTTTAATTATCGCTATAAATAATTTATTTTCGCTTTATTTTACGTTTTATAAATATTTTTTTAACGTTCTTTGTTCAGTGCAATTCGTTGAAGGAACTTGCATTGCAAGTTTCATATTGCAAGCTTTCACTACTTTGTAATTAGAATTATTAATTAATTTTAACATACATTATGTAATTATTTTATTCATTATGTAATACAAAAATGCAATTATTACTTTTTTAATAATAATCTAATATTCGTTATTTATAATTGTTTCTTTTAACATTTATTTATAAATATTATGAAATGTTTTCTTATTTATTTATAATTATTGTTGTTATTTATTTATAACTATTACTGTTATTTATTTATAATTATTATGTTATTTATTTATAATTATGTAACACGAGTTACCTTATGCATTATTTTTATTTTTTAACAATTCGAGGATTATTCTTTTTTTATAATTGCTATTTAATTGTATTATGTGATTATTAACTCTAATAACTTTTATTAAACCGTACTAAATGAATATTATGTATAATTACGATAAAATAATATTATAAGATTATTATATGCTGCTTATAATACATTTATTACTACATGTTACTTTTTCTTACATATTATTGATATTCATTATTGATTAATTGATCTTGGTTATTCTCAATCTCTTCCTATATCCTTTATTTGAAATACATTTCAATGTATTTCAAAACAATTCTTTAAAATTATTGTGTATCATTAAATTACCGTTAGGCCACCATATTGGATTTCATTCCAACTACAGCAAACGCTGCTAGGCGCGATCTTATCGTGCCAAGCAGCGCTTGGCGCAATTACCCCCGATATCAAATTAGTTCCCATTTTGGTTATTTAGGCATTTGTTTTCTATGAAAAAAAAATGTTTTGATGAACTAATTATATGTGAAAGAAATTTTATTTTCTTTAAATTGTAAGGTATAAGCAAAATCATACCTTAATTACTTTTTCTCTAGATTCTAGTTCAAAATTTCATGAAAAGTTTTATATATATATATATATATATATATTGTTCTTTTTTTGTTTCTGCAAAATCAAAATGGCTGCTGTAAGAAACTTAAAACTTGGACTATATTTTAGTTAATAAAATATTTATTATTGCTTTTTTGTTTAGATTCTTGCTTTTACTGTTATTAATTGTAATTTTGCTCAATTCTATAATGTCGGGAAACAAAACAGATTGATCATATTAATAAATAATTCTAAAATAGGGAATAAAGCTTAATTAATTCAAAATATGTTTTATTTGTTGTTATCCTGTAAATGTAAACAATTTAGAGCTGACGAAAGGTTGTTAAAATTTATACTGAAAAATTATGTCACATTCTGAGTAAACTGAGATAGGAATTTTATTAAGGCTTAGGCTAACATTGATTTACAAAAAAATAATTTAAATGTGGATGCCAAAATAATTTCAAAATCATTACCCATGTCCAGAAAAAAAAGTATGATTGTTTCCATAGGTAAAATTTGACTCTCTTTTCTAGTGTCTGTTTTTTAAATTTAAATTTTCTTTGCTTTGCATAATTTTATAAGGCATGTTCGAATCTACTATTTTCTCTTTAAGCCTTACATGAAGGACAAACACTTAATTAACTCTTATTTGTTAATTTTTTCAATTTGAACTTTACTTTTGTTTTAGAAAATAGAAAATAAAAAAAATCTTAATTTATAACTAGATAACCAAACTTTTTGTTGACACTGTTTTTTTATGTAATTGATTACAAAAAATGAATAACTGATTTTGTGAAAGTATGCTCAATTATCCTTGACTACTCCTGCCTTTAAGTTTCTGAAAGTTCTTTTATCAGGTATAGTTTATGAAATAAATATATCCAGTCAGGTTTAGCTTAAATAACAAATCTATTCAAGAAATTTAAAGTATGTGGCTGTATACATTATATGTACTTTTGAATATACTCAAATGACTAAACAATTCATAAAAAATAGTGTTACAATATTCTTTAACCATAAGCTGAAATCATTTATCTATGTGATGTTTTTGCCTACTATTTCTAGCAACATTTAAGACTTATTACCATTTCCTATATTTTCTCTTGAGCTATATGGATAGACCTGAATTCTTTTGCAATCCTATATGGAAAATATCTTGTTTAATTTAGGTTAGTTGATTCAGCAGGTATTATTTATTGTGTTTATTATACATTTGTTCTATTTTCTATATGTTTAATTATATTTATTGATGTGTAACAAAAAACCTAATTTAAAAACAAACATGCTAATTTTTTCCCCCTAACAATTACCAAAAGATGCTATATGTAAAGTCTAAGAGAATTTAGATGAAGCATCCTATAGAATAAGTCAATGATATGGAACTAATTTGATAACGAGGGTAATCGCGCCAAGGGCTGCTTGGCGCGATAAGATCACGCCTAGCAGCGTTTACTGTAGTTGGAATGGAATCCATTATGGCGGCCTAACGGTAATTTAATGATATACAATAATTTTAAAGAATTGTTTTGAAATACATCGAAATGTATTTCAAATAAAGATATAGGAAGAGATTGAGAATAACCTAGATTAATCTATAAATAATGAATATCAATAATATGTAATAAAAATTAACATGTACTAAGAATAGTATTATAAGCAGCATATAATAATCTTTTAATATTATTTTATAGTAATTATATTATTTATATAGTGCAATTTAATAACAGTTATCAGAAATAATAATCATATAATAAAATTTAATAGGAATTTTATAAAAGAATAATCGGCGAATTGTAAAAAAATAAAAATAACGCATAAGATTACGCGTATTACATAATTATGAATAAATAACATAATAGGTTTAATTAAACAACAAAAATAGTTATAAATAAATAACATAATAATTATAAATGAATAATAGTAATATTTATAAATAAATAATAGTAATTATAAATAAATAAGAAAATATGTAATAATATTTATAAATAAATGTTTAAAAAAACAGTTATAAATAACGAATATTAGATGATTATTAAAAAAGTAATAATTGCATTTTTGTATTAAATTATGAATAGAATAATTACATAATGTATGTTAAAATCAATTTAGAATTCTAATTACAAAGTAGTGAAAGCTTGCAATATGAAACTTGCAATGCAAGTTCCTTCAACGAATTGCATCAAACAAAGAACGTAAAAAAAAACATTTTTAAAATGAAAAATAAAACGAAAGTAAACGATTTATAGCGATAATTAAAAGCACAACACTTATTCTTCTAAGAAAAAAATATTCTAGTACTCACTCATTTTAGAAATATCCATATTCGAAAATGGCACAGGATTATACAGAAGACGCAAACACTAGAAAAATTACACTGAAAATGGTTAACTTTTTACAGAATCTAGAAATTTTTATTTAAAATCATCTAAAATTAAAAGGGTTACAGCGGGAAAAAACCAATAAAAGTTATTTCTAATGAACGTTATCCCCTTGGCAACCACATCGACAGACGATAAAAATATTAAGGTAACCATATTGTAATGTTATTGCCCATCTTGGCGAACATGAACAATAACTTGGCGCTATTACCCCCGATATCAAACTAGCACCAATGATATTTCTGAAAGCAACAAAAATCAAACTATCACTGGAAATTTAGAATCTTCTTAGATCAAAGATGCTGTTCAATGTATGTCCGGTAAAGATCATGTAAGAAAGAGAATTCAGTATTTTCTGTTAAACAATACAGTGGTTGCCAAAATTGTGGACACTTTTGGAAATTTTCATGTTTTTAACTTTGTATGCTTATAGAAAATGTTACGTTTCTAAAAATGCAAAGTTGTATTTATAATTTTAAAAAAGAGTTTAATGTTAAATTTATAATACAAAAAAAACAAATATATGCAATACAAGATGATATATTTTAAATTCTCCTTAAAATGATACGTACAACTTTGCATTTTGAGAAATGTAACACTTTTCTATAAGCATACAAAGTTAAAAAACAGGAAAATTTCCAAAAGTGTCCACAATTTTGGTCACCACTGTATGATTTCTCAGAGGATTAAGAACATATCTTTGTAAATTTACTGTAATAGAAAGAAAGAAATATATACTATATGTATTTAAATAATAACTTATGTGGAAGAAATTTTTAACTCAATACCTTCTCACTGGGAAGATGTAGAAGGGCATTTACTTTCATTTTGCATGATTTCTATGAGAAACAAACTGATTAGGCTAATTTCTGAAGTGCTTATATGAATAGTGACATATCTGTATCTGTTATAGAAGCTTACATTGTCATATCAAAGAAATATGAGATAGGCTTATCAATATAGAATAATTGTGTTTGTCTGTTTTTAGGGTCCTAATTATAATGATGTTCTTAACTCAAGAAATACAAACATTAGTCCTTTTGTACGTTTAATGTATAAAGAACCAGTTATGATTAACCAAGGCTACATGCAGTATGTTTGGGATCATACTGGAAAAAGATATTTAGACATGTTTGGTGGTATTGTTACTGTGAGTGTTGGACACTGTCATCCGTAAGTTAATTGCTACTTTATAATTTTACACTTATCTTTACAACTAACATTAGTTTTACTATTAGAAAAAAAATTTCAGGATAAACTACAGCCAAATATTTTTATTTACATTTATAAGAAAGACTAAAATAGTTACAGGAAGTAAAGTAGTATTTAATCAATATTCTCTTTTAAATTATGATTGGCATTGATTATTTTAAATGGATCTCGAAGAAAAGTTGTATTTCTCTCGTTTCGTTGTTCACTGTTTTATTCTGAAGTAAACTGTAATCTTGATGTTTCTGTTAAATGCACATGCTCACTGTTTTGTTACTTTTAAACATTTTCAAAATGTTAAGTTATTTTTTTTTGTTATTGTATTAACTGTTATAAATAGGTGTGACATATGAACTGGTTTAAGTGAATAATCGAATCTATCCAACAAATGAATCTGTGGATGATGCAATCTGGATGTTAATGCGCAGTTCACATGTATTTTTGGAAATAGTTTCAAATTGAAATTTTCACCATTTTTCTTAGTCTATTATTAAAAATTTAAATCCTTTTATATATTTTAGCTTTCATTCATTTCATTTTCAAAATAGCAGTTTATATAATTTTTATTCATTTAATTTTAAAAATGAATATTTTATTTTTATAATGAAAAAAGAATTATATTTCCTATTTTGAGTACTCTACTTAGCAATTGAAATTAAAATGATGTATTGAGCGTGTGATTAATTCTTATTAACATTTCTTTTGTTAAAATAAATGAAAGCTCTGGTTATTACAGACTTATTGATTGAAATAATTTATGCCAATATATAAAATGAATTATTCTGGAATTTATAGAATAAACAATTTTTGTTAAGCTTGCAGCAAATAATAAAAAGCATTGAAATGTTTAAAATATAATAATTTCTTCATATTCTTTTAATTGCTCATGAGAAGTAACTCATATTTAAGGTACAAAAAAGGTCATTTTTTATTATAAATAAAATATTTGTATTTTTTTTAGTAAAGTTACTAAAGCAGCTGTTGATCAAATGCACAAGCTATGGCATGTAACAAATCTATATATGCATCCAGAATTACATGAATATGCAAAAAAATTAACTGATCGTCTCCCTGGGGACTTAAAAGTGAGTATGATTTATTTTTGTGTGATTTTTTTATTACAAAATATAGAATAAATGCAGCACCACCTTTTTTTGGTATAAATTGTTTGAAAAATTATTTTACATGCTAATTAAATGAACCTTGATTGTAAAATTTTATTGGTCACATAAATTTAGAGTTTATTTTCATAGTCATTTAATTATAAGTTTATCTCTTAAAAGAGACTCCAAGAAAAATTCATTTTATTTCAGAGAAGTTAAGGTGCATATAGAATAGCATGTGAATTAAAAGTAGTTTTTAATTTTAAAGAAATAAGTGTTCATATACTTTATGTATTCCTATGTCTGTTATATATTGAGCAATATATTGAATATACAATCATTTGAATATATTGCTCAAGCATCATACTGATGTGTTTTTTATGTTCCATTTTTTTATTTTACATTTTATTGAGATTTTTTCTGATATGCAAGTGTGTTTGTGCATTTTTTTAGGTGTGCTACTTTTGTAATAGTGGATCTGAAGCAAATGATTTAGCTATACAACTATCTAGACTTTATACTGGTGCTTTTGATGTAATATCTTTGAGGTATGTGTCATTGATAGTTTTTTTTAAATGATGTATATTGTTTTGTTCATTTCCCTCTTTTTCTTTTAATTTGTTTTGAAATGAAATTATTATGTACATTCTAGATAAATTATACATGTTTTTTCTTTGAACTTCAGTAAAAAAAGAATCTGTTTTTAAATGTGAATTAAGGTTTAAATTGGTTTAAGAAGCAACTTGATACTATTTAGGCATTGTTTTCCTTTCATAATTTATGATTTTAAATACCTGTATATGATGTACAAAAATTGCTTTTATAATTTTGACACTGAGTAAAATTTGATGCAAAATTTTTGTTCTTATATACATAAGAATAATAATTGTTTTTGTAAATTTTATAACATTTTTATTTAGCAATAAATCTATTTGAAAGAAAGCATTTTATAGTAGAAAAAATTGTTTATTTATGACATATAACTGTTTATTTTTTCAAATATGTTTTGTAAATGAAAAGTTTATTAATTAACACTAATATCTTAATATTTTTTGAATAAACTAAGTAGTTCCAAAGAAAGAAGTCAAGGCTACTAAAAGTATAGAACATTAAGCTATCACTTTCAATCATTTCTCAAAAAATTGAACTTATGTTTTGGTCCATTTGTTTTTTTTAATGCATTATAACAGAAAGAAATCTAGTATAATACATACAAACAAATATGTTTCAAATTTTAATTGATTACTAGAAAACATGAAAACATTTTAAAAGTTCTTTTATTGAATGCAATTTAAAATTTATTAGTAAGCATTAAAAGTGATTTAATATCTTTTACATCATGCACTGATATATGTTTACAAATTTCCAGATGTGAAGATGATCATGTGAAATAAAGTTCCTAACTTTTAGTGGAGCTATTATTTTTTTTAATACTACATTCGTTTTAAATACTAACAAAATATATGTCAAATAAATAAAATAATAATTATGTATTATAAATATCCAATAAAATCAAAAGCATGAAGCAAAAATATAGTTGCTGTAAGTCACTTCACAGAAATGTGTTCAATAATTTGAGTAATTGATTAGATTAAGACATACACCATTATGTCTGTAATATTTATTATATGAACATGATATATTCTTAAAGGATATTATCTTAAAAACATTATATTTATGATTTTAAAGATATTTAGTTGATTTTTCCATCTGCGTTTTGCATACGGACCATTTAGCTTTTTTAAAATGAACAAAAAGGTTTATTTTCCATTAATTGTCAACACAAATTTAACTTTGATCAATTTTTTAAAAAAAAAAATCATAGGCAAACTTACCTTAATTGGAAGTGTGTGTTATTGCTCTGAGTTTTTTGGAAAATAATCGATTCTTGCAGTAGCAAAACTTACTTTATTGCAATATTTGTTTCGTGCTCGGTGCTGTAATTGTTTCTAAATTAGTTTTGTCTTGGTGCTAAAAAAGACATGATTTTGCTTATCAGATCAGTTGTCCAATTGTGTTTAAAATGAAAATTTATTCATATAATATTTTGGACTCATTAAGAAATGACTATACCAGAAATATGTTTCAAAATAAGAGGAATTTTTCAATTCATAAAGCAGTTTTGAATCTTGCTTAGATAAAGAGAAAAAGGTAAAGTATTTCTATGTTTTACAATGGCATTTTGAGATGCATAATTGACTGCTTTATGATAGATAGGGTATCCGAAAAGTATGACACTTTCAAAAATGATTTAAAAGTAAACAAAGATTTTCACTTACGTTTTTTTTTTGTTCGATAAAGAAAAGATTAAAGTTTTTGTTTAATGAAATACAAATTAGATAGTACAACGTCCCTAATTTTAAGCATTCTCGTTTCAAAATAGCTTCGTCGCTAGAACGTGCAATTTGTCGCATGGTTTATCGAATATTTAAATCTACAACACATGTACAATGTAAATAGGGTGCCACCACAATAGAGTTTGGAAGTGAGAAAAAGTTACCCAGGCGATGGATAGAAAGAAGTCCAATAACGGGGTCACCTAGATCCCTAGACATGACACGTAATCCTAATATTTGTTTACCAATCTTCAAATAATGACAGTGATGAAATGAAAAGTCGAATTACAATGGCCATTGAGATTGTTGATTGTGCAATGCTTCATGGAAAGTGGCTAAAATTATCGTCTAGACTCGATGTATTGCAAGCAATTAATGGTGCACAAACATTGAAATCACGTACTAAATCTTAGTAAAAAACTTGAATATTTTCTTTATGGAGCAAACAAAACAAAAAATGTAAGTGATATATTTTTTTTTGGTAATTTATATTTGAAACTGTAGTAATACTTTTTGGGCACCCAGTATATTTAATGTATGAATGTTCTCAAGAAAATTGCATTGGCAAAATCAAACGATACATTTCATTTTTCTATACACTTTTATAACAAACAAATCAATGCATTAAGGAGTTGCTCGATTGTAATGAAATTTCGTATGCAAGGACGTTTGGATCGAATACACAAATGATTAAAATTTATTGTCCAATGAATGAATAACGGGAGTTCAAGCACATTGGAACTACACATTCCGTGGGTGTATATAAGGAGCAATTCTCAATCCGAAGGTCAAAATTTCTGTTGCATTTTGACTGCGTTATTTTATGTTGGCTGTAACAATGCCTCGTCGAATAATTTGTGCGCATTACAAGCAAATGTCAGAGTTTCGAAAGAGGTCGCTTGATCATATTAGAAGAGACTGGCTGGATGAATCAAAGAATCATTTGACAACTAGGGCGAAGTGATGAGGCGATTAGACGATGCTGGCAAGAGTGGGTAAACCGAAGAAATTAGCATCAGAATGGCAATAATTGACCGATGGCTACTATAGAGCGATTGTCAGAGCAGCTGTCGCAGCACCACATTCATTGTTTGCAACTATCCACCATGGGGCCCGCGCAAATGTGTCCACATGATCCTCTACAGAAGACAGATAGTGGAATTTAAGCTCACGCCGACCGTTACACCGCTTACCTCTGCCACCTGTACACAGTCAAGTTCGATTGCCGTGGTGTCAGGCTCGATCAAAGTTGAACTGCGCTCACTGGGAACATATAGTTTTTAGTGACTAATTCCGTTCCCAACTGTCTCCTGACGACAACCACAGACGTGTTGGGAGATGTCCAGGGTAGCGTGGGGATGCTGCCCTAATTATCGTACTCCACAACAGGGCCTTATGGTCTGGGGAGCCATCTCCTTTGATAGCTGTATCTCTTTAGTAGTCATTTCTGGTACTCTGATAACATAGTGGTACGTTGACGACATCCTATGACCAGTTATGTTTCCATTACTTTTGCAACTCCCAGGACTTACTTTTCAATACGATAATGCCCAGTCGCACCCAGCAGGTGTTGCTGTGAATTGTCTTCAAGCTTGCCCTACTTCCTTGGCCAGTTAGGTCGCCTTATCTCTCCCCTATAGAGCACATTTAGGACGTTATGGCATGGTGATTACAACAATCTTGGAATGTTGACGATTTAGCCCAACAGTTGGAGACAATTTGGCACGAAGTTCCGCTGCACACACCACCTGGGAACTTTATTAGTCTGTGCCACTCCGGGTGACAGCTTGCATCCAAGCTAGAGGTGGGCCAACTCCTTATTACCTCCTCCCTTTGAAACGGTTAAACTCTGAAATAATGATTCAAGTGTTCAGAAATTTTAATCATTTATTTTTCTGTGTATGTTTTTCGCCAATTTTGCATTTGGACAATTCTTTCTTGAAGCATCATGTTTTTCTTTGTTTGTTTGTTATAGAGGCTGGGATGGCTAATTAATGACAGAATATTTTGGGCACACCATCGATCAAAAACGGTTTGCATTTTAGCTGAAAATAATTAAGTTCACTATGAAGTATTGTGAACAAACGTGAGTGATCTGTCGCGATGCTGACGCGTTGGGGAGCAGACTCGTTTGTTATGTCTTGTGTAGTTAGGTTGTGTATTATAATTGTTAATGATGCAAAGTTTATTAACGCTTAGTGTGTGTATGTAACTATTTCTAGATATATTCAAGTTGTTTAAAAAATATATTCTAATATTTATATTAATGGTTACATCTAATTTATCAGTGTGATCTAATTCTTGTCTTATAAGTCTAATTCATCAGGTAAAACCCTCACGGCTTTATTTAAAAAAAAATTTAATGACCTGAGAGAAAAGCAAAAGAGCAGACACTACAGAAATCTCATATAAATACTCAATTTCCAAAAAACAAAAAAATCTGCGCATGCGCCCACAGTCAGTAAAAGGGTTTTGGAGGGGGGGTGATTAAACGAGAGCACATAAAATAGTCAATTTCGTCGACACAACTGTGTATTTAAAGCTTGTTTGTGTTAAATTTACGATTTTTAGCTGCTATTTAACATGGCTAGTTCAGCAAAAAAACAAAAAGTGCAAGATAGTAAGTGTAGCAGAGAATTTCAAACTTGGACTGAGAAATATGTCATGATCAGTAGAGGCGACAAAGCGGTGTGTGTTTTATGTTCTGGAAAAGTGGTATGCAGAATATAATCTGTAGAACGGCATTTTGAAACAAATCACAAATCCTTTTGTGAAAAAGCGAACCAGAGGAAAAAGAATTAATTGCGAGTGCAATAAAAGACAAATAAACAGTCGACGTCTATAATTAAATATGTAAGCAAATATATTGTCACACAAGTGCAGCAAGTTACTCGGCTGCAAATGTCATTGCTCTGCATGGTAAACCTTTTCAAGAGGGAGAGTTTTTGAAGGAAGCTTGGTTGGCATGTGCCCTCACTTTTTGATGATTTTGATAATAAAGATAAGATAATTCAGCGCTTCAAAGATATTCTTCTATCTAGAAACACAATAAAAGATAGAATCTTGAAACTGGTAGAAAATGTTACAGATCAACAAAAAAAGGACATTAAATCCGCTCCTTTTATATCTCTGTGTCTTGACGAAAGTATTGACATCACTAAATCTGCATGTTTAGTTGATTTGCTTGATACTGTGTGGGAAACGTCATTAAGGAAGAATTAATTGCTATAACATCGTTGTTAACAACTACAAAGGGCACAGATATTTGTATGACAGTAAGAAATTCACTTGCTGAGAAACACACTGATTTGAAAAAAATTGTTTTAGTAACCACTGATGGTGTTCCAAATATGATAGGCAAAAAGAAATGGTTTCATTTCTTTATTTAAAACAGAGGTAGGACATTCGATTCTTGAATGTCACTGCATTATTCACTAACAAGCCTTGTGTGCAAAGAGTGGTTTAACATCTCTTGATAATGTAATAATGCTAGTCACACAAAAATAGTCAACCTCATATCGTTGCAGGCTTTAAATAAGTAAAAGTTTGATGCTTTGTTGGATGAAGTCAATTCCGTGTATAATGGCTTACTAATGTATAATAATGTTCGCTGGTTGAGCCACGTGAATGTACTTCAAAGATTTGTTGATTGCTTGGAAGAAATTAGACTGTTTTAACAAAATGAGAGCAAAATTGAACAGTACCCATAATTGGTGGATATTATGTGGCTTTTAAAATTGATGTTTTTTACAGACATATGCCACACATATGTTTTTTACAGACATTTACAGAGAAATGAAATGAAGAAACAGCTATTGATGAATTTATTTCCATAATTGATTCTTTAATCAAAAAATTTTCAGCGAGATTTTTTCAGTTCAAGGAATTATCAGAAACGTTCAAATTTATTATGTACCCTGATGTGATTTTGGTTGATAAACAGAACTTGTCCCTATTCGATTGGTTGGAAATGGAAGAATTTGAAATGCAACTGATTGATTTCCAGTCTAGTTCAATATGAATTCAAAAGTTTATTGAAAGAAAGAAAAAGTTGGAATTGATTGAAGCAGAAAGATTAACAGGCAATATTAATAAAAATACCAGTAACGAAATTTTGGAAACATGGAATTTGATTCCAGACGCATTTAACTGTTTGAAGAAGCTGGCTTATGCTATTTTAACCATATTTTCATCTACCTATGCCTGTGAGTCATTATTTTCATAGATAAATAACATCAAAGACTCTCTTAGAAACCGTTTAGCAGACGACTCTAATTCAGCATGCATTCTGCTAAAAGTAACATCTTATAATCCTGATAGAAGTTATTTGTCATCTAATCTACAACAGAAGTCACTTTTAATGTTACTTTAATTTAAATTACATGTATAGCTAAAACATTTACTACTTTACAGTGCAAAATATATTTTTTGATATTTAAATAAAGAATTTTGATTTGTTCGTATTTAGTTTTATTATTTTTCCAATAATTGCAAGTCAAAATTATTTGATGGCACGCCTATAACTCACTAAACATTTCTTTGGAAAAAATGGCAGGTTGATGCAAACAGGTCCTACACCCCTGTTATAGAGTGTACTTTATTCCCTAAATTTAAATAATTTATTTAATGTGTGATGTTAATGGATTAATTCTTTTTTTAAAAGTGCCTTTATTTTTTAATTGGACAGCTAACAAATGCTTTCTAATTTATTTGGACATAGTTAAAATATGCTGACAGAATTTTAGACATTCTGGAATTACATTTAATCCAATAAAATTAAAATTTTCTTTGTTTTTTTATAATAGTCTTTTTTTTTATTCATCATTATTAAATACCTCGAATTCAATCCTGAAATTGGAGATTAAAAAGGAGAAGTAACATACTGAAGCTGCTTATGTAATATTTTACTTTGTTCCCCCCCTAAAAATAATAATTTCAAATTTAAAAAAGTGCAATTTTTCTTAAAAAATTTTTGATTGAATTTTTAATATAAGGGGGAAAATTGTAAATAATTCAATATATTAATCAATCAAGTATATTTGAGAATGTTGAAAAATCTCCAAATTTGCCATACAAATAATTAAAATTACCATTTGTCAAGATTTATTTTTGTTTGTTATATGGCAGATTAAAGAGCTTACTCCATCTCTCTCTTTACTTTTGCTTTCTTACTCCATCTCTCAATACAATTTTTCCAAATTTTATTTTTTCATCCACCTTTTTAAAAATCACATTTTTTTTTTTCATTTAGATGACTGAAATGGAAAAATATACATTAATTTTTTAAGAAAATTTTAATACATTACTTTCTGTTTAGTTTGTATGTGTTGTATATATTTTTTTCAGGAATGCATATCATGGTGATACTCCATATTCGATAGGATTATGTGGAATTGGCACATGGAAACATAGCTTCCCAAATGGTTTTGGTATGCATCAAGTAAGACATTGTCAAATTAACTGCATATAGTTAAAAACATGCTCTTTTATTTTATATATTAATATTTAAAATTTCATAAGTTTAGTTTTTTCCAAATAATTGCAATCTAAGAAAAAACATTCATTATAATAGAGTTGGACCTCTATTTTGAGAACGTTTCCCTGTTACCAAAAACCAAGAATGTGGAAAGTATGAATCTGTGTAACAAACTTTCCACGTAATGAACTTTTTTCGAGATTTACCGACTTCGTTCAATAGAGGCCTGACTGTAGTTTAAATGTATTGTATATTAAAATGGTTGTTAGTCCAATTCAGAATTGTAATCTTATTCATTAATGATATCATTGCTTAGAAAAACAAATTGAAGTATAACTGCTAATATAGCTCAATTAATGTTTGTTAGACCCCTAAAGCTTTTTTAGAATTCATCTGCATTTTGTAATCAAATTTTAAAGTGTAATATTTGACAAAAATGTTGTAGTCCCTATTGTGTGTCGAGTAATAATATTCTGTATCATGGGGGTGTAATAGTATTCTATGATTAAGCTTCTAAAACATGTGTGAAAATGATTCAAAAATAAAACAGAAACCTTCAAATTGCAATAAGTTCTTGAGTACTTTCAAATGTATATGCAAGTATAGCCTACCTGCACTTAGAATGCACATGAATTTACACCCTTGGACATACATTGAAAGTTCTTCAGTGTGTAAATTCATGTTTACTCCAGAGTGTATATACATATATAGGCATTAAGGAAGTCCGAATTTTTTTTCTCTCGGTTGCTATGCTGTAGAAAAATTACAGTTTGCCTATCTAAGTAATGAAAGATCTCTTTGCTCAACACACTTAAACATTTTGAAAAAAGAAAAAATTTGGCTAATATATATATTTATTATTTTATAATTATTTAACTTATGAATGTTGGGGTTGTTTTAAATGTAAAGCTTGGAGCATGAGGAGTGGGAAAAAAAAATTATGAACTATAAAAATTCAAAAAAATTTACTCTTTTTGCTGAAACCTTAACAAAACACATTGAGGTGTTTGAAAAATCAGCAGTATTTTGCAATTTTATTCAATTGTACTTTTAAACATTAATGCATGGTAAGCATATGTTCTGCCTCTTTTTTTTAATATTGTTCCACTATGTGTGTTGACTTACTGCTAAACATAATTTTTAAAATTATCCAATACTTTTATTCAAAGAAATGTATAAAAGCAGATTTTTAAGGATGTTTAGGTATTAGTGATCTTGACAAAAATTAGTTTCTTGATGCTATCTTTTGCTTCAGCACCACATACTTTTCGAGATATTTCGAACACATTTAATACCTGTATAAGGTTCCTCTACTTCATTGTGATAGACTAAGCTTAAAAATGAAAGGGGGCCGGAGAACCTGGACCCCTGCCCGAGGCGGCAAATTTGGATCAAATTTGAAATTTTTAAAAATATTTTTTGTTACAGAAAATTTGATGTATTTTCTGAAATATTATTGAGTGTGAGTTTGGTATTTATTTAATGTATTTTATTTCCTCCTTTCCCTTCCTCTGTACGTTTAATGTCAGTTTCTTTTATGGTGAAACTTGAAGGGTTTGAGGCAGAAATATATCATAAACAAGGAAACGTGAGATATTTTTACTCATCTTTCACTAGTTTGTTTCTTCCCATCCTGAAGTGGGGTTACAATAGACATACCTTTCATCTATATGATGTTTGGTGTCAGCTATCCAAAAGGGGACAGGGGTAATAAGTTTTTGATGGAGAGCCACAGAATATGTTTTGTTTTAGTTTTAAGTGTACTAGTTACTATAAGTAGAAATAAATGCTTGTGATCAACACCATCAGTTCACTCCTTTTCTAAGAAATTGGCCTGCTGGAATGGGCAATTCCTTCTTTTACATTCTACTCGTTTGAAATAACTGATAAAATTATGTCTTTAATTTTGTATTTTTTAAGAATTATTTTGTATTTTTAAGACTTGTATATATATATATATATATATATATATATATATATATATATATATATATACATACATATAATTATATATATATGTTTATATAGTATAATAAAATAAAAGTGAAGAATAACTAGAACCCACAGTATATATATATATATAGTATATATATACATAACCACAGTACATATATATATAGTTATGCTGCCTTTTTGTGTTTCTCATTCAAATTTTATAGGTGTGTATCTATGTGAAAAATTTTTCTTTTTGAACTATAATTTTTTGCTTTGGAGAGAGGGGTAGCATTTTCCATTTTTGTCCGGGGCGGCAAAATTGTTAGAGCCGGCCCTGTTATGAAGATCACTGACCAATCATGTTGTTTGGGGGTGATTCTCATTATATTACTCATACTGAAAGTTTGAATTAATCATCATTATTCTTATTTATGGGGTTGGATTTGTTTAGTGTCAGCGTATTCCAGTTTCAAAAGTTTTATTTGAAGTATTTGAATTAGTTTGAGGCTCTTTGTTTTTATTTCAAGCCTTTCTATTAAGTAACATATTTGTCACCTACAAGTCTAACAGTACAAACTTTTCCAACCCTTGTTTTCTTTGCAAGAATATAAAACTTAATAAAAGTAAGAATGTAAACGAAAATAAAAGCCCTTACCAAAAAATTGATTATCACTTTTCCATCTGCTGTCAAGTAATTGAAAGACAAAATAATTTGGTGAACTGGCAAGAATAGGTCTCTATTTCCATAGCAATCTGAATATGTCTCATATCAGTGCTAATCACGTGAAAGAAAGCAAGGCAACAAACACACGAGCTGGCCAGGATACTTCAGCTTTTTGTTCCTCTAAAGTGTCTAAATTTTTTCAGAAAACTACAAAGAGAATTCTTTTATGTAAAAAAAATGGAAATGAAAAATATGTTTCCAGTTTATTAAGGGTTGTTTATTAAATTAAAGTGAAACTGAATAAAATTACAAAATATTGCTAATTTTTTTAAAAATGTATTTTGAGCCTTTTGCATAAACATCAAATACTTTGAAATTACTGAATTTATTTATTACTTTATTTATTTTTTTCATTCTTCTCATATCCCAAACTTCACATTCAGAACAGTAGCATATCAACATGTCTTAATGAAACAATTATTAAAAAAATTAACAAAAAATAGCAAAATTTCTCAATTTTTCAAAATTTTAAGTGCATTGTGCGAGCATAATATATATATTTATTTGAAAAATCCCTTTTTCCTGTTTTTACTTAGCTGGGCAACTTTTCTTAAGTGGTACATTAATCCAAAAAAAAAAAAATTATGTATAACTTGGAAGCACATAGCTGTGTGTTTTTGAGAGATTGTAAAAATTTTAGATCATGTGAAACTCGTGGTTTAGATGTCTTGAATTGACAAACTATAGGTATTTAATGCATGCATTGTTCATTTTTAAAAAAAGTCCTTGAATGAAATTTTTCGCTTTCTTAGTCTCAATAGTTAAGTGAGTTGGTAAAAAAAAGAGAAAGGTTATAACCTAACTTAAAGAATGTATTTTTAAAACATTTTTTAATGGTTTGCATCTCTTGGAGAGAGAGAGAAAATAGTAGGTATTACATTCCAATAAGACACCTGATATAATAATAATAATAGCAATAATAATTGAACTATATAAAAAGACATTACAATGAATTAAAAACGTTGAATAAAACATTAAACTAATAAATTAGTTTTTCAAAGAAAACGTCATTATTTTCATTAATACATTTCACATTGAACTTGTATGCAAAATCGTATCTTTAATTATGTAACCTTTTTGAATTAATGGGCTTGCAAAAGATTTAGCCATATTTGTTGATATATGTAACACCATACTTTAGTTCAAGTGATGACCTGAACAGATAGTGAAATCATATTATACTTTAAATGAGCAGACTATTCATCATGAATGTCTTAATTGCCGAAAATTATATAGAGTTGATAGTTTTAAATTGCATAAAGGATCAATTTCTTTATTCGAAATGTTACACACTGTGGGTAGGCTAAGAGTATGGTGTTGACCTCTTTCATTTACCTTCAGTATCTTTAATTGAAATATTGACTAATTTTTAGTTGTTGTGTACCCTATCGATTCTATTTGTTAGCATATTAAATTCACGTCTTGTGTAACCAAACCTTTATAAAGGTCAGAAGAGCAGCAATAAATCACTAAAAGGATCAGGTATCCCTAATTCAGTAGCACTTGTATAACCATCATTTTTCTAATCCATGCTTCCTCCCCCGCAATGGATTTTGGAGCGTAATATTAAATATAAAAGTTTATAACTCAGCCATTATGTTTAATAACATAGAATATGAAAATTTGCTTTGTATAAGGTTGTACTTCATAAATGATCAAGTTTTGTGGAAATGTCACATCAAAATTTTTCAATTTGTTTCTTTGCATTGAACATCTTAAATTTTATGAAATGGCTTTTTTTTATTATTTATGAATAATACCTCTGAGTAATAAAAATAGTGGAAAAAACCTTTTTTCCAGGAATTCATTAAGTCTTCAAGAATTTTGTATAGACAATAAAAAAGTACAAAATTTTTTCAGGATTTTACAATACCATCCTCCTTTGTAAAAGTTTTGAAACTAATCAATCAATTAAAAACAAATTTAAATTAATGAATTGTAGTTACCTATGAAAATCAGATTGTGATGGTCACATTTTTTATGTGATTTCAAATCATTCACTCTTTTGGGAGAAAAAAAATCAAGTACATTGAAGAAAGTAACTGCCTTTATTGATATTAAGCATGTGTAAACTTTACAGACAGATAATGAAAGTATTAAAAATTCAAGATCGTAGGACCCATTAGTGACTAGCAGTTGCACACTGGATGTTAAAATCAACAATTGTTGATTCCCTTCCTTAGCAGTGATGCATGTTTGTATATACGGATATAAGAAGTAATAAAGTATCCTAATTTCATCTTGTGATGTATTCCGCCTGAGATGTATCAATTGTACTTCTTATGACACTGTATGGACCGATAAACTCTTGCTGAAACTCGCCGATCTTGGTATTGAGAACAACATGTTTAATTGGTTTCGTGATTTTCTATACCAGCTTTTGTGTGAGATCAGATATGGGTGTGGCTTTTCGAAATATGGTGTTCTTAAAATTGGATTACCTCAGGGTTCAGTATCCAGCTGCACCCTCTTCAATATTTTCGTAAATGATCTTGTCCACCAGCTCAGAATGATTGCTGGAATTAGATCCCTACTTTATTTTGACGACCTTGTGATCTGGACTGAATTTCCCAAGAAACAGGCCACATAATTAATCAATCATGGCTTGAATTTAGCTCTCAAGGTCTTTGGGCGTTGGTACGATGAAAATAACATGAAGGTTAACCTGGATAAAACAGCCTTGGTCACATTCTCTTTGACTGATCAGCCCTTGCATATCGATCTGTCATATCGAGGGCATGTCATCCCGGAATCCGATAGTTTTTAGCTATTTAGGTGTGACCTTTGATCAGAAGTTATCCTGGAGAGCAGATACTGAAAATATGGTAAATCGCGTCTCGGAACAGAATGACGCTTTTGAAAAGACTAGCTGGCTCTAGGTGGGGCTGTTCCAATCATACCCTAAGTATAACTTATAACTTATAAGTTATTCTTTTTGCCCATCTTGATGTACTGTTGTGAGCCCTTGATTACAGCATCTAGATTTGTAACAGAAATACTTGAGAGTCCAAAATCAGTCACTGCAGATCATCACAGGGGCTGTTAAAATAACCCCGATCGATGCAATGCGTTTGACAACAGAAAATAAACCCTTAAAGAACATCTTTCAAGAGAGAGAGAGTCCTGCAACTATGGGAAAAATTATAACGACTACTCGACGGCCTCTCTCTTTTGAGCAAACTCCACTTGGACTCATGGAGGCGTTAGAAGACCCAACGTGGTTTTGTGCAGGGTGTACTGGAGCTAAAGGAACAGCTTGATTTAGATTTCGTCCCTGGGCTTCTGGTGTCATCTCTGGACCCAACTATTGTTAAAGATTTTCAAATTTGCTCTGAGCTTACCCAGGCAGTTCCCAAAAAAGAGCAAAATATCTCAATTTTAAGATCACTTGCCCTGGAAACGATAGACACCATGTACCTTGAACCTGACTGGGTGCATATCTACACTAATGGACGCATTTTGAAAGACTCTGACAGCGCTGGAGCAGGAGTGTATTGCCACATTTTCTTCTTTTATTTAACAACTGGAAAATCCACAACCGCTTTTGATGGTGAGGCTGCTGTCCTTCAAGTAGCCCTTGCACAGTTGCACTGTCATCTGAATAGCTTTTGTCACGTATTATAAACGAAGCATATGTCCATAATTATATCGAATCGAAATGAGTGTGTATCCGCGTGAATTAGACAGTCCACAATGAATTTGCTCAATGACACATTTTAAGTATAGTAATGTTTAATTAGATACGAATTGCCGCGATGCGGCTTACATTCTACAATACAGGTTACATACTAACGATCTTTAAATTTTGATGCAGAGGTGCGCACAGCAGCACCCTCGCGTGACCAATATTTCGGAACACACCCCACCTGTGTACAGAATGTTCACCCAGTAACTATCAAACCAAAATTAATACAAACAATTATTCAATACAATTCTAACAAAGAAAATCCTGATGTACAATACTACTAATCAAAATCTGAATTATACACATTACAAAGAAGAAAGTAAATATACATTAAAGTACACAAATATAATGAAATTTAAAGATGACAAAGCTTCAGTTAACAAATACTAGGATACATACCACAAGACTTCACAAAAAATAAATTTAACAGAGATTAATTAATAATGTTCTATCTCCAACCATTAATCTGGAAAATATAAACAAAATCAGTTCGAGTATATTATTCAATTTCTAAAAGGTACAGCAATTGAATGGGTTTTTTGAAGAGACCTTTAAAAGTTTTTGCAAGACAAGATCTAATATTATCGTCTCTTCCAATAAATATTTCTTTGATTAGTCCAAGTTCCCACAATAATTTTGGTTTTGCATTTCCTTCAACAAGAACTACGTCATTTAATTTAAAATTCTTTTGAACAGATGGTGTTTTAAAATGATTAACTGTTTTTAACTGGAGCAAATACTGTTCTTTCCGGTGTCTCCAAAGTTGTTTTAAAAGAAGAGTTCGGTAAATATTTCTTTTCTTGTACGACTCCTTTGCCGTAGTGGCGTCGATCAGTTCGATGAAATGTATAGGATATTTAGAGTCACCATAACCTAACTCGAGGAAGTGGGCCGGTGTGAGCGGTTCCGGCTCTCCTGGATCATTCTTCAAGTATGTCAGTGTGGTCGATGATTTACTATGACTTCAACTTCTGAAAGTATCGTTGAAAGTTCTTAAAACGTTAGAAGTGCCCTGACAAGTATTTTACGCAAAGGATCCTTTATAGTCTTAACAAGACGTTCGTAAAATCCACCCCACCAAGGCGCATGTTCAACTATTAATTTCCTGTGGATACCTTTATCCGCGACAAAATTTTGAAATTCACTGTCTTTCAAGATGTTTGCAAAATATGCTAGCTCTCTTTCAGCTGCTTTAAATGTACGAGCATTATCAGAGTATATTACTTTGCAATTGCCTCTACGAGCGAGGAATCTCCGTAAAGAAAGTAAAAAACACCTTGTGGACATGTCCGAAACGAGTTCTAACTGTACGGCACGAGTGATTGCACATGTAAACAAAGAAACATGACTTATGAGTCCCTTGATTGTCCTTAACATGTATTGCACCTGTAAAATCAATTCCTACGATTTGAAAAGGAGGAGATTGGGTGATTCTGTCTCGGGGCAACTGATCACTCAACCGGTTAGCTGGTTTGGCACTGTATTTTTTACAAATGAGACGGATTGTAATAATTGTTTTCACTAACTGACGACCCTTAGGTATCCAATATTTTTTCCGAAGTTGGGTCAAAGTTGCAGATACGCTACAATGACCAATTCGTTCATGTTCCCTAATCACAAGTAATTCCGTAAATGTACAGCGTCGAGGAAGAATAACAGGATGCTTTTCACCAAAGCATAAGTCTGCTTCAAGCAATCGTCCAGTAAGTCGTAATAAATTGTTTTCATCCAAATATGGCACTAAACTCTATTTCAGAGCTAGATCGAAGTTGTTCGTTTTGTTTTAAGGCTAATATTTTAACTGAATAAAATTTGGATTGAACACATTTAAGCCAATAATATTCAGCATTTTGCATCTCATCTGCAGTAACGTAGAAGTCCATCGATTTGTTAATGGTTCTAGCATTGTTCACGAATCGGAAAACCCAAGCAGTCGCTTTCAAAAAATTTTTAAGGCTGCTAAATCGATTTATGTCAACAAGAGTGCTGCCGCATGCACACTAGAACGATGTTCTAATTCTTCGGAACAGAACTCCGAATCTAAAATATCTCAGTGATGATTTGGCCAATGATCGGGTGTTAGTTTAAGCCAAGGTGGGCCGTGCCACCACAGCTCATTCTGTGCTAACATGACGTCAGATGTACTACGCGAAAGGAGATCAGCAGGGTTGACCTTTCCTGGACAGTGTCCCCACTGGATCGGATCAGAGAGCGATTGTATCTCTTGGACACGATTTTTAACGTATGGTTGGAACGCTGAAGAATCGCCACGTATCCAGTAGTACGAAATGAGAGAATCGGTCCAATAACATGTATTAGCATCAAATTTGAGACAAGAGGACACCTGTTTGGCCAACCTAGCTGACAATAAGGCTGCTGTCAGTTCGAGACGAGGAAGTGTCAATGATTTCAAAGGTGCCACACGACTTTTTGAGCAAATAAAACTAGTTTCGATTTCGTTATTACAAGTAACAAATCGCAAGTACAATATCGTTCCATAAGCTAATTTACTCGCGTCTGAAAAACAATGTATCTGAAACTTTGATATTTCTTGATCTGTGGCACCTAAATAGAACCGTGGTATCTTCATCTCAGACCTCAGCTTCGCTACTCCACTGCTGCCACTTGTGTCGTAGCTTTGGGGGAAGTTCAGAGTCCCAGTCTACTCCCAGAGTCCAAAGATTCTGAAGTAGACATTTCAGTTTGATAAGGAATGGGCCAAGAATTCCAATGGGGTCGAAGATGCGACCAACCACACTCAGAATAAATCTTTTCGATTCTTCTCTATGTGACATATGCAAACTTCAATAGATCCTTTGGATCGAAATAAATTAAAACCTTTTCTGGATCCCAAGCAAGTCCCAAAACTTTAGTTGTTCGTCTAAGATCATTAGCACGTTTCAGAGGATTCCGTTTCGACACCTTCTTGCAGCCATAACAAATAAATTTGTTCGCCATTAGCGCAACAACATGCCTGCGTCATTGAATATTTGCAAGCACTCCAAAGTAGTACGTAGAGCGTCCGGAACATTATTCTGACCACAAATGAGGTCATCAACATAAATGGAGCTATTTAACAAGTCAAATGTATGAGGATATTGCTCCTTGTACTTTTTAAAATGATGTTTTAAAGTTGCTGCGAGAAGGTATGGGCTAGGTTTAAGTCCAAAAAGAACTCTCGTGAAATTCAAAATGTATGGATTATTGTTATTCAAATTATCCGTCCAGAAGAAACGTGTAAAATCTCGATCATGAAGGTCTAATTCAATGTGAAGAAAAGCCGATTTTACATCAGCTGTAAATGCTACATGATTTTTCGAAAACATAAGAGCAGTTCTAAAATGTTAGGATGCAAATTTTGTCCCGTATATAAACTTTGGTTCAACGATGAATGTCCATCTTCGTGTGCTGAACCATCAAATACTATTCGAACACGACTTGGGGTATTGTTGCTGCGTATCACTGCATGATGGGGTAGGTAAAATCCCTGGCTATCCGATAAAGAATCACAAGAAGTGTGCTCAACGATACCTTCCCTAACATAGTATCAATTACAACCTTATACGCGCAAAACAACTCATGATCCCATTTAAACCTGCGGACCAGCCCTCAAAACGCTTACGTGGGACAGTTTTATTATTTTGTAAAGCTTCTCTCATACCTGGATTCCATGGCAAACTTACATGATACCGACCATCTACGAAACTAACTGATTTATCAAACTAAGTATCTCTTCACATCCTTATTACCTAAAGCCACCGAATCCTTGCTAAGTATTCCTAAACTTTCTATCTCCCAGAATCTCCTTAGCTCTGTGATGACCCCCCTGAGTCACACCTTGAACACCAAGATTAATTTGAGGCAAAGAACCACCAAAAGCCATTTTGAATTATAATATTTATTTTTGTTATAATTTCCTCAAAAATCTTTGATAACAAATAATATAATAATGTTACGTCTTTTAAAGGGATTTGCCTTTATATTAAATTAAATTACTAAGAATACGATTGATTACTAATCTAGCTCAACTCAAGTAAGGTTTACCGAAATAGGAGATTCGAGAAACACACGCATTCGAATTCTTAATTGTCATTAACTTTAACTAAGTATCTCAAACTGACGCTTACTTTAAGCGTATGTGAATTATATTTACCGCTGGCTTATATCAGCTTTCTGGTACGTCTAGCAGCACGACGTCTTCATGAATCTAATCTCTTTGAATCTTCTAGTTTTGCTTTTAACGTTGTTGGCTCAATAGCCTACCATCATCTCTCTTGCTATCTCGCAACCGTCGAATTAAGTACCTTATCTAATTTAAATATCCCAACTTCTTTTTGGAGTTGATTGGAAATAAACGCGAATTTATATTCCCCAGAAAGACGCCTAAGAAGATTAGTGGAAAGGTTCCGTACAGATTCGTCACAAACCCCTCCAAAAAGAAAACGGGATTTATTCGAAGGTCACAAACGGCCTGAAAATAAATTACGTAACCAATTTCAAGACTTGCTTTACAGTCCCGACGACTTTAATATATATATCTACCAATCGGATACTAAAAATTCTCCTTCCTTAAGGGAAAGAAAAAAAATTACGACCTAAAACTACACTCTAAAGGACGTAACATTTACAGAATTAGATTTCCCTACACCACGCCCATTCGTCTGTGAGGCGAGGGAAAAACCACCTAAGTGGAAAAACCTGTCTGCGTGGTTTCCTTAACTACTTAAAAATCTACTTAAATATTATAACAAATATACGGACTTGCATCTTTCTTCTTTTGTTGAATATACAATTTTCAGGGTCAGCTACCCTGAAATGAGAATTTCTTTGTGTGAAAAACAAGCATCTATAATACATACAGATTCCTTCATTTTTTACATAACATTTTCATATATATCAATTGTAGCATCTGGTTCCTTAACATTCCCATTCCATATATGCTGCGCTTGTTAGTATTAAATGTTAGCTCTACCTAATTACGCCGCGTCCCAAGTCACCAGATGTAAGATAAAATATACATACATATATATACATACAATTTCAAACATTTTTCAAAAAACAATAAAACAAACAACCAAAGGAATTGTCGCATCTTAGCGAAGTCATACATAGAAGTAAACAAATGCATTCTTACAAATGTTTTCTCCTTATTTATACAAAAAATTAACACAAAAGCTGATTTTTCTCATCAAGAAAAAACACTCAATTGTAGTGTCCACTTTTGCTTGGCTTCTTAAATTAAAAATCCGCCCGTGACTTGCTTCATTGCAATAATTCTTCCGACCACTTGTTCGAAAGTTGAAAAAAAAAAGAAACGATACAACCTGATATTTTTCTTTGCCCTTTATTCGCTCCTATCCACTGGATCTCAGTCTAAGGCTTCCATACTGAGACTCCTTCTCCTGATGTTCTGTGGAATACTTGCTATTCCGCTGTTCCTCCGCTCCTCTGGAAATCCTTCGGGTTGTCTTACTCGGCTGCGTAGGTAGTACGGACAAGGTCTCACTGCTGTCGTCTGTTTCGACCGGACAGTTCTCCTCTCAGCTGCCCTGTTGGTTCCGTTTTTAGTTGTCTTTGTCTCCCGGGCCTTGTTGTATTCTCCGCTTCCTTCGTGCCTGCTTGCTACTGTAGGTGACTTGTCCTGCCTGGAATCTTGTTGATGAGAAGGACCTGCAATGGGCTGTGATCCCTGGGAAGGGTTATTAGGTCTTCTATATTTATGATTACGATATGAAACCGAGGACGGAATTGCTCTTTTTATCCCCTGTTTTGGTTCAGGGGTTGGTCTTTTCTGGTCCCTATGTTCGGACCCCTGCAGAGAACGTTTTCTGCAAATTTTGGACTTCTTGATATTTTTCCATTCCCCTGATCCATTTGAATCTACTTTACGTTTCAATCTCGGATCCTCCCATCCGGCATTACCCTTTCTTGATTTATGACCATTATTCTGCTCACTCGAGGTTTTCCTAGATCCTTTGAATTTAGAGTTGCGAACTGCTTGACCTATCACTCGACCTCTGTCCTTCATACAGTGTCTCAACATGACTGTCCGAACTAATCGTGTCGGATTGTTGTGGCCGGTACACACGCACCTGGTCAATATTAACTGTTACCTTTTTACCCCTCTTTAAAATAATTAAATTGTTATTCCGCACCTCCAACACTCTATATGGCCCTTCAAACATAGGCATAAACTTTCCAACCATCCTCCTACCCGCAGCACTTATAAAATGAGTTTGTACCAACACCAAATCATTTACTTTGATGTTAACTTCCCTCCTTTTCCGATTATAATATTTTTCCCAATGTTTGTGTTGTTTCCGCCTATTCTGCCTTGCTTCATCGAATAATTTCTCAATGTTTCTTCCTACATATTCAGCACCCTCTGTGACATTTATTAATTTACTAAAAGGTGTTATAATCTTTCTACCTAAGAATAACTCAGCCGGAGTTTTATTTGTTGTTTCGTTCACTGAAGTGCGCAGCGCGAAAGCGAATTCATGAAGAAATCGGTCCCAGTTTTCGTGATTTTCTTTTACAAAACAGGCTATCATCTGGACTACATTGTGATTAACTCTTTCCGTTAAATTCGCCTGTGGACTGTATGTTACCGTTTTCATATGTTTTATGTCCAACCTGTGACTTAAGTGTTCAAATACCTCTGATATAAATTGGGGGCCGTTATCACTAAAATTAAAGAAATCGGAGCTCCGTAACGTGAAGTATAATTCTCAAAAAAGGCGTTAGCTATGGCCTGGGCCGAAGCTTTTCGTAAAGGAATACGCTCACTCCACTTAGTGAAATGATGAGTTATTACTAATAAAATCTATATCTTTCGGGTCGGGATGCGGGGTAGGGGCCTAATAGGTCTAACGTTACAATTTCATTGGGGGTAATTCGATACTATCGGAATTAAACGACCAGCTGGTAGCGCGTTTTTGTAATTAAATTTTTGACACCGGTCACAGGTTGATACATATTCAAATATATATTTCCTCATATATGGAAAATGCCATGTTTCCCGTAATTTTAAATAGGTCTTCCTCTTTCCTAGATGGCCTGCTAATGGCAGATCATGAAATTCTTTCATTATTGTTTCGCGAAGCGATCTAGGAATATACACTCTTAGTTCTCCAAGAGTTGTATAGTATTTCGCGTAAAAGAGTAGACCATCTATAAGTTTAAAATCCTGGGACCAACCCTCGCATATAGTCGCATTAACGGAACCGTCATCTGGGTTTTCTAAATAACGATAGATGTGTCCTAACTCAGGATCTTCCCTTTGCTCTCGAATGAGTTGTTCTAGTGAGTTTAATGCTAGTGCTCGAAGAGCTGCGCACGAAATTTGTCATCCACCCACATTGCCTACTCAATTCCTAAATAAAACGTGCGCGACAACGTTTTGGACCCCCGGACGATGTTCCCATTCTATGTTGAACTCGTATAACTTGAGTGCCCATCTATAATCATTCGACTAGATAAGTTTTTTCCATTAGTTAGCTTTGTTAATGCCGCGTGATCTGTGATTACCTTCACCGGCAGGGATCCGAAATAAGTTTTAAACTTATTTAAGACCCATATCACCGCCAAACATTCGCGTTCAGTAACAGTATAGTTTCGTTCCGCCTTATTGAGGGTTCTAGACGCGAATACAATCGGTCTGTGGTTTTGATTAAGCACAGCACCAATTCCGACCCCACTAGCATCAGTAAATAAGTTAAACTGTTCTGTAAAATTCGGCAATTTCAAAACTGGTGCCTCAGTTAATGCTCGTTTTATCTTATCAAAAGAATCCTGTGCTTCTGTCGACCAAATTAATTTAGCCTTCTTTTTCTTCAACCGATATAATGGTTCACATATGTCTGCATACTGGGGTATAAATTTCTGATACCACCCCGCCATCCCTAAAAATTTCGATACTTCCTTGCTATTTTTAGGAGGTTTCATTTTTCTGTGATTGCCTTCACTTTACTATGGTCTGTTTCGATCCCTTCTTTACTAATTACGAGACCTAAATACTTCAATTTGTCACGTGCGAAGTGGCATTTATCCTTATTTAATGTTAGCCCGGCTTCTCTCAACAATGTAAATACCTGATTCAAATGATCCAAGTGTTCCTTAAACGATGGAGATGTGATGATAACATCGTCCATATATACCGACACGAAACGCCCAATAACAGGTTTGAGTATAATATCTATGGCCTTTTGGAAATTTGGCGCCGCCCCTGAAAGGCCGAAAGGCATTCTGAGGAATGCGAACGTGCCATTGCGAGTGATAAACGCGGTTTTCTCTATATCTTTTGGACTAATCGCCAATTGAAAATAGCCACTTTTTAAATCCAATGTGGACATCCCTCCGGTATGCAGAATGTTTATTAGATCATCAATTACCGGTAATGGATATCGGGGGTATTTAGTTATTGCATTAAGTTTGCGATAATCAATCGCGAATCGATACGCCTCAGGAGAATGAATCCGGAGGAAAGCCATTATTCTTGCGTGTTAAAACTACTGGTGACGCGTATGGGGATTGAATAGGACGAATCGTCCCCTCTTGCAACATTTTCTCAATGTGATAATCGATTTTTCCTTGTTTCACCCTATCATAACGGTAGGGTCTCGACACTACCGGTCCCTTATCCCCAGTATCGATTTCATGGTATAAAACATGAGTTAACCCCGGCTGATCTGAAAATAGCCCTTTAAAACCATTAAATAAATTCCTTAATTTTTGCTTTTGCCCTTCACCGAGCTTTGTATCCGATAGATCAATCTCGACCGACTTTTCCACTTTTGGTAACTGCTTAATTTGGTCATCTGGAATGATCAGAGACTTCTGATCGAAATCTAAAGTCAATTTGGATTCCTTCATAGAATCAGTGCCCAAAATGTATTGGTACTGCATATTGTTAAGAATGTGAAATTCCCAGGTTTTCTGGAATTCTCGGATCCGAATCTATAATTCGACCCGACCTAAGTGGCAACACGGGGCTCCTTGCGCCGTCACTACTCTATCTTTCGTCGAGGTCGGTACGAAAAATATTTGCGATAGACCTCTTCCGATATGAAAGATTTCTCCGCCCCCGTGTCCCAAAGGGCTGTAATGAATGTCTCATTTAAAAGAATAGGGACATACGGTAAATCTAATGGAGTCATTCGTATTGAGGATACCCTAATACACTGCTGGACAATTGCTAAGGACGGATCACAAATTGCTATGTAGCATAACATTAAGCGAGACATGAGGCCTAGTAGGATAAAATATAGTTGCCACACTGTTCAGACATTAGAATAAAGAATATTTATTGTTCTGGAAATTACAAAAGCTGTGAAACATCTGAAAAAAAATGTTCATTTGATCTGCGTACGGAGAAATGGAACAATGCATCTAAAAGTCAGCAGGCACCTTAAAGAAAGGTATCAGTACGGGATATGTCCACCGTGGAGTGTGATGCAACATTCCACACGTCGTACCATACTTTGCACAACATTATCCAGCAGCTGTTGAGGCAATTTATCCCATTCCTCTGTGAGTGCACGGATGAGGGGGTTCTTGTTTGTCGGAGGATAGTTTCGACCAGCAACTTGCCTCCCCAAAGCATCCCACACATTTTCAATGGAGTTTAGATCTGGAGAACGCGCTGGCCATACGAGACGTTGAATACCCTCGCTGTCTAGACAATACTGAACAGCGAGTGTTCGATGACATGTTACGTTGTCGTCCATAAAAACAAATTTATCACCAACAGCACCACGGAAAAGACGAACATGAGGAAGTAGAACTTCATCAATGTATCGTTGGCCCGTCATAGTCCCATTCTTAACCACATGTAGGCGCGTGCGGCCATTGATCATGATGCCGACCCACACCATGATACTGCATGTCGGATATCGGTCCTTTTCCTGGATATTTTCTGGACGATAAGCAGTACCACTCTCGCGCCAGATCAGTTGGCGTCTACAATCCGATGACAGACTGAACCTACTCTCATCTGAGAATAGTACGCATGCCCAGTCCTGTTTAGTCCAATTGTGATGCTCACGACACCATTGCAAACGGGCAGTACGGTGCTGTCTGGTCAATGGGACACACACAACAGATCTGCGTGCGTATAGTCCTCCTCCCCTCAAACGTCTGGCAACAGTTTTTCGGGAGATCTGCTTTCCTGAGGCAGCAAGAAACTGATTTGCCACCTGCTGAGCTGTGGTGCGCCTGTTCCTTTTTGCTGATAGGACGATATATCTGTCTTCTGCAGGCGTCGTACTTCTAACACGACCTCCCCCGTGCCGTCTACTACACATTCCAGTAGTTTTAAATGACTTCCACAGCCGTGAAACAACTCTGTGAGCGATGTCGAACTCCGTGGCAACATCTGTTATTTTTCGCTCATCTTCCATCTTTCCAATAATTCGGCCACGCATAAAATCATCTATGTGATGTCGGGAAGACATGCGAAAAATTTTAAGTTCGTCTATTAAATCTTTCCTGTAAAACTTTGACTTGAAACAACAACTGTCCACACGCGTCAAAACCTTTAAAGCTCTTATTGACGCTATCACGTGGTGAACAGACGTGGAAAAAAATTTGCATACTCATACTTCTTCTTACTAATATTCCGCACTTATTCTAATTTTCCACATTTTGCTTCCTTTCATTTTGTGGTTGCTATTGTAACGTCACTTCTCCAAAACATCAACATCTAATCGGCTTCTTTGTGGACCCGACACCCACACGTGCATCTTGCAGCTGCAACGCAACCCCTTTTAGACCCCCGAGGAATCTAGCTCGTCGACCGGAAGATGAGGGGAGAGATGCTTTGAACTTGCACGGGAGCGGTGGCCAACGAATCCTCCTCTCACAAAATAGTGGACTCTAACAATCTATAATTAATTTTAATAACTGTAATGTATCATTCTGTAAATAATATTCAATAGTTGTGACGTAAATAAATTCCATATTTAAATTAACCAAGAATACGCTACCGTTATTCTTTCAAACGTTACAGCTTAGAGTTTTGGTGGCAGCGGTGGGATAAAAAGTTAGCATTCAGGTCCCGTGAGAGGAGGAAATTTTGGGTTTTTTCGGACGGACCGCAACGCAGGGAGAAAAAGACATCTTCGGAAGCCGTGCTGCAATTGAATTCAGCTTAGGAGAAGGAGAGCGTCCTGCTCAAAGAAGATCAAACTGATCCATAGTGTTTACGGCCACAGTGTCCGAAGGAAAAGCGATTTTCGGAAGCAGTGCTGCGATTGAATTCATCTTTGAAGTAGTTCCACGAGTGAATTCAAGGCTGGTCAAACTGACCACACTTATTGTTAAGGGTGAAAGATTCAAGTTTGGTCAAAAGGACCATTGTTCACACGGAAGAGTTCAAAACCACTAGTGCCATATTACTGCACATAATTTGCTTCTGACAGCAAGTTGAGTACTTCAAATGGGTGAGTACTGTTATATTTTTGAGTTGCAAACTGCATATTGTATTAAGAATTTTGGTTAAAATGTTCTTTACAAATTTTGAAATAGTGTTTTTTCTTGCATGGGAACAGTGTTATTTTGTTTCTAGAGAATTGTAATTGTATTTCAAGCATTGTGTGCAATTTTAGCTTAAGATTTGTGTTTTAAGTCTCTTGAATGATTTTGATTATTTTTAGTGTTAAGTTTTTCTTTGTGTATTTCTGTGTATGCATGGGACCAGTGTTATTGTATTAATAGAGAATAGTAACAAAAAATAGTGCAAAATTTAGCGTGACATTTATTTGATATTTTTAAAAAATGGCTTTCCTTGGTAAAGGGAAAAAGCAAGACATGTTGCAACTTGCTGAGGAATTAGGAATAAATGCCACTTTAAATATGACTGTCCCTAGCATAAAAATTGCAATCACTAACAGTGAAGGTTATGAAGAGGAATTTGCTAAAAATCTGTATGAGACTATCATTGCAAACGGAAAAAGATTGGAGGAGTTAGAAAGGGCTGAAAAAATGAGATTGGAAGAGTTAGAAAGGGCTGAAAAAATGAGATTGGAAGAGTTAGAAAGGGCTGAAAAAATAAGATTGGAGGAGTTAGTAAAGGAGCAGGCATTAAAAGAGAAAGAATTATAGCTGAAATTTGATTTAGAAAGGTTTAAAATAGAATCCGGATTTAGGGTAAACGATGAATCAAACGATTCTACAAATGCATGTTCTGTAACCTCTAATTTAAACTTAAAAAAAATTGATCCCTGATTTCGATCCTAAGCAGTCAGATATTAGTTTATATCTAGTGATCTTTGAACGCCAGGCTAAAAGGGCGTCAATAGAAAAGAAAGAGTGGGTGGGGCAGTTATTGGGTTTGTTACCCCTAGAGATCGTGCAATTTATTGCTCGCGAACCGGAGGAACAAGCCGAAAATTACGATTATGTAAAGAAATTATTACTTAAAAGATTCATGTTAAGTCCGGAGGTCTTTCGGCAAAAATTTGCCCAACACCAGAAAAAATCCGATAGCACCTCGAAGGATTTCACTTTTGAAATTACGAATTATCTAGATGAGTGGCTGATTGGCTTAGAAATAAATACCTTTCAAGATCTTAAAGATCTAATGGTGGTAGATCAATTAAAAAACGCGCCAATGCTAGTATGAAAGATCATTTTTAGATAATTGGGCAAACTTTTTAAATCAGCTACTCAAATAGCAGAACTCTTTGATAATTATGAGGACGTCCGAAAGGTAAATTCGAAATCCATGGATAGGTGGGACAGGAATGATAAAATTTTGACATACTCAGGGGTCAAGGAAAAAGAAAATAGATTTGGGAAAACTTCCCCCAGTAGGAGCTTCTGTTCCGGAGAGTACTAGAGAGATAACTTTTGAAAAACGCGTGATACAAAGATGTTATCATTGCAATATGCCCGTACATATAAAGCCGTTTGCCCTAAATTAATAAAAAACAAAACGACGGAAACTCTCAATAATATTGAAGGAAATGAAAACCCGGATTTTCTTAATTCATGTACAACAAAGGGCTCTGTGAATGGTCACGAGATAGACATTCTTAGAGATACGGGAGCGACAATAGATTTAGTATGTGCAAAATACATACATCCTTCTTCTTTCTCTGGTGAAAATGTTTGGATAAAACAACCGTTAAGCCCAGAATTAGTTTGTTTACCTTTGGCGGTCGTGGAAATTTCCGGAAATTTTGGAATGGTGCAAACTAAGGCAGCGGTTTGTGGAAATCACTTAAGGTATCCGACTACCCTAAAACCATGATTTTTTTCAAAAATTGGCAAATTTTTTTATGACTTTATGTTATAGACCATTTTATTAACTTAATAACAATACCAAGTACTTCATTTTCCCTCCACTAGAACAAAAACTACAAGCTTTTTAGTAAAAGCAAATGCCATAACTTTACACAAGATGTCAAACTTTAAAATGCGTTTTACTCGAAATGTGTTTTTTTCGAAAAACTCAAACGGGGACCACGATTGCTCAAAAAGTTTTGAAAATAATTAGCTGAAATTTTTGCTTATGTTCTGCATAACAGTAGAAGTGTTTTGATCTTCAGATTTATCAATAACTGTTTTATTTCAAAATTTGCAGTTCTTTATGTGAATAAAGTCAATGTTTTTTTAAGCAATTTCGTATAATGACTTAGATAAAGTGCTCTAGTTTTTGTAAAAATTAAAATATCTCTTATCGTGAAGATCACTTCAAACAGGAATAACAACGTAACACATCAAAATTGAAAAATTGAGAATTTGTTCATAAAATCTTTGTAGAGAGCGGGCCCCGTTTATGTAATTTTTTGTTCATTTTTACTAGTTTTTTCCCATTTTAATAATAATAAATTTTTTTTCTTTTACCAATTTTAGGATTTTTTTCTTAAAATATACTAAATAAATATAAAAATCTCAAAAAGATCTCCATATCTCCTTTTTTTCAAAAAAAAAGTTGTCGCAAGTAGTCGGATACCTTAAATCAACACGGTCGATATTTGCTTGGAAATAAAACGGCCGAGCTAATAAAAGGAAATTTAGGCTATAATTTCCTGCCCGTCGAAATATTGAATGCTGTCCAAACAAGGTCTCAAGTCAAAGCGGCTAGAGAAGAAAGGGGAATAGATAGTGGTGATGCTAAAAAAGGGGAAGATGAGGTTATAATTGTTTCTTCGGATGCAGAGGACGAAATTTTAATACCTGCACTCCAGGAATATGTTCCGGAATTAGCGCTGCTAAGGGTTACGCGAGAAAATTTAATCAATGCTAAAAAAAATAGCGAGGAGATTAAATCCTTATACGAACAGGCAGCCAGTCAAGTGCAGGTTACCAATCAGGTTTATTCGCTAGAGAAGGAATTATTGGTCAAAAATCGTGAAGATAAGTTAGGTAACGTGGTGAAGTTAATAGTAGTGCCGGAAGGGTTGCGCGACCCCATTAAATCCTTGTGTCATGAGGGAACATCTGCACACCTGGGAATTACGAAATCCTAAGACAAATTAAACCGATATTTTTACTGGCCGAATTGCTATAGAGATATGGAACAGTTTGTAAGAACTTGCGATCAGTGTCAGAGGGCTGGGAAGCCCAATGATAAAAAGAAAGCTCCACTAAAATTGGTCCCTGTTATTCAGGAGGTTTTTACTAAGCTAAATATTGATGCATGTGGGCCTCTCCCGATCACATCTAAAGGGAATCGATATCTTATCACGGCCATTTGCATGTCATCAAAATTCCCCTGAAGCTATTCCGGTGTCTGATATTAGTTCCGTTAGTGTCACAGATGCGCTGTTAAACATCTTTAGTCGGATGGGGTTTCCCCGTGAAATACAATGTGACCAGGGTACTTCTTTTACTAGTGCTCTGACTACCGAGTTTTTTGAAAGATTCGGAATACTTGTCAGGCATAGTTCTGTGTATCATCCACAGAGTAACCCTGTTGAGCGATTTCATCGAACGTTAAAACGACTCTTACGAGTCTTATGTTTAGATGCAGGCTCCGAATGGGACAAACATCTTCCGTCAATTCTTTTTAGCGTTACGAACTGTATCTCACGAAAGTACAGGGTATACACCGTCAGAGTTGGTGTATGGGAAAAATTTGCGAACCCCAGAGACGTTAGTAATGGAACATTGGATGGAACCGGAAGAAGGTGATCTCGTCACTGAATATATGTTTAAGTTAATAAATAGATTAAAAAGATGTCAAGAAGTAGCTATAAATAAAATGGAGGAAATGCAAGTTAAGCGGAAAACTTGGTATGATAAAAACGCAGTAAAACGTGAATTTAAGGATGGGGATTTAGTCCTAGTGTTAGCTGCATCCAGAGCAAATAAATTAGCAGTGCAGTGGATAGGTCCTGGGACAATTTTAAATAAAATTTCGAAACGAACAATTTAGTCGAAATCCCCGGCAGACGCGAAACATCTCAAATCTATCATATAAATATGCTAAAACCATATTACAAAAGGCCAGAACACGTTAACGTAATTATTAATGATGAAACAAAAACTCCTGGCAGACCAAGAATTAGAAATCCCATACTTAGAAAACAATTCTCTCGTTTATGATTTCGAGGACGTAATCCAGGCTAGCGAGTTGAACAAACACCTTCACGACAAACAAATGGATCGACTGCGCGAATTATTAAGTAAATACTCTAAATGTTTTCAAACAATCCCGGTTTAACTAATCTGGTTGAACACGAAATCCAGTTAGTTAGCGATCAACCAGTTAGGACGAAGCCCTATCGAATGTCGCACCGACAAAATGAAATCTTAAAAAACGAAATTAACCGAATGTTAAAATTAGGAATCATTGAGGTAGGAGAATCGGATTACATCTCCCCTATGATTTTAGTTGAGGTAGCTGGGAAAGAACCTCGTCCATATATAGATTACAGGAAATTAAACGGGATCATTAGAACGGAATATTTTCCTCTTTCGAATATCGAAGAACGCGTAGAAAAAGTATCGGCGGCTAAATTTATTACCGTCTTAGACCTATCTAAGGGTTATTGGCAAATACCTTTGAGTAAAACTGCACAGCGATACGCAGCCTTCTGTACTAGCTTTGGTACATACAGACCCCTAAGGATGAGTTTCGGATTAAAGAATGCTCCATATTTCTTTAGTAAACTCATGGCTGAATTACTTAACGGACTAGAGGATTTCGTTGTCCCGTATCTAGACGATATCGCAATTTTCTCAGATACTTGGGAGTCGCACATTAAACATATGGAAACGGTTCTGCAGAGAATAAAGAGCTAAGTTAACGATAAAACCTTCAAAGTGTAAGTTTGCGCAACAAAATGTCAAATTTTGGGGTCACATTGTGGGTCAGGGTTTTCGCACCCCTTCCGAGATCAAAGTTCAGGCTGTTCTAGAGTTCCCTACCCCTCGCACGAAAACCCAAATACGTGCTTTCTTAGATCTAGCGGGTTATTACCAAAAATATATAAATCTGTTCTCGGTAATCGATGTTCCGTTGACGGACGCGTTGAAGGGAAGAGCAAAGAAGGGAGAAATTACGTGGACGATCGAGTGTGAAAACGCATTTCGAGAACTAAAAGGGAAACTAATTGATAAGCCCGTCTTGTACGCGCCAAATTTTGAACGAGAATTCATTGTTCAAACGGACGCTTCAAACGTAGGTATGAGAGCAGTTTTAACCCAATTAACTGAACAAGGTGAGGAGCATCCAATCCTTTACCTGAGTAAGAAATTTTCAGAGGTAGAGAAGCGTTATTGTACGACGGAGAAGGAATGTGCTAGTATTGTTTTCGCAATTAAAAGGTTACATTATTACTTAGATGGAAATTCATTTTTAGTTATGACCGATCACAACCCGTTGGTGTGGTTGAATAGAAATGTTAGTTCTAACCCTAGATTGATGCGATGGGCTTTGGCTTTGCAACCATATAATTTTAGAATTGTACATCGGTCGGGTAAAAGTCACAAAAATGCAGATAGTCTCAACAGATCGGTGATAGATAATTAGGACTTGTTAACAATGTTCTCTTGCTCATGAATAATAATTGTTGCTTATAATGTTTTTTTTTAGTTAAAGATTAATAATTGTATTAATTTTATTTATTTACTAGTACTGTATATCATATCGAATGGAGATGCGTGTCAAAAGATAAAGCCATGAAAAGCAAATGTATTAATATGCTTAATTTTGTGTATAGGGTTTTAAAATATACATGAGTATTTAATTTACGCAAGAGGCATATTGTGAAATATATTGTGCGTGTAAGGTTGTACACTTCGCATATCATATCAACATGTCGTTAGTATAATTTTTATTAAGTATCGTGGCGAAGAATATTTTATGTTTAAGGTCTTACACTAGCATTTGATATAACATGTTGTTAGTATAATTGATAATAGGCATTGTGATAGGAGTGTTTGTATTTTTATTTAATGTTATAGTATGTTTTCTTACATTGCTATTGATCATTTTCGTAATATGGATTTGTGTAAGTTCCCTAGCAAGAACACTCACTCACTAGAAATAAGTAATTCCAAATTTAGTTCAGTGTTTTCTTTAGTAGTTAAAATTGCAGCTCAGAAATATAGTGGTGCTTGATGAAGGGATGTGTCGGTAATCTGTCAGTTGTCTCATCGTCATTCCATTAAACTTTTCTCAACGGAAAAGTTCTATAAGAGAGGGCGAGAGCTGTAACGTCACTTCTCCGAAACATCAACATCTAATCGGCTTCTTTGTGGACCCGACACCCACATGTGCATCTTGCAGCTGCAACGCAACCCCTTTTTGACCCCCGAGGAATCTAGCTCGTCGACCGGAAGATGAGGGGAGAGATGCTTTGAACTTGCACGGGAGCGGTGGCCAACGAATCCTCCTCTCACAAAATAGTGAACTCTAACAATCTATAATTAACTTTAATAACTGTAATGTATCATTCTGTAAATAATATTCAATAGTTGTGACGTAAATAAATTCCATATTTATTTACGTCATATTTATTTCCAAGAATACGCTACCGTTATTCTTTCAAACGTTACACTATGGATGATAGTGTTATCCGTCCTTAGCAATTGTCCAGCAGTGTAGTTTGGTGTTCTGTATCTGGAGCATTTTCCGTATATCGCGATCGATCACCCCCATACTCACATCGATCACTTAAAAGTTTAAATATCTGTTTCGATCATTCTGTCCCCTGAAAGTACTATTCCTTGAACCACCCTGTCGACCGCCTTGATTGTGGAATCTATGATCCGATTGACCACCTCGGCGTCGACCATCGAATATCTGATTATCTACCACACCTTGACTCTCAAATCTATTGAACTCTCTCCGTGGTCTACTATTGTCCGCATATCTGTTGTTTCCTCTCGTTTCCCTCCAATTTTCTTGTCGATTCCTGTTAGGGAAACGATTGTTCTCGTTTGGTTGTATATCCCGGGATTCCCAACTCGAACCTCTGATCTTTCTATTTAGAATCCGTTCCTCATACTTATCAATAATTTGTAGGAGGTTAGATGTGGTTTGCGGATTCCTAACCTCTACATAATCTAAAATCTGAGGTTCTAACGTACTAATAATATGATCGATCAATTTTTCCTCCGTCATTTCGAGTTTTAAGAGATTTTGTGAATCTTCAACAAATCATACACAAAATCAGACTGCTTTTGGTTATGCTTTTGAGATGATGAATAGAAACTCGTTTGTTGCTCCGACCTATTTCTAACCACGGGGAACTGTTCTGACAACGCTTGCTTTAAGTACGCGTAATCCGTCGCCTTGTCTTTAACAACCCTATAACCGAGAACCTCAAACCAATCTAGTGCCCGTCCTGTGAGATGACCCTTTAAATATGCACAAGCGAGTTGTGTGGGTATCTCGTAATATGTTAAGTTATTATCCACATTCTCCAAAAATTCCACCACATTCTCCACCCCCGAAAAATACTGCTCAGGGATGATTCGAAAATTAGATCGGACTCTAAACTCGGGATTTACTCGTTGGGCGCCACTGTGATGACCCTCCTGGGTCACACCTTGAACACCAAGATTAATTTGAGGCAAAGAACCACCAAAAGCTATTTTGAATAATAATATTATTTATTTTTGTTATAATTTCCTCAAAAATCTCTGATAACAAATTATATAATAATGTTACGTCTTTTAAAGGGATTTGCCTTTATATTAAATTAAGTTACTAAGAATACGATTGATTACTAATCTAGCTCAACTCAAGTAAGGTTTACCGAAATAGGAGATCCGAGAAACACACGCGTATTCGAATTCTTAATTGTCATTAACTTTAACTAAGTATCTCAAACTGACGCTTACTTTAAGCGTACGTGAATTATATTTACCGCTGGCTTATATCAGCTTTCTGGTACGTCTAGCAGCACGACGTCTTCACGAATCTAATCTCTTTGAATCTTCTAGTTTTGCTTTTAACGTTGTTGTCTCAATAGCCTACCATCATCTCTCTTGCTATCTCGCAACCGTCGACTTAAATACCTTATCTAATTTAAATATCCCAAACTTCTTTTTGGAGTTGATTGGAAATAAACGCGAATTTATATTCCCCAGAAAGACGCCTAAGAAGATTAGTGGAAAGGTTCCGTACAGATTCGTCACAGCTCAGCCAAAATGGCTTCATCTTCACTGTGAACCAAATGTACCGAAGTACAATCACTCCGCTCATCGCACTTTTTCTGAAGAGACCATCCTAGACTAGTATCGACTGCAACCAATGATGAATCTAGTCTTTTTATCCGATGTATTCAAGACCAATAAAAATCAGAACCTATTTACAATGAAGTTTCACAATTCTCAGAAGATTCATTACAATTGCATGTTAGTCTAAACCCTTTCGTCTCCATTTCTGCCCGAGCATCTGGGTTAGGTAGGCTACGTGTTGTTTTTGAAATTTCCTCAATTTCCAATGCCTCAATCACAGTCTTTTCTCCGCTTAATTCATTCCATAGTCTAACCTCGACCTTGCTACAAGTTTGTTTTTTAGGAATTCTACATCCGAACGAAAAAATATTTATCCTTTCCGAAAACAATATTTTCAGCCCCAACCTACGAGACACATTTTTTTTATGAACGATTTATCACTTCCATTATCAAAAAGACAAAATATCTTATCGGATGAAGAACGACCAATAATTTCAGCCTTCTCGCACTGCAGTGAAACTCCACCTCTATTATGAAAAACAGAATTTGAAGACGTAGTTTTAATGTCAAATTTTTTTTTTCCAAATCCAAATGCGAATTTTGTCTAGATTTTTCTAACTTAAAACAAATAGCACGCGCATGTCGACCTTTACAATACGAGCAAACCTCTTTCTTGCACTTTTTAACATTACAACCAGTGTTGCAACAAATGAAACACCTCCCTTCCTGAATTAATTTAGCTTTTTTTTTCTGAACGCATAAAATCTCACACAAATTAGACATATAGTATTCTGGGAACAAAATAAGCAATTCGAAAATGCAGCCGTCAGCAATTCGTTTGCAGAGGAAAACTATTTATAAGGGTGGAATCGCAAATGACCTTGAACCCTTCGATTTGACTGGATAGTTCTGAGACGTTCTTTCTAAATACTTAGTATTGGAATAGGAATTATTAATTTTCAATTGTGAGTCATGCGGTTTTACTAAAAATTCTGTGCGTTCGCGATTAACTTCGCTTCGCAAATATGTAGTTAAATCAGTGATTTGGGATTGTTATTCATTGTTTTTTATTATATACTAATGCTAAATCAGGGGGAATAGCTTTCTCTCTCTCTCTCTCATAATTATCGGAAACAAAAGAAAACTATAGGAATCGAGAGAGTTTTTAAGAGATTCAAGTCCCCTTATGTTAATTTCTAACTGATCATATAAATTTCTTAACGCAATAACATCAAAGGATTTACGGACAGGGGCCAGATTTAACAAGCGATTCATATGAAAGTCAACAATAAGTTCTTTACGTCCGAACCGATCTTTTAAAATTTTAACTGCTTTGACATAATTTTCCGATGTTAGAGTTAAGCCTCTTATAGCCAATTCTGCATCAGATATGACAACCGATTTCAAATAGGAAAATTTGTTCACATCATTTAAACTCGAATTTTCATGTACTGCGGATTTAAATCTAGCCCCAAAACTAGGAAAACTATTGATATCCTTGCCCGAAAAAGATTCTAATGTGAGTTTAGGTAAACGCGGTTGATTTGTTAAAACCAAACCAACTGTACTATTTAAAGGAAGCGTTATGTTTTGTGTGGTTGATTTTCCACCGAATTTTGAATAGCAATGTTCGAAACTGATCCTACATAACGTTCAGCACGGATTTTCCATATTATAAATCTTCTGACTCTCAATATCTATTAAACTCTCAATTTCCTTATCGAGTGTACTCAGCTCTTCAAATTTAGAAATTAATTGCATATATATCTCATGTACTGTTGTTTTATTGGCTGAATTGCTTATTTCGGATTCTTATTTATTAATTTGTTTTATCTCGAGGGATCTCGAAACAGATCGAGTCTTTTTCGCTCTTTCTAATATAGCTCTATTTGCTGCATTAATTTTAAACCAAAATACTATAATTGCAAACAAATATACAAATGACAACGCCAATTCTAAATGCAACTTAGTACAACTTTCAACACCTTCAAACAAGATTAAGCTTAACAATATGCATACAAATAAACAAAACTATGCCAGAGCAACCTTCCAAATACCGGCAGTTACGAATAAACTAAAATCAAAAATGATGAAATAAGTTTAACTAAGAAAATACCGAATTCAAAGTTAGATAAAACTAAAGTACTCACCCCCCATCACGCAGCGAACGAATTTCATGGAACGATGCACCATGTCACGAATTATAAACGAAGCAAATGTCCATAATTATATCGAATCGAAATGAGTGTGTATTCGTGCGAATTATAGTTAGTCCACAATGAATTTGCTCGATGACACATTTTAAGTATAGTAATGTTTAATTAGATACGAATTGCCGCGATGTGGCTTACATTCTACGATACAAGTTACACACTAACAATCTTTACAATTTTGATACAGAGGTGCGCACTGCAGCGCCCTTGCGTGACCAATATTTCGGCACAGCTTTACTAGGGCTATTGTCTTCTGTGATTCAAAAGTGGCAATTTTTGCTGTGAACTCCAACTCTCCTCCTGCCTCTTCTTGCATTCTTGATTGCAAAAAACTGCTGCAGAGTTTGTCTGAATACTCTAAACAAATCGTCTCGCAGTGGATCCCTGGACACTGCGGTGTAAATGGTAATGAGTTTGCGGACCACCTAGCAAAGAAAGGAGCTTCCATTCAACGGATAACAAGGAAAGCTATCCCTTTTACCAGTGTCAGGCGTATCATTAAGAAAAAGTTGAATGATCTCTCTTCAAGACGATATATGCTGAGAGAAATTCCAATGAGATCTGGTGGAATAATCTCCAGGATCTTCCCATGTGGCGAAGACGTAAAGCAGTTGCTGAGTTTCGTCTGACCACTGGACACGACTGTCTCCTGAAACATCTACATAGAATTCATGTTGCACATGCCCCTTTCTGCTCGCTCTGCGATTTTCAGGAGGACATAGATGCTGCCCACATTCGTCGCTGCCCAGCCCTAAGGCAGCCTTTTATTGGCAAGCTAGGAATTTATTGGGTTCATAGACTTTTCTTGCCATTTGTCTGGTTTTTTTTCTTTGTTTATTTTGTCTGTTTTTGTTCCTACCCCTTGTGGTGTAGTGGTCTTCTGTAACCCTGGCCATTAGAAATAAAAAAGATGTATGAATTGTTGCTCTAGATCTTTGACATTTTGGTGTGCCAGAACTGGGGAATATGTACCATACATTTTCGATTGCCAATAAGTCTGGGGATCTTATTGGCCAATTAAGAGTATCTACAGCGAGGAGGTAGTCCAGAGATAAGTGAGCTGTATGGGGCCTGGCATTATCTTATTGGAAAAGGGCTCCATGATGATGCTTCAAGAGGATGATGCAACTAATTACAGTATGCCATTAGCGTGTCATTGAGGTGTTAAAATTGTACACTGGATGACTAAAGGCTATTTGATGACGTAAGATTTTACACCAGAAGTAATGGCTGTGTTGCTCTGGAAAGCAAAAGCTAATTAGCACCACTGGCCTCTTCCTCTCTACACACTGATTTAATAGTCATCTACTCGAATAATGAAATGGGATGCTTCATCACTGATACTATGGGAAGCCAGTCCACTATTAGCTTTGTTGATTGGCCACGATACAGCATTAAATGATTTTGTTGATGTGAGCATAAAGGCAGACATTTTAAAGTACTGTGAATGTAGCTCTGCTGCTGTTAAATACTGTGATATGGTGTAAGATACCAAAAATTATGTTGAAGAGGCTGTAGCACATTCGATCGCTGTATTAATGCTGTTGGGGCAGCTCGGACTGGTTGCACAGTCACATGTCTTGCTTTGCATTCATTAACCTTGAAGTGTGTGTATGACCTGCCAGCTTTAAGCATATCACACACACAACTATGTGATCATATTCAAATTCCACAATGCTATAAGAGCATTATATTGGTTGTGTTGCTGAGGTTCTGAAGTCCCAACAATTTGAAAAGATAAACTAAGTATTGCAAAATCGTTACATGCCTTATTACGTAATTGAAACTCTGGCCATTGTCTAAGCCTTGACGTTCCTTGGTCTTGAAATTTAATCATTTGCATACTTGTTATAAAAAACGTTGCATCCGAAATTTTGTAAATTATGATTATTTTTTCCCTAGGGTTTTTTTTTTTTTCTTCTGTAAAAGAGTGTGTATTTCATATTGGTTATGATTCTTAAATTTTCTGTTTATATATAAACCTTTATTTAGATAATGAATCCTGATCCTTACAGAGGATTGTGGGGTGGTTCCAATTGCCGAGATTCTCCAGTTCAAACGGATAGGAAATGTTCATGTGGAGTTAATCAATGCAAAGCTTGTGATATGTATATTGCTCAGCTTGATGAATTGTTAACTTGCTCTTTACCAAAAAGAATTGCTGGATTTTTTGCAGAAAGTATTCAAGTAAGATAAATTTTGTTTTACATTATTTCTCTAGTTAATCTTACACTTTTTTGTCTGTTACATAACTTTTTTTTGTATGAATCATTTATAGAGTTATATAGTTCTAGCTTAAGTAATAAATTTTTACTATTGATTCTTTTTCCTTTTGAAGCTTATGTTATAAAAATACATGTATTGTTGAATTGCTTGCAAAACTAGCTGAGAATCAAAACTTTAACAGTACAATTAAGTATTTCTTTTATAGTACATATAAAATAATATGAAAGCTTATTGCTTGACATGACCAGCCAGTTTCACGTCCAATTATTCAAGATAGCTGCATAAATAAGCTAATGAGTTTCGATGTTACAGATTTCTTGCAAATGCTTCAAAAAAGAATTGATTCAACGAAGACTGAAAATATGTGATACATATCGAACTTTAGTTTATTGTCCCTTGATTTTTTTTTAAATTGACAAAATTATTTCATCTTAAGCAATATTAATGCTTCTTCGTGTTTCTCATGGGAATGATACAACTTCCTTTATGTCCGCATGCGTCAATTGCGTTATTTGATCAATCTAATCTGTAGTATAAAATATTAGGCTATTATTTTCTAAGCCTTTATCAACTATAATGCTTGGTGAAATGAACTTTAAGTGTAATTTATCAAGAGAAAAAAAACTGCATTACAAGTAAGGTTTACATTGAGTAACTTTGAATACAACATCAATTTTTCCTTCAGCAAAATCTTTGCTTATTAATTAAGTAATATTCTCTTCAATGTTTGGTGTAAGTGTTGTAGACCAATGGATTCTTTTATGTTACCACTATGATTATGTAGGTTTTACTTTGGATGCTAAGAAAAATTGCCCTATTATTAAGATTTATCAGATATTATGTTATACACATATCATAATATATTTTCTCTTTATAATCAGCAGTACTTACATATGTCATTGAAGCTTTGCTGTGCGTTTTACCACTTTTATTTGGAAGTATATTGCACCAAATATATATATATATTCTTGCAGATTAAGATATTTTTATGCAACATAAAGTAATACTTTTTGCTTAATGTTCTTTGGTTTGTATGATTGTTATCTTTATCATGAATATAACTCTGAAATTGCATTGAATCTTGTAAGTCAACCACTGTAAATGTGAGATATTTTAGCACACCAATCGTGATTCATTTGGATAGTTTTATTAGTGTATTTCTGTGTATAACACTGCAGCTTTATAGAGAAGCTTTTATATTAAATCATAGCATTTCGTTTTAAGTTATTGCATCGAAATAATATAAAAAAAATGTTTCGTCACATTTTTTTGAATGAAGTTCAAGACGTAGTATGTGTGTAGCTAAAATTTATTTATTCATTCGAATAAGCGTCATTACTTCATAGAATTTTTTTTTTTATAATGTGATGTAAGCTCATGTAAACTATGTATGTAGAAGAAAAGAGCCTAATACACTACCCTCAATATTTATTAATAATCAGCATCTATTGTGTCATGCATATGCCCATATGAATACTAATCTTCATATGTGCATACATAAATGAAGAACTTCATTCTTAAATTCTCATTTGTATGCAGATATTGAACAATAGATATAATGAGTGCTATTTTAGCAATTTTATAATTTTTTCCTCAGGGAGTTGGAGGTACAGTGCAATATCCTAAAAATTACCTCAAGAAAGCCTTTGAAATCGTTCGACAACATGGTGGTCTTTGTATTCTTGATGAAGTAAGTACTAGTTATTGTTTAAGAACTAGTTATTATTTTTTTAGAAAATAAAATCATTTAAAAAATTTTATTAATGGAAATAATTAATTATATTTCTTTTACATTATTATACTATTATTATTTTGCTAATTTCTTAAATTTTCTGTTATTGTATCTCCTGCTCATAATTATAATTCAGATGTTTAATTAGTTTTACAAATCAATATAATTTATATTAAATCTTTATTTAAAAGATAACAAATAAATTTAATCTGTATTCTTTAAATAATTCTACATGTTCCTCAAATGATTATGAATAAAGAAAATGTTTTGAAGATTTAATCAATATTTATACAATTTGGAAAAGTATACTGTCATATATTAAATAAAATAATGCTATTGACCTAGAATTGTTTCAAGCAATTCTTTTGAGAGATTGATTGATTGATTGAATATTAACGTCGCACTGTTCAGCTACACGAAGGCTTTTGGCGACGGACCACGTAATTTTGAACCATGGTCAAGTGACGTGGACGACACCTGAGCTGGCACCCCCCTCTCCTAACTACCACACCACACCAACGGGAGGATGTTTTAGCTCTCAACAGATTTAACTTGCATCGCTGCCCTACACGGCGGGTTTTTAGTAGTAATGGGCTCGAACTCGTGACAAGGCAAGCCACGGTCCGATACCTATACCACTCGGCTACCGCGGCCACATTCTTTTGAGAGAGAGTTCTGCTTACATTTTTAGAAAACTTTGCATAAATATGAATTCTAAAATGTTTAATAATCAAAGCAAAGTTGTAACATTCTTTGAATATTTTGCATTTAATTTTCCAAAAAAATCATTTTAATTAAGATTAATTTTTATACGTTTTTCTCCCCATCCAATGTAGTGACCTAGATACTAAATATGTATTTTTTTCTCTGTAATTGGGAAATAAAAGAAGAAAAAACTGATTTTCGACTATTTTGCTGTCAAAAGTAGTTTTGTAAGTAAGAACTCCTAAGTTTAATTGCTTTAAGAAATTATTCTTCAATTTGAATTTTACATCAAAATTTTTAGGTGTGTTAAGCAATTGTAATTATACATGGGTGACCACTAGAACCAACGCCAGGAAGTAAAGCAAATAACAAAACTTTACTTATTGTATATATGCTGCACAGCAGAAATAAAAAACATCTTTAAATTTGTAGGCAATTTTGGAATATTCAGGAATCGAAGTTACTACTCTTAGCTTTCGCCTCCAGCAGCTGAAATGGCTCTAACCTGGTTAGGCATTGAGTCAAATTGGGATTGATTAACAGATAAAAGCAAGCCCCATTCCATGTTTCTCTTAAGTCTGTGCAAGACTTTATCAATCACAGTGGATGGGGAGTGGTGGCAGCCCTGTCTCAGCAACTCATGACCAAATGTTTTTAATAGGTGAGAGATCTGTAGAATATATGTACTAGGGCAGCAATCGAACATCCACTCAGTCAATGTAGGTCGGGATTCGACTAGTAACAGGCGGTCGTGTGTTAACTTATTGAAAGATGACTTCTTCATGGCCTCAAAGATAGGGCACAACCACCAACATTGAGATGAGAAAAGTAGCTCAGACTGTTCAGATTGCTGACAATGTGACATAGATATACTCATGTCATGTACCCAGAGGTTGCTCATACCATCTCATCAGGTGCAGGGCCCACATGGTGATATTGAATATTAGCAGACCGCGTATGTACTCCTCAATGTCTCCGGATACGGATACATCCATCATGATGCAGCACTGATAAACTGGGATTCATCTTAAAAGACGACTTGGGACTACTCCTGTATCCAGATTTGTTGTTGGGTGACAATCTGGGCTGCTCCAGTTGTCATTGTACTGTCCATGTGGATACTTGTGCTTTAAATAAGCCCATATCCTGACGCAAATGTCGTGGTGATGTTATACGATCCTGAAAGGCCTACCTAACATGTTTATCCTGTTCATCATTAGTGACAGGAGGTATTTAGTACAACCCTCCGGAACTAAATCATTCCAGATTAGATTGACAGTCATTAGGTTCTGATTAATGCAAATAGCAATATCACGGAATGATAAACAGCATTTTCAGTAGTCTACGATTCTATTGCTATCGAATTCTGACACATGCTTATAACCATTTTTCCTTCTTGTATTAAGAACAGCACAATCTTCTCACAAGCAACCCTCATTCAAGCATGATTTCCGAATAAGGAATCCACTGTATAATTTTGCTTTGATAGAGTTTGAAATGTTATTTCTTCCTGTGTTGTTCGGTTGTTTTAAATGTGAAATCATATCTGTGTGTTGTCATGTGAATTTCATGCTTGTATCATCCGTCCTTTATAGTGTTTTAATTTTTAGGGCTATTACTGTATGTTAATAAAGAAATTGCTCTTTTTTGAATAAAATAATTTCATAACTAGTGAGAGAAAGTTATTGTTTTTTTAATATAATGCCAATAATTTGGTGGGAAGGGGGATTAAAAACTCCTGTATATTTAGTCAAAATTAATTTGAAAGTATCCTTTTAAATGACATGTTGAAATTCTGTTTTTGATTAAGGTTGTGCCTAGTAGATATTTTTTATGGTTCATGTAACAGTGAATGTAGATTACGTTATGATTCTATATATATTCCCTTCAAAATTTAATCTTCTCTCCTCCAAATTATTGTTTTAAAAAGAACTTATTTTCGTTCTAATGATCAGTGCTTTATTTTTTTTTATGGAAAAATGTTTGGAACTCTTGAATTGTTAATCGCTGAAAAATTCAAGTGTAAGAGCTTTTAAAATTTTTCGAAGGGAATTTCCTAAATTAGGAAAAATAGAAAATTAAAATAAAAATGTATATATATATATATACTTTACCATGTATTCAAATTGTAGGTACAGACTGGCTTTGGCAGAACGGGTAAATTTTGGGGCTTCTATGGCCATGAAGTTCTTCCAGATATAGGTATTTATTATAATTATTTTTATGTAGATATGTGAAAAATTTTATTTATTTTTTTGTCTTATCTTATCCTGCACTTGTGGTTTTCCCTTATTCACATTTGTGTATATTATTTAGCTGCAGGAGCTATGTTTGATTAAACATTTGTAATTTGCTTACTCTTATCTTATGCTTTTTTGCTTACAAATTCAACATATGTGTACTCATTATTTTGTATTAAATCCATCTTAATTGCTTTGAATTTTTTTTTGGTCTCTGAATAGTATTATTTTCAATTAAAAATATTAAATAAAATTTTTTTGTGCTTCTAGAAAGAGCGAAAGGAACTTATTCATTTGTATAACAGTTATTTGTGTATTTGAAGTAAATAGTCGTATGTATTTTGGCCTCCATTATGAATTATAATATTTTTGCACTCTCAATAAAGGGAATACATATGTATATAAAGCTGATGCTTTTAAAATTAAGCTGTCTTGATAGTTATATGTGCCTGTTTGGTATTGCATGGTGTATTTCTTGAATTTAAGCTCACTATTCAAATTACCTATGTAAGATTTAGCTTCTATATGTTTTTCTATGCTCAAAGAAGTTCATAATAATCATGTTAAGTTCCTTTTCAGGTTTGTAAACTTTTTACAAATCTAAAGCTATTGAAATTTATATTTTAATGCAATAAAAAATCTATCTTTTACTATGGCAGAGGTGGCCAACACAAAGGACCTCGCGGGCCACTTCGGAAGAACTTTACAATCCCGCTGGCTGCATTTAAAAATATGTATCTTTATATTAGAGTCCATTGCAATCATTTGTTGGAGTGAAAATTTAAAACAGACTGATATATTATTATTGTTTTCATTGTTTTTCATGTATACAAACATAGATAATATAATAATAATAATGCAATGATCAAAGAATTTTTAATTTATTTAATTAGTGAAATATCTATTTCGCAACTCTTTCACTTAGTTTTTGGAAGTCGATCTCAATGCATGTGTATTTGCATATCGTTATTGGTGTTGCAGGTTTTCGTGCGTTAAATTTGAGCACAATTTATGTTTGATAAATTTTAATTTAGAAAAAGATATTTGCAGTAACAGAAGCAACATGATAAAATAATAACAGCTATGGTGGATTTATTTTTTACAAAAAAGAAAAAAAAATCTTTAAACAAAAATGTTGTACAAAATAGTCTAATTTTGTAAAGTTCTAAAGAATCTCGCATGCTGCAAAATTATTCCAATGTGGTTCCGGGGCCGCGGGTTGGACACCCTTGTATTACGGTAAAGACCTGAGAGCTTGGACTATATGATAGGGGTGGCCAACCCGCGACATGCGTAGGCAGTGTGTAACGGTGGAGTTGTAACAGTGGCACGTGAACACTTATTGAAAAATTTGAAAATATAAAAAATAATATATTTTATTAAAATGTGGTTGTTTCAGACAAAAATCCTCGAATTTTATTTTAAACACAATTGAATTACAACAGTAAATAATGATGTAAAAAATACTCTTTCCTTGTTGTGTGCACTGGCTTTCCAAAGAAAGTACACTCACGAGATTTTGGAATTTGAGGGAGTGGGTTTTATGATATTTTTTTTTGAAGAAAACTATGAACTAACTGCCTGGTAAGTGCTAGCTACTGAAGACTGGCTATGGGATTATGCTTTTCCTACCTATATTGTGGGATATTTAAATAATTCAAATTTAAGATTACAGGGAAAATATTATACTTTTTCTACCCTAATTGGTCATATATCTTTCGTAAAGAAACTTTTGAATCTTTTGTCTCAATTTTGAAGAAAAAATATTACCATGTTTCACAATAATGCAGTAACTATTAACCAAAGTCAATAATGATCCTAGCTATAACAGATTTAAAAATTTAATATTTATTCTGAAAGATTCATACAATGCTAGGCTGGATGATTTTTATGATGATAAAAAAATGCTGATCCTTTCATAAATCCAATTTCTTTATGAAACATTAATTGTAACCTACCTGAAATCTAAATTTGAATTAATAATCTACAGCACACCATACTAGAATGAAAAGCAAATATAAGAAACTTATTTCATCTTGAGTGATTCAAATTATATTGAATGTTGGAAATTTGAACCGACAGGCAATTTTCAAATTTACACGATTTGGATGTCAGTTATGTTGTAATTTTGGATCAGCATATGTTTGTGTGAACAATTGTTTTCTATTATGAACATAATAAAATCATAATACCACTCAAAATCAACTGGTATACACCTAAAACAACCTAATTTTGTTAGCATTTTCAATAACTATTCCTAATATAGACGACTGGGTAAAAAAGAAACAAATTCAAAAGCCACATTCAGCAAGTACTGGCTGTTTAATAATAAATTAAAATTAAATTTTTAAAGGTACTCATTTTTAATGTGTCCTTGAAAAAGTTTACAAAACTTCAGTACGAAGTTTAACAATAAAACCTAAGTCTTTATTATATAAGTTTTAAATTTTCACTAATTACATGAAACATATGTTATTCGTTTAAAAATCCCATTATCCAATAAGAAAAATTTTTTCACCTTATATCTTTTTGTTTGTTGGAAAAGTTGGAAGTGGCACGCATAGTGATTTAATAGAAGATAGTGGCACTCTCTTACCAAAAAGGTTGGCCGCCCCTGGGTTATGACGACGTATATTTCCTTACCTGAAGCAACTTAAAATACAGCATTGAATTATACATTTATCTTAACAATGTTTTCTAGAGATGCACAAATTGTATACCTATTAGCATAAAATCTGGTGTATAACCTTCACTTATACTTTCATACTGCAATTTTTTAATTTTTAGGTATATTTGCCGTGTAGAGCACACCCCTAATTTTAAGAAGAAACCCTAAATGTATGTGGGCATTTAGGGTTCCTTATGTTTTGAAGTAATTTATTTGAGGATTATCCCAAAATTTTGAAAAAATAATATACTTGTAGAGCTACAATCCTTTAAGTTCATAAAGAATGTCATGTCTTTTAAATAAACAGTATTTCAATTTATGTAGAAGTGTAATTTTTTTTTGGGGGGGGGCTTATATCTTTTATTTTTAAATCACTCGTTTTTATACCCAGCGTATATATAACAAGCACCCGTAAATTTTGATCATATTTTCTGTGTTAAAAGTAGTTAGATATCCTTGTAGAGTTCTAAAATACATGCAACCTTTTATTTGGTAACAGGATATGGTATCTCTGCCTTATTTTTTGTTAATGGGAAATTATTGAATTACAGTTGCTAGAATGTGCCTATAGAAAGACTATAAATAGAAACTTAAATTCCTGGAAAGCAACAAGATTGATCTGGGTAAAATCATAAATATTCTACAATTTTTCAAATTTGCTAAATTAAAAACATTTATGTGAGAATTTAGGTGCTGTTGGTTGGAAACGGTTGAGTTTTAAAATCAATGTGATGTAGTGTGAGATTTAAAAGATTATTATACCAACTCTCAAATGTTTTCTACGCACTTGATGGTGGTTCAGAATTATATGGCTGATAGCAAATCATAGCCATCAAATCATCTGATCATTCTTCATTCTACATACCATCACTAATCAAGTCCATCTGATAGCCATAATTCATTTCAGTTACTGTTGCAAAGGGTATTGGAAATGGATTTCCACTAGCCGCTGTTATTACAAGAAAAGACATTGCTGATTGTTTGAGTGATGCTGCGATGTTTAATACATTTGGTGGTAATCCAGTGGCATGTGCAATTGGATCTGCTGTTCTTGATGTAATGTATTATTTTGTCTTTATTTATTCGTTCAATTCATTTTACATTGTATCTTGAAAATGTACTTTTCCAAAAATTTCTATTTTGATAACATAATGTACATAAAATCAAATTTAGTTCTGTATCATTATTATCTTTTTAAATATATATGCTACAAAAAAAATATAAATTACATTGTAATTTCAATGCCTATCAGTGAATATTTCATAAATTACATTCAATGTCTTATAGCATGACATTATGCTTCAAAATTCTACATTAAGAAATGTGTTTGATAAGTTTTATATTGGGATTTAAATAGAAATTTTAGATAGATTTTAAATAGAGCTTTAAGCAGTTTTTGTTTTATTGCCTTTTTTAAATTATTATAAGCTATTTGAGCAAGATGTGGTTATTGTAAAATCTTGATAGGCTACCTGAAAATCAAAAACTCTTTATTATGCAATATTATATTGATAATTGTATTGTATTCTATATTTTAATTCATATATAAAAGTTACATAAGGACCTGTGCTATATTTCAACTTATCTGTAATATCATTCAATATTTTTTCACCCACACATATTTTAATTTTAGTATAAGTTTAAGATTTTTCAATTACTTTATTTGGATATACAATTTGTAATGAATTATTCTATTAATATTTTCTTTTGAAAATTCTAGGTTATTGATGAGGAAAAAATAATGGAAAATAGTCACCATGTGGGAACATACCTCTTACATGCTCTTTCTAAACTGAGAAGGAAGTATGAAATTATTGGTGATGTACGTGGAAAAGGTCTAATGATAGGAGTTGAAATGGTTGCTGATAAGGTGAGCAGTAGAAATTTATGTGCTCATGTAATTTTGCTTCCAGTATATGTACATTTTACATTAAGTAAATGGACTAATTCTGAAAGAATAAATTTTTTTACATTAATTTCAAATGAAATTTGCATCTATGTTTTAAAGGAATCTAGAAAACCTCTGCCTAAGTCAAAGATGGATGCAATTTTGGAAGATACCAAAAGTATGGGACTTTTGATTGGACGGGGTGGTCTTAGTGGAAATGTAAGTCTTACAGCATTTAAATCATTATTTCGAATCCTTTTGCAGTAACTTTTTGTCATATTGTAAACCTTTAATCTCTTACAAAATTGTCAAAATAATCACATACAATGTTCTGAAACTTCATAAACACTAGCCTGTTAAAAACATTTTATTTTAGCCTAGTTGATTAGCCTAGTTTTCTCTTGATTCTAAATTTTGGTGAAGGATGTTACATTAGCATCTCAAATTCAGGATTTTAATTTCAGAAGAGATGTGTTATCTTAGTAGTACAACTTAAATCATGAAAAAGAATAGATTATAAGTGATCATAAAAGTGTTTAGTGGATTTTATTTGCATCTTTTTAAATACAATACATTTTTTTGTAATGAATGTTGTTGTTATTTGTCATTTAAAATATGAAGCATTGTTTTTTTTCATTTAATTTTTTATATTTTCCAATTTTTAACTGAGTTACTTATTATACTTTTTTGTATCAGGTCTTCCGGATCAAACCACCTATGTGCATATCTAGAGCTGATGCTGATTTTTGTGTTTCCTGTTTAGAAAATGCTGTAAAAAAACAATCAACATTGTAACTAAATAAGATTTATTTTAATTTGTTTTATAAATATGTTTTTTTTACAAAAAAACTTTGTGTTATTATTTTAACATCAATATTCATTGATATTCAATGGTGTGTAGTTGATGGAAGCTGTGAAAGTGCTGCTTTCCTTGTATTTTCAAAAGTATAAATACATATTGTGTAATTATTTTTGTCAGAATATTTACGCTGATTTGTGAACAAAATGTAATGTATTATACTTGTATATAATTTATTTGGAAAGGCAAAAAGAAAGAAAAGGTATAAGACACAAGGAAAATATATAGATTGTTTACTATATAAGGACCAGTGGAAGGACCTGAGCAGAACTGATTCATATATGCATATTCTGAAATCCAATGGGAAGATCTGTATCGTTAATGATGTGATAAATTCTTTGGCAAAATTTTTTCATTGTTTTTAGTATCCTGATTATGTACATTCATGCTTTTTGTTTTTAGTAGTAATCAGTAAAATACATGCATGAAGTGCATCTTGTAGATGCTGCACACCAAAGTATATCATAACGCTTTTACTGATACTATCTGCTAAAAGCTTGTAGTGAGTTATTTCAGTCAACTAGATTGTTTTGGTTGGGAAAAAATAAATTGTTTTAAGATTTAAAAAATAACGAATGTTTTATGTATTTATTGTTTTACTTATCATGACTGCCATTTCAGAATGTAACTGTGTTATTGAAAATTTGTTTACAAAAAGTTTTGGCTAAGATCCTGTGATAAAAGAAAAATATTAAAAGTGAAAAATCAAAATCTCAATTTTAAATTTAACAAAAAAAGATATAAAATTATGAGACATTAAGATATAAAATAACTTTGTAAGTGCATAAAAATACAAAAATTTTGTTGGCTTTGTCTACTATTTTCAAAGAAAATTATTGTAAAGAAGAAGAATGACTTTGTTGATTTAAATAATTTAAGTAAAGTTTGCAAAAGAGATGAGAATAGTATGTCTCGTCGATTCTTACTTAAAATTGAAGAAATTAGGAAATTAAAACATAATAGAATTTAATATTACTGAATAACATAAAATAAATTGTGAAAATTAAAACAAGAAAGAGTAACACGGTTATTACATCTAAATTATTTTTTAGAAGTCTGGAGGAGTGAGTTCCCTTTTACACACATGAATTTATTTTTTAAGTGTTGGTGACGGCTGATGGTAAATCACATCACTTGCAGAGTTGCCAACGATTACGGAATATATTAACCACTTTTTGTAAACGGTATTTTTTAAGAATACTTTTCTAAATGGGATATTACAAGATTTATATGGGAATTCAGGCTATAAACTTTTCATTGTATACGATATGTTAATAGATATTATATCTTTCTTGTCTCAAAGTAATAGTTTGCAGTTTGTGGGCATAGCAAATATATTCAGTGGCGCACACAAGAAGGAGGGGGTCCGGACCCCCCAAAGCCCTTGATTTTTTTCCCCGATTGATTATAATTCTAAGTACATAGTACGTAAAATTTAATGAAGTATTTCTTATTAATGATTAATTTTATTAATTAATGCTAATTATTTCAATAATTAGTTTTTTACTATGTTTTGTTCCCGAAAATCGACAAAATCAAAAGGAGCTTGATACAAGAATGGTGAACTTTCGACCCCGGACCCCCTTGAAAAATTCCTGTGTGCGCCACTGAATATATTCAATCTAATAACAAAGCTAATTATAATGAATTTAATCATTTATTAAGTATGCCTCAGATAATCAAAAATACATTTGAAGAAGTTTATTGTTTTTACTGGTTTGTCAAATAGGACTTGAAATGATCTAGTTAAATTTGGAGGAAATGTTTCCTTGCAAGGAATTAAAAAGGAACTCGAAATGCAATATTTGTTACTATAATTGTAGTCAAAGCAATCAACATCAGCCACACTGCATCTCGTTGTCTGACTGACAATTGCAACATTGATTGATTGTTTATGGACATGGCATTTGGAATCTACATTGGGGCTGGTGTCAATAGACCTTGTAATTTTGAACCATGGTCAGGTAACAAGGACATCATCTAATCTGGCATCCCACTTTTCTAATTTAATTACCTCGCCAACGTGAGGACTTTGAGCCACAATAGATTTAATGTGCATCAGCCTTCAACATGGCAGGTCTTTAGTTGCACTGAGACTAACCCACGACTCAACAGGAACAATGCTACCCACAAGTTCATAACCTTAGCATCTCAACTATTGCAGCCACATGGTAATGTTGAAGAGAAATTCGTAAACTTTACTGATCTAAGAGAATACAGATGCAAATTCATTATTTCCACACTTTAAGAGCTACCTAGATGAATATCAATGCACTGAAAATTAGTTGCAAACATATGATGGTCCACCGTATTGACTGAACAACCTATTGGTCTCCAAGTCAGAATTTAAGAAATATCAAAACATGCTATTTTCATACTCTTAGGGATGGCAATACCGAATACCAGTATATTGAGCCATTTGTACAATCTTGTAATACCGGTATTCACAAGCAAAAATACCGGTTTTTCGGTATTTACTAGCAATTTTTAAATCGTCTCCGTTATATGTTCAAGGATCGCCAACATAGCGAAGTTAGTATGTTTTTGTTTTTATGTCTCCCTAATGGGCGAAATTAATTACCCTGTAAATATAAAGTTGCATTGTACAATCAATAGAAGTGATAAAATATGTGAATCATCCGAAGAGGCGGTCCAAAACTATTCTATTGCAGCTCAGAGCGATACTGAAATGCGCAGTATGCGTAGTCTGATTTTCCTATCTGTGAAAACAAGGTTGTAGTTGTGAAGAAAGTGCGTAATATTTCAATGTTTTTTTTAATTGTGGAGTTTGTTATTCACTTTGTATTTGCATATCATAATTATATTTACATCTCAACATGATTTTATAAATGGAAAAGAAGAAAATAGACTAACCAATTCAAATTTGATCAAGTTTATTGTAAATTTTCTTAAAACTTTTTACGCACAAACCTTATCCACATTCAGAAGAATTCGGTACAGTTATCGAAAATGTATCAGTTATGAAACTGAACTGTCTCTGGAACAAAAATTAAAGTTATTGATAACTAAAAGAAAATTCAACAAACCAAAATACAATACAGAAATCAGCTATATCCAAAACCATCAGATGAGAAATCGATTTATTTGATGATGAGAGATTTAGAGGTAAATACTTGGAAAAAGTATATCACGTGTTGCTAACAATACCACCAACTAGCGTAGATGCCGAAAGAGCGTTTTCGACAGCTGGTAATTGTTGCACAAAATTATGTTCCAGGCTTAAAGACAGTACAATTAATGTATTGTTATTTCAAAAATTTGTAATAGTACCACAGACTAAATAGTGATATTTACCCTTTTTTTGTGATTTAAATAAATAAGATGTTCCTTTACTTTTTTGTGATTCTTAATATATACTGTTATAATTTAAAAATTGCAAATTAATTTTTTGTGATACTTACACTCTCTTATAAAACTGGCAAATAAAGTAGCGAAACACCTGTATTTTCTTTCTTTTCCTAAAACTTCTACTACCAGTATTGAAACCGGTCAGGGGTGGCTCTAGGGCTGGACAAACTGAACTCCTGTCCGGGGCGGCAAATTTTAAAGGCGGCATTTGGATCGAATTTAAAAAATATTTTTTTGTTACAAAAAAATTTATATATTTTCCGAAACATTATTGGGTGTGAATTTGGTATTTCATTTAACGTATCTTGTTTCCTTATTTTGATAATAATTTAATTTTTAGGTAATCTTAAAAGCAAGTAAAAAAAGCCAACTGTCAAGTTTTTTTAAACAAATTTTGGTGGTTACAAATTAAAGTTATCCTTTTTATACCTACCCACCTTTTCCTTTCAAGTGACCCACAGGATAGTATTTTTAAAAGTAATGGATGAAATTTGACCCACTTCTCAAGAAGGTTCACTATCGCTGATATAGAATATAGAATTTTTTTTCAGATCTAGCCTAGGTGTTATTGAATTTTCCCCATGATTTTTTTAGATTACTTAGTACGCTTCGATAGAAATAAATGTAATAACAATGAGCGCTTAAGACATTTTAAAATATGTTACAATTTCTTTCTTATAGTTCCGAAGTTATGACTATCTTACAAAAGTTATGCGAATTTATAACACTTTCTTCGACATATAACTTAGTCTTGTATTTACAAAGGATATATATTGTATATTTTACACAGTTACTTTATATTACTTAAAAGATATTTTTATAACAATTTTTTTTAAAAAAAATCGCAAACATGTATGGACTTTGGAACATAACTTTGAATAAAGACACTTCTTATAGATAAAAAAAGTAATGTATTTTAATAACAATATAAATATATAATATATATTTTGCTCTCCATTTAATAATAATCAAAATAATAACTTTCGTTGTATTTATCTTGATGATTTTTTTTCACTTCTTAAAATTGGCTCTAATTAATACTGAAAAATTTGTATAAGTGATACTCTAAAAACTATCAAACAATTTTAATATTTTTTGTGGTGTATTTTCTATTTTATTTGCGAAAATGTTTCAAAAATTACTTTTTAATAATATGTCTGTCTTCCGGATATTTCTTTGAAAGTTACATTTTGTTTTGTGTGGTATTGTTTATCCTAAATTACTAAAAAAAAGTAGTGCGCATCTCTCTGATGCTTTATTTTTATTTTTCCAAGATTTATAGATGCATTTTTGAAGCTTAGTATACTTGGAACTCAAAAGCTCATATTAACCTTTAATTTACAGACATTTTCAGTGCTGATATTCAAATTATGTAATGATTTTTTTAAGGCCTTAATTATCATTTTGAACATTAAAATAATTTAGCCCAGTTTTAAAAGATCTCCGATAACAACTGGATCTCTAAAATGAACTAAGCATTAGGTATCAGTTCTGCCAAATTTATGAGAAACTTCTTAAGTCCACCACACTGGATATGAGTTCTGTTGCTTATCATTTTTTTTAAGAAAAGGAAAATACATATATACTCAAATGTAAAATTAAGGACTTGAATACCAGTAAATATATGGAAAAAATATTATTTTTATTTGTGGTCATCGGGTTTATAGAATTGTACTTTTGATACAGCATTTTCTTTAAGTTTATGAACAGTCAATGAAAGTTAAGCTCGAAAATTTATTGAGGCAGTAAAAAAAAAAAATAAAATAACTGTACTGAGAGATGAATTAATCTGATAAAAAAAAGGATATGTGTTGATTCATTGAAGGAAATTGGGACCGCCATTATTACCATTAATGGACTAAACGTCAGTTTGGAAGGACATAGAGATAAGTAACCTTAATAACTTTTTAATATGCTTAGATATTTTTTTAACCCAGTAAATAATTAAATAATGTGAAATCTTATCTGAGTTAATGTAACTGCTTATTACTGATGCAGCAAAAAATTTCAATGTACTATTTTTAATCATATTTTATTTTGTATAAAAGTGATGCAATTAAAAAAAAAAAATAGGCCGAGAAAAAAAATGGAGTATTTATGGGCTCAACATTACATTAATTTCTGACTACCACATGACCTAGTAGCAAAAAAAAAAAAAAAAAAAAAAAAAAAAATCCATCCTTCTTTACAAGTACAATGTCTCATATAGATAATTATCTACATATGATACATGACTCGGATGGGCAACTAGCGGCCCACGAAGACAGTCAGAAAATCCACTTTCAACCAAGATTTATTTCTTGTGCGCGATCAGTTTCGTCTTTTATTTTTCACAATTAGGAAAACAAAGTACCAGTAAGTGTTACGAAAGATCAATTCAAAAGGAACACTGTAATTTTCAAGAAAATGGCAACACTATAATATTTTAAACATTATTATATTATATAAACATTATTATATTATATCTATGTCTGTATACATGAAAAAATAATGAAAACAATAATAGTAATTCATTCTGTTTTAAATTTTCACTCCAATAAATGTTTTTTTGTTTCCAAATCTGATATAAAGGTACATATTTTTATGTGTGGCCCACGAGATTATAATGTTTTTCCGAAGTGGCCCGCAAGGTCATTTCGGTTGGACGCCCCTGAACTAGAGTAAATATTGATGCAAGCTGGCTGACATGAGCTTACTGGATGCGATGAGAATTTCATTAATCAATATATCCCTCCTCATATTAAAAAAGTCGTAGAAAAGTATGATAGGACACATTTGTCTCATTAAACTGATTCTGAAATGAAATGTGCTTGTAGCTATAAACAATATGTTATTAGCATAGTAAATAAATTGAATAAAACTTATTAAACTTATATATAATTTTTGTAATGAACATAATCTTTTTGAAAAGGTGCGGCCCTCCTGTATCCTACGCTGTTACAATGTGGCCCGAATGCCCAAACAAGTTGCCCACCCTTTGCTATATGACATTCTCTACAACAGAGGTTCCCAAACTTTTTTGTCTCATAGACCTCCTGCCGTGTTTTTCGGTTTCGGGTAGACCCCAGCTTACCTAATATTGAATTTTTGCAAATTTATCAACTTAAATGTCATTTTAGCAGCTGGTGCTACTTACACTAAGAGAATTAAATTTTTAACAGTAGGGAAATGTAGCGTTTGAAACTTAAGAAGTACACGTTAATGAATTAAACTAAAATTAAATTAATACATAAAATAACTGAACTACAAACAAATGCTTTTAAGGAGAGGGAGGAATCTGGTGCTTCAATAACAAACTTTCAAAATTTTATATCAATCTAGTCAGATTTAACCCTAAAAATCCCCCCTTTACTAGTAGTGTCAATTTTTTTTTATTTTTTTTGATATAGGCAAACTCCCTGAAACACCCTCTCACTAGGAAAAGCAATTAAAAACTTTCTCACGATACTCTATAATTCATGACAAACAACATGTATGTCTGTTTTAAAGCCAAAACTGCTGACATCCGTTTCTAAACTTTAATTTAAAATCTTCATTAGTGCCTATTCTGATCAATTCCTATCGCAATTTGACTTTTTTTTCAATGTGACTGTATGAGTTCATTGTCTATACTGTGTGTGGTATTACTATAAAAAAAGCAATTACAACGCTAGTTCCAAAATCCGAGTAAAGGGCACTTAAATGTTGAATGTAGGGTAAAATGTCCTTACAGAGATTGTTTTGTGACAAATTGAGAAAATTTGTGACGTCCAATATTATACTTCTTTAGCTTAATTCTGGAAAGAAATGCTGAAATGTCCCTTGTCTTAATAAAACTTATGCTGTCACCTATTAACCACAAGTTAACCTCACTAAATTTAGTAAATAAATCAGTTAAACTGGTAAAAAATCTGGTTTCCACTAGATCAAATGTTTTTTAAAAATTAAAGTCTCGATATGGTTCAATTAGAGTCATTATCACATAGACCCCCATTTACACCTCATGGATCCCCAAAATATTTTTTCACTGGCGTGGACCCCTTGCAGGTCGTCATAGACCCCTGGGGGTTTATATAGACCACTTTGGGAATCACTGCTCTACAGGAATGTGATTCGAGTCATTAATGAAAAGCTGTTGAAAATGTGCTTGAGTTAAATCAGCGGCCACACACTCACGCACGCATATACTGATATAGATATTACTTAAATTTAAAATGTGCTCTAAATTCAATTTAATTAAATTTTTATTTTAAATTAGAATTGATTTTTCAACCAATGTAATCTAGGGTTAAGGAATTTTTCACTAGGAAAAGTAATTTTAATTAATCAATTTTTATCTCAACATTTCAGAAATATTATTTCACTTTTTCTGGCAAAAAAATGAGCTTGCTTTTGTAGTTTTGTGTTCGAACTTTTCACAAACTCTTTTTGTTTCCAATTTATTGCAAGTACAATTTCCTGTATATCTTATTGAAAGCCGTAGAAATTTAATGACTCCAATTGTGCCAGGCTCACGCGTCTTTTCTTTAACATATCCTTTGGGTTCTTTGGAGCCAGAATTAATGGCAACTCTTTTCCAACCAAATCCAAGAAGTGAAGTGTGAAAGAAAGATGCAAATTAGGAAGCTTTTAAATATCAGGCGTTAGAGTAAGCGGGATGGCAATTAGAGGAGTTTAAACAGTTCGTGGTTCAAGAGTGAAGAAGTTGTAGGTAACGCTACGTGGCGAATAGTAGGATTTATACGTGAAGAGATCTATCGAATCAAGATGCATACCATTGCACTCGAGTCATTGTACGGCCTCATCTAGGTGTTATCATAGTTACTACAAACTATAGCAAGGTAGGATCGATTATTTAATATTAGTATCGGCGATATTATTGGAATTGAGTTTAGTAGAGTCAGTTATATTGATAGTGCCCCGGGTTAGGTTAATTTGTTATTATCTATATATTGTGTGTTGTGTGTTTTGCCATCGTAGATTCTCTCACATAAATTATTATAATATAATTTGTTAAAGCCTTAAGTTGAAAATCTTAATAAAGCTACATTAAGATTATGTATATGATTCTCTAGTTCTTCCGTAAATCCTACACCTCTAGCTCACGCTGATACTCATAGAGATAATCACCCCAGTGGGGAGATTATCACACAATAAAACTTTCAAATCTGAATTTTTTGATAAAAGTTTGATCTTTTAAAGTTACAACTGAAAGAAAATTAAGGAAATAGATTATATTTTCCCATTTTTAGATTTTTTTTTGCTTGATTTTGTATCGAATCTGAAAATGTAAAAGCAGGATTTTTTATGAGTAAATAGTTCCTATTTAGGAAATGTTATATAATGCATTTTCTATTTTTAAAAAAAATGGAATGCATTTCCTATCTAAAATATATGCAACATATGAACAAACTTTTCTCTGAATTACGTTTTTGATCAAAGGCTTATTTAGTTTTAGAATCTCTTCTACGAATCTCTTATTCGATAAGGAATTGAAGCAACAAAGGTGCGCGTGCGTGTGTGTACTGGAGATAATTTTTTCGTCTTATCAGTGAATATTTCCTTTTTTTAGTGCATCGTTTTATCCGTTTATCAGATACGCATAGTTGTTCATGGAAGCAATTGGTGAAAGAAAAAATGTCCAATTTTTAATGAAACAACAAAAGGGGTCAATGAAAAATTATGTAAATAATAGACAATTTCTAGTTATTTGCATACATAGCAAATGATTGAACATTACTCCATTTTACCCTGTTGTTTCACAAAAGTAAAAGAAATGAATGATAAAAAATATAATTCAATATATAAATGAAAAGGTTTATATATATTTTCATGAAGGATCACTAGCTGAAAAGCTCATGTTAAGTACTTTAATAATGAGTGTATGTATACCATACCATTTATGTATACGATTTATTTTACCTATGAACTTTCACTTTTCTGCGTAGTGAATAAAAACAATTGTTTTATTATTAGTATGTAGCTCCTCTCTCTTCTGAGTATTTTTAAAAATTTCAAGTCTCCGAGTGAACATTAATGTAAATCAAAGTGAAATAAATGAATAAAAATAACGTAAAATCCGGTGTATAAAGCGCACCCACACATTCAAGCTGTATTTTTTAATTTTTAGGTATATTCGCCGTATAACGCACACACCCTTTTTACGAAGAAATTTGAAATGTCAATATACAATGCTCCTATTTTTTGAAGTCATTTATTTGAGGTATTATCCCAGACTTTAAAAAAAATTGTATATTTCGAGAACTGCAACTCTTTCAGTTCACAATATATGTCATTTCTTTTAAATAAACAGTATTTCAATACATGATGAAGTAATTTTTTTTATGCTCCTCTCTTTTGTTATTTTTAAGGCTATCGATTTTCTACCCGGCGTATAACGTGCTCCCTTAAATTTCCATCTTATTTTTTGTGATAAAAGTGCGCGTTATACGCCGGGTTTTATGGTACAGAGTGTTTTTTCCAGGGATAGAAGTTTAAGTTGGCATTACTTTCCAAGATGGCGACCGATTTAACAGCTGTCAAGTGATTTATTCTCAGTTTGGTTTGGCAATTCATCATGAATAGACTCATGCCTGAACAACGCTTTCAAATTGTGCAATTTTATTTCGAAAATAATGGTCGCGCGCGATTTTCATAAGCGAATTTTGTTTAGCGATGAAGCGCACTTCTGGTTGAATGGCTACGTCAACAAACAAAACTGCCGCATTTGGAGTGAAGCTAATCCACAAGTGTATGTCGAAACACCGTTACATCCAGAAAAACTGACTGTTTGGTGCGCTTTATGGGCTGGTGGAATCCTTCTTCAAAAACGATGAAGGCCACAATGTTACAGTCAATGGTGATCGGTATAGAGCCATGATTACTAACTTTTTCATTCCTGAATTGAACAAACATGATGTCCAGGAGCTGTGGTTCCAACAAGACGGCGCAACATGTCACACAGCTCGTGCCACGATCGATTTATTGAAAGACACGTTTGGTGACCGCCTAATTTCACGTTTTGGACCTGTGAATTGGCCTCCAAGATCTTGTGATTTAACACCGCTAGACTATTTTCTGTGGGGCTATGTAAAGTCATTGGTCTATGCGGATAAGCCACAAACGCTTGACCATTTGGAAGACAACATTCGCCGTTTTATTGCCGATATACGGCCACAAATGTTGGGAAAAGTCATCGAAAATTGGACGTCCAGATTGGACTACATCCGAGCCAGCCGTGGCAGTCATATGCCAGAAATCATATTTAAAATGTAATGCCACAAGATTATCTTTCGAATAAAAAAAAATTCATGTCAATCGAATAATACATCGTTGTTTTATTGCAATTTAAAGTTCTATACCTCTAAAAAAACACACACCCTTTACTTAAAATTGGAACCTATACTTTGTAAAAACCTATGCTTTCAAGCTGCAATTTTTGGCTTTTAGGTATATTCGTCGTATAAGGCGCACCTCCTTTTTACAAAGAAACTTGAAATATACGTAGGCAATGTGCTCTTATGTTTTGAAGTTATTTACTCGAGCTGTGTTATTCAAAACTTTAGAAAAAAATAGTATAATTCTAGAACTATACTACCCTTTAAGTTCATCAGGAATGTCATTTCTATTAAATAAACAATATTTCGATGCATATAAAAGTCGAATTTCTTTCTATGTTTATTTATTTTTTTTAACATTTAAAGCTCTCAGTTTTATACTTGGCGTATAACGCGCACCCGTAAATTTCGATCTTATTTTTTGCATTAAAAGTGCGCGTTATACGCCGGATTTTACGGTAATTTGGTTACTATAATGAAGAGTCTTAAAAAGAATGATTTTAAGTAACTAAATTACGTAACTTCTAAACTTTCAATATGTATGGAAGAAAAGTCCGTTGGAAGATTGCTGCAGAGCTTCTTCTAATTCTTGAGATTACTTTCAGTATAAAAGAAGAAGGATAAATTATTAGAGTATAAGTAATAGAGCTTATATATAAAGGTGTAAGTAATAGTGAGAAACACAAAAGTAATATATTTAAGGGATATGTCCGCTTTTGTTCCTTATGGTTAATCTCAAAGGCAGCGTAATTCAACACAAAAGACAGTGGATCTTTATTTTATCATAAGAGAGATTTATACCATTCACTTTTACAAAGTAAATCAGAATATTCTTTACAATATGCTCACATTCGTAGGAACGTTTTGTCTACCGACTGTAGAGACAGAATTGTGATTTTTTCGCTTATATTTTCAAGTCACATGAACACAAAAATACTTGTGTTTGGACATATTATTTGTGATTTTTGTATACAAACACTTGAAATTATATCCTCGAAGAAAAACCCGCTAGAAGACTGACATAAGTGAAGTTAAGTATCCTTGGAAATGAAAAGTAAATTAATGAAAATCGAGAATGAGGTGTGAGAGGGACTAATTTAGCTCATACAATCGGTTCACAACAATGATTTGTACTATTCTCAAGAACAAAGACATGACTAATCTTTTGCTTCGCACAAATAGTGAGATGAGGTTTCATGTTCTATTTCTCCTACCCGTGATCTTTCCGGACTGATGTGTTTACAAGTAATGCACCGAAAGGGCCATTTCTTTGTGAATACCATTTTTTACATATTCAAAGTATCCACCGGTAGTACTAGACCAGGGGTGGCGAACCTTTTTGGATCAACGTGCAATTTTTTCTAAAGAAGAGTTTAATGAGGTATAGACGTGCCGGCAAATAATTTTTACTTGTGATTATTGTAAAAATAATAAAACTAAATATATTAACAACACAAAATTCTTTATTTACTACGAAAAAATACTTTTTGTGCACTGTATCGTTGTAAATGTTTTAGTTATCCGTGTAATTCAATTTAAAGTAAACATTAGTGTGACTTCTGTTGTTGCAGACTGGGTGGTAAATAACTTTTATTATTAACTTATTTTGCTGTGGTTCACTTTTTTGACAAGATGATTTGTGTTTCGTTTCAAAATGCCGTTTTACAAACGATGCACCGCATACCACTATTGCAGAACATAAAACACACATCAATTTGTCGCCTTTACTAATAGTTCCATATTTCTGTAGATTCACCAAATTTGAAATTTTCTGTTACACTTACTATCATGCACTTTTTGTTCTTTTGCTGAACTAGCCATGTTAAATAACAATTAAAAATCGTATATATAATACAAATAAACTGTAAAATACATTTGTGTCAATGAAGACGTAGATGAACTTCGCATCATAAGCAATTGTAGTCCACGATGTAACTAAGACAAGACAATAACAAACGAGTGTGCTCCCCGCAACCTATCACTTGCGTTTGTTCGTAATATTTCATAGTGAACTTTGTTATTTTGAAATAAAATGCACACCATTTTGATCGGTGACGTGCCCAAAATATTGTGTCACGTACCATCAATGGCACGCGTGCCACTGGTTCGCCATCCCTGTACTAGACTATTTATATTGTAATTGGAGATAGTTGCTATATTTCGACATAGTTTCATTTTCAACTAGCTTATTTTAAATTACACTTACTTTTGTACTTTTTGAATAAAAAACATGCCTTTTTTGTTGCTGTTTTCTTGAAAATTATTCGATTGCTTAGGGTTTAACCCCTTAAGCTGTCAAATATTTTTGCCCAAAATCTTTCAAAAAATGGCAAATTTTTTTATTGCATATAACTAAGCATACAACTTAAAATAATTCGAAAATGGAAGAATTTTATTTTATATATAATTTTAATTTTAAGTTTTTATACTATTTTTTATATTATAATTGTGGAACAAACTCCCCTAAATGCTTGTTTTTTATAAGAAAACTCAACATGCTATGAAGAATGTTTCTCTCTCTCTCATGAAAGAATTTCTTTCATATTTACAAAACAATTTCATGTCCGTACATCTTTTTCAAATGGTTGAGGATTTTGTGTGTGTGCATATATATGTGCCCACACAATTTAAAGCATGGTGAGTTAGTGAATATTAAGGGGACATGGTACGATTTACGCAAAAATTTTTAATTTAAGGATTTTTAAAATTTTTGTGGTTGCCTCCTATGTATGTATACTATGTTAAATAGATTTTGTGCTCAAAATTTCATAAAAAGCTAGCCGTGTAATTTTTTAAGGAAAAAAAACTTAAAATTTGTGAAGTGATTTTAAAATGCCACTCCTCCCCTACAAAAAATTACGTACATGCATGAAATTTTATTTACAAGTACGTCAACCTATGTATTGTAAAAGTTGGTATGGGTTTTGTGTTAAAGTGATTGTGGTATTCATACAATACTTCTTTTTATGAGTGTTTATTGAAAATTCCTTAAAAATGTATAAATTCTGAGTTCAATTATTTTTAAAAAAATAAATATTGCTTTGATTCAAAAATGCATATCAACTTTTGTTACACGTACTATTAGCAATGGGTAAGCATAAAAATAATTATAACTACTGTACTGTATTTTTTGGAATGAGTGAGTGAATATTAACGTCGCACTGCTCAGCTACATGAGGGCTTTTGGCAACGGACCGCGTAATTTTGAACCATGGTCAAGTGACGTGGGTGACACCTGACCTAGCACCCCCCTCTCCTAACTACCACACCAACGGGAGGACGTTTCAGCTCTCGACAGATTTAACGTGCATCGCTGCCCTACACGGCGGGTCTTCAGCGGTACTGAGCTCGAACTCATGACATGCCTGGCATGATCCGATACCTTGACCACTGGGCTACCGCAGCCGTGGTGAAATACTAAGTCTTGCATTGCAGTGGAACAGAAATAATATAGACTTTTTTGGATTATCTTTCCATTTTCATTTCTTCTCAAGCAACAAATTGTTCATTTTGGTTAGCCAATTCCTGTTCTGTATTGAATATTTTCAAGAATTTAAATTTCTGGCTTTAATGAAAAATTCCCGCCTTCACATCTCAAAGAAAATCCCGGATGAGAAGTATTTCAGAACCATGGACAAAAACTGCATACCTTAAAAACGCTAGCTGCACATATTTTATTCTTATCGTTGCAAACCAATGTGAAAGACTGCCTCAAGCTCTCATTTTGTGCTAATAGAAGAGGTGACTTGTATTAGCATACTTGTTTATCATTTAGAAGCTCCATGACCAAGTTATGTTGAGGAGCAGGCTAATTATAACGTGGATGTCCAACAACAAGAGACTTGGATAAAGTGTGAACTTTTTACTGATTAGATCGATGATGTGTTTGCTTCTTGCGTGAAAAAATATTCTTTTGAGATGTGTGTGTGAATCTGCAACTCCCCGTTTTGCTTAAGAGCAACGCTTTAGCCGATTCTCCTGACAGGGATGTTAACCATCTCTCTCAAATTCTTACAAGTAAATATCATGAGGGCACTAAATGTAGTTATGGTGGTTGTTTTAATTTTTTTTTTATTTTACTATTATTCCTTGTGATTCATATTATTGTTCTTAATGACGTTTTATGTTTCATAACTTTTGTGCACACTAATTGCATTATCGTTTGTCAAGCCGATTGTTTTATCTTTTATGTCAAATACAGATGTTTCTCCCAAATTTTTGTCCAGTTTTAGTTTCTCTTAGTTCCAATAAAGTCATACTGAACGAAAAAGTTTTTTTTTAGAAAATTCGATGTTTTTTTATTAAATTTATTAGATACGGAATAACGAAGTACACACAAATTAATAAACATAACGTTAATAAATTTATATTTCTTGCTATCTCAAAACAGAATACCGAATGTTAAATATATAAAGAACGACAATACAAGAATAATGGGGCATGGCTATTATTATTTTGCTATCGACCGTTAGAATAATCGTTGTTATTGGTGGGGTTAACCTTCGATTCAGAACGACTTGTAATATTAGTTCTTTGACGAATATTGTAGTTACAAAATTAGGAATTTAAAAATTAAGCTAATATATTTTTAGTAAAATTTTTGCTGTGTGCTGTTACATTGGTTGGACCCCAGTGGGTCGCGAGTTTGACACGCATACTTCAGGCTTACAAAATAACCTCCTTGAGGAATTTAAATTCATCAAGATTCAGTTTCTGCCTCTCAACACCAATCCTTTATTCAGACTACGGACCGGAAGGATATTTCTAATTTTAAGAAACTTTACATTAAGGTATTCAACTACGTTAGGAACCGTGATTTTAAAAAAGCGTATAAATGGATAATTTTCATGATATTTAATGTCACTTAGATTAGAATACATGTGTAAAACTGTTTTAAGGACATTATGCCAAAAAAAGAAATTATTTAAATACAATATTTTGCAAAAAAATTAACTTAGAATAACCTTTTTTCAAAACGTTCTCCTTTTATAAAAAATGCTTCTATAATAATAATATTTTGCTTATATAAAGTAAAGACTTCTCTCCAGGGAGTCTGAACTAGGAATTTTGAAAAATTCACATTATTTTCAGAGTTAACACCAATTGAAATAATTATAGGCTTTTTTTTTTCTTAAAATTTCTCCCCTGTGCTGTAGTAAAATATGGATAAATCCACTTCTAAGTTATATATTTCAAAAATTCTAGTTTAGCCTCTGTACAGAGGTCTGAGATATATACAGACAAAATTTTATTATAATAGAAGCATTTTTCATAAAAGGAGAATATTTTGAAAATTGATCATTATATGTTCATTTTTGTCAAAATATTGTACTTAAATAATTTTTTATTGTAATAATATTCTTAAAACAATTTTATATACGTTTTCTAATATAAATTACACTAAATATCAAAAATATTATCCACTAGCTGGTATACCCGTTCTTCGCACGGGTGAACTGAAAAATTAAAATACACAGATTGAAGGATAAAGAAGTTTTTAATAAGTTAATTTTACGTGAATTGCAAATTCAACAAAAAAAAGCTTTTTGCATATTCTCAGATAACCAAACAAACAAACAAAAAAAACCCACCTTCGTTAAATTTTAAGTACGTAGATCTAATAGCTGATAAAAAGGATTTTTTTTTAAATTTATAACTCCCCGTAACACTCATGAGGGTCGATTTTTGAAAATACCTCCCTAAGCTGATCTCTGCTCAGCAAAAGTAACACATAGTTAAAAGTTTTGTGTAATTAACGCTTAAAATAGTGTAAATAATTTATATCTGAAAGTGTAATACATTAATATTACTTTCTGTTGTATTTATTTTATGTTAAAATTGTAATATTCACAAGCAACGCCGTTTCTTAAATTAAATTGGTGATTCAATGAAAAACATAGCGAAATGTTAACGATAGAGTCAAGTTGGCAAATGTCTAGCTACTTTCATAGCTCGAGCTTATTTAGAGCTTTGTAATACCCGCCGTGTAGGGGAGCGATGCACGTTAATTCTTTATCCAACGCATTATGATTTACTGCAGTTTTTTTCATACAATATTTTTTTGGGATCACTACATTGAAAATTAAGGGATATACATAAACAAAATACTCCACTTTGGGAAATTTAATCCGTTAGAGATAAAAAAGGAATTAAAGATATTCCACTGTAAAATTAATTATATACACCGTTCACTTAAAATAAGTAGTAAAATCGTTTCCTAAGGTCTTCATTAACATACAAAAATATAAGACACTTAAATTTTGATAAACTATTTTTTCGGGACAAAAATGGTAATCTTTGCAATCCACTGAAAACGCAATATCAGCTACAAAACTATTCACCTTCCCCGCTAAAATACTTACCATAGAACCCGTGCTGCCATATATCTTGGAAGAGTGGATTTCAAAGAATATTCCTGCTAAGTATTGGTAGAATATTCCTTCTAAGTCGGTGTGGTGTGCTAGTTAGGAGAAGGGGGTGCCAGCTCACGTGTCGTCCACGTCACTTGACCATGGTTCAAAATTACGTGGTCCATCGCCAAAAGCCCTCGGGTAGCTGAACAGTGCGACGTTAATATTCACTCAAAGTTAAAGTAGTTATAATTATTTTTATGCTTAAAAATGCAATTTTCGCCTATTTGATTAAAACTATAGCGTTATAATTAACTACTAACCACAAACAAATTTTGAAAATTTGTCCAAATGATGTAGTGTGAAAGAGAAAGTTTATTTACTTTAAGTACCAGAACCGATAAAAGCATTTATTTTAAAAAAGATCAATTTCTTACTACCAAATGTGCATAATAAAATCGTAAAAAAACATTCAAATAAAGAGAGATTTATAACAACCTCTCCCTTCAAAACTTAGTTTTATTCTGAAATAAAAAAAAATTAGGGATTATGCTGATCACAGGAATTAATTAGAAGCGAGCTCCTTGCGTAGCCAAAACAAACAGGGTTTCCTCACAAACAAAAGATAGCTATATACCATCGTGGGCTTTTTTTGCAGCTCACGCTAGAATTGCTTGCATATGGCAGAATTTTTCCTACTTACTTGACAAATATCGTTATATTTTGGACACTTCACACAATATCTTTCTAAATTATAGCCTGTGTGTTATTCTGATGTATAAGCTATAATACTGTAAAGTTTCATTAAAATCCATTCAGTTGTTTTTGCGTGAAAGACGGACAAACATCCTCACAAAATTTCGCGTTTATAATATATATCTAGATTTATAAGCTTTTGTGTTTAAAAACACCGTTCCGAACGTAGTCGGATACCTTAAAGCACATTTTGAATGATGTTTTGACTACTCTCAGCAAGTCTAGGAAAAATCCTTTCCATACCATTGTTTGCTACAAAATGATAAAAAATGCATGTACCAGGAAGATTTGGTTGAATGGGACTTTGAGAGGTTTCATACAGTACCATAGAGATTTTGTTTTCGGTGCGTGAATTTTTATGGCAATGAGTGTATGTATTATTTTCTTTGAATTAACATTGTCACAGGAATTTTCGGCATGGAACGCATTATAGTATTTTACATTAATTTATATCAGAAAAATTATTTCTCTTAACGATTCTGGAGAAAATTAAGCTCCTTGAGCAAAGTTCTGGTGTATTGGATTAAAAATGCTGCAGTCCTGGGAAATCAGAAATTAGAAAAAATAATACTAAATTACTAAGAAAAAATAATTATATTGTTAAAAAATACTTGAAATAATCAATGCACGCGTAATTTCTGTACAATTAGTGAAGTACTTCTTAAGCATTAATGAAGCAAGATACACTGCTAAAAAAATAAGGGAGGCGCATGACGTAAAAGAAATTTCGCAAATGTTTCTACCGATAGCTAACGCAAAACAAAGCATCCGTACTCTTAAGTATAGCAGAGAATTTCATATACAAATCAACATACACGATATCGGGGGAAAAGAACGTGCCCAAATCATGATTTCAAAAAAACTTCTTTTTCTTTTTCATTGCCTCATTTGTAAGAAATTATTGTTCAGCTTATTTATTGTTTTTGGGAGGAAAGGAAATTTGAAAATGTGAATTTGATTTACTAGAATTCTTTGCTTGGTGAATAATCGGAGTCTTAAATTTGGGCAAACACAAAGTATGGTGGATTTTTTTAGGGTGGCAGGAAACAGTGGCGTGCACAAGGGGTAGGAAGCTCACCCTCCCCATCCACCAACATGCTCCCCTTATCTAAATCCAATCAGGCATATTTGGGCGCACTCAGACGATGCACCAGTCAAAGCAATGTGCTCCGTTTACTCTCTGGATCTTAGAGATTGCATTTCTTGAAGAGTGGAACACTATTCCACAAAATTTGATCAATAACCTCATTCAATCTATGGAAATCAAGAGTGGGGCATTCTTAATTGTTCGAGAGGATCCCATACTATATTAAACACATTGCATCCTTTTCAAAAAATATGTTTTGTCGCTTACATGTAATTAAATTTCTAAGCCGAAGAATCCTTTCATGTTCTTTCTATCGTTTAAGAGTTAAAGCTTCCATATAATTTTTTACGCTTTCTTTTATATATTGCGTTTTAATACATGCGTACTTTTTAATGAACGCGTAGTTTTCTTAATACACGAGTACATCATATAGACATCCATGGTTGTTCCGCATAGTTTTCTTCACCTAGTCTTCTCCTCTAATTTTTTTTCTTTTGAGCAGTGTATACGGTTTTATACATAAAACTTTTTTCGAGTGATGTTATGGAACAGGGTCCATGCCAGTGGCGTAACGTGCACCCCCGCAACCCCCGCATTGCGGGGGGGGCAGGGTTCTAAAGGGGCCCAAAGCCTGACTGATGCAAAGCCTGACTGATGCAAAGCCTGACTGATGCCCTTTGTAAAATTTAACATGGGGGCCCCAAACCTGACTTTGCAGGGGGGGAGGGACCAAAAGTTCTCCGTTACGCCACTGGTCCATGCACTCAATGCTTGGACAGAAAAAGATGTCCCAACATGATATTATATTCTGATTTAAATATTCCAAGAGGTAAAACATTTTTTGTAATACTTGTACCCCAGTATTTTATAATACTTTAGGTTTCTGTTTGTATAGGTCTAATTTTTTGGGCATCTATGTTGCGTATTTTGTCGCTTATGTGAAAGATAATGAATTCTTTTTACATATTAAGGTAAAAATTGTGAACTAATAGCATATTTTTCAACTTTACAAGATACCACATGATAAGGTAGTATATATGTTATAGCAACCCTAACTGATTCTGGGTTCAAAATTAAGAGTTTTCTCTGTTGGTTGAGTACCTCTAAAAAAACTCGGCAAATTTTATGGAAATTTGGTATTTAATTTGGAATGAAATTTATATAGGTTGATATAATGACTAAAAACAACAACAATATCATGACATTTATAGTGCACATGAATAAACATATATAAAGCTCGTCAGTATCTAAAATAAAGGTCACAAGATAAGAAAAAAAAAGAACTAATAAGGTGATTGGCCTACTCTTGAGCTTACATTGCTTGAATTTATGCAGGAGATGAAGCAGTTGATGCATCTGGTTGCTTTTAAAGGGGAAATGCGAGTTGAAATTGACCACCTAAAAGTATTTCAGATATGCTGTATGAGGTTTAAAGTTGGAGATCTGACTGACCTGAGATCTGTGGAGTGTCCTTTATTTTCAGAAATTCGTCTGCAAATGAGCTTATTGTGGAGAAGAGTTGTCATCCATAAGAATGAAATTAGGGGCGTTTGGACTCCTGAAAAAGTGTACATAAAGTTTCAAGATTTTATTCATATATCTTACAGCAGTCAGAAAACTTTTATTCTCTCGTCCAACATGGTCTGCCAAAAACATTAAACTTCTGTTACCATACTAGCCTACTTTTCAGATGTTGAAAGGCATGCATTGAGTCTGATTCCTTTAGATGAATATACATCGAGAGTTGGTGGCAGATTGAATTCGGACTAACTACTAAATAAACGGTCTCTGACTGACCCCTCCTCCAGAGCTGTTGCCTTCCGCACCAGGGCTCTTTTGGACATAGAAATAAGCAGAAAGTAAGCCCCAGGTCTTGAAAATAGACATCTTCCACGTAGCCTTTTGAAAAGAGTAACCATTGAAACTCGAACTACTGCTGCCACATGGAGCTCACGAGACAATTAATAAGTTGTTGTACTCAATCCTATTGCGATTCACTTTATTGGAAAAATATTGATCTTTATTGATCGTCACGGCTTTTGGACGATTTTGTCTAGGTCTTCTTCCTACGGGTTTGGTCTCTTAAACTGTCTCCATAAGTTACATGCAACACTGGGTGCTACATTTAAGTCTCAACTAATGTGCACTTAAGACAGTCTGATGACTGCTGACATTTCACCACATTATTTCACAATCCTTTAGTTTTAGTTAGAAGCTTCTCACTTTAACACATTCTTTGCTTTTTAATTTCACCGAATGTTTTACTTGCGCTTACGAAGAATTTTCCTTGAAATATACAACTCACACACACGTACACGCTTACATAATCGATTCTAAGAATTTGTACATGGTCTGGAAGCATTAGTTTTCCTTTCGTTCTGCACTTTTTACGAAATTCTTTTAAATGTATGAACTTTCTTAGTCTTGAACACTTTAGTGAGTATGAATATATTACATGTAAATATTGAGATATTTTTTAAAAAAAGAAATGTTATCTGAAAAAGAATGCTACTTTTTAACTGTGGACAAAGGCAGTTTTGTTTGCATAAAAAACTGTAAATGGTTATAACCTATTGATATCCGTTTTATTGCCTTTAATATAAAAAAAACTTCGCGATTCGCATTGGATGCTCGTAGATGATAAAGCATCAATTAACTCATTAAATAGCACATCGAAATGATTTCTAGATTACAGAATATATTGATAAAAATGAAACTCTCGCGTGCGCTATCACATTTATCCCTAGAAAGTGTCAGACTGCTATTTTTAATTTTATGTAATAAACACACAGTGCCAGTATAAATACCTTGTTTAAGTAGTCGATTTAAAAATATTTCAGTAGGAAACAAGAAACACAAGCACTACATTACAAATATTTCTTCATTTATTATTTGCCCATGTTTTCAATTCAATTGAAAATTTCTGCACTTGCAGTTTCTAACAAGTGTAGTGTTTGTATGCTTATGTAATTGGTCATTTTGAGAGAGAGAGAAGAAAGCGTTTCTATTCGATTGTAATTAAAATTATTTTGAATTTATTATCCTAAATAATAAATAAACATATGTGAATTATGTTATCAAATAGAATAATGCTTTCATTATGTTACACTGTTATTTCTACTTATAGCTAATCTGCTATTGCGGCAATTATAGATATTTATATAACTTTTTTCAATATATATGCTATATATAAAGCAGATATATTAATTTAAAACTTAAAAATTAGCGATTATCGGGGAATTAACATACAAAGTATAATGCTGATAAGAATAAATGCTTTTTTCTCGATGCGTTTTCTAATTAAAATAAACAGGAAATGAACACCAATTTCACATTCCAGAATATCAGCAAAATAACTTAATTGACTAGCCTTTCTTTTCAAAACTTTTTTTATCTTGTTTAAACTGATGGTATCCGTTTTGGTATTCTTGGACAACTGAACGTTGTTTTTGAAAACGTTGACACGAGTAGATTATTGAAAATGTTTCACAATGCATTGTTATGTTTGACGTGGTAACAGCTCTTCAAAGTGCTCGAGTTGCCTAGCTGACGAATTGTTAGAATGAATGAAATGAGAAGCCTATACTTTCCACTTCATTCGATAATCAATCTTTAACTTAAGTTTCTTGGAAATATTTCGTGTGTGAAGTGAGTAGCTATGTCTGATTTGAAGTTGACCCATTATTTTTTAGAATTATTTGGTAAACTGGTTCAATGACCTTAATATATATCTGCGTTTTCTTATGATTTTCAACTAAATATATAATTTTATTTATATATCAAAGCGTAAAACAAAAGTTCATTTTGTGGGAAATAAATACAACAAAATTTTCTTACAGTTGAACTAAAATACTCGTATTTCAAATTAACTCGAAAATATCGAATATCCACAGTTATATTTCAGGATGTATCAAGACTTTTGATGAAATTATATACATGTAAACCGTAAAATCTGGCGTATAATGCGCACTTTTAACACCGAAAATAAGATCGAAATTGACTGAAGCGCGTTATACGCTGGACAGGAAAATGAGAGTTTTAAAAATAACAAAAAAAGATGAGCATAGGAAAAGAATTAGAATTCCACATAGATCGAAGTACTATTTATTTAAAAATAAAGACATTCCATATGAATTTAAAGGGTTTTAGATCTAGAATTATACTATTTTTTTTCTAAAGCTTAGAACAATATCTCGAATCAAACACTTCGACAGCTCGACTTCAAAACACAAAAGCACTGCTTACGTACACTTCAGGTTTCTTCGTTAAAGAGGGGGTGCGCGTTGTACGGCAAATATACCAAAAAATTAAAAATTACAACTTGAAAGTTTAGATGCTTTTTATACACTGGATTTCACGGTATAATATATATATATACACTGGTGTGCAAAAATTAAGGACGAGACGGTTTTTTCAATATAACTTTGTACAAAAGCTTTCCAAATCAACACATTTAATACCGTAAGATCCCCAATACGTAAGGACATGTGTAATATGTAAGCAACACTTTCTAAAAGAGAAATCAGAGGGATAAAAAGAAGCTTGATTGAAAAAGTAGCATGGAGCGCAATGCGACTGAAGGCCAAAACCATCCCTGTGATGGGTTTCCAGCAAGAAACATCCGGCCTTTAGTAGAGGATTGATCTCCCCTGACTGCTAGGCAGGTTTCACAGCGTCTGCCCATGCTGAGAATGAGGGTGTCAATGAGTTGTTGATGCATTGCTGCCCATTCGTCTTGCAGCGCCAATCGAAGCTCCCGAATCGTTACTGGTGGTAAGGTACGAGCTGCCAAGCATCTGCCTAGAAAACCCATACATGCTCGATGGGATTGAGATCCGGAGATCGTGCCGGCCAATCCATACGTTCAATATCCTCACTCTCTAAGAGCTGTTCGGCAGCTACTGTGCGATGACATGGTGCATTGTCGTCCATGAAAGGAACTGCAGACCCATAGCGCCTCTAAAAAGACACACATATGGAAGAAGAATCTCGTTACAATGACGGGTCCCGTTGACTGAACCTGCGTCGAAGATGTGAAGGTCTGTACGACTACCAAGCATGATGCCTCCCCAAACGAGAACACCGCGACCTCCATACCTGTCCCTTTCAATGATGTTCGAGGGATGATTGCGGCTTCCCCGCTCTCTCCAGATGAGTATGCGATGAGAATCGCTACTCAAACTGAATCTGGTCTCATCTGTAAAGAGTACTCGTCCCCATTCATTGTCTCTCCAATTCCGGTGTTCCCGGCAACACAGAGAACGCCTTCTCCGATGGGCAGGCGTTAAAGGTACACACCGTACAGGGCGTCGTGCAAACAGACCACCACCGTGCAGTCTTCTGGCCACGGTAAAACGCGATATCGGTCGTCCAGTCGCCTGTGTCGTGTGTCTAGCGATTTCTCCCGCTGTCTGCCGCCTGTTTCTTCTGGCCTGTAAGACAATGTACCGGTCATCTGCGGGTGTGGTTCCTCGTGGACGACCACTACTGAACCCCGGATACCTGTTCCTGTAGTTTGAAATTGTCTCAAAGTCTTGAAACGATGCTGTGAGCAATTCCGAACTCTGCAGCCACACTTGTCACACTGCGGCCTTCCTCCAACTTCCCAATGATTCGACCTCAGGTAAAAGCATCCAGATGTCGTCTAACAGATTGATTATTCGCCATTTCTCGCTGAGGCAGCAACTCGGTGTGATTTTAACTGCTATACGGCGTGCAATCTCTTTGCCAGAAATACTGATCTTACACCGACAACATGCTTTATACTACTCAGACACTCCCCCATTACGTCTACCTGCATATCTGCGCATGTGCTACCGTACATCACCTTACTTAATCTCCTGATTGGTCTTTTCTGTCCGCTCTGCCTCTTCGTTCAGCTGATATGCTAATTTTTCGACTTCGTCCATAATTTTTGCACACCAGTGTGTATATATATATATATATATATATATATATATATATATATATATATATATATATATATATATATATATATATATATATGCTTTTAGTTGTGAATATTATTCTTTGTGTGTTTTTAAGTTAATTTTTAAGCAGATGTGACATTTTCGTCACAAAAAGTGAAACTTTATTTTGTAATAAAGTTTCACTTTTGCCAACTTTAATTTGTAATAAAACCAGATTTTAGCCGAGTTAAAAGCAGAAGTTAATCACTAAAAATAACAACTTGCTCAATTTAAGAGAAAAAAAGGAACAAATATGTATTATGTGTAATAACTTAAAAGGGTTTAATTTCTCTGCCTTACTACTTGCAAAGGTATTAAGATGTGTGTAAAATTTATCTACACTGAAGAGCTAAAAAAACTGGTACACCTGCTTAATATCGTGTAGGCCCCCACAAGCACACAGAAGTGCCGCAACACGACGTTGTATGGATTCGATTAATGTCTGAAGTAGTGCTGGAGGTAATTGACACCATGGATCCTGCAGGGCTGTCCATAAATCAGTAGGAGTAGGAGGAGATGGTGATCTCTTCTGAAGAGCACGTTTCAAGGCATCCCAGATATATTCAATAATGCTCATGTCTGGGGATTTTGGGGGCCAGTGGAAGTGTCTAAATTCAGAAAAGTACTTCTGGAGCCATTCTGTAGCAATTCTGGACGTGTGGGGTGTCTCATTGTTCTGCTGAAATTCGCCAAGTCCGTCGGAATGCACAATGAATATGAATGGGTGCAGGTGATCAGACAGGATGCTTACGTACCTGTCACCTGTCAGAGTCGTATCTAGATGTATCAGAGGTCCCATATCACGCCAACTGCACACACCCCATGCCATCACAGAGCCTCAAACAGCTTGAACAGTCTTCTGTTGACTTGTAGGGTCCATAGATTCATGAGGTTGTCTCCATACTCATGCACGTCCATCAGATCGATTCAATTGGAAACGAGACTCGTCAGACCAGGCAACGTGTTTCCAGTCATCAACAGGCCAATGTCGGTGTTGACGGGCCATGGTGAGGCGTAAAGCTTTGTGCCGTGCATTCAACAAGGGTAAACGAGTGGGATTTCGGCTCCGAAAGCCAATATCGATGATGTTTCGTTGAATGATTCACACGGTGATACTTGTTGATGGCCCAGCATTAAAATCTGCAGCAATTTGCGGAAGGGTTGCACGTCTGCCACGCTTAATGATTCTCGTCAGTCGTCGTTGGTCCCATTATTGCATGATCTTTTTCCGTCCACAGCGATGTCGTAGATTTGATGTTTTACCGGATTCCCGATATTCACGGTACACTCGTGATATGTTCGTTCGCAAAAATCCAAATTTCATCGCTACCTCGGAGATGCTATGCCCCATCTCTCGTGCGCCGACTATAATACCACGTTCAAACTCACTTAAATCTTTATAACCTGCCATTGTAGCAGCATTAACATATATAACAACTGTGCCGGACACTCGCTGTGTTATATAGGCTTTGGCGACCGCAGCTCCGTACTCTGATTCCATATGTCTTTATTTGCGTACACATGCATGTAACAGTTTTTTTGGCTCTTTAGTATATTTTCAGAAAATTATATACGTAAAATATCCCATCTTGATTACAGTTTTAGTGTAATTTCTAATTTTAAATGTTTGAGAGAGAGAAGAACTTATGTGTGTGAAATCGATTCATAAACAACTTTTTTTGAAATCAAAAGTAGCTATGTGAACAATAAAAGAAAATAAAAAATTAAGAATTTGAGAACTTTTTAGATGTGTGGTCTAGTTTTTTACGTAAAATTAGTTATTTAAGGGTATATAATGGGTGTGAAGAAAAAAGAGAGAATAATTGTGTTGAATCTCTATAAATATATTTGTAGTCATTATCGAAACAACTGTAATTCTCAGAAACTTTGATAAATGTTTACGTACTACAGACATTTTATTTACATCAAAATGCTTATATATTACTGAACATTGGGCATTCACATCAACTTATATTACGTATTGTAAATTAATTTCTCTCTCTTTGAAAATTGCTCTTTACAATTACTACTTAGGCTCCTAAAAGTAAATTAGCATCTCAAGTTTTTTACAAGAGAGAATTTCTTTATGACAAAATAAGCAATTTGCTTAGAATACAGCCTCTGTGTAGTTATAAAATAGCAAACTTGCATAATCGCTCTTTCTACTCTGATTAAATGATATATTTGCGTACTTTTTCATTCACAATTTTTTATTTTACCATTTTTATTATATAACCCCAGACAGTGGCGCATACAAGGGGGGAGGGTCCTGGGGGTCCGGACCACCCCAAAACCCTTGATTTTTCCGATTGATTATAATTCTAAGTATATAGTACGTAAAATTTAATTACTTCTTATTAATGATTAATTTTATTAATTAATGCTAATTATTCAAAAATTAGTTTTTTACTGTGTTTTGTTCCCGAGAATCGACAAAATCAAAAGGAGCATGATACAAGAATGGTGAAATTTCTACCTTCCCCCCCTTGAAAGATTCATGATTGCGCTACTGACCCCAGGCCTTCACATTTTTAAATTTTAAGGTATCCGAACACGTTCGGGGTATTTTTTAACAAAATAACATATTTAAACATTATAAATACTCTTTTAGGACTCATTGCCAATAAATACACACTGCTATTTAACTAATAATATTTAAAATAAATCACTTGAATTTTACAAAAATCACAATTATAAGTGAAATTTTAGCAATATTTTTGAAAAACTTCAAAGCAGTTAGAGAAAAAAGTAATACACATATATTAGTAAAAGTATTACTAATACAAATTAGATGCGTTTATCTAGAAAATGTACTAAAATTTTAATGATTTATTAAAATTTGAAAAGTTTAGAGCTGATTGAGTAAATATTATACGAAATGTTACATTCTTTATGAGACCATTATTTAAATAACAAGCCATAACTCAAAAAGTATTCATACAATGAGAAATATTTTACTACAATCTCCAGAAAGTAACATAAATATAAGGTTCAAAAAGTTTTATAGAAATACATTTGAAACATTTTGAGTTATTAGACTCGCCATGATAGATTTTGAACAATTTAAATGCTCACTACTGGTAGATGAAAGACGCACTTCCGGTTTTTATAACTTTATAAAAAATCTCTTATATATCTTATATCTTATTATCTTATATAAACCTCTAGGCAGCGTAGAAAAAAACAAAGTATATTTCGTAAAGCCAAAATATATCTTTATTCAATAAAATAAAAAACAAAAATATTTGTCTTGACCGAATTTGGTCATTTTTAACCAGTTCGGATACCTTAAATATTTGCATAAATTTTTAAACATGAGCTTAGGTTACATTTAGACTCGCGATAGAGTTTCACTCTCTCCCTCTCTTTGCCCACGGTAGTCGAGTGGTATAGGTATCGGATCGTGGCTTGCCATGTCACGAGTTCGAGCCCAGTACCACTAAAGACCCGCCGTGTAGGGCAGCGATGCACGTTAAATCTGTCGAGAGCTGAAACGTCCTCCTGTTGGTGTGGTGTGGTGGTTAGGAGAGGGTGGTGCCAGCTCAGGTGTCGTCCACGTCACTTGATTATGGTTTAAAATTACGTGGTCTGTCGCCAAAAGCCCTCGTGTAGCTGAACAGTGAGACGTTAATATTCAATCAATCAATCTCTCCCTCTCTTTAATGTATTAGTACCCATTTTTAGTAACAAAAACAGCTTATCTCTTATAAAAAAAAAACCACACAATTTACATTACTCTATGACCGTATGGAAATATCGTAAATATCTGCATTTCATCATAGCAAAATACTACTACTTTAGCATAGGGCTGCGGTAACCCAGTGGTATCGGATCATGGCAGGCATGTCATGAGTTCAACCCTAGTACCAGTAAAGACCCGCCGTGTAGGGCAGCGATGCAAGTTAAATCTGTCGAGAGCTGAAACGTCCTCTCGTTGGTGTGGTGTGGTAGTTAGGAGAGGGGGGTGTCAGCTCAGGTGTTGTCCTCGTCACTTGACCATGATTCAAAATAACGTGGTCCGTCGCCTAAAGCCCTCGTGTAGCTAAACAGTGCGATGTTAATATTCACTCACTACTTTAGCATCCACAGATTAAAACGGCTCATTAATTTTAGTTGTTTGCTTGAAGAATTTCACGATCTGAAGCCATTAATGCAATTCCAAGATTCGATAAGACTATTTAACTTCAAAGAGGAAAACCTCCTTTTTAAAAGTATTAGTCTCGAAAGATTAATGCATTATTGATTCAGAACTCATAAAAGGCTTTCGGGAAGTAACGCAAAAGCTCACAAATGGGAGGAAAATTAGGGATTCCTCGAAATGAAAATTTGTGCTAAGCGATCTGCGTATACCCTATTCTGTACAAATTAAAATGAATAATTCAGTTTGAATAAGTTAGAATAATGGGAAAAAATAAAAACATTTGTTTAGTTTTAACTGTGTTTTTCAGTGAAAAATTGGGGCCGCGGTAGCCTTGTGGTCGAGGTATCGGATCATAGATGGCTTGTCACGAGTTCGAACCCAATACCACTAAAGACCCACCGTGTAGGGGAGCGATGCGCGTTAAATCTGTCGAGAGCTCAAACGTCCTCCCGTTGGTGTAGTGTGGTAGTTAGGAGAGGGGGCTGCCAGCTCAGGTGTTGTCCTCGTCACTTGACCATGATTCAAAATTACGAGTTCCGTTGTCATTAGTTCTCGTGTCACTTTATAGTGCGTCGTTAATATAGTTCTGTGTTTTTAAGATAGCTCTGTACGCAAAAACTCTTTTCGTTGCTCCAAAAATAACTAAATTTAATAATTTCATAAATCATTATCAATATGCCGTATATCTATATGAATTTAAGAGGTAACCAATGTTTTTATAGAACAGCATTTTTAGTAACTTCCCAAGTAAAAATTCTAAGCAAAGCGCGAGATTTTGTTGTTTACAAGGTTAAATTTTTAAATTTTTTTTACAAGGAAGATTAACGAGTTTTTTTTTTTTGAAAATTGCATTAGTATTGTGTAATTTTGAAAAAATATAAGAGTAAAGAAGCATAGTTATCATTTTTTTTTTTGTAGATACAATTTTGAAGTTATAAGGAACTCCTTTAAAAATTGTATTGCTAACAAATATCTATTCTTTAACGTCTCAAGCATTTGAATTTCCAACATTAAAATTAGTTTTCAAGGGATATTCTTGAGGCTTTCAAAATGATTGACTTTGTTTAAGAGGTATTTATTAATCTATATTTGTGAATTAAATCAACGAATATCAAACTGAGGCGCGTGCCCTCCTAGGCGGCATGATAACCCTACGGGGGGGAGGGCATATGGAAAAGTCGGAAATAAAGGATGACCTTTTTTTAAAAAATATTAATTTACTGAAAGGAAGCAAAAGAAAATACATTATGGCATAATAAAAAATAAAATAATACATTTACACTGATATAATATACTTATAAATGTATCAGTACTCCACAATGTATTTAATAATTAACTTATCAGTACTAAATTAAAAACAAGTTTAATAATTACTAGCGATCAGTGGTGCACACAAGAATTTTTCAGGAAGAGGGGGTCCCGGGTCGAAAGTCCACAATTCCCATATCATGCTCCAATACGTCGCCCAGCATATTCTTTTGATTCTATCAATTTTCAGGAACAAAAAACAGAAAAAAATTAATTATTGAATAAACAATTAGTATTAATTAATAAAATTAATTATTACTAACAAATATTTAATTAAATTTTACGTACTATATACATAGGATTATAATCAATTGGACAAAAAATCAAAAGCTATGGGGGAGGGAACCTGATCCGGGGATCTCTTCCCCCCTGTGTGTGCCAATGCTAGCGACTCCCATGGGCTTGTTCTGCAGTGTAAAGTTTTTCAAATGAAGGTTTAATATTAGAAATAGACGCTCTAAGTTCGTTTTCTATATTTAACTGAGGACTATACAAATGTTTGAGAAAATAAACATTTAATTTAATTTAAAATTATTTAGCAATCTGTTCTAATTTAAAATTGGAAAGGAAAAGTAACACACATAATGCTTATTCTATTACTTAAAAGTATCTTACTTAAAATACCTATTACTTACAAGGCACATACAAAATTTAATAATTATCTTGATAATTTTGCGATATGATAATTAAGGTTATATTTTAGCTTTAGCATCTCAAAGAACATTATTATTGTATCCAATGCATTATTATTATATAGCTAAGGGGGCGTGATGGAAATTTTGATTGAAAATTGAGTCGTAAATATTGAAAGTTTGAGAAACACTGAATAAAATAAATTACTTTTTAGCAATTGGATAAGTAACAATTAATTTGTAGTAAGTTTTATGCTTAAATAATTTCGAGCAATCTCTTGTTATATATTTTAAACAAAAAGATTTACATTATTATGAGAGATGCAATTTTGAATAACAACAATGCTCTGTCAAATTGCCTCGCCATTTCTCAAGTTACCTGGAATATAAATATTTGTTTAGAGGCGGCCTCTTGGTACATCATTTACTCTATGTGTACATTTTCTGGGACTAGTTTCTTTCTTTGGAATGCTCGTGCGTCTTAAGAGGAGTTAAGTGTGACGGACAGGAAGTTTACCAAGGTCAAAGGTCTCATGAATGGGGATGTTGTGCCTTCCAAAGGAAGTGCGATATCGAATGACTCCAACGGGTCTTAATCGGAACGCTAGGGGATGTAATTGAGCTCCCAATTGGGTAACGACTTTTGCCGGTAGCAAGGCTTCCTGTGTCTTCTATTACTTTAGAGGAATCGTAAGCGATTCTTCGAAATATGGAGTGTCTTGCGATGAATTTTGTTTCTCTTTGGATTTTTTTGCTTAATTTATCAAGATTTCGTGGTGTTTTGCCTTCCTATTCCGATTCCAGAGGTAAGTTTCGCTTCGTGTATAATTTTTGTATAAAAAAACTGAAATGAAAACACGTTTTGAATTAGAGAACTGTGCGTGCTAGTGGCGCCCCTAGCGTGTATGAACTGGAATTACCGTTAAGCACCTATACTTTCAAGCTATATTTTATAATTTTTAGGTATATTCGTTGTATACCCCCACTTTTTTTAATGAAGATACCTGAAATGTGTTTATATGTAATTCTATTATGTTTTGAAGTCACATTTATTCTAGATATTATCCCAGGTTTTTTTAAAAAAAATAGTATACTTTTTTAGAACTTCAACCCTTTATAAGTTCGTTAGGCATATCATTTCTTTTAAATAAACAGTACTTCGATCTATATAGAATATAATTTTTTATTTTTATGATCGCGTCTCTTTTTTTATTTTTAAAGTTATAATTTTTATACCCAGCGTATAACGCGCGCTCGTAAATTTCGGTCTTATTTTTGTGTTAAAAGTGCACGTTATACGCCGGATTTTACAGTATATTGAAGATAAACGTAGTGTTTTCTGTGCAATGCTGATAAAATGTTTTAGCAATCCTTTAGGTGTATAGAAAGACTCATATAATTTTTGAAAAAAATATTCCTCGACTTTTTCAAATGCTTTCCAGCAAACACGCATCGTATTTAGATACTGAAAGAAGTCATAAAGAAAGCGTTGGAATATTTTTAAAGATTAAAATTACAAAAGATAGCAGCTTCACAAGCATTTAGAACAATTAAGGTTATATTAAAAGATAAATGAGCGCAAAACTGAAGATTTTGTATAAAATTAATGTAAGATCTTATTTATACAAGATATTTCTGAATGTATATAGATAATTTCACTCTAAAATGACTATAAAAATTACTCTAAGAAATATTGATAAAAACTATATATATATATATATATATATATATATATATATATATATATATATATCTTGAAATTTTTTATGGCATGGTTTTATATGAATTTCATTTTGGTAATCAATATTAACATATAAATTTGATCTTAATTATTAATGTTGTTTTAGGAATTTTGAACTAGAAAATTTAAGTTAATTTTTCTGTAATGCACATGTTTGTCAAAAAAAGGAGAAAAAATTTTTTTTTTTTCATTGTTCCTTGGAGTATTATGTACTATAATTCGTAACAAATTTCAATAAAACATAATGAAATCAAATTCAATGATTCCTATGATTTATGACAGCATTTGTGAGGTTCTAATAATCAATCAACCAATCAATCCAAAAGCTAAGTATTTTTGTGAAATAAAAGGTGACACAGAGAGAGAGAGAGAGAGAGGAGAGTTTTTAAATAATTTGATAAAATGAAAAACGCTAATTAATAATATTTCTTTAAAAGCTACAAAGTAAATTTAATATAAGTAAAAATAAGGGAATTTAGTTTAAACGAAAACAATTTAATACAGGTTTTTTATTAATAAGAAATCCATATACATGTATATATATATTAAATTGGATTAAGGTTTTCTGTATATGATTCATGTTTCATGAATCCACCTCTAACCTTCTCTATTTAAGACCTAAAGAAGTTTTATTTAGACAGATTTCTTTAAAAAATCATTTAGTTTTAATACAACAGTACAAAAAAAAAAAAAAGACAAGAAATTTTTATTTAATGGATTAGTTTCTTGGAAAGATGTAATCTGCAAAAATAGCTTTGTATAGAATCTGACTTAATTATATTACTTAAGACTTGATATAATCAATTTTAGTAGTTCACAAAAATTGTGCTATTTTCTATAGAATGTAATGAAAGTTATTTTTTGTTGAAGCTTCAAGATCTAATGTTTTTGTACAAAGTTCTAATTCGTGCACATCTCACGTTCTGCTATTGAGAGAAGAAAATGAAAGGTTAAAGCAAGAGCTGGATCTTTTTAAGTACAAAGTAATCCCATTTTTTTTTCATTTTTAAAATGTGTAATTACTTTATTAGTAAGTTAAGTTAGTTTTATAATATATATTTATTATATCCTTATGATCTCTCATATCACTTATGATCATCCTAAACTTTTAGTAATTTAGAATTTATTTTTATAAAAGTAATATTAATAAAGTGTCTTTGTTACAATAAGAACAAAGTACGCTTTTAGAAAATATAACGCCTATTCTTTACAGAATACATAAAGAACGTAAGCTTAATCAAAAGCTTTCTTTTATGAAATGAAACAAACGTAAAATCCTGAAATATGTAATTAATTAAAAATTTTCGTACGAACCTGATTTTTAGTCATAACATTGTTTTAATTAATTAAATATATATATATATATATATATATATCATGGATCTGAAAACTTTTATTCCATATTGTACTTTGGCCATTTTAATTCATTTTATCATTGTGAAATAAATTAAATCAAACAAAACACACTATTGATTTTGACTAACATTTTTTACGATTTCTTAAGAAGATAACATTTTTTTTATTTAGTCTTATGCATCATCTATTCAATTCTATCTTTTCACGCTTAGATTGAAATTTCAGTTAATTTTTTTTTTTGAGTTATGCAGAGTATGAAAGATATTTTTGTTTTAGAAATATTCAACGCGCGTGTGTACTTAGCATCAAGTGGCACCCATAGCAAAAATTAAATCGCCAAGTAGTTTTGATAAAAATATTGTACTTAATTGTGTGTTCATTACGATTGCAAAGAGTGTTAAAAATCACAATATTCTTTTTATTCTTCATATTTTTGCAGTTACAGAGAATGATTTGGTGTTAGAAATAGTTTTATGTGTGTTCTTGGTAAAGATGATATTCTTTATTTTAATGCAAAAAAAATATAAAAAAAGATTAATTCAAAACCCTCTCCGAATGTATAAAGGAATTTGAGAAAATCGAGTAGAAGATCTATTTCAAACTCCGCACTTTTTTAGCTCATATCGTTCTAAAACATACATTTCTCAGAGCCTGTTCATCCACGAAACAAGATCGCTTTGACATAAATCCTTGCTTACTTTCTAGAAAAATATGTTTTACTCAAATGCATTTGCACACGAATATCTTTTATTGCTTAACATAAAATTATGAGATGTACAGAAGATGGACGCATCAAACAATTTTCCGAACAGCCTCAAATTTCATCAAAAAATTTATTTTAATATCTCCCTTTCTTTATTTCAGAAAACTTAAAAATGGCTAAAATGAGAATCATGCCACCTTTTAAATGGAAGGAACAAGAATGACTGTTGTTAAAATTGTTATTAATTTTAAATCTATTGTATTCCTAAATGCCGGCAGATTAACTAACAATCTGCTAATAAGTAAAAATGCATTCTCTCTCAAGATCTTGAAATATCAGATATCTTTAACAATTCTAAATATACTTTTTTTTCTCATTATCTTATTACTGTTGACAATTCTTAGCATTTGAAAGAATCTCACATGTAATACGTCAAATTTTGAGTAAGTTAAGATAGAAGCATGCAGGCTTTCTTCTAGGCAAATATATAGGAATTTAACACATCTTTTTCCTAAAATTTTCTTTCTTGATTGAGTTAACGAAGAAAGTAAACATAAGATAATTTATCGTTATTTTAAATAATGTGAAAAGTTTGATTTTATACTAATTACATTAACCAATTTAAAACAAAAGTAAATAGCTTCAGGATTATTTCGAATTCTCTTAAAGACCGGATTCAAGTTTATTCAATATTGAAATTAATTCTTTCCGGTACCTCTCATTTTTGAAATTTAAATTTTATTCATTTTAAACCTTTTTGAAGATAAAGATTTGGTTTAGTGTACTGAAGATTTCAGCCGCTTTCCGTTTTTTTAAGACTGAATCAGTTCTTTGTTTTACTGCCAAGAAAATCAGCAATATTATATTTTGTAGCAAAATATAAACCATGTTGTCTTCAGATATTTATTCACTGTCTTAAATTAGGTTTTTTTAAAAAAAGAAAGAAATGCACTTTGGAAGTACTACACAAAGAAGGAGTGGTGAGAAAAGAAAAAAAATCGACAAACGGAGACATACTGTGGATAACAAGTAACGTTTATTTTGAAATGATACTTGTAACACATAGACAGAACAATGTCAGCTCAATAAGCTGTAGGACCATCGCCGATGGCGATACACGAAGCATTACATCTTCGAAGGATTGCTCTCCATCCCCTGTCAACCATTTACCACATGTCATCCTCAGTGGCGCACACAGGAATTTTTCAAGGGGGGTCCGGATCGAAAGTTCACCATTCTTGTATCATGCTCCTTTTGATTTTGTTGATTTTCGGGAACAAAACACAGTAAAAAACTAATTATTGATTAAATAATTAGCATTAATTAATAAAATTAATCATTAATAACAGATATTTAATTAAATTGTACGTACTATGTACTTAGAATTATAATCAATCGGAAAAAATCAAGGGCTTTGGGGGGTCCGGACCCCCAGGACCCTCCCCTTGTGTGCGCCACTGGTCGTCCTCCAAACGTGACGGTGGAAGAGCATGCAAGTGGCGTCCAATCACATCCCAGATGTATTCGATTGGTGAGAGATCAAGGGAGAATGGTAGCCAGGGAAGCATCTGCACATCTTTCAGAGCGCTTTGGCTAAAGATACAGTATGTGGTTGGGCGTCCTCCTGTATATCAAGAATACTGCCGCTTTCCCAAAAGAAGAGTTGCATGGACGTCTTAAGGCATGGGCCAACTGGGACCGAGCCAGGGCCTCAGCCTCGATAGGGGCCTCGTCTTGTTTTCGACTCAGCTTCAATAAGATGATGATCCAAATAATTTTAATGAACGAATGTTACTTTGATATATCTTCGGATATATTCTGCGAAAAGCTGGGAATTTCAAACTATAGGCCAATTGGATTATCATGTGATGATCAACGTCCATGTCTAGACTTAAGCCTACCACCATTACTCATCTTGCACCAGTCGGTCGAGCCGATTTGTGCCTAGCTTTGTGAAATTGTGAGTCATGCACATTTACTTGTTTCAGTTAACCGTTTGTACGAGTATTTGACGACTTATGCAATATGCTGTCTACTTTTAAGTGTCACAGATGGGGCTTGATTCTACATGGATTCCAGAGCCTCAAGAAGTTTTAAGACGTCCCTGAAGAGGTGTATCACCGTCTGTAGCATATCCACGTATTGTCCGGCTTTTGCTTTCGTAGGCGATGCCTCCCCCCCCGTAGCCATAAAACGCCTCTTTGTAACGCAGTTGGGCGTTACACAGATGCGGAAAATTGTATCTGTCACTACGTCGGAACATATGCAACACACCTCTTACACTGCGATTGACTAACAGAAGCCTGACTCGTCATTTCGTCATCGAAGTTGATCTAATCCGGCACTGTTGCAAATAGAGTCGTCTGCGTTGTAGGGCCAATGGCAGTTTTCTTAATATTTGCCTTGAATGCTACTAGAAACCAATGAGTAATCGTTCTGGTTGATATAGGAATGTATAAACTTAATATTTACCTTTTTAAATAAAATATTTGGAGCCTAATCTTTAAAACATTTTTTGTCAAGCATATTAAAATTTATTGCACGCATTAAATTTGAATCATAGAATGATATGAAAAATCACGTGATTAATGATTTCTGAGACAAGCATTAAAAGAATTCTATTAATCAAACATTTTTTAAATTATATGCTTTATTCAATAATGAATACACCAGAAATAAATTATTTAATGCAACTTCTTAAGTTTGTTTGTCTCAGAATTATGGACAAATGGACACACACACACACACACACACACACACACACACACACACACACACACACACACACACACACACACACACACACACACACACACACACACACACACACACACACACACACACACACACACACACACACACACACACACACACACACACACACACACACACACACACACACACACACACACACACACACACACACACACACACACACAGACACACACACACACACACACACATCACACACACACACACACACACACACACACACACACACACACACACACACACACACACACACACACACACACACACCATCATCATCCATTAATATCACCATCTGTTATTTCAAAAGGGATTTAAGTGTAAAAAAATTATAGAACTATGAACGTTTTATACCATCTTAATAAATAAAAACACTCTATATTTATCTAGAAAGAGCAATTTAATCTGTACAACTCATGATTCCTTTAAATAGATAACTGTAAATAAAATTAATTGTGTATTTTTGTTTCATGTCATGTATGTGTATATAATTCATTCTTTTAATTTTAGAATACTGAACTGCAAATGAATGTCAATTCATTGTCGAATCAGTGTGGCAATATTAGACGTTGCAAATCAGAAGGTATATTTTATGCAGATGGTGATGTTTGGTATCCTGATCCATGCACAACCTGTAGATGTGAGGTATGATTTTTCCTTGTTACTTAAATTTCATTTATTTAAAGCAGATTCCAGAAAATGAGTCACTAGTCTATATTAGCTTTTAAAAGAAGATACAAGCTATTATAATATATAAAATTATGATAATAATGTATGCATTTTTAAGGCATCTTTGATCTTAAAATTTTGTAGTATAAAGGTCATCCAGAAAATAAGGATCTTTTAGTAATATAAAATAAGAAACACAATAGTTATTGGGAAAAAGAATTCTGCTTTATACCTCAAGCATCCATCACTTATTTACATAATAACCTTTTACATTTGGCATTTGTCGTATCTGTTCACGAGCCCATGCTTCACTCCTTTGCCCCTAGTACAATAAGCCAGGTGGTATTAAATGCATAAGCCATTGTATTCTCCCACTCTTCGTCATTTCCAAACATTTACCACTCAGAAACTCTTTCAGCTTAGGGAAAAAATAGTAATCACTAGAAACAAGATCTGGACTATAGGGTGGATGAACAAAAATTTCTCATCGGAATTGATTGTACAATTCTTGGGTTGTAGTAGCAGTGAGAGAGCGAGCATTATTATGAAGAAGCAAAATTTCTCCAGAAAACATACTTTTCTTCGTGTTTTGGATGGCTCTTCGTAATATCTTTAGAGTCTCGTAATAACTTTTTGCATTTATCCTAGAGCTTTTGGCTTACAATCCATCAAAACAGCATCTTTACGATCCCAAAAGATGGTTACCATAATCAATGGCGCAACGGATTCTTCGTTACGCCACTGATCATGGCAACCATCTTTTGGGGTTATCAAATTTCATCATTAGGGCCCCCCTGCAAATTAGGATTTCAGCCTCAAGCCAGATCTTACACAGGTTACGTATTTGATGTCAGTCAGGATTTGGGCCCCCTGCGATGTGGGGGTTGTTGGGTTGCCCGTTACGCAACTGACCACGACCTTTCGTTTTTAAATAGCTTGAATTTTTTCGGCTTTTTGGATGATGAGGAATAATACCAATTGACGCTTGCTCTCTGCGGTGATATGAGGCACCCAGGTCTCGATAAAAGTCCAAATCCGATCAATAAAGGTGATTCTCATAGTGTGATATCATATGCCAAATATCAATTCTGGTTTTATACAGTAGGTTCAGAATAGTACAACATGGGAATTCTGAAGTTTGTGAACAGATGCGACAAATGTTTAAATGTAGGATGTACATGTGTAGGGAAGAGAAAGGAGCTTCTGGTACATATTACAATTGTTGTTTCTTCAAAAAAATATATATATATTGTGTGTTTCATTTTATATAGATAAATGGTCTCTATTTTCTGGATGTGTGATTCTTGTATGATCACATACAAAAAGCCCTTTGAAATTTTTCTTGCAAAACTAAATAAAAATTTGGCAAAGAACGTGGGCACATGTTAATTAAAAATTTTATATGATAGATTATTCAAAGCTTTCAAATATTAGACTGAAGTTTCTCTTTGCTATAACAGTATATGTTTCAAAACATAATTATTCCATCTAATATTATTTTAAAATGGAAATTTCTAAAGGAAGAGAGAAAACTTTCCTTTATGGCCACAGTAGCTGAGTGTTCATGGTCCTGAACTCGTGTCTGCGGGTTTTTTTTGTTATTCATGAATTCGAGATCTGATCCAACTTAAGAGACATTATGTAGAGGGGCTGATGCACGTTAAGTCGTTTGGGGAGTAAAGTACTTACGTTGGTATGATATAAAAGTTTAGAATTGGGCTACCACCTTAAATGTCGTCCTGAAGGTTTCCCCATAGCTCAAATTTGCGAGAATTGTTGCTAATGGTTATTATGTTTCTTCTAAATGTGACGTTAATCAATCTAAAATTTCTTTGGAACTATTTTCTTATGCGAAATTTATACATACATTTTTACATTGTTTTCTCCTTTCAGTAAGTTATAGGAAAAACAGTTACATTGCTTTTTGGAATCATACAACAACATAATATAAAAAAAATCTACTGAATTTTAAGAGTCGAAAGTGTTTGAAACTCTCTCCTTTAAATAGAATAAGTTATCAAATGTAATGTGTGTGTGTGTGTGTGTGTGTGTGTAAGAAAGGCCATTTTAATGATGAACCAGATTTCAAAGAGTAGAGCTGCCCCAATGCTAAGTGAATGGTTCTTAGGTTAAGCGAGAGTTTTAAAAATTTATATTGTTCCAATGAAAGTGCCTAATGTAGGAGATCTGTGTGTGTCGACTCCTATTAACGAATTTTTCTCTGTCCCTGAGTAAAAGGAAGGTAAAAACCCTTATTTAACTCTTTATCTACCTCATTATGATTTACGGCAGTTTTTTTCATGCAATATTTTTTTTAATCACTGCATTGAAAATTAAGGGATATACATCAACAAAATACTCAACTTTGGGAAATTTAATTAGTTAGAGCTAATTAATCAATTAAAGATATTCAACTGTAAAATTAATTACATACACTGTTTACTTAAAATAAATAGTCGAATAGTTTTCTAAGGTCTTCATTAACATACAAAAACATAAGACACTTAAATTTTGACATTAACTATTTTCTCGGGACAAAAATGATAATCTTCGCAATCCGCTGAAAACGCCGTCAGCTGAAAACGCAATTTCTGCCATAAAACTTTTCGTCTTCCTCGCTAAAATACTCATCATAGAACCCCTGCTGCCACATATCTTGGAAGAGAGGATTTCAAAGCATCGAACCCAGGCCCCGATAGAATTTCTAAAAGTTAAGAGCAAAAAATGTGTATTTTGTTTGGACCCCGATATAACGAATAATCCAGATTTAATGAACAAAATGTTCGGTCCCAATGAATTCATTAAATCGGGGGCCGACTATATATAAATGAAATTGCCCATGTTATTAAATTCTTTCACACGCTATAAAAAGAAAAAAAAATCAACTTTTCTTGTTCTTAATTTTCACTACATTGAACCCGTTATTTTTTGTTTATTTATTACAGAATGATAAAATTAATTGCTATACATCCTATCACTCTCCATATTGTGAGCTACAGTGCAATGAAAATACATGCTTAAATGGCGGTGCATGCTTAGGATCTTTGAACAGGCATTCAGTGCAATGCAACTGCCCTGATGGATTTTCTGGACCTTTGTGTGAACAAAGTATAACTAGCTGTTCACCTATACAAACCAACGGCCATTGTAACCACAGTCAAGCCATCTGGTACTTTGATTCCTATTCAAATCAATGTAAATCAACTTTTTCAGGTAATGTGTATTATAAAACTTCGTTTTCTTCCGTACTTTTTACTTTTACTCAGAATGAGATAACTTGAAAAAATGTGTCTTCTTGTGATTATCGTTTTTATGTGTTTTATTTAATTTAAATAGATTAAGGAGTTAAGACTAAAACAAGGTCCCTTTTTAGGGAATGTTAATTCTATCAGATAACTCAAGAAAAATGTTAAAATTTCTTTTTCTCTCATAACAGAAAATTTAAAGTTTTTGCTTCACATAATATTGAAATATTATATTCTTATGAAAAAACATATGGTGAATGAGAACTGAAATTATAAAATTATTAATACAAAATGCCTTCATTAAAAAATGATACATTCACACATCTCAAAAAAGAAAAACAAATTACATTAATGTAATACTTCAGAAATATATCCTGCTTTATTCGGAACGCCTTCTTTTTCCTGTTATCATTTAACTTTTTAAAATAGTTTTTTTAGCTTTTTTTTAATCGAAAAAGGCACATGGTCGAATTCCTTGATTTGTTTGTTAATATTTTAAAATTGAAGTTTTTCCAACTTCTAATTTTCAGGCATGCAAAAGTGATTTATCTATCGAAAGGTAATAATGCAAAGAATATAACCAAATAAAAATACAAAAAAGAAAAAGATATTTAGGTCATTTTTAGGTTGCCAAGTCCGTTTAAAATGTCTGTTGTTCATCGTGGCATTACATTTTTGATGGCTAGCAGTGCGTTATGCTTCATGTTTGGTCTAATGGTAATTAACAGTATTTCTTATTATTTTGAACAACCATGCGCATAATATCTATCTATCTATCTATCTATCTCTATCTATATATATATTATATGCGCATACATAATATATATATATATGTAGAGAGAGAGAGAGAGAGAGAGAGAGGGGCACACAAGGGGGGCCCTGGGGGTCCGGACCCCCCCCAAAGCCCTTGATTTTTTTTCCGATTGATTATAATTCTAAGTACATAGTACGTAAAATTTAATTAAGTATTTGTTATTAATTATTAATTTTATTAATTAATGCTAATTATTTATTCAATAATTAGTTTTTTACTGTGTTGTTCCCGAAAATCGACACAATCAAAAGGAGCATGATACAAGAATGGTGAACTTTCGACCCGGCCCCCTAAAAATTTTTTGTGTGCGCCACTGTATATATATATGTATATTGAGTAGATTTATTATTACTTTATATTTCTTCGAGATTTGCAATTTTTTTTCATATTTTTAGCCCTAGTTGGTCGAAATAAGGAATTAACACTTAATTTTTGCTTTTATAAATATTGTAAAGGCATGTATCTTACACAAGCATTTTTATTTTAATAACAATCTCTTCTGAAACGTATCATGTATGAAATGTTTCTTTTAGGATGTTTTGAGCCCAGATCAACATTTCTTACTTTTGAGGACTGCTCCACATCATGCTTACAAGGCACCTGTTGTTACAGAATGAAAATCGGTGAAATTCCGGATATGATTTGTCAGGTACAAGTATCAGAAAATATAATATATTTAACCTTTTTGAATTTCAGATTCGTTATATGTATTTTTGCTGTGTTGGTGTATTGTATTTTTCGTTAATTGTTTATTGTAATTAAATTTCTTTTGCTGTGTTAGATATCTACTAATATTCTTAGGGACTTATAGTTAACAGTCTAATGTTGGGACGAAAAAAATTTCTTTTTTACTTATATTCGTAGTCTGTATAAGATAATGCCTTCATATGTAGTATTATCATACACTCGTCCATAAATTAAGGATAATTCAGAATCACACAGAAATTGAACTCTAAAATAAAATTTTCACCTGTAGAATTATCACACACATCTTGAAGAAGAATATGCAAATTACAGGAAACCACCAGAGGGCGCGGATAGTACGTCACAATGACGAGAGAGTAAGAGAAGGGTATATAAGGAATGGTGGCAAAGAAGTAAAATTGTTCACAAGCGCTTTAAAAGCCTTTCAGTGCGATAACCGCATAGTTATGGCACAAAGGAAGCATTTGGATGATTTTTTACGTGGTAGAATTATTGGACGACTGGAATGTGGGCGTACCCAGCTGGAAGTATTCGAGGAACTTGGAATCGCCCAGAGAGTCATCTCCAGGCTTTGGTAACGATTCCAAGATGATGGTAATGTGAATAGATATTACAGCACAGGTCTCCCCCGAGTTACAACGCCGAATGAGGACCGGTATATATATTTGGCAGTTACTGCCAAAAGAAACAGACGGAGCACAGCATCAGACCTGTCTCGTCAGCTCTTTTCAGCTACCGGTATTACAGTTTCAAGGCAGATCGTGTACAGACGCTTAGGGCACATTGGTCTCTATGCTCTTAGGCCTGTCAGATGTGTTCCACTTACCGCAACTCACTGTCGCCTGCGATTAACCTGGAGTAGAGAGCATGCATTGTGGACACTACAACAGTGGTCTTGTGTGATGTTTTCCGACGAGTCCAGGTTTAGTTTGCAGTCTGATTCTCGCCGGACTTTAATATGGAGAGCGCCAGGTACTCGTTACCACCAAGAGAACACCATTGAACAACACCGTTACGGTGGTGCAGGATGGCTCGCGCGCGTTTGGGGAGGAATTATTCTTGGTTCCAGAACTGACCTGCATGTTCAGAGTGTAACGATGACATGCCACATCTATCGGGATGTCATTCTGGAACAACATGTACGTTTGTTTCGGGGTGCCATGGGTGCTGAATTTCTGTTTATGGATGACAACGCCCGTCCTCACCGTGCAAACATTGTAGACGAATGCCTTCAATCGGAGGATATCACCCGTATGGATTGACCAGCATACTCACCGGACTTGAATCCAATAGAGCATGTGTGGGATATGCTTGGCCGACGAATTGCAGCCCGTCAACCCCCTCTCACCTGTCTACCGGAACTTTGGAGGGCATTGCTTGATGAGTGGTGTAATATTCCCCAAGATCAGATTGATAATTTGATACTCAGCATGCCTAGGCGTTGTAAGGCCTGTATTGCATCGTTCGGGAGACATACTCCGTATTAACCATCATACTAACCATGTTATACTGTTTTTTGTAAATAGGTTCTTTTTTGAAATTTTCTCCAGGAGTAAAAATCGCAATTTTTATTAATTATGTCACAAATGTAGCATCTTTTTTGCTCTTTACCTTTTGTTTAATAAATAGACTTTGCAAATAAGTCAAATTTGTTTTGCTTTTGTCTATTTCTTTGCCTGAACTTCATTATTCTTAATTTATGGACATGAGTGTATGTGCTATTGTTCATAGGTTTAAAGGTACTTCATTTTTTAATTATTAAAGAAATTGGTATTTTAATTAATTTTTGATTACTCTGTTCCCCTTTTTTATTTCGTAAAAAACTTATTTTGTTTGTTGAAAAAAGTTAATATAAGAATGAAAAAATAATATTAATAGCTTTCAATAAAATTTGCATTAAAAGTAGATTATATTCTAAATATTTTTTATCGGAAAAAAAACCTCCATGGGAAGTTTAAGTGTTTCATTTTTTGAATTATTAATCTATCCGTTTGAAGAAAATACGTGTTAAATTTTATCGCAATTAAAAAATAGTGAGGCTTCTTCTAATATGGGATATGGGTTGTGTTTAAAAGATAAGAGATTTAATGAAAATTAAGAACTAAAGCCGCGTGTGTTCTTTAACTCATGTTATGGCTTCTTAAAGCTAACGAAAGACAATGAGTTAGCACATAGTATACAAACATAGATTTTTTAAAATCTATACGTGCAGGAAAATTTTAAAATGGAATAATGAAATGAACAATCACATATCTCAGACAGTTTATGATATGATAATGAGCTAATATACACAATACGTTCTAAAATAGAAAAATTAATATCCATCCTTAATTAAAATTAAAAAGAACAATGATAAAAAAAAGCACTGAGGAGCTAAAAAAATCACAAATGTATGAGACCTGATAACAGTATGAGAGTTATCTTGATTCTTCTATAACTTTTTCGAGTAATTACAGTTATTCATTTATAAACATAATATTTTTTTTCAAAAATTACTTTTCCTTTCTGTTCTTAGGCTGAAACTATGACGAACTGTCAGATATTATGTCAAGATACAAATATCGAAGTTGTGGGCTTTTATCCTGGCATCAAATGTCCTAACGAGGGTTGTGGCATGATTGCGTCCAAAGTATGCCATACTGGTATATCTCTGTACAGTCCAGGATCTTCATTCTCCTTTGGTTGTGAAACGTGTCAATGTTTCGATGAACATATTTCTTGCAGGTATCTTGTCATTTCAAGTCTCAAATACACGTAATAAGTGCTTCTATTTTAACGTATAATGTTATGCTCGTTTGTATGGATTGCGTGAGATTCGCTATCAAAAGTGTTACATGCTTCTAGCCTCAATAGCTCTGCATCTATTGTATTTTGTCTTTTATTTTCAAGGTTCATACTATTTATATAGAGTAAAAGGGATCATTTGGACCCAAATTAGTCAAACCTGGTTAGCTTTTGTGACGACAGTTTTATGCTTCAATGAAAGCAAAGAAAAACTTCATGTTGTGAACGTGGAAAGACACTAAACAAGAAATGATTGATAAAATATTAAAGATGCTTTTATAACTCTCCTTTGTGTTCCATCCAAATGCTAAGGTATGCAATTGATTAGCATTTAAACGCAATAGAACAACACAAAAGGAAGAAGCGTCATCTCAAACTTTGTATGAAAGGAAAGTTACACAGTGGGGTTTTTCTTAATATTGGTTGCTTGTGAGAAGATCGTGTTTTGCTTCAAGTAAGAAGGAGAAACAGCTAACAGCACGTGTCAAAATTGGATAGTGGTAAGATTTTCATCTACCGAGAGTGGAGTTTATCGTTTCATGTTATTGCTATTCGCATTGGTCAGGATCCAACGACTGTTATGAGAATATCGAATCGATATTTTCAGCCTAGTTTCACTGAACACCATGCAAGATCTCTACAGCCTCCCGACATTAACACCCGAGTGGGCAGTCATATTGTTAGGTTGGCCTTGCGAATCGTACAACAACATCACGGATTTTGAGTCAAGAAGTGAACTTGTTTCCAGTACTACAGGCAATGGCGCATACAAAGGGGGACCTCCCCATAGCCCTTGTTTTTTTTCCGATTGATTATGATCCTATGTATATAGTACGTGAAATTTAACTAAGTATTTGTCATTAATAATTAATTTTATTAATTAATTCTAATTACTTATTCAATGATGAATTTTTTACTGTTTTTTGTTGCCGAAAATCAACAAAATCAAAAGAATATATTGAACGGTGTAATGGACCATGATACGAGAATGGTGGACTTTTAACACTGGGTCCCCTCCCCCTTGAAAAATTCCTGCGTGCGCCAATGACTACAGGTATTTGTGCGGACAGTGTGATGATCTGTGAAGCAGCACAGACTGTATGCATATCTACTGTTACTGTAGCTTCAACTGTCACTGTAGCATGGAAGTGAGTGGTGAGAGTGATACACCGAACGAAAAACTGGTTGCAGAAGTAGCACCACTTCATCTTCTTCGTCCCGGTTCTACGTGTAACCTCATGATCTATGTATTCGTGTTTGGAATCACTGGGGGAGAACGTACATGGCCTGTTTACATTCAGTATCATCACGAGGGCCATGCACCCCGTATGAAAGTATGAGTAGTCATTGGGTGTATGGCACGAACCCCTCTTCCTCTTGTCTCTTGTCATTTGTAATTGGAACAACAAGTGTTATATTTCTTAGATCTTAAGGTTGGTTGCTGTGCTCTATCTTCGAGGCATCGGAGAATGTCATCTTTCAACATCATCATTCTGTGTTGTCCTGACCTACCTTGGTACAGAGAATGTTTGATTGTTACTTTGGCCAGCACGTTCTCCGGATCCCTCAGCTATTGAAAATATCTGGTTATAAACTGTCGAGAGACTGGGCCGCCATAACTCTCGAGACACTACGATTGTGGAAATAGGATATAGAATTGAAGCTACATGGAATTATTTGCCCATATTGTCATCCAAGGGCTGTTCGACTCGATACCTAACTGGATTAGAGCTGTTTTAGCTGCTAAAAGGCAGCAGTTGTGCGTATTAATTTCGGACTCAGTGTTTCTCCCCAAATTGCCTTCGAATTTAAAATACATTGAATCAAATCTTGTTATTTACTACCCTTTCTAGTGTTACCCTTTCATTGGCTTAGTGGCCAATGGTTTTATGTTTATAAATATAGTCTGTAAAAAGCAACATAATAGCATTTTGAGGCAAACTCTAGTTCTTTACTTCTTACGAGATATAATATGTGTATGCGTTTGATATTCCTTCATCAAGATAAAAAAAAAAGCTTTTACTTAATGTGGAAGAAACATGAATTTAGCTTCTTGAAACATCAACCGTAGTCATTAAACTAATTGTAGAACATTTTATGCTATTAAATCAAAAGCAGGTCATCGAATGAGTAATTGGATTCAAATCCGGTGTTATCTTAGATCTACGTCCGGTTGCGTCGCAGTTTACAAAATGAACGAACGCCATCGTAATGAATGACTTCAATGACAGGACTTATGATATGCAGACGTTTGTATTTCTTATCTTAGAAGGACGTCTAGTATGAAACTATAGTTTGAACTCTACTATTAAGGGAAAAAAGGTCATTGCATCACGTAAGCTCTTTCAGCTGTTGCCATAGCTGAACAAGGGAACTAATTGCTTAATCCACATAACTTATTTTATTTAACTGTGGAGTTGTATTTGTTTTCAGAAGGTTGAATGAATAGGTTAATAATATTAAATGTACAAAAAATAAATCCTTATCTTTTGTGTGGAATTTAAGTTTTCAATCAATTATGAATATACTGCACTTTGAAAAAAAAAAAAGCCCTAATCCGATCAAAACTAAAGTTTCTATATTAAAGCTTTAATTTTATACAAGCAACAAACGCGTACAATCCCAGAAAAATTGTTAATTTTTTTTTAGTGTAAGTTATTTTTTAATGAGAACTGGATACTTTTTCTTATTCAATTTGTTTCTGCTTATAATTAAAAAGAAATAAGTAAACACGCTTTTTTAGCGTGACCATATTTATTGAAAATACTAAGATATGTATTGTGCAAGCTATGTAGTATGTACACATATGTATAAATTAGACTAGTAAATTTTCACATGTATCAACCTTTTTTTTTTTTTAGTTTTATCCAAAAGTTTTCTGGATAAATTGTTCTAATTTAAGTAAAATAAATTGATTTTTAAGCCTTTCATGACTGCATTGCACTATTATTTTAAATTTTTTAAAATTATTTTTGAGATAGTAAATATATATTTATAGTAGTTTTTACTTTATACATGATAATGCTAGTTATTAGAAAAAAATTGTTAAGGTTAAAGTAAATTATCAAATCGTCAATATTTTTAGACATTAGATTCAATGCTTTGATAGTATGAACTTCAGTTCATTTCTTTTACTCTTGCTATTATAATTATTTCTTTTTATAATATCTCTATCTGTTCACATATCTATTATTTTAAAATATAAAACATTTCAATATTTTTTATCACTTTGTAGTTGCCGGAAAATTGACGTGAGAAGAGAAATTAGAGAACTCGGTTATTCTGAACGGATTCAATTCCAGCAGGCAATTGCTCATCTTCAGTTGGGAGGAGATAAGAGTGTATGGACGTCTTTACGTAATCTTTATGTTACTCATGTCATGCATGCGAATTCTCCACAGTATTTTCTGTTCTGGAATCGGAATTTTTTGCGTACGATGGAAAGACATTTACAAGAATATAATTGCTCGACAACGATTCCTTATTTTGACTTTACTCTGGACGCCGGTAATTTATCCTCGTCTGTGGTATGGCGACCAGACTTCTTCGGGTCTGCTCTCTCGAACGGAATTTCTTGCCAAAAACATTTTATACCAAAGAGTAACATGTCATGGACACCATGCATTAAAAGGGACATAAAATCGAACAGCAATCCTCCCACCATGATAGATGCGGCTTTGGCTCTTTCAAAGTCCGATTTTTATGAATTTACGTCTGCACTTCAAGGAATTTCTAATTATATGCACAGTTTCATTGGAGGAGATATGGAAACCATTAGTAAGTATTATTACAATCGTCTTTAAACTGATTCGTGCCTCATTCTCTATTGGATAGGGAAAAAAATATTGGGTTTAAAATGTACTGATTTTGACCCCCCAAAAAAAAAACAACTCTAAAATTGGTGTGTAAAGGATAATGTCTTGCAGTATGTATATTGAGGACAAGGCTGTTTCATAAATCCTTTTATGACTTTTTTCTTAAATTAATTTTGTATTTACAGTTCTTTAAAAAATATTGTGCTAAAAGAAAAGAGAAAATACATTATTTTTCAGTTAGGAAAATTATATCGTCAATTTCTGCTTGTGTGCTCCACTTGATTTCACAAGTTATTTAGCTAAGTTTTTGTGTACATTATTTGCGTGTTTCACACTTGTACAAAACTCGCCACTTTTTAAGTGACCAGAAGTAAAAATATTAAATAGTATTTCTTCCCCATATTTTAATGGTGAAGGGTCTCATTAAACTACGTAAAAGGCTTTTACGTCAGCAATGATCTTAGTAATATTAATTAGTAAAAAAGTTATTCACTAGCAAATAAAATTCTTAAATGCAATATAAAATACCAAAATTAAAAAAATAAAATAAAATGAGGGGAAACATTCATTTTTTTTAACACATTAGATCCTCTATATATTTTAGTCATCCTAATTGATACTAGAATTTGAATGAACTTGTTCATCATGATTTTTGAGTTAAAACGCCTCTATTGCATTGAAAGTATGTCGAATTGGTGTAAACGAATAGTTTAGTTATGTGTCTTTTTTTTTTGTCATTGTTAGATTATATTTTTTTGTGGGAAAATAGTTCAAAGACCGAGAAAGAGATAAATCCAAGATGTAAAAATGTCAGAAAGAACTTCGAAGATTGATGAAGAGTGATAACATTTCATCTTGTGATTTTTGAAGAGAACTGTCGAATGGGGTGCATATTTTTTTCTTAAAGAATTATAGCTTAATAGTTATTGACGTTTGACAATTCTTTCTAATGCAGCATGGAAGTGATCTAACTATTAATTATATGGTTAAGCTGTTATGGTAATTTTTCAAAATAGTTAACCATATTGCTAACCATATTTAGACATCTTTGCGCTACCATCAAATAATTGCACACATTATCTACTTAAAGAACCTGTTGGTGGATTACTTTTGCTTAGTTGAAATACTTTCTTGCGATGGCTTCCTTAGTTAAAATATTTTCTAATTTTTCTTTAGATGCAGATGTGCTACATGTGTTTTTAGTTTGGAGGAGGAGACCTATATTGCTCAGTTTTTCTTAAATTTACCTATTTTTTTTTAAATTAGGGAAATATTTTGTTTTTGTGTTGTATGTTCAAGCTCTACAGGGGTATTATATACATGAGGCAATGTCATCAGCCTAATAAGATCCCTCTGTCTCAGTTCTTCTCGGACTTCATGTCGTGAAGTTACCTTTACAACGAATTTTGCACGTCTAAGTCTGAGACAAATTAGCAACGTCGTAAAGCCTTCTTGAGTGTTCCAAACAAGCGAAAGTCGGATACAGCAAAATCTGGCCTATAGGGAGGTTGTTTTCTAGTAACTCTTGTTCTTATATTTCATCTTGTTGTTAGTTTTAGTAATGTGCCAAGCCATGAGCTGTAATGCAATTTTCTACTACAAGACTCGCTTTTGCAACAGACGGTGTTTGTTAAGAATTGCTGGTTTTCAGTAGCGCTCATAAGGAGGGTGTCCTAAGGGTCCGGACACCCCCAATAGCCCTTGATTTCTTTTCTGATTGGTTATAATTTTATGTATATATTACGTAAAATTTAATTATGTATTTGTTATTAATAATGAATTTTATTAATTAATGCAAATTATTTTTTCAGCAATTAATTTGTATTGTTTTTATTCCCGAAAATCAACAAAATCGAAAGAATATGTTGAGCGGCGTATTGGAGCATGATGCCAAAATGGTGAACTTTCAACCCTGGACACCCCCCTTGAAAAATTTTTGTGTGCGCTGCTGCTGGTTTTAGATTATTTTTTCCAGGATTTAACTGTAATTCACACTGCTAATATTACACCCATTTTTACGAACTCTTCCATTATGTGTCCACTTGTGTCCCAAAAAACAGTTCACTCAAAATTTCCTGCTGATATCGCCCAGTTTAAAAAATTTTCTTCGTAGGACATATAAGGTGTTTCCACTCTATATTTTGACGTTTTGATTCTGGCTCTTAATGATGAACCACTGTTTCTTCTCTGATGACTATTCTGCTTAAAAATGCATCATCAACGTTGTTGCAGTGATTGAACAAGCATTGACAGACGCTAACACCAGTGAGCTTGTGTTCTGCAATAATTTTTCTTGCTGCCCACCGTGCATAGACTATAAGATTAATAAATATGAGATTTCCTTTCGTTTCAAAGTGCACAATTTATTTGAGATATTTTGCATCTATTATTTACAATATCACTTGTTTATAGTTTTATATTTTTAAATAGAAGAATACTATAAAAAATGGCAATTAAATGTGTGTGTGTATGTTCCATTTTTATATCTTTATACTATTTCATTTACTCCTCCCCCTCCAAGCTCCATTTTATGAATAAGAATCATACAGTATATCTTGACAAAAAATAAATTCACTACTAAAGAAAAATTCGTAAAAATTTTAAAACATACTGAAATTCTTAAGGGATCAATTATACTTCCGATTTATATTCATCCTTTTATTTTTCAGATAGTCCTCACGACCCCATATTCTACTCTTTACATGCTTTCATTGACTCCTTATTCTGGAAATGGGAGCAACGTCATTCCAATGAACATTTGAGAAAGTATAAAAGTGAAGTCTTGGAAGCAAATTTAATTCCTTTTAACACGAAACAAAAGTTTCTAATTGATTCGGAAAAACATTTGTGCACTACTTATGCTTCCGTTATAGACACTGACAGAAGGGATGAACAACGTACTAGTCCTTTTCGAGGTAAGTTTCTTACAATATACAAGATAAATAGCAAGTTGTAGGGACGTCTTAAGGTAGGGGCCTACTGGGCCCGGGTCTAGGGCCTCGTCCTATTCTTGCCTCAGCCTTAATAAAATATGATTTGAATGATTTAAGCGATCAAATGCTATTCTCGGTTGTATTCTCCGAAAAGCTTGGAATTTTGACCGATATGTCAACTGGCTACTTGTGACGACTGTCCTCCGTGTATAGCCTACGCCTACCACCATACACCATCATTACTCATTCAGTCATAAGGCGGCAGTCGTCGAGCCGGTTTGTGCGATTGTAAGTCATTTATTTGTTTCGGGTTATCGTTTGTACTAGTATTTGACAACGTATGTTATGTATTATCTACTCTAAGTGTCATACGAGGGGCCTTTATTTGTGTAGGGGTCCAGAGTCTACTTTTGCGTAGGGGCCCAGGACCTCAAGAAGTCTCAAGACGTCCTTGGCAAGTTGCTAATTTATTTTCATTTCTGCACCATTTTTTGTCTAGGGTTCGAGTCCAGGTGCCACTGAAATTCACCGCGTAGATATGGACGATGAACGCTAAATCTGTCGAGGCTCAATGTCTTCCTATTGGTGTAGTGTGGTAGTTAGGAGAGGGAAGTGCGAGCTCAGTTGTCGTCCTTGTCACTTGACGGAGGCTCAAAATTTCGAGGTCAAATAGCTCTCATGTTGCTTTACAGTGCGGCGTTAATAGAACTCTCACTCTTTACCATTTTCTTACACCTTTAGAATCTAAGAGGGAAGTGGTTTCAATTTTTTTTACATTGAGCAACTGGTTAAAGTTTATTTAATAAAAATTACCCCTCTTCCTTTATATTTTTTTTCATTTTATATTAAAGTAATTTAAGGCTGTGCCACACGTACACGTTTCAAGCAAATTTACTTCCAATTCGTGCAATTTTTACTCAGTTGCCATAGCAACCGCTTTAGAACAATTTTTTGCTAGCGAGTTCAAAAAGTTGTTCCAAATAAAAATTGCTTGAAATTCCAGCCAATGGGGTTCTTCGGCGTTCTACGTCATAAACAAGATGGCGGCTTCAGTTTCGTCTAGCACTTCAGATATGCTGTATAATATTTTAACGGCGTATAATGTTTTAAATAGAATGGCGCTCTATTTTTGTTTACACCTATCAACAAAAGCGCAAGCGAAATGAAAGAAATAGTTCTGGATGTTCGTTTTCCGATGCAGAAAAATCAGCGAGTAATTTTTCAATGTGGAGATAGAGCGCGGCAGACGTCAGAGCATGTCGTTTTGTTTTCGGCAACCCTTCCCCCTCAGATTCTGCCAAAAATTGGACGAAAAAATTGCATGAAAAATATACGTGTGATGCGGCCTTTAAGAACAACTTTTTGCTAGTGATCTCAAAAAGTTAATCCAATTAAAAGTTGCTTGAAATTCCAGCCAATAGGGTTTTTCGGCACTCTATGCCATAAACAAGATGGCGGCTTCGGTTTCATCTAACACATCAGGTATGCCGTATAATATTTTAATGGTGTATAATATTTTAACGGCGTATAATATTTTAAATAGGATGGTGCTCCGCTTCTGTTTACACCCGTCAACAAAAGAGAAAACGAAGTAAAAGAAATAATTTGGGATGTTCGATTTCCGAAGCAGAAAAATCGGCGAGTAATTTTTCAATGTGAAGATAAAGCGTGGCTGACGTCAGAGCATGTCCTTTTGCTTACGGCAACCCTTCCCCCTCAGATTAGGCCAAAATTTGGAGGAAAAAGTTGCATGGAAAATGTACGTGTGATACGGCCTTTATCTTTACTGTAAAAAACCTCAACTCTTTCTTTCTTTGCACCAACTTTCGTAAAAGAGTTATTTCATGCAACCGAGGGCTGTGAAAGAGACGTGGTCCTTTTAATCTAATAGCTTGGTGAAATTAAGCGCAACACTGCAATAAACAAATAAATAAATGTATTTCACCAAAAATATTTTTAAATAAGTAGATGAAGGTTTTTGCCATATACTCGTAAACATTTTCTTTAATTAATACCACTATTTTCCTAATTATCCAGAATTGTGAATTTAAAAGAAAAGAAAAATAAAAGGATTTAAGACTGTGCGAATTGCATTTGTAATTTAACAAATTAAATAATAATTGCAATTACAGATCAATAAAAAAGCTAATAGTAGCAATTAAATTTAGAAAAGTAAGTAAAAATTAAAAAAACCCACAAAGAATGGAATCTCTCTCTCTCGGTCTCTCTCTCTCTCTATGAAGCACATACATACGTATATGTAAATATATTTTAATGCATTCAAGTTGAGAGAAAAATATGACTTGACTACCACAAATGCGAATATAATTATTAATAATATTCCAAACTGCTATAAATATAACTTAAATTTAAACAATATGTAAGAATATAGCAAGATATACACTGGTGTGCAAAAATTAAGGACGAGACGGTTTTTTCAATATAACTTTGTACAAAAGCTTTCCAAATCAACACATTTAATACCGTAAGATCCCCAATACGTAAGGACATGTGTAATATGTAAGCAACACTTACTAAAAGAGAAATCAGAGGGATAAAAAGAAGCTTGATTGAAAAAGTAGCATGGAGCGCAATGCGACTGAAGGCCGAAACATCCCTGTGATAAGTGTCCAGCAAGAAACATCCGGTCTTTAGTAGGGGATATGATCTCCCCTGACTGCTAGGCAGGTTTCACAGCGTCTGCCCATGCTGAGAATGAGGGTGTGAATGAGTTGTTGAGGCATTGCTGCCCATTCGTCTTGCAGCGCCAATCGAAGCTCCCGAATCGTTACTGGTGGTAAGGTACGAGCTGCCAAGCGTCTGCCTAGAAAATCCCATACATGCTCGATGGGATTGAGATCCGGAGATCGTGCCGGCCAATCCATACGTTCAATATCCTCACTCTCTAAGAGCTGTTCGGCAGCTAGTGTGCGATGACATGGTGCATTGTCGTCCATGAAAAGGAACTGCAGACCCATAGCGCCTCTAAAAAGACGCACATATGGAAGAAGAATCTCGTTACAATAACGGGTACCGTTGACTGAACCTGCGTCGAAGATGTGAAGGTCTGTACGACTACCAAGCATGATGCCTCCCCAAACGAGAACACCGCGACCTCCATACCTGTCCCTTTCAATGATGTTCGAGGGATGATTCCGGCTTCCCCGCTCTCTCCAGATGAGTATGCGATGAGAATCGCTACTCAAACTGAATCTGCTCTCATCTGTAAAGAGTACTCGTCCCCATTCATTGTCTCTCCAATTCCGGTGTTCCCGGCACCACAGAGAACGCCTTCTCCGATGGGCAGGCGTTAAAGGTACACACCGTACAGGGCGTCGTGCAAACAGACCACCACCGTGCAGTCTTCTGGCCACGGTAAAACGCGATATCGGTCGTCCAGTCGCCTGTGTCGTGTGTCTAGCGATTTCTCCCGCTGTCTGCCGCCTGTTTCTTCTGGCCTGTAAGACAATGTACCGGTCATCTGTGGGTGTGGTTCCTCGTGGACGACCACTACTGAACCCCCGGATAGCTGTTCCTGTAGTTTGAAATTGTCTCCAAAGTCGTGAAACGATGCTGTGAGCAATTCCGAACTCTGCAGCCACACTTGTCACACTGCGGCCTTCCTCCAACTTCCCAATGATTCGACCTCAGGTAAAAGCATCCAGATGTCGTCTAACAGATTGATTATTCGCCATTTCTCGCTGAGGCAGCAACTCGGTGTGATTTTAACAGCTATACGGCGTGCAATCTCTTTGCCAGAAATACTGATCTTACACCGACAACATGCTTTATACTACTCAGACACTCCCCCATTACGTCTACCTGCATATCTGCGCATGTGCTACCGTACATCACCTTACTTAATCTCCTGATTGGTCTATTTGTCCGCTCTGCCTCTTCGTTCAGCTGATATGCTAATTTTTCGACTTCGTCCTTAATTTTTGCACACCAGTGTAGTCTTGTCAAAATAGAGACTTATCTGAGTTACCTTAAGTTTAATGCAGTTTCGGTAACTTTTTTTTCTTAAAATTTAGCAGAATTATATTCATTATTCATTTTACAGTTAAATCAATTCAGCTACATTTAAGCAAATTTTGAAACATTTTCATGTAACAACTAATAATCTTCTACATGGTTTCAGACGATAATTATCTTAAATGGTTTCAGAAAATAATAACTTTGGATGTTCTGCTGATCAATCTGCCCCTTTCTCAGAAAGTATGTGCGATATGGAAATCAAATCTATTGTAAACATCGGACAAAAAATTCAAACAGTGCTGTATAATCAAGAAGAAAATTTTCTGAAAACATTGCCAAGAACTTGCTTTTCATCGTATGATATTCCAAACACTTACGTGAATCAGATATGGAAAGCACAACCTGATTATTTTCAGCCACAAACTAATTTCCAGGTAGGCATATAAGATTTTTCTCAAACTTTTTCTTTTTATCTTTATTGTAAGTTCCTTCGTATTGCTAGTTTTTTTTTATCGTAATCGTTTAAGTATCAAAAGAATTCCGGAAAATAATTAGGGATTTTTAAATCTTAAACAAACTTGATTTTTCCTATTCTTTAATTCTTTTGTGTGTGTGTGTGTGTCTCTCTCTATATATATATTTGAAATAATTTGGCTTGACTTAAGGTATTTTTAACCTGTAATCTGACATTTTGTTGGATGGAATCAATTAATGTTTCAGTCGTTGAAGGAAGGCTTGGTACTTTTAAATCCAGATTTATATAGTTATGCAAAAAAAAAGTAGCAACACACTAAGCAAAACATTAACACACGTGGTTTATATGACGTTCACAAAAGTAGCCTTTTTTTCGCTCCCGAGACCTCGTCTATCTATAGTCATGATCAACCGGAAGCTGTTGAAATCCTATGCTTTCCGGTAAAGGCTTTTCTGATTGGTTCGCATACTTAGACGATGCAATATTGCATCATTCTGATTTGAAAACGCTGAATTTTCATTTTGGGGAGATTAGGTTATGGCTATTTCCTGTTTTGTGGGTAAACTAGAAATTTTTTTCACACGAAGTCTTGGAGAGCTCAATACCAATAGGAATGAAAATCTCTCGAGAGAAAATTTAAGTGAATGATTATATATATATAATAATTCCCTCTAATATACTTTAAAAAAAATAACTCTTTTTTAATAATCTTTAAATAAGGTTAAAATATTTTGATTCAAAACTATCACCCTAATCTTAAGGTATCCGACTACGTTCTGAACCGTGATTTTAAAAAAGCGCATAAATGGATAATTTTCATGATATTTAGTGTCACTCAGATTAGAAAATATGCATAAAATTGTTTTAAGGACATTTTGACAAAAAAAAAATTTATTTAAATATAATATTTTGGCAAAAAATTAACTTGGAATAATCTTTTTTCCAAAGTGGAATAATGTGAACGCCACGGACGGGGAATCCCCGTTTTGTACTGTGTTTGACCGTGTGGATGTAAAGCTCTGGGTTCATAAGTTTTTATGTGTGTGTTGAAAGAAATGTTTTCCTAAGAATTTTTGTGCGCGATATGTGTTGTTTCCGTGCTGAAGTCAAATTTTCATCTTCTTTGAAGTATTGTTCCCAATGAAAAATCGGTAAATGTGCGCGTTCATTGAAATCAAAATAATATGTACAACAAAATTTTAAAAGGGAAAAATCCCGTTTTGTGCGCGAATCCTTCGTACGTGATTTAAGTTGTTTTCATCAAATTCATCGAAAAAAGGCTGTGGACCTTCAAAATTTTTGACAAAATGTTCACGAATCATCATCATTAGATGAGATTTTCTGTTTTACGAGAATGGAAAATAAAATAAGAGTGTGAAAGTTTCTTCTTTTAGTCTAAATTATTTACAAAATTTTCAAATGATTATTTTTGAACTAAATTTTGATATTTAATGTGAGAATTTTGATAATTATATGTTTTTAAAATTCAAGGGGTAAAATTATTTCAAATATGTACTATATTTTAAGAAAGTTTTATTTTCACGATCTATTTTGCATATTTTATACTGATATATTTTTTAAAATTAATTCTGACCATTGATACTTTTATACTTAACAGTTCATGAAAAGTTATTTGACATATTTTTAATAGTGTTGCAATATATGTATAAATTGTGATGAAACAATATACAATTGGATCTCTTTATAATGAAGTCATTAAATCCTGAAAAAAATGTTGTATAAATCGAAAATTCGTTATATAGAGATTCATTTTTCAATTTTCTTGATAAACCACATAAAACAAATTTTAAATTCCTAAACACTATGTATTAAAAAAAAGAAATTATTCACACCTTTTTGTGAACTAATATATTTTTATTTTATATATCTTACATATCAAAAATAAAAAGAAAGAAAAGAAAGAACGAAAGACTGCAAGTAAAGTTTCTTGACGCTTTAGTCCACTTCCTGAAGGATTAATTTTTTTCTTTGATGCTCAAGCACTTACATTTTGACATTTTCTAGCAACAAAAAAAAAACGAAATTATCGGTACGACTGATCAACTCTACAAATGAACGGAGACTAGTTCAAGGACATGGGGAAAATAGACAACTCCACTGAGGGTGAAAGGGGATATCGAAGATGTTTCTAGTGAACTGGACAATACGGGTTAAAAGTTGCACTTCTTAGATGAAAGTCCCAGAATTCTATTGCTCTCTCTGTGAATTAGGCACCTAATAGAACCAGTTCAAGATTTATCGTCATCATAAAATGTGTTAAAAGAGAGAATAACTTGAAATGTCTAGAAATACTTTAAAAATAGGGAGGGAAAAATTGAATCATAAGAGAAAAAGTTCGTTATTGGGAGGTTATTTTACGAAGAAAATTGTGAAATGTTCTTGGTTCCAGGAAAAAGTTCGTTATATAGAAAAATTCTCAGTGTGGTTCGTTATATGGAGGTTCGACTGTATATTATATAATGCATAGCATTTTGATACATGAGTGTGTGGTTGGGTGTTATTCTGTTGGTAAACGCGGTATTAGGGAAGGGGAGTGCGTAAGCCTTAGCACTCCAACTAGGTATCGTGGAGAGGTCATAGAATTCTCAATAAGATCCGGAAGTGACCTGCTATTGTATGTGATGGCATTCCGAACCATAATGTCGCTTTGTTGGATTATTGGTCAATTGAGGTGGACAATATGGCTTAATAAATCCGGGATTTGTATATATTTCAGTGACACTCTCTAGACTATTTTGAGTAACGAGGAGAGCTGGTGAAGGTTTCAATTTTAAAAATGTTGAAAAGGTTGAGTACAAAGGAGGAGGAAGTATTATGTTTCAAATGCCAATTCCTAGCACTAAAATTGTACTTTTGGTTCCGATGTTTAACTTTATGAAAACTGTAAAGTATTTGATGACGTTCAACAATAAGGTGTTGCCATATTTTCGATTTTTAAAGGACGAAAAGCAGATTATGAATCTACAGTTTTAAGATAATCCTACTGTTCATCGAGTTGAAAGTGTATTAAGATAGCTTTTCTCGTATGGTTCTTAATTGGACATTACCCGCAAATTCCCCACATCTCACCGTCATTGAGAAAACTGGAGACATAATGGATCGTGGTTTGAAATGGAAACAAATTCCTATCGAATTCGGCTTCATTGAAGGAACAATTAATTAAGGAGAGAAAGCTTAGCATAAAAGGGATATGATTCTAAATCATGTTAACGGCATATAGAATAAGATTAAAGCTGTTAGAAAGAGCAAAAAGTTGTGTAACAACATATTTATGAATGTAAAAATATATTTCATATGTATATATTATTCATCTGGTGAGTTTAATTTCTTCTTAAAGTTTGTTTTAATAACAAGCACCTAGTTACCTTATTTTTCACAGTAATATCTTTTTTTTAATAATTTTTGGGTTTGTTTGCTAATGGTGGTACAGTATGTATTCTTAAAAAACATAAGTATACAAAAGTGTGACACTTTGATTTTGACTTATTTTTTTACTTAAAAAAGGAAATGGAATTTTTGTCTGGTTAGTTTAGTTTTAAAATTAGACACTATAACAAAACTTATTTTCTTCAATAAATTTAATTTTTTATAATTTTCTTCGTAACTATTGCTTAAATATAAATAAAGCTACACAAGTTCATTTAAATAAAATGAAATACGTAGGTTAAAACTTCGTTTTTCGACTAAAATTCCTTCGCTTATAGTGAAATATTTTTCAAAACACCCGAAAGCTGCTTTAATTTTCAGCAAAAATTTAGAAATTTTTTAAATCGTATATATATGAGAAACTTTTATTTAAAATAAGAAAGAACATTCAAAATCAAGTCTAGCAATAAAAATGTATTTTGTGCTTATCCTTATTTTGAAAAATTCCATAATATTTGTTCATAACGTCAGTTGATACCCTTCAATTAATAATTTTAAAAATATATTAATTTCTAGTTGCAAACAATTCAGTCGTTCATTAAAAATTATTTATTGGGCTGTAGATTCTAAAAGTAGTAAATGTATACTAATTATAAAATCTGAAGGAAGTGATAACAGAATAGATACTTATTAGATTCATGAAGAATTTAAGATCATCATACAAAAGTATTTTTCAACCTGAATGAGAAATCATGAATTTTGTGAGCAGTGGTATGAGGTTCCTCGATAGTTTCTGTAATATGCCGCGCATTTGTACTGCCTATGAAAAGCGACAACCTGTCTTGCCTACTTGTGTTGCTACAAGTTTTATTACTTGAGCTGCAACAGACTTATCGTCCTCCTCCTGGATGAGTCGTCAATGATCCTCTTACTCATAATTATGTCTTATAATTATATTGGTTAGGGAGCGGACCTTTTCATAATTGTTTCAATACCGAAATTTTATTACGACTTCAGTAACCGAATCACCATTTGGGTAAAACATTATCACCAATAAAATAAGCTGTTGAATATTCGACATCATTTTCCTCAGCATAAAAACAGATATGGCTTCGGCTCACCTGTTTCACAGCACGTGTTTTTTTTTTTTTGCGCGAGCTTACGACTATTATGGTTACAAAATTTGCATATATTGGTAATTTACCTTGCATAGGGCCTCGTAGTGGTAATTATTAGAGCCTATTTTTTGTACTAGGTATAATTAATTTCCCATTATGCAATTTTCCAAATTTCATTTAATTCTACTTTAATAGGCTTTGTTACAGGATGCTCATAAATTTAAAGTTTTATCATGGACCCCTTAATATGGGAAATATATTATTTCATTGTTTATATTAACTTTGTAACTACAACTCTTGTCATTATTGTATGGTTATGCACAATTTATTGCACCCTAACTTTTTTCTGTTAATAATTTCAGTCGATAGATATGAAATCTGAATGGTGTGATCGTTTTTGTTTTCCTGCTGATATTTTTCTTCCTCCAGAAGCAAGTTCAAGTGATTCAATTGAATTTTCTTCATGTTCTGGAAATCAGGTAAGAAACTAATAAAGGCTTTAATTTTTAAAACTCTTTTTTTCCCAGGGAAGAATTACCTTTCATTTTATCAATCTTTGAAAAAATATTGTTTGTAATAAGCCTATAGCAACGATAGTTACCTGGAAATCCGGCGTATAACGCGCACCCATACTTTCAAGCTGCAATTTTTACTGTTTAGGTATATTCGCCGTATAACGCGCACTCCCTTTTTTACGAAGCAAACTAAAATGTACGAATGCAATGCTGATATGTTTTGTGATTCGAGTTATTTTCTTAAGCTTTTGCAAAAATAGTATACTTTTAGAACTACAACCTTTAAAGTTTATTAAGACTATCATTTCTTTTAATTAAACAGTATTTCGAAATATGTAGAAGTCTTATTTTTGTGTGTGTGTATTCTCATCTCCTTCTTTTTTATTTTTATACTCGGCGTATAACGTGCACCTGTAAATTTCTAACTTATTTTTGGTGTTAAAATTACGCGTTATCCTCCGGATTTTACGGTAATTTATTTTTTACTACGTATGACTGTTTTGATACTTTTAAGGTATCCGACTACGTTCGGAACCGTGATTTTAAAAAAGCGCATAAATGGATAATTTTCATGATATTTAGTGTCACTTAGCTTAGAATACATGTATAAAATTGTTTTAAGGACATTTTGACAAAATTTTTATTTAAATACAATATTTCGGCAAAAAATTAACTTAGAATAACCTTTTTTTCAAAATGTACTCCTTTTGTGAAAAAGGCTTCTATTATAATATTTTGCCTGTATATAGCTCAGGCCTCTGTACAGAGGCTCAAGTATGATTTTTGAAAAATTCACATTATTTTTAGAATTACAACCAATTGAAATAATTATTGGCGTTTTTTTTCTTAAAATTTCTCCCCTCTGTTGTCTTACAACATGGATAAACCCTTTTCTAAGTTATATATTTCAAAATTTCTAGTTGGGTCTCTGTACAGAGGTATGAGCTATATGCTGGCAAAATATTATTATAATAGAAGCATTTTTCACAAAAGGAGAATATTTTGAAAATGGGTCATTCTATGCTCATTTTTTGTCAAAATATTGAACTTAAATAATTTTTTAATGTAGTACTGTTCTTAAAACAATTTTATATACATTTTCCAATCTAAGTGACACTAAATATCATAAGTATTATCCATTTATACGCTTTTGCAAAATCATGGTTGCGAACGTAGTCGGATACATTAATCATCACTCTGAAAAAAAAAAAGAGATGTACTTTTATTCTTTACCTCTTATAAAGTTTAGTGGTCATGAACACATTCCCGTGACCGGCTTTGTCGAGTTTCAGGCTCGAGTCCTGTTTCCACTGAAGACTTGCCATGTAGAAGGGTTGGTACACGTTAAATCTGTCGGGGCTCAGTCCTCCCATTGGCGTGGTGTTACAGTTAAAAGAGGGGAGAGGTGCCAACTCATGTGTCGTCTTCGTCACTTGACCGTGGTTTCAAAATTACGAGCTCTGTCGCCAGTAGCCTTAGGAGTTCTTTATAATTCTTCTATTATGTTTATTATGTTCTTCTTACATTAATAAACATTAATTGCACTGTGATAAAAATTCCATCATTGTTAATAAACAAACCCTACTATAACACATTAAGATTATAGATGTTATATGTTGTTTTTATTGTGTAAAATCTATACAAAGCTTATTTGTTTATTTTTATTGCTACCATCAATAACCTTCGTTTTTTTCTCTACTTATGTTTAGAGAAGACACACTTTTTTGTCTGAAATAAAAGAATCTATTCAAAATAATTTAGTTTTAAATATTTGTGATTCGTAATTTTAACTTAAAGTTTCTGCCATTCTTCAAAAATAAAGGGCAAAAATATTATAACACCCTCTCAAAGAAAGAAACAGCCGTACAAATTTAGATAATTACTCCCCCCTCTCCCCCTAAATTGTTGTATAGCATTCTTAAGACACTAAAATACTAAAACAATTATTTTAAAAAAAACATGAGTATTTTTGTAACTTTAACCCTTTATCTACCGACGGTACTTATAATTACCACTCACTTTAAAATTCGATAGGATAAACATTTTCACAAATATTCTGACGATACTTAGCAGGAATATTCTTTAAAATCCACTCTTCCAAGATATATGGCAGCACGAGTTCTATGATAAGCATTTTAGCGGGGAAGGCGAATAGTTTTATAGAGGAATTGCGTTTTCAGCGGATTGTGAAGATTATCATTTTTGTCCCGAAAAAATAGTTAATGTCAAAATTTAAGTGTCTTATTTTTTTGTATGTAAATGAAGACCTTAAAAAACGATTTGACTATTTATTTTAATTAAACAGTGTATATATAATTAATTTTACAGTTGAATATCTTTAATTAATTAATTAGCTCTAACTAATTAAATTTCTCAAAGTTGAGCATTTTGTTTATGTATATCCCTTAATTTTCAATGTAGTGATCCAAAAAAAGAATGTTACATGAAAAAAATTGCAGTAAATCATAATGCGGTAGATAAAGGGTTAAATTGATGATATTAATATAATTCTGTGACATTTTTAAGTACCATAAAATCTGGCGTATAATGAACACCTTTGTGAAAAAAATAGTATATCTCTAAAACTGCAATCCTTTAAGTTCATAAGGAATGTCATTTCTTTTAAATAAACCATATTTCGATATATATAGAAGTCTAATTTTTTTCTACGCTCATCTTCTTTTCATATTTAAAGCTGTCGTTTTCATGATTGATTGATTGATTGAATATTAACGTCGCACTAATTTTGTTCAGCTACACGAGAGCTTTTGGCGACGGACCACGTAATTTTGAACCATCTTTTGGTCAAGTGACGCGGATGACACCACTCGAGCTGGCACCCCTAATTTCCATCTTATTTTTTGTGTTGAAAGTGTGTACGCGTTAACTACCTTTTTTACACCACACCAACGGGAATGAGACGTTTCAGCGCATCGACAGATTTAACGTAGACGATATTGAGACTTAGGATGCCTCTAAGACAACCGGCGGCAGGGTCTTTGATAGGGGGCCGTATAATAGGCCTCAGAGAAGCAGGTTGGTCGAGTGGTATCGGCCGCCACCTCGGTCGGAGCGATATAGTAGTTGGGATCGAACCGTCGCGGAGGGTCAGGACGTGGAACACAAATGATCGCGAGGATCGTGCAATCAGAAGAGTGGCAACCAACAACGCCACGATCCGATACCTATACCACTCGGCTACCGCGACCCCTTGAGGGCGTCGTTAGACCACCACTGACCCCACATCATACAGTGTCGGCGTATAACGCGCACACGCTAATTTCCATCTTATTTTTTTTAGTGTTGAAAGTGTCGTACGTGGACGATATTTTACGCCGGATTTTACGGTATAAGTCGTTTTTAAACTCTGCTCGTCCACATATGCGCGAAAAAAAAGACCATGGCCTGCCATCAAGATCTTTCGCCAATAGAGCATCTGGACGCGCTGGGAAGGCAACTGCAGCCGTCACTGCGCAGATGCAAAGACTATGGCGGGATCTTCCTGGGGGTCATAAGTGATATGCCACGCCGAATTTCGGCTTGTATAGCTGCCAGAGAGGTGGCACTTACTGATTTTTAACCTTTTTGCAAGCTAATAAAATGATATTTTGTTCTAATTTTTAATTTTCATAATTTTCGTGATGTAGCTCAATTTCTTCTGGGTGCATAATATATTAATGCAACTACACCATATTAATATGAATGTTTCAATATCATAAATTTTTTGCAAAACTAAAACGTGAAAAATTTATCAAATAGTGAAAAGGCAAATAAATTTCTTCTATTTTGCAAATTTATTATGTATTGCCAATCACATAATTAGACGACGCATTTCTCATTTTTTAAGAAATAAATACTCTTTTCTTTCCTTTTAGTGTTTTTTTCACACATAATTTATAATTAATTGTTTCTGATACTAAGCTCTTTTAATTTATGCTTTTGTAATGTAACTAATGATATAAATAAATGTCCATACTCTTTTTTTTCATGCTTTAACTATACCACAATAAATATCGATGATATTTATAAAAGATACAAAAATTAAGTGATTAAAGTGATTAATAAAAAAATAAATGTATATACATGCACAGTCTCTCTCTCTCTCCATATATATATATAGATAAATGCCAACTGTGTGTTAAAGTAAATTCAAGATTATATTTTCAAGTATTGTGTAATTTGTCCCTGTGACAATTAAACAACACGTTGTATAAATCTACTAATGATCTTAATGTTGTATGTATGCTTCTATAATTCTGTTTTTTTTTTTAAAAAAAATTCCTCTTAAATTTATCTGTTAACCACTTACATAAAAAAAAGAGAAAACGAGATAATTTATCTTTAATTCATTTTGTAATTCATGTCGTTTTGTGTAGTGTTCTAAGAAAATCATCACATTTTGTATAATGTCGGAATAATAGTTCAATATCGATGTAAATATTTCACTTTTGATTTTAGCGTTAATATAAATGGATCTTGTGCTACGAAAAAGATTTTGCGCTTGTTATTTCTTTTAGCTTGGATTTCATGATACTGATGGAAAACTTGAAGAGTTAGAGTGTAATATTACATATATTTTGAAATTTTTAAGAATAGAATAAATTAAGTAATTGCGTTATTTGTGCATTTGAATGTGTATAATGTTTCTAATGATAGTGCCGTTCCTTCATATTGCGATGAGAGCCCTCTGAATTTTTGACACTCCAATCAGAGGAATCAGATCACTGCCTGCTCTCTTTGTGAAGTATACTTCTAATGGATGATGCATGATCTATCTGATACAATAACACTTTAAAAGTATTACCACAACAGTATAACATTAAAAAGAGGGAGGATAGAACTCAGTGTGCATGATGCAAGAATAGTTATGTCAAATGTGTAGTGTGTGTGTCACACAGATGCACGCACGCGCACGCACACACACTGTAATGGATTACTTGGAGATGCCTGTTTGAGCATTAAGTTGTTTTTTGTATGTATTCGTTTCCTACAATCTGGGAATTTGGCTTATTTTTCAGGTGCAGATACCTATCTGTGATGAATCAATCCTTTCAAAATGTCCTTACTACACATTTGCTCCTTGCCGACTGTCCTTGTGTGGAAATTGCTCGTTGATGTGTCATGTAAATAATCAAGACATAGAATGCAAAGAATCCAAAATTGGTATTCTGCTTCACGTTTATCTGTAATCATTACATTAAAACTGGAACTTTGGATTATTTTACGCAAGTAATAGTTTTAAAGATACAAATTTAGTTAAAAAAGATAGCTTAAATTTTTTAATTTATTCAATAATGCCTATTACAAAAAGTATTAACATTAAATCTAACTGAGACCACGATTGAATTTTACTGTTTTTGTTAATTTTTAGTAATCTCTCACTACTGTTTAATTTAAATCTTATACATTTCTCGAAAATTTCATAATGTATATATATGTATATCAGTTCTTAAATTTCATTTTTATTATAATGTTTGCATGTTTCAAGGAATTTTTCATGTAATTAACGAAAAATGACTTTATACATCATTTTGCAATTTTTTCTGAGGCTTTCTAAAAAAGAATGAATAAATAAATTAAAAAAATATGTGTTAAGAATAAAACTTCAAAATCACCGTAGATATAAACATAATATTTTAAACAATATATATTTCTGCTTTAATATAACATTGTGCCAATTTTAAATGATAATTTCAAATTATTTAATATTTAGTTATAATTTCGTACACAAATTAAATACATCATTTTGGATAGTTTTCAATTAGTGTAGTCTTTTCTTTGACTTCCAAATATAATGGTTTTATTATCCTTTACACATTTTTGGTAGACATGGAAGATAAATGTACAACCCAATATTCTTCACAAAATCATAAACACAAAGCAAAGAAATCTGCTATTTAATCTAACTTTCTCGAATAAATTCAATTAAAATAAATTCAATAAAAATAACATTCAATTCTTTATATTTTTCTATGAAGTATTTTATATTAAAATATACTTATTATGCTTATTATAGATTTTTGCAGTCGTAATCCTTGCAAAAATGGTGGCACATGTAGACCTTCTGAATGGTCTACATTGCCTCATCTTGTGTCGTGTGACTGCCCTCCAGGTTTCGAAGGTGAACATTGTGAAGATAAAGCTATCCAACGATGCTCTTTACCTCTAGATTCAGGAAAACGTATGTCTTATTTTCAAAGCAATAATATTTCAAAGTATTGTTTTATGCTCAAAGATTGAAACATATGCATGCACTTATTTGCAAGCACATATTTTGTCTTAAATCTTTTATATATTATTAAATAAATACCTTTAACTCTTTCTGCATTCTTCTGTTAAGAAATATCTGACAAGGAAATAATAATAATTTGATAAACTTTCTTTATGTCCTACCACTAATTAAGTTGTGGCACCTTACTTTAAAAATGATAAATATCTATTAAACATAAAAAAGCAACATATCAATTAATAATTTAAGTAATCTTTTCTTTATAACTGTAACTATTGCCTGTCTTAGTAAAAAAGTCATTCGAAATCATAAATTTATATTAATTCTATTTAAAAGCTTAATTAAAAATACTAATCTGTTCATTAAATTGTGTATAAAAAGAAATGACTAAGTGTAAAATACGTTTAATAACTTAATGCAGTGGTATTCTCTTTACAAAAGTACAAAATACCAAATTATGTTAACTGATTTTGGCATTGCTTTTTATATACGTAATTCACAAATCTTCAAAAACAAAATTAGAAAGAATTAAATGCATGGAAAAGATAAGTAAGTTGACATAAAAGTGTTGAAGTAAAAAATCCAAACAAAAAATAGTTAAGATTCTTTAATAACAAAATATCTTTGTAATTTACATTTTTTTCTGGAAATTCTCATTTTCTAGGTAATTAATAGATAATTACATGATAACATTGATAATATCTTGATTATTTAAAATTGATTTTTGATATTTTATATACTAGCAAGTGGTTGTGGCCCACCGGAAAAACGCTGGTACTTTGATAACCAGAATCAAGAATGCTTTTCATTTGTTTATCACGGTTGTTCAGGGAATGCGAACAATTTTCCTTCGTACTATGAGTGTCGTATTGCATGCAAAATTGGAGCTTGCTGTTGGAGAATACCTCGACATCCGGAGAGAGTGCATGGCTTCAATGTCGAGGGTTATGACAGGTGAGAAACGTTAGCCGGATTCAGTTAATATTTTTCAAATACTTAATTGTGCTTAATCAATCTTGCAATTCTAATTGTTTCTTAGATTTGTGTCTGTAAGAATGGAACTTAAAAATCGATAACAAATGAAGAAAATGGACTCAAGAAAAAATTGCATTGGAATTTTCAGTTTAAAGACTTGGACTTACATTGATCCTTTGTTGCTAATGAATAATCTAGAGAAGCGAAACAAAAAAAAAGGGTTATGTTTTTTCCATTTAATATAGAGAAATAAATAATAAGAAAAGAATTTCACTTTTAAATTTCATTCTAAATAATTCCTGCAGTTTGTCCAATTCATGCATGGACCTGTCTTTATGATTATTTTTGAGCCATCTTTATTCAACGGACATATTTCCCATCAATGCACAAATGTATTTTGCATTTGATCCAAGGATGTGAGGATTTTCTGGAGCATAACTCTGTCTTATATCTATAAAATATATTTGCACTTTTTCGAGGGAAATGCTCTTCTCCATCATAAAGGACATCCATGAGAGCAACTGCCATAAATACAGATCCCCATAATGCTTCTATTGAGTTGTTATTGAGTTCACGTTAAAACTTCTGATAATTCATCAAAATTAACATTCAACATTCATCAACATAGCGGTGTAGATACAAAAAATAAATAGCTAGAAATATCATAATTTATATTGTGATATTGCTATCAGTTATTCTTTGCTTAGCATGGAGGAACTTCATTTTAACTTTACCATTTCTTTTATTAAATAAATTATGTAATTGTGTCGAAGCAAAATTTGTCTGTGTATGGATTGCGCTTGTGTGTGATTGGTAAGGACTATTCAAATGATAATAATAAAAAAAATATTCTTATTAGTAAACTTGACTTTTCTTTCGAAAGCAACATTTAGGAAGAAAATATGTTGCTTCTTAAAAAGTAACAAATAGCAATTTGAAAAAAAAACACACACACAGAGGAGTTATAGTATAAATAAGCGGTTCTAAAGCTGGGGTCCATGGACCCCCGGGAGTCCCTAACACCTCTTTCTAGGGGGACCACGAAGGTCTCTCATCTAATGTGTTATGTTTTCCCCTTTTTTATAGACTATAAAATTTCTCGAGGAAAAATTGAAAGGAGTCCATCCTAGACTGGATCACTACATTGTAAATTGCCCTAAATAAATCTTTAAATCATTTAGCCAAGTGTTGGGAGTCAGGAAGAGGTGTTCAAAATCTTGGGGGGCGCTGCGATCTAAAATTTAAGAACCGCTGGTATATATTAAAGTTTCACAAAGAAAGACCAATGCTATGGCATAATTGTCGGCAAAAAGTGACAGTGTCATACAAATATTCGGATGAATGAACTGATGGAAATTCTCGCAGATCAATTACTATTGATGCTTGCTGTTTAATGCCAATAGTATCATTTACTGTTGTTGACTTTCTTTGATATCTAATCATTTCGTCGTTTCTTAACCACTCTTTCGTTTTAAAAATCTGATTAATTGAATCAAACATATTTTTAAAAAAATTATCAAAAAATTCTTAATAAAAAAAATGACACGGAGTGCATAAATACGACTAGTGACTAAACATGAGTGTTTATAAACTTGAATCTATACTAGGGCTATTGACGATGGACCTTGTAATTTTGAGCCATGGTCAAATGAGAAGGGCAACACCAGAGGTACTGGTACCTCACACTACAAACTTTCCCACTACGCCAACAGAGTATCAGCAAATAAATTAAAATTTTAATTTATCTCAATATTTCTAATTTTTTGAAATTGTTAATAATTGATGCTTAAAGATTACGAGTGATGCGTTAGTTTTTAACATTTTGAGGTATATTTGAGTATTTAAAGTATAAAAAATTTTCTTTTCTAGAAAAATAAATTGTTTAGAAAATAAGCGAGTACCTTATATAACTTTTTTGTTCCTTAAGGGGGAAAAGTTTTACGTTTAAAAAGACAAGTAGCTATAACGAAAACTATTTTCTTTACTCTACTAATGTTTACAATTTCAGCACAGTGAATTAAGTTTCCTTTCATCTATATTTTAAATGTAAGCCTTTTTAAGAGAAATATAGTCCCTATATAGTCTTTATTTGTCACTTATTATGAAAGATGTAATGAGATTTTGAGTAATTTTTGATGTGAATTGGTAATCGCAATCCTTTCATCCACACAGTAAGTTTTTTTCTTTAAAAAGCATTACAATTTTTTAATAATAAAATAGTAAATGTTTTTCGATGTAAGGTTGAGTTTACAGTGGAAATTTTTACTCCATCATATAATTTTAACTATTTATGGAATCATTGTTTTTAGATATGGTTTTACTGTTGATGGAAGATCACGAAACAATGACATTCGATTAGTAGATGAGGGTTTTGGAGGTGAGAAAGGAATATACCGATTCAAAAACCAAGATTATGAAGGTATAATTTATTTCAAAATGATATGCAGCTCTCATATATTAAAATATGTACCATATTTTTACATCTTTTCATAAGATTTATTCATACTTCTTAGGTTATGACAGAAATGGTAACAATAAGGATGGTATTGATAGACATGGCTATAATTCTAACGGCTATCATTACATTACCAAATTCAATTTAACAGGTATTACAATTATACATTACATTTTAAAAAGTTGTTTTGATGGGGATCCTTTTTTACCCATGTATTTTACTACATTATGTATATGTGTTCAAAATTTATGTTTTAAATATTAATTTTTTTCACTAGTTTACTGATAATCATGTTAAAGCTTTTATTTTCTATTTTGTGTAACTATAATTGAAAAATGAAAGAAAAAGATATCACATTGAAATAAATAATATATTAAAGTATTACTGAGTTTCATTTTATGCTTATTGTATATGTGTTTTGCACATGTTTTAAATTGTTTCTTAAACGTCTAAATTTGCTCAAGAATTTTTCATAAAATTTAGATACAGGAATAGATTTTCATGTATGCGTATTACATTAATGTGTATTTACATTATCAGTTACTATTTTAAATTATTTGATTAAACTATTTTAAAAATTTACTAAGAAGTAGAATATGTGTTAATTTTTGGTCTGTATTACTTGATGTGTTCGGTTTCAAGAACTTGTATGATTTCAAATATATTTTAAAAGAAATTTTACTAAGTTCGAATAATTACTTCATTTTAGTAAATTGAGTCCAATTTAAAAATAGATTCAGATTCTTTGGTGTTTTAATTACAGGACACAACGTTTATGGAAATCAAGATGGTATCACTAAATTTGATTCACTTGGATATGATGAAGATGGGTATAATCGAGCAGGATTCAATTGCTATGGATATTCCCGGGATGGTTGGGATTATTACGGTACCAGTTCCGGTTTTAAGTATGAATGTCGTGCCATGAATTTGAAAGATTGCCAGAAAATGGAAAAAAAGTCCCCCAAATTGCAAATTGTTGCATTTAGTCCAGGGAAAAAATGTGAAGAAGTTCATTGTGAAGAGAAGTGTGGATGCACTTTTCTTCAAAGATCTTATTCTGCACGAGAAAAATTTCCATTAGGTTGTGGAAGTTGTGAATGTACTATTTCTAATCACGTTAAATGCCCTTGTACTTCAGTCAGTGTTCGTAAAGAAATAAGAGATATGACATTAGAAGAAATGAAACGTTATCAAGGCGCTATAAAAGTATTGGCAATGCAAGATACATGGCAAAATATAACCGATTTGTATCGCGAATTCATGCCGCAATCACGGGGAAATTATTATTTCTTACCTTGGCATAGGTTTTTTCTTCGGTATACTGAAATGAAGATTCAAGAAATTGATTGTTCTGTTACTATTCCTTACTTTGATTGGACGTTGGATGTTGGCAGTCTGGAAACATCCGTTGTATGGCAGGCAAATTATTTTGGAGGTAACGGGGATAAAATGGAGAATAACTGTGTACGAAATCATCCATTTAAGAACTATCATCCATTATTTTGGAAAAATTGTTTACGTAGAAATTTTAATACTTCCGTACGTTTACCAAATTCTGTTGACCTGGAAAAAATATTAAGGATTCGGTCCTTTGAAGACTTTAGTTTACAACTTGATACAATCAGTGGATTACTTCATTTGTTTGTAGGAGGACATATGGAATCAACAGATGCTTCCTATGATCCTATATTTTTTTCACATTACGCCTTCATAGATAAAATCTGGCATGATTGGATATCTGAAAATCCAAACAATCTACAAAAATTTCCATCAAATTACCGATACACACCTATGTCTCCTTTTGGTATCGTTCCTGATGATGTTTTAATATCTGATGTTCAATTATGTGTAAGTTACAAAGATATCACCGAAGGTGCACCTTGTATTGATGGATCTAGAGATAACCCTAGCATACTCAATTCTCAAAAAATAGCATCAAATATTTTCGATGTCCATGGTTATGATACCGAAGGATATGATGCTTTTGGATATGATAGAATGGGATGGAAAAAAAGTGGAATTTATAGAGATTCTTTTAATCGAGATGGTTTTGATTTAGACGGATATGATCGACAAGGTTTCGATCGCTATGGCTTCGACAGAAGTGGATGCAATTCCAAAGGTTTTTGTGTTTCAGATTCATTACGTGCTAATAATCCCCATTCATCTTTCGATGACTTCAATCAATTCGGATATCGTCCAACGGGATTCGATTTTCATGGCTACGACATTTATGGTTTTGATGCTAATGGATATGATCGAAATAACTGCTCATATTTTTTCAAAGGTCCTTTTTATCCTATATTTATGAAAAATGCAAGGAAAGAAATGAAATTACTTCCACAGAGTGAACTGGATAAAATCAAATCAACTTGTTCTTATATATCTGAGTTACCGGAATGGTGGGTGAATTTATATTGGTTAAATAGGAACTCAACGGGAAAATTGCCGCATTTATCAACAATAGCAGAAAATGTATATTCTCCTTTTTCTAACCATGAAGACTTGTGGCTGGCACCAACACCAGAAGAGAAGTAAATGCTTATGTATTTTTTAATTAAATAAATTTTAATGCTTAAATGAATAGGGGAAAAAAGCTTTGTTTTTTTGCTCGGTGTGATTCATAGAGAAGCTTTATTTTTAATTTACCTCTCGTAAGTTAATTTAACCTGGAGTATTTCTCGAATTTCATACAACGCTACTTAATAAATGTTATGAATTGTTATCTCTTTTTTTCATGAAAAAAAAAAGTTGAATTTCTAATATGAATACCATTTGAGTGATGAAATTTAATAAAAAATAATTTAATGATTTGAGCTTGTCTTTTAGTAAATTTTCAAAATACATTCATTTTTTAATATTTGTGTGTGTACACTTTTCAGTTAATATAGTGAATCTTTTCATAGATATTGATTTAGGATTTAAAACTATATTAAAATATTTGTAGATCAATTTTGATTGAACCAAATAATATATATATAGTATTGTTACTAATGACATCTGATCGGCAAAGGCCAGATCGAGGTCCATGAAATTTATCATGGCAAAGGGTTAAGTGACGCCTGTCGTTAGCCGTAGCTTTGAGCGTCATACAGGTGATAGTACGATTTAGCCCTTTTCCATCCCAATTTTGAGGGAGAACACCTTGCAGTGGTCAGGGGCCTCCCATCTCTCTTCCCCTTCTACCAATCTCACGAGAGGACTTGTGGCTCGACGGCTATTTAGAGTACCCCCATGCTGCGAAGGCACTATACATTTACAAACATCCATGCCTTCTTCGGGATTCGAACACAGGCCCTACGGCACAGCAGTTAGCGTCGCTAACCACTATACCGGATGGGCAACCCAAATAATAGTGCTCTGCATATTTTTAGTTTCATTCTAAATAATCATTTTTTATTCGAAGTTAGATTTGAAGGTAGTAGAAAGAAAACCCTCTCTCTCTTTTAGTCACGAAACCAGAAATATACAAAATGTAGTAAATTAAAAGGACGCATACTGCTTTTCTACTTGGTTTTCAAAGCATTTGTACCGTTAGTATACCAGCACAGAAAAAAAATCAGCGTCTTGGTAGTGGAGCCACTCTGAGATTGAACTCTGCAATCAAATCTAAAATGTCAGCTTCCCAGGGGGTTCTGCAATGGTCCAAAGAAATAAAAATAACTTTGAGTGATGTCCAGGCTATATAGGTAAGATGCTCAGATATCGTAAAATGTGATTTAACACGATGCTTCCGATTAGAGATTTTGAAACACCCTGCCTATAAGCACCTATGGAACCATGTGATTTTCATTATTTCGGGCTCTAAAGACGCAATTGAGAGAGTGGATAGTTTTTCAGAATCAGCCATTCAGTTCAGTAAGCTATTTTGAAGTAACTTAATGTCCTCGATGTTACTTTCTTTTATTTCGTTTTCAATAATTTTGTAAGCCAGTGTAACAAAAGATACGGTGACTATGTGGAGAAATACTATATACCAGTGTCTTACACACAGTGGCGTACATCTCTTTGAATTCCAGAATAAAAGTTTTATTTCCGAGAGGGCTTGGTATTTTACTTTTTGAACTTCTATTGCAAGGAAATAGGTCTACAAAGCTTAAGGTATCCAACTACGTTCGGAACCGTGATTTTAAAAAAGCGTATAAATGGATAATTTTCATGATATTCAATGTCACTTAGATTAGAATACATGTATAAGATTGTTTTAAGGACATTTTGACAAAAAAAATTACTTAAATAAAATATTTTGGGAAAAAATTAACTTAGAATAACCTTTTTCGAAGTGTTCTCCTTTTATAAAAAAGGCTTTTAAAATAATAAAATATTTTGCTTATATAAAGTAAAGACTTCTCCAAAGAGTCTGAACTATGATTTTTGAAAAAATTCACATTATTTTCAGAGTTACAGCCAATTGAAATAATTATCGGCGTTTTTTTCTTAAAATTTGTACCCTCTGTTGTCGTAAAACATGGATAAACCCACTTCTAAGTTATATATTTCAAAAATTCTAGCTGAGCCTCTGTACAGAGTTCTGGCCTTTATACAGGAAAAATATTATTATAATAAAAGCATTTTTCACAAAAGGAGAATATTTTGAAAATTGGTTCATTCTATGTTCATTTTTAGTCAAAATATTGTACTTAAATAATTTTTTACTGTAATAATATTCTTAAAACAACTTTATATACATTTTCTAATATAAGTGACACTAAATATCATAAATATTATTCATTTATATGCTTTTGCAGAATCACGGCTCCGAACGTAGTCGGATACCTTAAGCAATGAGCCTTAATATCTGTTTAAAGTTATTGAAATGTTGATTTTGGAACTGCAGGGATAGATTGGTGGAATATATCTTAAAGTTATTTTCCAAAAGAGAAAAATAAATGTTTTTAGACGTAACCTCCTTTTTTAATTGTAAATTGTCTGTCCATGTTTACGAAAAAATATGCCAAAAATGTCATATATTTTCCATTATTTTTTAGATTTTGTTTTCAATTGCACCATCATTCCAAATGTGAGTTAAACAAACCTCCAGTCCCTTGTCCTTTTCATATATGCAATGCTCAGCAATGTCCATCGTTACCAAGTGCCCATTGCAGAGATTTTGGGTGTGGATCTTGTGATGCAAATTATTTTAATGTTGTTACACAGACTCCAACTTCTTGTAATAAAAATGGTAATAATTTAATTACAGTTAACAAAGCATTGATCGTATGTGTTATAATATTAGTAGTAATTAAATATTAATTTTACAATATCAATATATTTTTTTGTGTCTTTAATTTCCTGTTTCTTCTTTGCATTTATAAATATCAGTTACAAGAAGATATTTGTCTTTCGATATTTGTTTATTAATTATAAATATTAAGGTAAGTATAAAATAACCATACTCAAAGTAGTTACGCTAAATCTGGGATAAAAATGGAATTATACAGCAAAAACGCAATATTAACTGCAAATTCAATTTCTCTGTAGTTGAAACTAAATAAGAAAATAAAGCCTTTTATCTGCACTATGTAATTTAAAGTAGTTTTATTTTTAAAATTGATTAAGTTCCATTAACATTTTTTATTTCTTAATTGAAAACTTAATGAATCACTTGTGCATTGATTATTAAAAATATTAATTCATTTTACTTATTTTTATTAATTACCTAGTAGTCGAAATGCAAATCAATAGGTCTGTGTTCATAGACAAAGTGATATCAGAAAAAAATTATGTGAATCTGAGAAACAGCAACTTATGGGGATAAAATTAAGTGTTACTTTCAACAGCAATTAGCCCTTAAGATATGTGTTACTATACAAGTAGTATTCAACGAGTCTACAAAATTGTTTGAATAATCTAATATCGATACAAACTGCTACTCCTCAATCAATTGAAGCAATGAAAAGTCCTATTTTTTTTTTTAAAAAAATCAAATTGCCTTTGGAATTTAGAAATTTTTTTTTTTGAGGTGTTATGCCTATATATATATGCTACGGAGTTTTTGGACAGTTAAACGTATATGAATACAAACTGACAAATGAACATAGTACTTCAGATTTATCTCAGTAAAAAGATTACAAATGAGTATTATGAATTTTTTTATTAAATTTCGCTGTAAATATATTGCATTCAGTTTTGAAGACATGACATTAATATGTTTGAATCAAATAATTTATTTATTTAAAAATGTTTTTAAATACGTAATTTTATATCATATTACTCTCTGTACTTTATGTATCAGTATATTTACTCATTATTATTTTTACATGAAATGAGGCAATGAAAAATTCATGGTATTTTTTTTAGATTGCATATCAGCGGATGCAAATGTGAAAACTGACGGAGAAGTGTGGGAAGAAGAATCATGCTACATTTGCTCGTGCCAGGTTGCATTCCTCATTTTACGAATTTTATTCTTTTAAACTGAAGTATTAAAATATGTTAGATAGAGTTAGCTGGATGAGGTGACGTAACATAAAATGCTTACTTAATGATTATGAAATGTTATAAATCTGACAATTTTTTAGGATGTAAATATTCGTTAGAAAAATAAATGTTTTTACTATTAATATTGTTTATAATACATTCCTTGGATATATATTGATAACAAACTGTTTCAAATAATAATAAAAGGGAATTAAGAAGAATTCTTATACACCACTTTTTAGAACAATATGTCGTAGTATCATTCATATCATATGAGATTTTAATGTTAAAACGTTAAAATAATATTTGAAAGGGTTATTTTTCACACTAAAAGATTTTTTTACTCGCTTTGATTTTCAGTATTGTAATTCTGTTTCAGAATTGTTTATTTTAATAAAAACTTATATATAAATAAATTTTTTTAGAATATATATATATATATATATATATATATATATATATATATATATATATATATATATATATATGCATATATACATATATATATGTACATATATATATTTATGTATAACGTTTCCCACTTTTTTAAAGGCAGGGTTAGTTTCGTGTTCTTCTGCTCAATGCGATACTGCTTGTGATCATCCAATCATTGTACCAAGTGCTTGTTGTCCTGTTTGCGATGGTAAAGTCTCTTTATCTATCTAGTATATACACTCATGGACAAAAAAAAAACATTAACGCACCTAGAAATAACTGCGGGATCGTAACGAAACTTGGCATGAAGGTACATGTCGAGAAAATATGCAAATGATTAGAAATGCAGCGTGATGGCGCATTACGTATAGTCGGTAGAGGGCGTTTGACGTCGTCCTCCATGGAGTATAAACAGGTAATCAAAGCTTGTTTGAGTGTACTGAATCGTTTACAAAGAAAGAGCTGCGGTAGACATGCCATTACGCCATTTTCGAAGACAATATGAGCAGCTGTCACAATTTGAGAGGGAGAGAATCATCGGCGTGATGGAAGCTGGGTGGTCAGATAGGCGAGTAGATTGTCAATTAGGCCGCTCTGATTGTGTTGTGAGGAGGTGTTGAGACCAGTGGATCCAAGAGATATCATTTACACGAACACCAGGCTCAGGACATTCTCGACAGACCAATCGTCGAGAAGACCGCCACATCGTAAGAAATGCACGCGTACAGTCAACTGCTTCATCGTCTGCCATCGAGGCACAAGTAGCACCTTCATTAGGGGCCCCTGTGTCTTCTCGAACCATACGAAGGCACCTGGCTGAAGGACACTTGGAATCGTGGCGGCCATTACGAGTGCTGCGTTTGACGCCCAACCATTGACGCCTCTGTTTGGAGTGGTGCCGTGGGCGAGAAACTGGACTGAAGCGGAATGGAACCAGGTCGTCTTTAGTGACGCGAATCCAGATTCAATCTCAGCAGTGATGACAATCGTGTTCGTGTGTGGAGACCCTGTGGTGAACGCTTCAATCCTGCCTTTGCTTTACAGTGACACACCACTACCACAGCTGTTGTGATGGTATGGGGTGTCATTGCCTACAATACACGGTCACGCTTAGTATTGTACCGTGGCACCATGACAGCCCAGCGGTATGTCCATGACATCCTGCAACCACATGGGCTGCCGCTCATACAACGGCTCCCAGGAGCCATTTTTCAACAAGACAATGCTCGGCCTCACACGACAAGGGTGTCATAAAACTGTCTCCACACTGTTACTACCCTTCCTTAGCCTGCCTGATCCCCAGATTTGTCTCCAATCGAGCATATCTGGGAACATTTGGGACGGTGAGTTGGGCATCCCACGAATTTGAACGAACTAGAGGGCAAGGTTACAACAAATAGGGAACGAAATGTCTCAAAACATCATACAGAACTTTTATGCCTCAATGTTCGATCGTATCGCATCGTGCATTCGTGCTAGAAGGGGTTCAACAGGGTATTTAATCCTCCGTTCTTTTGCCTTTTTCTCTGAAATAAATGATTCTTTTTCTTTGATTTTATAATAATTTACTTACATCAAAGTAGTCATTACGTATGTAAAATTTCATTTCATTTTGATGATTCCTTCTTGGTGCGCCGCTAATTTTTTGTCCATGAGTGTATATTGATGCTTTATTTAACTACATAAATATTAATGAAATAATTAATGTTTATATATATATATATATATATATATATATATATATATATATATATATATATATATATATATATATATATATATATGTATATATAAGTTGCCTTCAATTTCAATACAACGAGAAATCAAAAGTTGTTCGTGAGAAGCCCTTGTGTTTACATGTATTAAAAACTTATGATTACCGTCTTTAAGAGGTAGCATTCTGTAAACTGTACATCTCAACTGATTGAGAAAGTTTCTTTAATTATTTGAAGAGAACGATTGGATACATAAAACGATCCCTGTAATTGATTTATACAGTTATTAGCTACTTAATATTACGAGACTTTTACATTTGTATTAAACATACAAACATTTCAACACATGGTTAAGGAATGAACATGTTTCATATATATAATCCATCATATCTCTCTCTCTCTCTTGATCTCAAAAAATTATAAAAATTATATTTTTTAATTGTTTCAATATACCAAATAATCTGTTAAAATAACATTTCATTTTAAAATTTTTGATAGAAACGAGACATTAATTTTTCTCAGTAGCATTAATCAAACTATAAAAATTGTCTCAAAGGAATTATTAACCTTTTTTTAACTAAATAATTTATGCCCTGCTTTTTATATGAGAATTTAGCGTCTTAAAAATATTATGGTACTACAAATTTAAAAAATACATACTTACCACTAGATTTGAATAATTGAAAAATAGGTTTTAAATAAAATATCTCTAAGATGTTTACGTACGTTTCGAAGAGTGTTAATTTTATTAATATGCGGTATGCACAATTTTTTTTTTCAGTAATAAATTAATTATAACTAATAAATAAAAGTATATTGAAGAATCAATTAAAAAATGGGAAATATTTTTAATGCTATACTTTTTTAACATTTATATAAACATTTAAAGAATTCTTGTATTTTTTTATATAATTATGTTCTTACTTATAGGATGCATGAAAAATGGAACTATCTATGGAAACGGAGAAAATTTCATGGACCCTCAAAATCCTTGTTTAAAATGTATCTGTAAAAGTGGATCTATATTATGTACGACCGTGGAATGTGCTCCAATGAAACCGTGCCGGAAAAATGCTTTGTTAACTTTACACGGTGAATGTTGTCCAACGTGCTCTATGTGCGGACCCCATCGGGAAGGGTCTCACTGGATGGAAAGTCCTTGTCATAATTGTACTTGTTTTGTAAGTACACTTAATTGTTTTTTTTTTCAAAAATAAACCATAAGGTTTGCTGATCTTGAAATATCAATCCTGTGCAATATAAATATAAAAATCATAATCTCTCCATTATTTATAAATTAAATCATATCTGTCACTGTACAAAAATTTCTAGAGAATTCTTTTTTTTTTTTTTTGGGGGGGGTATATGAATGAATCTATTTTGATGTATGCCATTCAGTACTTGTGATTGTTTCAAAAAGGGGTTGTTGAAACAAAATCTGGTTGACCAAATACAATTATCCTTCCTTAATTCATAGCAGATTGTGGTTTATTTCAAAATAAAGATTCGCTATATATATATATATATATATATATATATATATATATATATATATATATATATATATATATATATACATATATATATACATATGTATATACATATATATATACATACATATATATATATACATATATATATATACATACATATATATATACATATATATATATACATACATATATATATATATATACATATATATATATATACATACATATATATATATACATACATACATATATATACATACATATATATATATACATACATATATATATACATATAGATAGATAGATAGATAGATAGATTATAAATCCGAAAGTTTGAATGTTTAGTCGTCTTTCACGCAAAAATAACTAAATGGATTTTAATGAAACTTTACAGTAATATAGCTTATACATCAGAATAACACATAGGCTATAATTTATAGAGATATTGTGTGAAGTGTCCAAAATATGACGACATTTGTCAAGTAAGTAGGAAAAAATTCTGCCATCTGCAAGCAATTCTGGCGTGCGCTGCAAAAAAGCCCATGACAGCATATATAAAAAGGGTTTGTGAAGAAACCCTTTTTGTTTTGGCTACGCAAGGTGCTCGCTTCTAATTTATTCCTGTAATCAGCGTAATTCCTAATTTTTTTATTTCAGAATAAAACTAAGTTTTGAAGGGAGAGGTTGTTATAAATCCCTCTTTATTTAAATACTTTTTTAATGATTTTTTTGTACATTTCGTAGCAACAAATTCATCTTTTTTCAGAATAAATACTTTTATCGCTTCTGGTATTTAAAGAGAATAAACTTTCTCTTTCACACTACATCATTTGGACAAATTTTCAAAATTTGTTTGTGGTTAGTAGTTAATTATAACGCTATAGTTTCAATTGAATAGGCAGATATTGCATTTTTAAGTATAAAAATAATTATTACTGCTGTACTGTATTTTTTGGACTGAGTGAGTGAGTAAATATTAACGTCGCACTGTTCAGCTACACGAGGGCTTTTGGCGATGGACCACTTAATTTTGAACCCTGGTCAAGTGACGTGGACGGCACCTGAGCTGGTATCCCCTTCTCCTAACTAACACACCATACCAACTTAGAAGAAGTATTCTACCAATACTTAGCAGGAATATTCTTTGAAATCCACTCTTCCAAGATTTATGGCAGCACGGGTTCTATGATCAGTATTTTAGTGGGGAAGGTGAATAGTTTTGTAGCAGATATTGCGTTTTCAGCGGATTGCAAAGATTATCATTTTTGTCCCGAAAAAATAGTTAATGTCAAAATTTAAGTGTCTTATGTTTTTGTATGTTAATGAAGACCTTAGAAAACGATTTGACTATTTATTTTAAGTGAACGGTGTATAAAATTAATTTTACAGTGGAATATCTTTAATTAAATTATTAGCTCTAATGGATTAAATTTTCCAAAGTGGAGTATTTTGTTTATGTATATCCCTTAATTTTAAATGTAGTAATCCAAAAAAATATATTGTATGAAAAAACTGCAGTAAACCTTAATGCGGTAGATAAAGTATTAACGTGCGTCGTGCCCCTACACGGCGGGTCTTACAAAGCTCTAATAAAGCTCGAGTTATGAAAGTAGCTAGGCATTTGCCAACTTGACTCTATCGTTAACATTTCGCTATGTTTTTCATTAAATCGTCATTATAATTTAAGAAATGGCGTTGCTTTCGAATATTACAATTTTAACATAAAATAAATGCAACAGAAAGTAATATTAATGTATTACACTTTCAGATATAAATTATTTACTCTATTTTAAGCGTTCATTACGCAACACTTTTAACAATGTGTTATTTTTGCTGAGCAGAGATCAGCTTAGGTAAGTATTTTCAAAAATCGACCCTTAAGAGTGTTACGGGGAGTTATAATTAAAAAAATTTTTTCCTTTTTATCAGCTATTAGATCTACAGACTTAAAATTTAACAATGGTGTTTTTTTTTCTTTTCTTTTTTTTTATTCACCTGAAATATGCAAAAATCTTTTTTCATTTAATTTGCAATGCACGTAAAATTAACTCATTAAAAACTTCTTTATCCTTCAATATGTTTTGTTTAATTTTTCAGTTCACCTGAGCGAAGAACGGGTATGCCAGTTGGTATATATATATATATATATATATATATATATATATATATATATATATATATATATATATATATATATGTATATATAATGGTCAGTTTGTATACTAAATTTCGACTACTATCTGAAAAGAACTCAAAGTCATATCCAGTATTATGGAGTGGGAATGAATTCCCGAAAATGTTGATTCTGTTTCTATGTCCCTTGAAAACAATCATTTCGTCAGGTTGATCTCTATTGGGAGAATGGTTTAATGGCTCTAAGCTCTTTTTAGATGAGCTCAATCTCCCTTAGATGAGTTATATCTATCTCTCAAAAATGTAAGCACTCCACCGGGTGTTGAAAAATACTAGTTAGGGACAGGTAGAGCTTTTTTGAATAATATTTGGTTAAACTTCTGTGTGGAGGAAATTTTTAGTAGATGAGGACATTATACCTTTTGACAGATAAACATTTGAATCCTCTCTGACCTTCTTATTTCTATCTACGTCGATGAAAAAGGGTACGCATTAAACATGAAAATAATGCTATAGAAAAAAGTTTGTAGACGATGTAACCAAGAAATACTGATTTCATTACCAGCCTTCAAACAACGTCTCAAATATTGTAGAGAGATAAGACTGTCTGGCAAAATCCAGATTACTTTTAAAGATTAGTTTGGCTATCGATTGCCCTCCCGAACAACGATGTATTCAGAATAAATTTCTGAACAATTTTTGAAAAAATTTCTCCTCAGAAGACAACAAAAACTCCACTTCCAAAATAAATCTTGTCTCTGTAGCCATTGATGAATATCTGAATTACATCGGCTGGAAATTCTTAGAGAGGGGGTGCTCAGCAGAAGGACGTCTTCTTTATACAGAAAATTCCGCCAAGTAGTACTTTTCAATTATTCGAAACCATAAAAAAGCCCATGTGAAATAATTTGGAAAAAACCTTTTGTACAGTGCAAATATTTACAGTGCCTGAACCAGAATGGTACGCTTCGCCTGCCCGAGATCAGCTCGGGAAAAACTAGAAATGGGTTAAAGTGAAAACCGTTACGCTTGAGATCCGTGGCAAATTTCCACAAATCTATGAGAGCTACATTAAGCATATCTTTTAAAGCTTAACATCTCGGGTCAGAAATCCATCAAGCTATATCTCCTCTAAAAATGTCAGTCTTTCAGCTACACTGCTGGCCAACGTAAATGCAATACCCTGAATGAAGCATGCAAATAACATGAAATTTACAACTTGCATTAGCGGAGGTGAGATATGTGCAAATGATTAGAATTTCATCTCAGACACGCATCACGCGCGCCTGTGGTGCCACCTCAAAGTGCTTTTTAAGGCTTGGAGATTTCGACGATTTCAAGTTTGGCAATTGTGTTTTTCTTGTGTTTTTTTTCAAAAAACTATGTTATGTCTCGTAGAAAACAGCGATCAGCTTTTGATAAAGTATCCGAGTTCAACAGAGGAAGGATAGTGGCCTACCGAGATTGTTGATTATCTTTCAGGGAAATCGATAGTCGTGTTGGACGAAACCAAACAGCTGTAATGCGGATATGTGACCGTTGGATGCAGGAGTGTATGACGGACCGACATGGTCGATCGCATCCACCTCAGTGCACCACTTCACATGAGGACAGGCAAATTGTGCGCATGGCAGTGACGGATCGCTCAGTCACATCACGAACCGTAGAACAGCACATTGAGTCTGTAACGCATCATTCAGTGTCTGCGCGAACCATTCGACGCCGTTTACAGCAGAGTGGTCTGTCCGCAAGACATCCATTACTTGGTTTACCCTTGACGCAGAACCACAGACGTCTCCGCCGCCAATGGTGCGATAAAAGAAGGATATGAGCGGCAGAATAAAATGAAGTTGTCTTTACTGACGAGTCACGCATCTGTCTACAACACCACGATAGTTGGATTTAAGTCTGGAGACACCGTGGGGAGAGGATGCTGAACAGCTGCGTTATGCACCGCCACACTGGTCCTGCACCGGGTATTACGGTATGGGGCGATATTGGATATCACTCTCACACTCCTCTAGTACGCATTGTCAGTACTGTAAACAGCCAGCGCTACATCTCCGAGGTGTTGGAGCCAGTTGTCCTTCCTTACCTTCAGGGCTTGGCCACAGCCATATTTCAACAGGATAATGCGCGACCACACGTGGCACGCATTGTTCAAAGGTTTTTCGTCAATCACCACATTGAATTGCTTCCCTGGCCGGCTCGCTCTCCAGATCTTTCGCCGATAGAAAACATGTGGTTCATGGTTTCTCAACGATTGACCCAGATTACACCCGCAGCTACCACACCGGATCAACTTTCGCAACGTGGGGAAGCTGCTTGGTCTGCTGTACCCCAAAAACACATCCAAAGTCTCTTTGAAGCAATGCCGAGGCGTGTGGCAGCGGTGATCTCCAACAGTGGCAGCTACTCTGGCTACTGATTCTGGCAGGAACCACACTCCACAGAAGTCTATAAATTTAATCATTTTTGTTACTTGGTCAACATGTTATCTACAAAATAAATTTTGTTGTGCTATCTTTTGTCTTTCTTGGTGTTGAATTTACGGTGGGCAGCAATGTATTTGGAATTGTTTATTCAATATACCAAGTAAAAATAATAAGAAAGGAAGAGAATTGAGGTCGTAACCTGTTTTATTTTTTTACTCAAGGATTTGGATGAAATGTTGGCATATTTTACCTTGAAAAATCTGTACATCAGACAATTTTAAGCTAAATAATAGAGAGCTTTGCTTTAATGTGTCAAAGGTCTGTTAGGTCTAAAAAATTATTTCGGAGTGGTTGATAGTTTAAGAGGCAATTTTAATACATTGTCTAAAGTGTAAATTCTGATCAACCTTACCTACTTCAATTAAAATGGATAATATTATTTGATTCAATATAAATAATGTTAACGTATTCTTTTTGCGTATATAATAATAGATTAGTCCTTGAACTATTTGAGTTGCGAATTTATGTTTAAATTCTTCAATTATGTTCAAATTTTGCTCAAAATATCTTGTTCAAATTATTCATCGTATCGTTTAATTTATATTCATCTTTATTTCATTCATTTTTCAATTTATATTTGAATTCTTTTTCTCATAAAAATTCATAATTGCACTAAACTACTATTTTTACGTTAGTACTTATTAGTACAAATATCACCATATATTTTCAGGGTGGTAATGTTCTGTGTAATGTGATTAACTGTCCTCTTCTAACTTGTCAGTATCCTGCAAGGGCTAACGGAGAATGCTGTCGACATTGTGATGGTGAAGAAACATTTTCAAATACTCATACTTTTCTATTTTATGCATAAATACAGATAATTAAGCTCGCAAGCATAATAGATAGTTTCATGCATTTAAATTATTAAATAGGCAGGGAAGAACATGGAATTATTCTGTATAATTGTAAACTTTTCTTAGATAAGCTTGCTTTTATTTATAATTGCGAAAACCAAGTTTCATTGCTGCATATTTTGTATGAAATTTTTAAGCACTGTTTTTTTACGACTAGAGAGAGAATTTCTTAAAAAAACTAAACTTTGAGTTAGTTGCATCTTGAGACAAAAATTAAATTCTTTCGACTTTAAATTTATATTTTTATTCTTTTTCCATTAAAAAAAATGACACTATTTTTTGCATTTATTTTAATAGACTGTGAATACCTCGGTAACTATGTCAAAAATGAAGAAGTTTTTAATCCTGAAACCTGCGTGGAATGCAAGTGTCAGGTAATAGTATAAAAGTATTTAAGAGCTAAATTTCTTGATTTTTTAATGTTATTTCTCTGGAGAGGATAGTAAAAATTTTCATATTTTATATATTTTTTTTATGGAGACACAGCTATTAGTTTTAATTTATAATTTATTTGTCATTACTGTTCTCTTCACATATTTGTGTAAATCGGATGGAAGGAGAAAATGAATATTTGTAAAAGAAGATCATATGATAATTTGATGAATTTTATAAAAATTAATGTTTTTTAAAAGTATTTTACAATTATTCAGTGAAATTTAGCAGTGATTCTTCAGATTTCATTTGATTAATTCAAAAAATAAATTCCGAGAACTGAATATTTTTTTTCAAAAAAAATAATAATAATCTGAAAGAAAAGAGTTGCAAATATGTGTGTTTATCTCCTTACTTTATTCATTCTTCCATGCCCTATGTTTATTAAAATACTTACGCTAGAAATTTTCTTAAAGAATTTTTCGAGTAAAAATAATTCAATTCCACATATAGAACTGTTTTTAAGATATTTAAGGAAAAATATATTAATATCTAAAAATATCTATGCACTTTGTTATGTTCTATACTTTTTAAAATTTTAAAATTCACTGCTTTTCATATTGAAATTAGAAATTATACAATCTGATACGAAATCAGTTTTCAGGGGAAACATAACTTAAACCAGCTAAATAATTTGTTACTTTTGTTTTAATATTTAAAATATTTTTAAGTCAGCTATAGTAATGATTTTAAAAGGAAATTCACTCCATTTTTTCCCATTTGTAAGATAACTTTTGTCGGCTATATTTAATTTTAAAAAAAATTACGTGAACGTATATGATATTGTAATATTGTTTTTCCTTTCTCGGTTAGTTACTTTAATTATCGTAGTATTTTAGTTAGCTTATTGTAACCGTAACTTATTGGGTCTCAGGAGTGTTAATTTTGTCTTGAGAGCTAAAAATATAAACAAGTTTCAATTAGATGCAATTATTTGAGGTTAAAATTGAATAATTCGATTCTTTTATACTTTTCTTATAAAGTAATAAGGCTTCAAAGGAGTGTAAAATGTTTACAATATAATTATAATTTCAAAAATTTTAAAGATATGAAAATAAGTAAAATTTCTGTAAGAAATCTTAAGTTTTACGTTGCGCGTGCTATTTTCCAAAAAATAACAGCTCTAATTAATAGCAATAACTTCATTTATAAAGCTAAATGTATCCTTAGTATACTGTAGCTTTTTTATAAGTAAAACAATAAATTATGTTTTTTAAAAAATAAAAAAAAAGTTGCATTTTTAAGTTTGTATTTTAAAATTTTAGTAATTTTCAAATATTTTCAAATACAAAAGATATATAATACTAAAATTAAGTAGGATTTAAAGAGTATGATACATTTTATAATTTTACAAAATTTGATACTTAAAAGAATAGTATTTTAGAAAATAACATACGTAACGTAAAATGTACTTAATATTTATTACGGAAATGGTTCTTCTTTTCATATACTTATAATTTTTAAAATTATGATTATGTTTTAAACATTTTGACCTTTTTCCAAACCTTATTCCTTTATAGATAATATGTAAAAGAATCAAATTATTTCATTTTAATTTCAAAGAATTAAATTTGCTTAAAAATTGCTTATATTTTCAGCTCTCAATAAAAATTAACACCCCTGAGACCCTTAAATAAAACCAAATGTATTACATATTTATTATTACGTAAAGCATCAAAAGTTAATTGTTTTGCTGGGTTTTACGTTTTGGTTTTCTGATATGTACAATCTTATTGATCCATGATTCATATAGCTTTAAAAGCGTTATTAGTCAGCGAAAAAAAAACTTTCTTTAAATTAAAGCGTATGAAAATTGTTGCATCATTTTATCGTTGTTATTTTTTGCTATTCAGTAGAAAGGGAACATATCCTGTAAGAAAATCGATTGTTTAAACCCCATTTGTGATGTTCCTAGAAGAAGTCATTACGAACAGTGTTGCAGTCTGTGTCAAAAGGGTATATATGTGAGATTTATATTTAATCTAATTTTCTAAAACAAAACATATCCTTACAGTAATTAAATGTCAACAATATTTTCGTTACATCATGAATCTACAAATACAATAATATGACAGTCAATTTCTATTGTTTTTGTGATAGGATGCCAATATGATGGAAAAGATTATGAGGATGGAAGTGTTTTTAAGCCTAGCTTTAATCCATGTTTAAACTGCTCATGTGAAGTGAGTATGCAGTTGTGATTCATCTTCTAACAGTTATTTTTGCTCTTTATTGTTACATAAAAGAAATACAAGTAAATAACAAAATTTAGAACAAAAGGCGGTGCTTGTATTTAGTTTTTGTGTGCTTTGTTTTAATGGTTTTCTAAAATATATGAGTTATCATTAATTACCTAGAATATTTCAAAATTATGAATATTTCCGGTTATGCTATGAAATTTCCTTTAATGCAAGTTTGCCGTTTGCTTCAATTGTTTCCTTCTCACCAGATTAACTTTTTTAAAATTATTTTCTCTGTAATTAACTTTCATTTTTGATAATTATCGACAGATTATGTATCAAGTATCATTTTTTATTTATATTCATTCAAACAAATTGCGTAACCTTTTTTTTTATTCATGAATTACCGATTTATAGCAATATTGTTTCATTGAGTTTTTATGAAGCCAATATTTCAAAATTAAAGAAATAAATAAACAATCAAAATGTATTGAATAATTTATACACAAATATGTTTATTATCATTAAAAGATTATCAGAGAATATCTTAATGATTTAGACGGTTGGATAAAAATTTGGATAAACAAATGTATTATTACATTGAAGTGCACAGTGAAATCCATACTTCTCATTCTGAGAAGAATAAGAAAAAAAATTAGATTTTTTACTTTATACAAATAAATGAACAATTTGTCTAAATTATGACTTTTTTCAATTTTACGAAGGAGCTGAATTATGCTGATTTAGAATTGTTTTTTCCTGCTCATGGACAAAACTTACCTTCAACACGAATAAGTCAGGATGAATATTTGAATTATCACATGTATTTTAACATATTTGCTTGTATATTTAATTTAATTTAATTATATGGTGAATAAGTTAAGAATTCATACATATAATTTATATCATTTTGTTTCAGAAAGGAATTGTTCGATGTAATCCCCAAAAGTGTCCTGAACCAGTGGAAAGGTGCGAAATTCCTGTGTTTCCACCAGGTGGATGTTGTCCTTACTGTCCAAGTAAGCATTCGGTGCATCATTATATGTGTATAACAAAGTGTAAAATTATACAATCTTCTAGACAAATATACGCAACTTGTATAACCGATCGTTACTCTGTTGTACAAGTTACAATCTATTATACGTTTGACTCTTGTCTCTCATACCCTCATAAATTATTCTCTGAAGTATAATCGTACAAATTGAAAAATATTTGAATTAATTGGATCATGTAGTCTAAAAGCATCGCATAATTATGAATTTATTTCATTATGCTGAAAATATGAAAAACATTTTTATTTCTTCATCGTGCGAAAGTTAATAGTAAGAACGGTCTTTACAATTGTTATGGTTGTTGTAGATACATTTAGCTCTTAGTTGTTTAATAAGTGAAATGTACGTCTAATTATTAAAATTTCAAATGCTTTTGAGCAAAAAAAGAAACATGTTATTCAGAAACTCTTAACTTTTAAGAATTTAAAGAATTAACCTTATACATCATGTCTAATTAATGATCAGCAACATTTTAAATAGAAAATAAAAGAAATTACTGCCCCCCCCAAAAAAAAGCATTTTAATAAAATAGATCAAATTATTATAATAGCCCTAGTACTACATGCATATATATATCAGAAATCTTAAATACATTTAAATATAATTTAGAGGCAAAATTATTTTGGTAAAATATTGTTTCTGATAAACATATATATATATATATATATATATATATATAAAGCATCTTATTTATGCTTTATAAGAAAACTTTTTTAAATACAATGCTTTGTTTTAAATTTTAAATTATATACATATACATATATATATATATTGACTTTTAAATGACCTGAAACATAAGTTTAATAAGTTTCTAATCGTGAAAAATGTCACTACAGTGGTTGATCATTTAAAAATGTACAAGAATGATACATTAAAATTCATACTAAACCTTATTATTTAGTAAGGGAGTCATATATTAGTATTTTAAATTTTACTTTATTATTTTACGGGAAAGTCTTGAAATATCAAATTTTTTCAAACACATATATCCAGAGCAACTTTTTATCTATGACTGTGAATTCCTGTAACATATTTACTGTTAAGCAAAAAATGCTCTGAATATGTTGTTTTATCTCCTTAAAAATCACATTTTATTTCCAGAGTGCTCATACAATGGCAGAGAATATTCTAATGGGCACAGATGGAGAATATCTAATCAAACTTGTGAAACTTGCGTTTGTATGGTATGTAATGAGATATCAATGCAAATTATTCCATGTGGAATTTTACACTTAAGTTTATATCTTTTCAGTATTTGTTTTGTAGAAATTTGTGTAAAAGCAATGTGCATACCACTTAAAATTCTATGAATAAAAAAATGATTTGTTTTTATCTCAAGTAAAAAACCTGGATAACATTTGATAAAAGGTATTTTCCTTAATTTTATTTAGTACTAGCTGGATTGCTCGTTCTTCACAAAGGTGAATTGAAAAATAAAACAATGGAAATTTAAGGATTAAAACTTTTTCAATAAGTTAATTTTAAGTGAATTGCAACTTAAACCAGAGAGTGCTTCTCAAACTTTCAATATACACGACCCACTATTCAATCATCATTTTCATCGCGCCCCCACCATACAATAACAATGTATTGAGTTCAATTATACTACACTTTGACACTAAAGATACAATACGACTTTAACCTCTTATGTACTACCGACGTACACAAACGTCTCGCTCAGCCAAAGCATTAATTTTCTGGACGTATATATACGTCTTTCTGAAGTACGATCTTTTCTGTGCAGTGCTATCCATAAAATTATTCCGAAGACTGGAATGTAGTAAGAGGAGTTTGACAGTGTTTGCGAGGATTTTCTTATTTACTTCTTTTCTCCTCCCCCTAAAAAGCCCATCAAAATACTCTCGTCTACGCGGAAAACGGTGGCAATGGGGAACGAATCGCGTAACTTTTAATCGGCAGTTAAGGAATTAATTAAAAACTGTAGTAAAATATACCGTAAAGTGATAGTACAAGCCCATGAGGTCACTGATAATTATCAAACTTATTCTTAACTTTGTATTGTTAAATTAATAATAAAGTACATTGTACAGTACAGATACATTTATAAGTGTATTACATCAGTGTAAATGCGTATTTTATATTTTATTATATCAGGAAGTATTTTATTTGTTTACTTTCAGTAAATTAATAATTTTTTATAAATAATCTTTGTTTTCGACTTTTCAATATGCTCGCGCCCCTCCTCGCAGAGTTATCACGCCCCGCAAGGGGGCGCGCCCCACAGTTTGAGAAACACTGACTTAAAGAAAAAAAAAGGTTCTCTCTTAGCATATCTCTTCCCAACAAAAAATCGTACTTGCCAAATTTTATATCTGTTGGTCTAATAGTTGAAAAAGAAAGGATGTTTTAAAATCTTTAAGGCTCCTGTAACCCCTTGTGGGTTGATTTTTGAAAATCCCCTTCTTAGCTGACCTCTGCTCAGCAAAAGTAAAAAGTTTTTATAATTTTTAGGCTGTAGGTTTAGTAGGTCGTAAAAGAGGTAATTTTTTAAGTATAAAACACCCTTTGCGGGGTCTATTTTCCCAAAACCCTTCCTTAACGGATCTCTACTCCGTGAAAGGAACATGCCTACTAAATTTCAAGTCTGTAGGTCTAATTATTCAAAAACAGGAATATTTTTCTATAACGCTCCTTGCAACCACCTTTGGGGGCCATTTTATCAAAACCTTTTCTGCAGAAAATCTATTCTATAAAAGGAACATGTGTTCCAAATTTCAAGTTTGTAGGTCTAATAGTTCAAAAACAGGATTATCTTTTATCTTTAACGCCCTTTTAACCGTTCGAATCCCCCCCCCCTTTGCGGGTCTATTTTTGCAAAACTTTTTGCAGCAGATCTCCACTCTGTGAAAAGAATATTCCTATCAAATTTGACGTCTGTAGGTCTAACGGTTCAAAGACGGAGACTTTTTTCTATTACGGCACTTACCCTTTGGGGTTCGATTTTCACAAAATTCTTTCTTAGAGGATTTCTACTGCATGAGAGAGAGAGAGAGAGAGGAACATGCCTACCAAATTTCAGGTCTGCAGGTCTTATTGTTTCAGAGATATCGTGATGAGTGAGTCGCTTTTCTCCTTTATATGGAAATAGATATACACTTATGTTTTTTTGTGCGATATGCTATTACCGTAGTGGATCCATAAATGTTTTTTTGTGTATATTCATAATATGCTGTGATTTTAACCCAACCTAAAAAAAATTCACACTAGAACTGTGCAGTAAACAGAAGATAAAATCAAACTTTTCTCTCTATTTCTTCTGAGAATTCGGTTTGGAGCAAACTTTTCCATTCGAGGATGTTAGTGTGTAATACCATTCTGTTGTGCTATACTTTTCTCCTCATTATCAACTTGTAGAAGCATTTTTACAATCTTTGATAATCCCCCGCACATGAAAAAATCAACTATGAGATGATGCTTGCTTTCAACGAACATATACCTTTTTACCTTTAAAAGTCTCATTTGTTGCTCCATATTCTGCTCTTACATTTAATTATAATTCCACGAACTGAAATTTTAATCCTCTAAAATGTAGCATGCAGTGAAGAACCATCTTATTCACAGCTGTGAAGTAATATCTAGTGCAGGCATGCCCAACCCGCGGCCCATGGGCCGCATGCTGCCCATTTAGAGAATTTTTGCGGCCCAATTGAAGTTTCTGTCTATATTATTTTAGACATTTGGACTACAGACTGTTGAATCGAAAATATCGTGTTTTGACCCACCCCACCGCTCCCCGTGCAGTTTTTACCGAAATAATTTTTTTCCTTCATTTGACTTCCAAGCAATTGTAGTAATAGGTGTTGATGGATGAAGGAAAGCAGAAGAGCGTGGGTGCGTTATTCTTCTTTCAACGAGAACTTCGTTGAGAGTGAGTAGTGTAATTAGTTCTATTTGTCAGAGAAATAATTTATGTCTATATTTTTAAGTTCAGATTAGCAGTCTTTTTCTTGTTTTATTTGGCAATGAAAGAATCCGATGATGGATTTAATGAGTTGCCTCAGGACTGTCAGACCAGCTAGTAGAAATGTAAGATAATTTCGGCTGCAGAATAAAAATGTTTAATATTTTAACCTTCTGAAATTATGTAACTTTTTCATTTTATGATATATATTTAATCACGGTGCAATAATTAACATCATACAAGAAGAAACTAAACATTTGGCTATCGGGCAGAAAAATATCTTTTTTTGACGAAGAGTGTAATAATTACAAAGGTGTTCTTCTTTACTTAATTGCTTTTTTGCATTTGAAATAAAAATTTTGAAAATCTAAATCGGTTTTATGCAAACATATACTGTAACACAAGTATAAAATGTGAAGATGTTACGCACATAGTTGTTATACTACGTAACCTAAGATGGTAGTATAAATCTACTGTAGGTAAGAACCTAGTAGGTTAAGAGATATTCTTCCACCAACAAGTGCAATCGGTCGACTTTCAACTTTGTTGTGATTGTGATCTAGTAAAAGGTAAACTTGGTGTTTTTTGATCATATCAATACTTGAATGTTGATCATATCATATTTTGAATGCTGTATGATAGTAAAATATTTTGAATAATTTTTTTTTATTTTGGTATGTGCGGCCCACCTCAGTTTAGTAAATTTTTACGTGGCCCACCAACCGATTTGGGTTGGGCACCCCTAATATAGTGCAACATTTGAATTATGAAATATTTCCATTCCACAACTTTTTTTAAAGCATTCCTGTTTGAAAAATCCAATTGCTAAGCAATTTCTTGTATTATATGTAACGAAACTAATGGCATGTATATATGTGCATATATAAAAACTTATTAAGATTCCAATTTTTGTAAAAAAATTACTTTCATTGCCGAATTATTAACTCAATTCCTAGCAAAAGGAACTCATTTAGAAAATGAGAAGTGTAATATGTTTGGAAGTGTTTATAATGTAATAGATGTCATGTAGAATGACACTACTTGCTTGATTTAATTTGTGAGAATTAGGTGTATCAATACTCTTCTCATTACTAAATGCAATTATTAAAAAAAAAAAAAAAAAAAAAAAACAAGATATTTTCCAAGAGCATATACCAGTTGCTAATTTATCACATTTTTAAATAAAATAAGAATAAAACTGCTTCCAAAATTTGATCTGATTTTTAAATGAAAAGTAATGAATGGAAGCAAAGTTAATATCAGTAATAGATTATAGAATAGGAATAGAAAAATATATAAAATATTTTCGGAATTTTAATCACATTTTTACATATATTTATCTTAACCTCTTGTAGACGAATAATTCCTTCAATTATCTTTTGATTTGATGTGCAGACTTTCAAAATACATATTTATACGTTATTATAGACTGAAATTCTTTTCCTGTAAAATATATGTCAGATGTAGCTACGAATCATGTAGTCTTATTCTGTTTGGTAAACAAAATTTATTATCTTACTTTTTTGTATTCGATTTGCTTATCGTTCAAAATTATACAAGATGAAGGGCGAATTAATCAGTTTTTCACTTAAAGTCATACAATTTTAAAGATATTTTGCCTTATTCGGGAAAATGTTATATGAAAATATGATATACAATGTTTACATAGGGAAAACTAATTTCGGGATGTGCGTTGTAAAATGTTTTTAACTGACCATTTCTTCCGAGTAAGCATGGTTGATTGATTGTTAACCCTTTAAACGGTTTACCCGTATAATATACGGGCTACAGAAAGTTGGCTGTAACTGGTTTTCTGTGCGCTATATAGACACACTCGGATGTTTTTTTCTTTCTTTGATTTGAGGTTATTTTCAATGCTTATGGCGTATTATTTAGTGCTAGTATATTTAAAAGGTGATGCAGTTTGTTCATGATATTGAAAGGTTTTTTTCATCCGGCCTTTTTTTAAATTTTTTTTATTTATTTATTATTTTTTTTTGTGGTGAAGGTGAAAATTAATATGGTATTTAATTAAAAAATAATAAATAAATAATGTGCCTTTTTAATACATTTTGGGTAAAAAAAATGCCCACTTAAGTGGTCACGCTCTGAAGCAACACAAGGACTATTGGCGACGAACCTTGCAATTCTGAGCTTAGGATAAGTGATGAGGCGGACACCAGAGCTGTGGAACCCTTCTTTCTAAATTTCCACATTAAGTTAACGTGAGGACGTTGACCTTCGACTGTTTTAACGTGCATTAATCTCTCTACACGATGGGTCCCAGAGTAAGCATAGTGAATTTCTGATAAATATATAGTTATATATTTGCAAAAATCGAGCTTTTAATAATAGCGAAAATCATTAAGGATTATTCCTGTTTTCTTAACTTATTAAGGTAATATTAAACATGAATATTTGTGTGCAGTGCTGTAAATCACATACTTTATGAAATATTATCTCACTTTGTGTTTATGAATGTACCATCGAGAGCGCTAAAAAGAGCTTTTTATTACCTTATTTTCCCTTTCAATAAAAAATTATTTAAAGGTTTGATTGCGCTCTGACATTTTATAATTATATAGTATTTTTTTATTTTATATTTTTCTTTCTTTGTTGAATATATTATGATAAATTTCTTCAATTTTATTTAAAATCTGATTACTATATAACAATGGCTTCTTTCTTCATTATTTCTTTTTCTAAACTTTCTTCCACTTTAGAATGGTATTGTATCCTGTTTAGAAAAAGAAAGTTGCCCCGGTCGAAAGTGTACTCATGGTCTTATACCCGCCGGCGAATGCTGTTCTCCATGCATTGGTAATAATAAAAAATTTTCCGATTTACTTCCTTAAATAATTTGGTTTTGAGCTTTGATTCAAATTTATTAAATAATCCGTTAAATTTACAAATCTACAATTATCCTTTTCAGCAGTACCTAAAGTAATTAAATATATTTTTTTTTGTTTTAGTTCCCCTTTATGGATATTTGTAATAATTTAATATATTTTTATTTTTCAGATTGTAAATATAATAGCTATACTGTATTAAATAATATGCAATTTTCTCCACCTGATGATCCATGTGCCCGATGCGTGTGTCAACGGGGAAATATCACGTGTGTGAGAGAAACATGCCCCAATCTTCTTTGCAGTGTCACAGAGCATCCACCTGGTGCTTGCTGTCCAGTTTGTAAAGGTTAGTATTATAGATTTAGTGCCTATTGCCTATTTCAATTAATAAAATTGGAATACCGAATTGTAATTGTGAAGTTCCCCTTGGATCTCACTTTGAGAACGAGAATAATTTGGAGTCAGATAAGAGCAAGTAGCCCTTTTTATAAATAACTTTATTTGGTTATCTTTCCCAAATAGAATCAAAGACTTTTAATAACAAATAATTCAAATTAGTTATATGAGGTTTAAAAGGGACTTTCCTTTAAATTAACTTAAATATTTAATGATCCAATTAATTAACAATTAGAATATCGATCACGCAGAGATTACCACGATAAGAGATCCCAGAATTATATTCAATAATATTTCTATTGAACATTTAACTTTAATCTCACTCCTAATATAAAGCTTTAATGAGACTTTAAATATAAATCAATATTTACCACACTGAATCTCAACTCTTCCTGAAATTAATTTATCCACCTAGAAATCTTCAATAATAAATCCCTAACTTCACTATTATACCTTTCTGCTTCAATCTCTCTCTCCTACTGCTTTTTACTTTACTATTCCGTTTGACTTAAATACTTTATCTAATCTGCATAACAAGGAATCCTGTCCTCTTTTTGAAGCTGATTGGAAATAGGTAGGGGAATTAAATTTCCCTAAAAAAGACGTCTCAGAAGGTTAGTGAGAAAGTTCCGTATAGGTTTGTCACATAATGCATAATTATGTTTTCACGGAGTGTATAATCACATCCACATTTACATACACCCATATCATTTTGTACGCGGTAGATACGTCCCATAGAAAACCGTGCAAAAGAATCGCGTAAAAAAATACATGTGACATATGGTACATTTGGGGATATGCTCTACAACTTTAAGAATCGTGTAAGATGAAAAATCTCTGAATATTTTCCCAAAAAATCATGCAGAAAAGTAATAATAAGATCCACGTTAGATATTTATAAAGCAAAAATATATTGGCGGACAGTGAAAATTTAGTCTATAAGTACATACATCATATAAAAATTGAAATTAGGAATAAAACTACTACCTATCAATTATTCATCGTTTTTTGTTAACAAGCGTGCACGTTTATTACGAACTAGATAAAAAATGCTGTCATCAGTAGATATATCAGATACGTCTAGCACAACTGTCGGCTTTGATTCAAATGAAGAATTTCGTTCGTTATTAACGGTCTCAGTTTTCTTTTGTTATTATTTTTACAATGTCTGTTGTTAGCAGCTGTTTCTCTTTCTTTCCTTTCCTTTTCTTTTTTTTTTGCGGGGGTTTCTCAAGTTACTTATATAATTTTTGATATCTCGATTGAAATTTCAATGCACGCTCTATGTCAAGACTATGAGTAAAAAATATTGTTCCATACTTGTAGTAAATTTCAGGCCCTGGTGAATAAAATTAGCTGTTAATAGCTGAATTTCACCTTGGACTTCGTTATCATTTAATTCGTTATTATTATAAACTGTAATTAATTTTAATCACATCGTTCTCATCTAAAGGCACGAAACCCTAATTTGTTTTGGGATTTGTGCTAGAACAAAAAATTTATGTAAAATAAAAAAAAAAAAAAAAATTCTAAATTCGTGTATACCATGTTATTTTAAAATCGTGTAAAAATACCGTTTAAAAAAGAGTTGGGTGTATTTGTTTTATCATGCATTTAGAGTCTTTATTACATGGATTGCGTTTATTTTCTTAAAAGTAGTACTTTCAACAAAAAACAAAATCACTTGTTATAACTTTCAAAAGTTTTATTGCATCCGGAAAATTGGTGTCTTAATGTTATTGGCTTAAAGAATTATTATTAACCACTTAACTAGGTTTTTGTTACATCACAGAGTTAAATTAACTGAAATAACATGATTAGTTTATTTCTAAAAAGAATGATTTGAATAGTATATATTTCAAATTTTGTTCGAATATCATTAGTTTTCGAGATATTTGAAAAAAAGACTGTTTGAGGGCTGTATAGTAATTATGCGCAAGTGATTCAGACTATTTTCCTCGTTTCTTAACACCTCGTGATGATTAGAACGATTATTATATACCAGAATACGACACCTGAACTCTGTAATGTCCGATTGTATACTGTTCAGAATTCAATATTTCCTGAGCTATAGTATAAATTTTGCATATAATGTTGCATTAATGTAAGAGAGAGAGAGTTGAACAAAGTAGTTTAAATGATTTCGAATCCATTTTTTAAAATTTTTTAATTTCAAAATCTTTTAAAATAATTCGTTAAGCAAAATCAAATTCCGCGGGTTTTTTTAAAAGCAATGATCTACTTAAATACAATGTAAATTGTATTTTTTTACAAATGTGTAAGAGAGAGACATAAATATTAAATTAGGAATATTGTTATTTTTTTTATTTACTTATTATTATTTTTTTTTTTGCCATTTCTAGAAAAATAATCATTTAGATTTAGTATGTTTGTAATAAAGGCTATCTTTAATATTTTATATATTCATAGAGAAGTAAATTTAAGTTTTTAATGAAATGAAACATTTTATTGAACTCTAAATTAATTTCAAATTAAGATGTCAAAATTTTAGCATTATTATTGTTTTTACAAATCAATAAAATTTTGAAAAACTTCTTAAGGCTTAAGATTTATTTTTATATGCTTTTTTTTTCAATATACATGACGTTGTCTTAGAAATTTCTTCAATTTTTAAAAAATGTGTACGTATTTTTATTTTTTAATACATTAAATTTAAAAAATTAAGAAAAGCATTATTATTATTATTGTTATATATCTATGTAAATTAAGTTGCATATTTTTTTTATCACAACAAGTTATACAGTGGAAAGTTTTACCATTTTAAAATTCTTTTCAACAAAAATTAATGGATTTCTATTTTATACAATTCCTATTTCAATAAGTAAACCATTTTTAACGTAAATAAAGTAAAAATCCCACTTTACATATTTTCGATACAGCTGCAAAAAATAAAATAGAATGTTCATACGTTCAATAGACAGCATCAAAATTTATGTTCCTCAATCCATTGTTTTCTAAAAAATTAATAAACATATACAATATATATAAGCTCCAAAATTTGTGATATAATTTTTAAATATATTTTATTATTGTTAAAGATGGAATGTTATATAAAAATAGAGAAAATTTTATTATTTAGAATGGGAAAATAACAAGAAATTTAAGAAATCACACTTTTTTTCTTGCAAAACAATAAAAATGAATGTTTTAGTTAATGCCGTTAACGTTTAGATTTGCTCATATACACTGCTGGACAATTGCTAAGGACGGATAACACTATCATCCATAGCAACCACAAAATGAAAGGAAGCAAAATGTGGAAAATTAGAATAAGTGCGGGATATTAGTAAGAAGAAGTATGAGTATGCAAATTTTTTTCCACGTCTGTTCATCACATGATAGCGTTCATAAGAGCTTTAAAGGTTTTGACGCGTGTGGACAGTTGTTGTTTCAAGTCAAAGTTTTACAGGAAAGATTTAATAGACGAACTTAAAATTTTTGGCATGTCTTCCAGACATCACATAGATGATTTTATGCGTGGCCGAATTATTGGAAAGATCGAAGAAGGGCGAAAAATAACAGATGTTGCCAGGGAGTTCGACATCGCTCACAGCGTTGTTTCACGGCTGTGGAAGTCATTTAAAACTACTGGAATGTGTAGTAGACGGCACGGGGAGGTCGTGTTAGAAGTACGACGCCTGCAGAAGACAGATATATCGTCCTATCAGCAAAAAGGAACAGGCGCACCACAGCTCAGCAGGTGGCAAATCAGTTTCTTGCTGCCTCAGGAAAGCAGATCTCCCGAAAAACTGTTGACAGACGTTTGAGGGGAGGAGGACTATACGCACGCAGACCTGTTGTGTGTGTCCCATTGACAGACAGCACCGTACTGCCCGTTTGCAATGGTGTCGTGAGCATCACAATTGGACTGAACAGGACTGGGCATGCGTACTATTCTCAGATGAGAGTAGGTTCAGTCTGTCATCGGATTGTAGACGCCAACTGATCTGGCGCGAGAGTGGTACTGCTTATCGTCCAGAAAATATCCAGGAAAAGGACCGATATCCGACATGCAGTATCATGGTGTGGGCCGGCATCATGATCAATGGCCGCACGTGCCTTCATGTGGTTGCGAATGGGACTATGACGGGCCAACGATACATTGATGAAGTTCTACTTCCTCATGTTCATCTTTTCCGTGGTGCTGTCGGTGATAAATTTGTTTTTATGGACGACAACGCAACATGTCATCGAACACTCGCTGTTCAGGATTGTCTAGATAGCGAGGGTATTCAACGTCTCGTATGGCCAGCGCGTTCTCCAGATCTAAACCCCATTGAAAATGTGTGGGATGCTTTGGGGAGGCAAGTTGGTGGTCGAAACTATCCTCCAACAAACAAGAACACCCTCATCCGTGCACTCACAGAGGAATGGGATAAATTGCCTCAAAAGCTGCTGGATAATGTTGTACAAAGTATGGTACGACGTGTGGAATGTTGCATCACACTCCACGGTGGACATATCCCGTACTGATACCTTTCTTTAAGGTGCCTGCTGACTTTTAGATGCATTGTTCCATTTCTCCGTACGCAGATCAAATGAACATTTTTTTTCTTTCAGATGTTTCACAGCTTTTGTACTTTCCAGAACAATAAATATTCTTTATTCTAATGTCTGAACAGTGTGGCAACTCTATTTTATCCTACTAGGCCTCATGTCTCGCTTAATGTTATGCTACATAGCAATTTGTGATCCGTCCTTAGCAATTGTCCAGCAGTGTATCACAACCATATTAAAAATATTTGCAGTCTTAGATTTAGATTTATTTTCGACCATTGGCTCTGATACTTATTATATTTAATTCCATTTGACTAATTTCAGGACTTGAAACAAGCATATAAGCACTAATATAATTATTTTTTTAAAAAAATCATAGTAATGACAAACTTTAAAAATCTGACGGGAATTAAATAAGAAACTGAGACATTTTTTCTGTGTTGCTTCAGTAGCAACATATCTGAGTTTACATATTGAATTTCGCTTGAATATATTATTTTTAACTAAATTATCACACATTTTATATATGTATTCAAATCTTTTTTCAATTTTTTACTATTCAAAGTCTCTAATATCACTTAAAAGGTATATATAATTACGTAAAAATAATAAATTATATTTCTTATGTTGCGTATGCAACTCTAATGGCAAAATATTTTAAATCAATTTAATTATTGATAGAATTTCAAGTAAAAAAAGAATTCTAAATCCTTATGAAAATTATATAGAACTGAAATTTATTTAAAATATTAGCTAAAAAATTACTATGCACATTTTCTTCATTTAGGCTGTACTAATAGTCTTGGACAACCAACTGAGCATGGTCAAAAATGGATTCATCATTCAGATGTTTGTCAAGAGTGCTCTTGTAGAGATGGTATAAGCAAATGTGAAAGAATTGCTTGCAAAATTCCTTGTACGCATCCAGTCATGAGATCTGATGTTTGTTGTCCGGAATGCAACGGTAATAGGCCTTTGTTCATTATCCGATAAAACAATTAATATATTGCTTGTTGTAAAACTTTTGCAAAAATTTCAGGATTAAATTTTAAGTTCATGAGATTATAACTAAGAATATACAGTGGTGGCAAAAAGTCCTGAACACACTCATTTTTTAGCGTAATTTTTGTGTTTGACTTCATTTTTCGTTGTGAAATTATCGCACTATCTTAAATATTGTTATTGATTTTAATGTATTTTTTTATACTGATTTCAAATCTACTACTAGTTTCTTAATGACTAAAATATTTTTTGTAGTAAAGCTGCCTGAACACAATAATGTGAAATATGTGCAGAATAAAACAATATAGAATAACATAATATGCAAAGAAAAATAACACGAAAATCGACAAATACGGTATATTTAATAAGCATTTTAAAAATTTCATTGTTGTCACATGTTAGAAAATCAATATTTTATGGGCCAGCCGTTTGCTTTAATTACGGCTCTACATCTTTTGGCAGGAATGCACCAATTTCAAAAGAAGATCTTTCGTGACAATATGGTTGAAGGAAAATATTAAAGCTTCAATTAATTCACGTTTGTTTGAAGGTTTTTCTTTGAAATTTCATAACCAATTTTAAACTATAAGTTCTCTATCGGATTAAGGTCGGGAGACTGTCCTGGCCAGTTCATTCTATTCACAGTATGGACTTTCAACCATTTCTGGACTACCTTTGCACGATGACAAGGGGCGTTATCGTCCTGAAAAATCCATGACTGATTCCCAAAAAGATCTCTCGCGGTTGGTAGCAATTTATTTTGTAGTATTTCAATGTAATCCATGGCTTTCACTGTTCCACTAACGATGTGAAGTCTTCCAACACCATGAGAAAACATGCAACCCCATACTATCACTTTTGTCGGGTACTTTACTGTGGGCTTCAGACACTGAGGGCTGAATTCCTCATGAGTGCGTCGTCTTACATATGCACTACTTTGGTTGCCAGAAATACAAAACTGACTCTCGTCACTAAATATTACCTTCTCCCAGTCTTTAATAGTCCACAATGAATGTTCCCTTGCCCACGTCAATTGCCTCTTGCGTTGAAATTCAGTCAGTAATGGTTTTGGGCGCGCTTTACAGCCTCGTAACCCTATTCTAGCAGTCTTCCTCTAACAGATTTTGGGCGCATACTCACATTTGATGTCAAAGTCCATTGTTTCAAAATTTGCGAGGAATTAAGCTCTCTGTTTGAAAGTGAAATTCTGTGCAATAACCTGTCTTCACGTAAAGATGTTTTTCTTGGTCGTCCTGATCGCCCCCTGTCCGCAATAAAATTTGTTTCAGAAAATCTTTTGAAAGTTCTCACAACAGTAGAAAGGCCACATGGTACTTTAGCAGCAATTTGGCGCATAAAATAACCTTCTTCCTTCAAATGTATTATTTTGTACCTTTTATTCTCAGGCAGATATGAAAATTTAGCCATGATTCCAATATTTTCCGCAAATGCACTTCAAATTGCTTTCAATACACTATTTTCCACAAGCACACAACTGCATTCAATACAATAAACCACGTTTCACCTTTTTCTTTCAACCCTTTATCGCTACTGCTCTTTGATTGGTTGAAATAACGTAGCATTTCATTGGTGGAAAACACACTCACTCATTCTTACAGTGACCTTGTGCTTTCTTGTCAAGGTTTTTTCAACATATCAATGAAACTATTTACTTTAGATGAAATCTACAAATAGATTTGAAATCAGCATAAAAATACATTAAAATCAGTAACAATATTTAAGGTAGTGCGATAATTTCATAACGATAAATGAAGTTAAACACAAAAATTACCCCCAAAAATTAGTGTGTTCAGGACTTTTTGCCACCACTGTAGATTTAGGTGGATTATGTTACTGATGACATATTTTATACATTAGTTGATAACAGTAGCGCACACAGGAATTTTTCATGGAGGGGGGGGGTTCGGGGTTGAAAGTTCACCATTCTTGTATCATGCTCCTTTTAATTTTGTCGATTTTCGTGAACAAAACAGAGTAAAAAACTAATTTTTAAATAAATGATTAGCATTAATTAATAAAATTAACTATTAATAACAAGTAATTAATTAAATTTTATTTACTATATACTTAGAATTATAATCAATCTGAAAAAAAATCAAGGGCTTTAGGGGGGGTCCGGACCCCCAGGATCCCCCTTGTGTGCGCCACTGGTTGATAACAGTGAAGCACATAAGGGGGTCTTTGGGTCCCAATCCTCCCAAAGCCCTTGATTTTTGTATCAATTGATTATAATCATATGTATGTAGTACTTAAAATTTAATTAAGCATTTGTTATTAATAATTAGTTTTGTTAATGCTAATTATTCATTCAATAGTTAATTTTTTTACTGTTTTTTGTTCCCGAAAATTGACAAAATTAAAAGAATATGTTGTGTGGTGTATTGAATCTTGATACGAGAATAATGGACTTTCGACCCTGGACCCACCCCCCTTGAAAAATCCCTGTGTGCGCTACTGGTTGATAATAATTGTATTTTACCCCTTAATATGAAAGTATTTTTATTTGATACTATTTAATTTGTTCTCATGAATAATTACTAAATAACATTACTAACAGTTATATTTAGATTAAAGGAAATGAATTTTCTGAAAATATTTGATCATATATATATAAAAGTGGTAAGGAGAATATATTTAAGACCTGTTATTACTGGAAAATATTTTCAAATGTAAGATAATTTTTTAAAATTGCTAAATTTTTCCAAAATATTTGTCCACTCTTAACTACAGCTGTTTTTTCAAATACAAGCGTAACTAAACACTTTTAACAGCTATTTTTCACATTTGAAGTGGTACAAGTAACTTTTGTTAAATAAACATATATATATATGTATAAACAAACTTTTTAATGAATTTTAAGTTTTTAGGTAAGAATTTTCAAAAAGCATTTTACTTATAATTTTTTCAATTTTTTTTATTGTAGGCTGTCAAGTCTTAGGACGAATTTACCAAAACAATGCTGAAATTCCTTCAAGTGATGCTTGCCGTAAATGTTATTGCTACAAAGGTAAAAATTTTGTTTCTTGTAGTTGTTGAGATCCAAAAAATTTTGTGAATACAGAATGTAATATAATAATATAAATGAAGGCAATAAAAAAAATGAAGAATTTGAGCTACAATTTTCAAAAAGCACATGGAACACATTTTTTTTTACATACTTAAATTTTATTTAACCTTAATACGAATTAATTACTAGAGTGTTATGCAACATTTATGTTTAATATTTTTAAATTATTAATAGGAAATATGGAATGTGAATCAGTCAGCTGTCCTGTAATGACTTGCGAAAATGCCCTAAAAGAGCCAGGCAGCTGTTGCCCAACATGTAAGAAATGCCATTTTCAAGGTCTAACTGTTAAGGACGGAGAAAAATTTCAACCACAGTCGGATTCCTGTTACACTTGCACTTGCGATGTAAGTACAAAAATTTTCATAAGTAAAATAAAAACTATATATTTTGAAAATATATATAGACATTTTTTCTTAAAACACTTTTTTTCCAAGCTCTTGTATTTATGGAGTATCTGGGAAATAAATTTTTATAAAAAACTGCTAACGATATCTGATAGAAATTGTACCTGTATTAACAACGATTGCTGCCAATTGCATTTATATTGGGATATTAAGAGTGGTGCAAGATCATTAAGTGGCAATGCAGCTTTTATGAATAAGAGAATGAATGGTTTTACGCTCGGGTAAGAAAGTGATAAAATTTTAAAAAAAATTTAAACTGAAGGACCAATTAAGATTATGACATTCTAAGTTAGAAACATTAAATGCCTTTGTCTCCCCCCCTCCCCTCAAGTTGATTTTAAAATAAAACCCTTAGAATGTGCGTTTTTCCCCTTAATGTGATAAAATTCATTCGAAAATGGTTCATCATTCTCGTTTCTTTTTTCAGCTTGAGACCATTTTTTCAGCTATACATGCGTGTGTCGTTTTACAGTTATTTTCATGCGATTCTTTCTCTTCCAGAGCCATTAGTATTTTCTCAGTAATATATTTTGTATGTAATTGTTACGGTTTGTTAAAAAATAGGAATTTTTTTAAATAGCCTGTTATGAAAATGTATAGAATACTTATTCAATATATCGATCATTGTTACTTGGTTTTAGCTTTGTTGGAAATACTTGTAGATGAAAGAGAGTTTTAAAATAGATTAAGGAAGTTGTCATATAGCATAGGTCAATCAGTATATTAATTCAGAACTTAAGAGATTACTTTGATGTTCAATTTGGCAGATTAAGAGTTTCTGCTTTAAGTTTTCCTCTCAGAGCAAAATCACTCGGATAGTTAGGTTAGACATAACATTAAAGAGTCGGCGAAATGTCATAATACTCCCGCCTCAGGCGTTTCTTTGGCACACTCAATATTGATTTAATTGGATTTAATTTTCCTTAACGTCGCTTCGTATTCTAAAGCAACACGTGGGCTGTTTCAGCATGATCAAAGGAAAACAGCTTGCTTCTCATTCGTGGATGTGCAACGAGCAGATTACTCTGGGTTGTCTGATTTGGCACTTCAGCGTTCTTTTACGCTTTGATAATATATTGAAAAGAATTAAACATTTATTTCCCTTTGCATTTGCATTTTAAACTTTCCCTGGTTGTTTTTTTAATCAGTCCTTTCATCCATTTCTTCAGCATAAGCGTTTAATTTGCTTGCGCTCGTTAAGCATCTTATTTTCTTTAACTTATCAGTTGACCTGACAAACTCAAAATACACATCTAAAATAAAATAAAATTAACAAACAGTTACAGAGTCATAATTATGTGTAAATTATTGGCATAATTACTTATTTCTGAGGGATTATTTATTTATTATTTTTAGCGAATTTACAAATATCAGAACATAATAAAGAAATGCGTATGATATACACATGCAAAAATGCAATATCATACATAGAATGAAATTTAATTTAATTTAATAAATGAAATTAAATTATGAAATTTAAAATATATGTATATATATATATATGTATATATATATGTATATATATGTATATATATACTATATATATATATATATACTATATATATATATATATATATACTATATATATACATATATATATAGTCAGACATAGTTCTTTATTTTTCTCTTTTCTATTCTAAACAAGGAAATCATACGACTTCGAAGTTATTTTATTTCTTCTTAAAACTAATCTGTCTGATAAGACTGTTTCGAGTTCCATTGTTTTTTTAGTGAAATATATGCATATTATCGATTTAATTATTTAGTATGTATTTAAGAATTCATTTCTTCAAAAAATAAACTATAAATGTGTACATGCATTTAATTAAAAAAAAGTTAAATGCATTCTTGAAAAGCCCTCAATAATTCAATGGAGGGTTTTCTTGGAACCCAAAAGAAACCTAAAACTGTTAAGCATTACAAATTGCTTTCGTTTGATATTCTTACTGCGGACGTCCGAAGAGGACCGTCAGAGGGCGTCTTTTTTTGCCATGTCGCTTGGCTTAATAGAACAGTAAATATTCTCCCTTCCTTCCCAGAAAATCTTTTTTCTTTAAAGACCTTTTAACATGACTTAATGTCGTCTTTAATTATGAAACACGTTATTCCACGTTATCAATGACACAACCTTGACTTGAAGATATGCACTTTCAGGCTAGAGTCTGGCTTTTTAGAGGGGGAGAGAGGTAGATGAACTGTATGTCTCGGACCTATATCTATCAAATACATGGGGCACGAAACTTTCTTTTACTTGGTCTGTGACTTAAACACTTTAAAAACAAATCTGTAATATTACAAGTAACTATTCATACATCATAAACGTTTTCAACGGTATATTTTTTAAGATATTCTTTTTTGCTTCATATTTTCAATGCTATACATAACTATAAAATATACCGTTGAAAACGTTTATGATGTACGAATAGTTACTTGTAATATAACATATTTGTTTTTAAAGTTTTTAAGTCAGACCAACTAAGTCGTTTCCAACTAAGATTTCTGTATGAGAAATTGAAATCCTAAGAATTATTGATGCTTCAAATTATTAAAAGTAAAAACTATTTCGAGTAGCAAAGTTTATGTTCAGGAACTATACGCTTTTTTCTTCCTAATGGGAAGGGAAGCAAATCTGCATAATAAAAACTTTATTTGAAAAACGAGATAACATCCGTAGAGTCTTAATAGATGATGTGTATGAGGCAACCGCATTCCTGAGTTTAACCATCAAGAATGCTGTTTATTATCTCTAGCTATTGAAAATTCAAAAAATCAAAATATAACTTAGAAAAACAAACATATTTTATTCTAAATAATTAACAACAGAATATTTTAGAACACACACACACATATTTTGAAAAAAATAGTTTGAATTTTATTTCTTATAATAGTTATTTTCAGTGTTGTGGGCATTATATCTAATAATAAAATTAATAATTCAGTTACAGGTCATTATTTTACACCTGTAAAACATTTATTTGTTACAGAAGCTTAGGAAAAGCCAGATAAGGGCATTACATTTTGGGTAGATTTGGTTTTAATTTATGTCACACTGTGAAGCAACATGAGGGCTAGCGGCGAAGGACCTTGTAATCTTGACCAGGTCAAGTGACGAGGACGACACCTGAGCTAACACTTCCTCTTCGAAATTCCACACCAAGCCAAGGAGAGGACTTTGGGCCTCGACGGATTTCACGCGCATCAGTTTTTCTAAGTGGTAGATATTTAGTGGTACTAGAGCTCTAGTCCAAAACTCGACTAAGCCAATCACGAGTTCGTGACCATGATCACTCGGTTACCGAGGCCACCCAAAAGTTTTAACGCTCAAGTCGTTGTGACTTCGAGAAACGTAGCTTTTACTGCAATGATTGCTGTTATGTCTCCCGGCGATATCTCTAAGAAAACCACATCGAGATTCCTACTTCATGGCGAATCAATCTTAAAACTTTTTTAATGAGCTGTGTGTGTTTTACATATAATTATATTTACAATTAGTTATTTTTATAGACAGTACTTTTTCATAACCTATTTATTTACCGTGTTAATTATTCTATAAAAATTGCAGTTTTAACAGATTTAATTAAAAAGAAATATTTTTAATGAAATGAGTTAGAAAATAATTTGTGCTTTGGATGAGATATTTAAAAGAAAGGTTTATAGTCTCTTTAAAATATAATAATATGAGGGAAATTTTAAAATTATACTATCTCAAACTTAGTATCAAAATTCTATTTTTATGAGAAATTGTATGTTTAGTAACAAATAGTATTCAAACTATTCAAATAATGTCATTAATGTGATATAAAAATACTACGTACACGTATAAGTAATTATATCACATTTTAAAGAGGGAGAAAGGAAAATCCTTAATGCCTTTCACAATATCCCTTTAGGATCCAGCTCGCACTATCACGCAGGTTAGATATTCTTAACCCTTTCAAACCCGAAATATTTTTATCTTTAAACACCAAAAATTTTTCTGGTTATTAAAATTAGACTAACCTCAATGACACTGGAAAACATAATGAAAAAATTTTGCTACCCCCCAGAGAACGTGGAGTATTACAGCACGAATGTGCGGGCTGGATCTTAAAAGGATATTTATATGACTTAACACATAACACGCATCTCTTAATTTTAAACATTTTTTAGTTAATAATTTCTTTTCTTCCCCTTTTTAAACCTACACTGCGCTAATATGAGAGGACTTTGAGCCTCCACAGATTTACCGTGCATCAATCCCGCCAAATGGCGGTTTTTTAAGTACATTAGGACTCGAACGAGAAAGCTATGGCCACGAGTTCGCAACCGTGACCACTCAGTCACCGCAGCCACTTGCAGTATGGGAAATGAAATGACGTAATTGATTCGATTGAAACATACACAAGGGCTGAATCTAAAGGTAGGCGGCGAGATTCCGCTTTAGGTAAATGAGCATGTCGTCACTGATTGGTCCGCCCGTAACACGCCCTATACATCACACGATTGCTTTCAAAATCGGAATTAAAGTACAACTGCACTTACGCAAATTAAAATATTGATGAGCTTCAGCGAATATAAACTTAGGAGCCTTTGATACTCAGATCAAATATGAGTTCAAAGGATTAAAGTGGGAAAGTTTCTCAATATAGAGGACTATTTCATTTGAAACTTTATACAGTGGACCACAAAAGTGTTCGTAGAGTTGCAATTTTAAATAAAATTTAATGTTTTCGACTAATAAAAATAAATATATTGGAATTGTAATTTTTGTAGGATATCTGAAGCTTGTTCTTAATGGAATGACATAACCAATTTTTTAAAAATAGAATAACTATTCTTTTAAAAAATTAATAATCAAAAATCTACTAAAAATTACGCCACAAAAGTCTTCGTACTCTTAACAAAAATCTCAACATACCTTTAAATAATGTGTTTCTTTCTTAATTTAATACTTAGTAGGATATATTTTAGTGTCCACAACAATTTTTAGACGTCTTGGTATAGATTTAATCAGTTTTTTGTAATTTCTGCTTTGATTTTCCTCCATGCTTCTGTGATTATTGTTTTTACTTCACATTATGTATTTATCTGTCCTGTTTTATTTTTTTAAAAGTCAAAATCTCACCAAATATGTTCTACTAGGCTAAATAAAGCGATTGAGGAGGTGTTTTCAGTATTTGGGAACAGTTGTAGAGACACCAGTGGCGTACATTGAGAGCAGTACGCTTGGCGTTATTATCCTGTTAATGAAGTCGTCTCAAATATCCAAATTTGGGGTGGATAATTTAAAATTTCTCTTTAAAATATTTAAATAGATTAAATGAATCACAATACCATAAAAAATATTAAATTACCTAATTTTGAGGTTGATTTACACCCTCACGCAAAAACACTTACACCTCTTTGTTTTTTTTTTATTCAACTAGATTCTTGGGATTAAGTTTCAGAAAATTTAAAATTGACAACAAAATGATTGGGATGACAGAAAATTCAACATTTTTGTTTCCGTGACCGTATAATAGCTTGTAAATGAAAAAGAGAGGAATTTAATCCTATGAATTTATGTGCAACAAGAACTCCTTTACCTCCATGTTGAAGCATGGAGGTGGCGCTGTACTTGCGTGGGGGTGTAAATCAGCTTCAGAATTAGGTAATTTTTTTATGGTGTTGTGAATCATTTAATCTATTTAAATATTTTAAAGAGAACTTTTAAATTATCCGCCTCAAATTTGGATATTGGAGACGACTTCAATTTTTAACAGGATAATGACGCCAATCGCACTGCTCTCAATGTACGCCGTTGGTGTCTCCCTAACTGAACCCAAATTCTGAAAACCCCTCCTCAATCGCTTTATTAGCCCAGTAGAACATATTTTGTGAGATTTTGACTTTAAAAGAAAAGAAATCATGTCATATAAACACATAATATGAAGTAAAAACAATAATCACAGAAGAATGGAGGAAAATCGATGCAGAAATTACAAAAAAACCGATTAAATCTGTACCAATATGCTTAACAGTTGTTGTGGACACTAAAATATATCCTACTAAGTCAGTAGCGCACACAGGAATTTTTCAAGGGGAGGGGGGGTCCGGGGTCGAAAGTTCACCATTTTTGTATCATGCTCCTTTTGATTTTGATTTTCGGGAACAAAACACAGTAAAAAACTAATTTTTGAATAAATAATTAGCATTAATTAATAAAATTAATCATTAATAACAAATATTTAATTAAATTTTTCGTACTATATACTTAGAATTATAATTAATCGAAAAAAAATCGAGGGTTTGGGGGGTGTCCGGACCCCAGGACCCTCCCCTTGTGTGCGCCACTGTACTAAGTACTAAATTAAGAAAGAAATGCAATATTTAAAGCTATGTTAAGATTTTTGTTAAGTTTACGAAGACTTTTGTGGCGTAATTTTTTAGTAGCTTTTTGATTATTAATTTTTTAAAAGAATAGTTATTCTATTTTTAAAAAATTGATTATGTCATTCCAGTAAGAACAAGTTGCAGACAGTGGCGCACACAATGGGGGTGTTCTAGGGGGTCCGGTCCACCTCCAAAGCCGTTGATTTCTTTTCGATTGATTATAATTTTAAGTATATAGTAAGTAAAATTTAATTAAATATATATTTGTTATTAATGATTAATTTTTCACTGTTTTTTGTTCCCGAAAATCGACAAAATCAAAAGGAGCATGATACAAGAATGGTGGACTTTCGACCCTACCCCCCCGCACTTGAAAAATTCCTGTGTGCGCTACTGGTTGCAGATATCATAAACAAATTACAATTCTAATATATTAATTTGTATTCGTCGAAAACATTAAATTTTATTGGAAATTGCAAGTGTACGAACACTTTTGTGGTCCACTTTATATAGATATTAATAAATGATTTTTAATGGGCTCAATGTATCGAATATTTTGGTTTATTAAACAATGCGTTTCATTTGAAACTATTTTTATATACTATATCAATGGATAAATGAAAAAAGTTTCTTTCCGAATTTATTCGTAAAAATTTTCGTCTTTATTTATGTCTTCATTTCCTGTTATTGTGAAAATTCACTCATTATTGTGAAAAGTGATATATCAAGGCAGCAATAAGGCAATCAAAGCATTTTCCTGGATATATAATGATAAAATATACTTGTTATCTTCATTTTTGATTTGATGTTCCAATTTCTATAATTTATTATAAAACAAGATATAAGGTTTAGGATATAATATTCAACAAAAAAATTTTATATTGTTTTTTGCCTATTTAGAAAATATGAGTACAAGTTAATTGTGCTTATTTTTTCTCTCTCTCTCCTCTCATATAGTGATAATAAAAAACTATCCACTACATAAAAAGTAAAATATCTTCGTTAAATGATTATACTCATAATATCTATTAAAAATAAATGAAAATCATCCTGAAATATTTTATTCAGGTTGATCTATTAATGAATATTGAATGTAATGGAACAAAGCAAGATATAATTTATTTTGCACTTCCACTCGAATTATATAGAATTTACCAATTAAATATTTTACAAATACATAAATATACACTGCAGATTCTTAAATTGTGATAATTGCTTTTACTTTTCATTCATCCCTTTTATTTTAACTATGGTCATTAATAGAGCTTTTACTAATGTAAGGTAATATTTCCGTACTTTTCATTTGTTTTTCATCGGAGAGCCTATTAAAATTTTATTTCTTTGGTAGTAAAAAAAGACATGTTTTTGTGAAACTATTTTTTTATTAAAATGTTCGCAAGATTTATTGTCAGTTAAACTTTGGGGAATATTAGTGTTTACCAGTTTTCTATTGAATTCAAAAAGATCAATAGAACTTTTTTTATCGTATTTTCTTATGCAAAGAATTAAAATTTATTTAAAAAGTGCTCTTATCTTTGATTTTGCTGTTTTATATTCATTAAGTGGTTTTATTTTATTTTTGATGTCATAAAGAAGACTAGATGTGGGGCTTAGAATTTTTTTTTTAATTTCATGAATAAATGCTTGTACATGCTTTTTAAAATTTTAAAATTTCATGGCACGTGCATTGGCTTACATCATATGCATTTACTACCAAAAATATTGCATGCTGTAAAACAGATATGCTGCATTTCCATATTTATACACTTTGATTGGAAAAATTGTTAATTTTACAGTCAACTTCTTATCTAACACATTTGAATGCAATATAATATAATCTCTTTTCCTACTTTATAATGGGCAGATGAATTTGTGTAATTCTCTGTTGTTTTTCTTCTATAAGGTTTATTAGTCTTTCAAATTTCTTATGATTTAAGTAGTCTTTAAAATTTTCGCAATGTTTATCAGTAGATTTGCATTTTTTGCCATCAGGATAAATATATTGAATTTCTGGATGAAAACGCTCTAGATGCAGCTTTGTATTTACTTTGTTCCTTTGCGATAATGATACACCCGTATGTTTTTTTTATTACAGTATTTTTCAAAATATTCACGTATAAAATTTATAAATATCAGGATTATTATGTAACTTCATACAATGTAGTTTTTAAGTAATTGGAGTTTTGGATAAGAAAAACATTAACGTAGAATAATTCCCATTCATCATATTTTTTAAGTTTATAATTGACGAGGATGAATTTCTATCATTTTTAATTAACACACGCTATTTTGTGGAATACTCCGATTTAATTTGATTATTTTTATTAACGTCACAATTAATAAATGCGAGGTGTATTGATGAACCTTGCATTAAAATTACAAGGATCTCGCAATTTTAAACTCCGGTCAAGGGACGAGAATCACATCGGAGCTTGCACCCCACTCTCAAAATTTTCACACCTCGTCTACGGGAGCACTTTGAATCAAGGCAGATTTAACGTGCATCAGGGGTTTCACTGACTACAGGACTCGAACTCATGACTTGCCGGTCTCGAGTTCGTGACCCCTCGTATTAAGATAGTTTTGTATACTTTTTCTATAGACTTACACAACAATTCTACAACTACTACAACGTAGGAAAAATAGTGTGTTTCTAGCGATTGCATCTCAATCAATTACGTTACGAAAAATTCAAAATATCTTCTATTAAATGTGTTTGCTATATACAGACATGCATTTAAGTTTTATACTTGAGGTATGTATATATCTGTGAACACTTTTAGAGTTTTCTTTTACAGGCTACATTATACAGGGTGCATAGGAATGTCCCTTTAACTTGAAAGTCTTGCGAAAGGGGGGGGGAGCTACATCTATGCAAATGAAGTCACGGTAAAGTAAAGAGAGTGACTATGTCCAACCCAATGCTAACGATAGCAGCAACCCTAGTGGCAAAATTTTTAAGATAGTCATTATAAATCGAAAACGAAAAGAGATAGAGCAAAGTTCCTAGTTCGAAAATGTTAGAGTATCAATTAATTCCACTGCTGGACACCGTAAATGCAACATTAAGAAAGACAAGAGATAGCACAACAAAATTTATTTTGTCGATAACATGTTGACCAAGTATCAAATGATTAAATTTATAGACTTATGTAAAGTGTGGTTCCTGCCAGAATCAGTAGCCGGAGTAGCAACAATTGTTGGAGATCACCGCTGCCACACGCCTCGGCATTGCTTCAAAGACACTTTGGATGTGTTCTTGGGGTACAGCAGACCAAGCAGCTTCCACACGTTGCCAAAGTTGATCTGGTGTGGCAGCTGGGGGTGTAATCTGAGTCAATCGTTGAGCAACCGTGGACCACATGTTTTCTATCGGCGAAAGATCTGGAGAGCGAGCCAGCCAGGGAAGCAATTCAATCTGGTGATTGACGGAGAACCTTTGAACAATGCGTGCCACGTGTGGTCGTGCATTATCCTGTTGAAATATGGCTGTGGCTAAGCCCTGAAGGTAAGGAAGGACAACTGGCTCCAACACCTCGGAGATGTAGCGCTGGCTGTTTACAGTACTGACAATGCGTACTAGAGGAGTGCGAGAGTGATATCCAATATCGCCCCATACCGTAATACCCGGTGCAGGACCAGTGTGGCGGTGCATAACGCAGCTGTTCAGCATCCTCTCCCCACGGTATCTCCAGACTCAAATCCGACTATTGTGGTGTTGTAGACAGATGCGCGACTCGTCAGTAAAGACAACTTCATTCCATTCTGCCACCCACATCCTTCTTTCATCGCACCATTGGTGGCGGAGACGTAGGTGGTTCTGCGTCAAGGGTAGACCAAGCAATGGACGTTTTGCGGACAGACCACTCTGCTGTAAATGGCGTCGAATGGTACGCACAGACACTGAAGGATGCGTTACTGACTCAATGTGCTGTGCTGCGGTTCGTGATGTGATTGAGTGATCCGTCACTGCCATGCGCACAATTTGCCTGTCCTCACGTGAAGTGGTGCACTGAGGTGGATGCGATCGACCACGTCGGTCCGTCGTACCCTCCTGCATCCAACGGTTACATATCCACATTATAATTGTTTGGTTTCGTCCAACACGACTACCGATTTCCCTGAAAGATAATCCACAATCTCGGTAGGCCACTATCCTTCCTCTGTCAAACTCGAATACTTGATCAAAAGCTGATCGCTGTTTTCTACGAGACATAACATCGTTTTTTGAAAAAACACAAGAAAAACACTATTGCCGAACTTGAAATCTTTGAATTGTTCAAGCCTTAAACAGCGCTTTGAGGTGGCGCCACTGTCGTGCGTTATGTGTGTCTGTGCTGAAATTTTAATCATTTGCACACACACACACACACATATCTCACCTCCACTAATGCATGTTGTAAATTTTATGTTATTTGTATGCTTCCTTCAGGGTATTGCATTTACGGTGGCCAGCAGTGTAGAACGAAGTGACATTTAGTTCTCACGGATAGGATATACTGCCGCTTGTATTTTGTGTAAATTTTTTAAAAGATTGGCCATAGTATGAGGAAATACACACAAGTTATTGCGTAAAATACATACTTAAGTCAGTACAGTTTGATGACATCACACACCACTGGCGTAGCTAGTTATGAGTGGGCCCCGTATCAAAACTCCTTCGGGGGCTCTTTTTAGAAAAGAAAGTTCCGTTATTGGTACTGTAGTTAAACATATTGGGACCTTGTACCTTGGGGGCTCCGTATCATTGATACGGTGGTAGTTACGCCCCTGTCACACACACACAAAGCGCAAAGGAAAACTGCCACACAAGCTTCTAACGGGCTCGATTTTAACTTATTAGCCCAGTGTGACAGTTTGTCCTTGCAGTTTTTTTTTTGTATGAGTCGCATTTCATACTTTGCGTTAATTTTCTTCTGTATTTTGTTTTTGTTGCCACATACGTTGAGAAAAATATTTTTAATATAAATACATTGTTCAGAATGGCATTAAAAAGTTTATGAATGGGATATAAACTTTTTTGTGTATTCTGCAAACAGTCTAAAATTTAGGAGCTGTATCTGCTTAAATTTAGACTTTAATATCGCATCTGTTGATAAGTCGATTGGTTGTTCCTCCTCTTTCATTCACAAGCCTTTTAATTTACCCATTCATCTTTGAAGTACGTGACTTACGAAATTCAAGATTTTATATATTTTATATATCCGTGAAATATTTATTTATATTTATTTTTACAAACAAACCTCGTTTAAGAATTCAATCTTTCATAAGAATTAAAATTTTACTTAAATTTTGGTGTTTTGATTAAGCAAATAGGGATCACTTGCGTTACCTTTGCCGAAGTTTCAGGGAACCTAGGTTGAAGACCTCTGCAGTAGAGAAAAGTCAAACGCTTTTTCTCCCCTGATCAATATAGTCCCGGGAAATCTTCATTTCCACTCAATATTTCCCCCCTTCCTGTGTGGCATTGACTCTTATAGAGAAGGAGGGAGTCACATTGATGTTGAAACGAAGTTTTCCTTCAATTCACTCATTCAGAGGTTGAAAATTGTAAGCTACTTTCCACGTTTAATTGATTGAACTAACATACTAACAGAAATTCTGACGCATACAGAGAATGTCGAATCAAGGAAAACGAATGGTATTTATTATATTAACAATTGTATAATTAGAAATCTTCCCTTTAAATTCACATTATTTTCAATCTTAGTAATCTTGTGATCAGACTCAAAGAGATGCACTCTCAAATTCTCTATTTTCATCATTCATTCAATAATATGCTGTACACTTCAATTTAGAGAGCGACAGCAATGAATCATTTGAGAAAATTGCTCATTCTCACGAATAAATTCCTCTGACAGTAATTAATACTCCTTAGTGTCTAAGAGGTGAAGTTATTTGTAAATATTTAAATTTTGGACTAACTTAAGATCCGTCTGAAGCTTCATCACATAAGCGTACCCTACCTTACTAGATTTTCCCAACTAAAGCACCTCAGGGCCTCGTTCCAATTATTTAGGATTTTTTTCTTCACTTCAATTGAAATTCTAATATTCAAAGTATAAATTTAATTTAGCAGATTATTCCATCACGAGATGAAGCCAAGAAATTACCTCAAATCATAAAGTATGTAAAAAACTTTTTTTTACAATTTTAAATTCAATTTAGCATTTGCTGCATATCGGAGAAGTCCAGTAGGATTTCCATTTGGGGCATGTCCTGCGGAAAAAAAAATTATTTTACGTCGCGTAAAAAAATGCTTAATTATTTTTTTCACCTATCTCTTACATTCCATATAGTCAGTGGCGTAACAGAGAATGTTAGGGCTTCCCTGCAAAGTCAGGTTTTATCTCCCAAGCCGGAGTATACAAAGGTGGTGTGTCAGTAAGGCTTTGGGCCCCCGCAATGGGGGGTGTACGTTATGCCACTGCGTTTAGTACAACAATTGCTTTCATTTCTATTATCCACGCCCCTGTACTTGTATAAATATAATCACACTCTCCTAAAAACCCATTAACAAAATTTTTATGATGATAAAAATAAAATTTTAAAATTTTTTTAATTTTAAAAAATTAAAGTTTTAAAAAAAATTCTTAATTTTAACAGTTCAACTCCAAAATATATTTCTAGCATCTTTATCTTTCATCTGAGAGAGGAATCTCTAGGTCCACCTCTCCTAAGCTGCTCGACCAATAGGAAAACATTTCTTCAACACAGTCACACCCTCTTCATCTGGCCATTGCAATCAAAATCTCAATCAATCGAGCGTGGGAAGTGAGAAATGCTATTTCAAACTCTTCCAGGTGCGCAACACTTACTCTCAAACAAGTATTATTAAATTACCCAAAACAGTAATTCAAGTTATTCCATTAATTTCAACTTTAATGTAGCATACATATAAGATTATAAATAAATAATTATAAGATCTTAAGAGTTTCAAATATAGAACTCCTTAACTACGCTTTAATTTTAAATTCAATACTTATGATGAGGAGGTATATTCCTACTTTTAGGAATTAGAACTTTCTGACTTCAATGCATTCGCACTCAATACTTTAAAATTTTTCGATAACTTTAAAAACGCGCCCCGAATGATATTAAAATAATTTAACTGATATAATTTACATCTTTTCTGAAAGAGAAATCATATTGAAACAAAACAGAAGAGTGATATTCGAAAAGTACTGTGATTTCCAATAGAAAAAATATATCTTATTTTCCGACATATACACTCATGGACAAAAAAATTAGGGAACCGAGAAGGAGTCGTCAAAATGAAACGAAATTTTACATATTAATGACTACTTTGATGTAAGTAAAATATTATAAAATCAAAGAAAAAGGATAATTTATTTCAGAGAAAAAGGCAAAAGAACGGAGGATTAAATACCCTGTTGAACCCCTTCTAGCACGAATGCACGATGCGATACGATCGAACATTGAGGCATACAAGTTCTGTATGATATCTTGTGACATTTCGTTCCATATTTGCTGTAACCTGGCCTCTAATTCGTTCAAATTTGTGGAATGCCTAACTCGCCGTCCCAAATGATCCCAGAAACGCTCGATTGGAGACAAATCTGGGAATCGGGCAGGCCAAGGAAGGGTCGTAACAGTGCGGAGACAGTCTTGCCGTGTGAGGCCGATCATTGTCAGCTGTAAAGCAAAGGCAGGATTGAGGCGTTCACCACAGGGTATCCACTCACGAACACGATTGTCACCAATGCTGAGATTGATTATGGATTCGTCGCTAAAGATGACCTGGTTCCATTCCGCTGCAGTCCACTTTCCTCGTGCGCGGCACCACCCTAAAAGGAGGCGTCGATAGATGGGCGTCAAGAGCAGCGCACGTAATGGGCGCCGCGATCCTAAATGTCCTTCAGCCAGGCGCCTTCGTATGGTTCGAGAAGACACAGGGGCCCCGAATGAAGGTGATACCTGAGCCTGGATGGCGGCCGATGAAGCAGTTGATTTTACGCATGCATTTCTTACGATGTGGCGGTCTTCTCGACGACTGGTCTGTCGAAGGTGTCCTGAGCCTGGTCTTCGTGTAAATGACATCTCTCGGATCCACTGGTCTCAACACCTCCTCACAACACAATCAGAGCGGCCTAATTGACGAGCTACTCGCCTAGCTGACCACCCAGCTTCCATCACACAGATGATTCTCTCCCTCTCAAATTGCGACTGCTGCTCATATTGTCTTCGAAAACGGCGTAATGGCATGTCTACCTCAACTCTTACTCTGTAAGCGATTCAGCACACTCAAACAAGCGTTGGTTACCTGTTTTATACTCCACAGAGAATGACGTTAAACGTCCTCTACCGGCTATATGTAATGCACAATCACGTTGCATTTCTAATCATTTGCATAACTCCCCAGCATGTACCTTCATGCCAAGTTTCGTTATGATCTCGCAATTATTTGTTGGTGCGCTAATTTTTTTGTCTATGAGTGTACGAGATAAAAATTATAAAGAAACTGTTGATCAGCAAGAATGGTATAAAAAGTATGTGTTGATATTATAATATTATTTTTCATTTGGTACTAAGTTTTTCAAAAATATTATCATATCAAAAATTATTTGATCAGATTTCCATACAAAACATTTCAAACGTATGTTTTAAGGCTACTTAATGCATGTGTAGCTAGATTCACATTCTTAATTAGTTCTGGTTAAGGAAGAGAGAAAAGTAGCCGTCGAGCCGCAAGTCCTCTCGTTAGGTTAGGGGAAATGGAAGTGGGGTGGGAGGCTTCTGACCCCCCTCCCCCAGGATGTCCTTCCTTAAAATTGGATTGGAAATGAGCCAGATCGTTCTGTCACCTGATTGATGCTCAAAGCTGCGGATAATGACAGGCTTTTAATCCAGCCCTTTGCCATAATGAATTTCGTAGGCCGCGAACTAACCCCATCGATTAGGTGGCATGAACAACAACAGAAGATTATACAGAGAAAAAAAATAAATGAAGAACAAGGATTTAAATTTATATAAACAAATTTTAAGCAAAACCACACACACATTTTCTTCGATTCTTAAGTTAAAAAGTATGTACAATAGATTCATAGACCGAACGGCATTTAAAAATGTTAAAACTAAATACTTTAGCAATTGTATATAGCTTTGCCCCAACAGTACTTAAAAGTACCACTCCTATAATATTTTTAAAATAAAGTAAACATATGTTTACATCATATATATATATATATATATATATATATATATATATATATATATATATATATATATATAAAATGTTATAAACAAAAGTATTTCTCAAGGCTTATAAGGTAAAGAAATATACATTGGATTTAACTATGTGAATGTTGAAATACTTTACAGCTGAAACTTTATATCACATATTACTCAACGAGATGGCAAATACGACGAGAAATATTCCTTTCTGAACGATTTTCAGCTTTGAAGAACTACTTGTGTCATTTGTGGTTGATAGAAGGAAGTAAATCTTGCAGCATACTGTTGGTAATGGATAAATAGAATATTTGTAATAGTAAATATGAATCTAGTGGTTATGTAAAAAGTACCGTTGGAGCAGAAAGGATTAAATGGTTGAAACTAATTAAAATGTTCACTATACTTTGGGTTACACATTTACAAGTAGCTTTCAACTTATTCAAATCTATAATCATTTTAAGTTGAAACATCGTTTATTACGGCCCCATTAACATAAACAGCATTTGAAAAAAATATTTTGTATTGTGAGATTTTTGTGTGAATCATTTCTGATTTAAAAAAAACAACCTTTTAATGATAGAATACAACACTCAGTATATTGATTCTGGAACCATTCAAACAATATTTAATAATATATCATTTTCCTAACTACTTTGTTGTTAAATAAATTTATTTCATATATCTAATGTCACTTTTCATTTATAAATTTCTTTATACTATGCGAAAAAAGTATTATTCATACAATATATAATTTTTTAAGAAAAACTATAAATAAACGTTTCATAATGCATTAACAATCATAAAAGTCTATTTTTAAATTTTTTCATTTAAGATTAATAACTTCTAAGAATTTCAGAGAATAATTTAAGTCGAAAGAATTGAGCTAGTCAATAATTAAATATATAGTAAAAAATCTACATAAAATCTCTACACATTGGTAAAACATCATTGAAAAGATATATTATACTGGTTAAATAAAAAATTTTCCCTTCTTTTGTTCTTAGTTTATAATTTCTGTTTTCAGAACAAATATGAGTGTTAAAACGTCTCCGGGTTTTCAAATACAATTGTACAAATGCATTTAATTTTTCTACATTGGAATCCGAAGACTTGATTTTTTTTCGCCCTTTGAAACCAAGTTGCAGTCGCTTTATTTGTTGCGTAGTGTTTCAAAATGATATTCAGTTAAGATTGTTCTATGCACAAACATAAGAATATGAATTCTAAGAATATGATATTCTTAATTTTTTATCTTTGATTTGTTTCAGGTTAAGATTCAAAAATTACATGTTATCTTCTAAAACATGATCCAAATTGTATAATTTTGTCCACGAAAACTTTCAGATTAATTAATAATCTGGACATAATACGAAATATAAATTTATTAATTAATAAAGATATTACAAAAAACAACTAATACAAGTAAATATCTGCTGCTATTGATCACTAAAGTTGTGACCTTCATAATTTTTCTCAAAATTAGGAAAATAATATAATTTATACTTTATATGTATAAAATGTTACAAAATATTCCAATAAAATTTTATCTCAAATGAATAAATTGGATGATTTATTTCTTTCTGTTTATGAGTCGTAAGTTTCAGTCCCGAAATGCTTTAAATGTTGCACATTCGAGAAATTTACTTCCGAGTTACATTTTTCTTGAAGAAAATATGCATCATAGGGTGTTTTTATACAAGCAAATAATGCAGCTTTATTTTGTTATAAAAAGCAGTGTTGCGTCAACAGTATTCTAAAATTTTTAAGCTACATATTTCTGAACTAGAATAAGTTAAATTTCTTGAAGAAAGGCAAAATTCTCCACAATTATAATATTATTTACGGATTATGTGAATAGCAAGAAGCTATTTCTTAGCCTATATTATTGCTATCTGGATGTAATAAATAGAGTTATTTGTTATTCTATTTACACTAGTTTGTAAAGAAGATATTTATCTTTTTTTTGTTAAATTTGCAGGTTTGGGTGAATTTAACATCCAGATGGTGTCCTATAGATTAAGAAAATGCAAGCTATTTATATAATTCTGAAGGAAATGAAGGCAAGTATTGAAATTGAGTAATGACACAGAATTAAATTTTTTCTTTTAATAACCATATCTACTTGCATACGAAGGTAATCAAGGGTGGTTGAGGGTGTCTTTTTATTCTTACCTGAGAAATTTTATGGCTGTCTTTTTGAGTAATTTTGTAACTAGGAAAGCTGTATATACTGAATGAATAGGCATATTATCGACAAAAAATTACTAAGAAATAATTTTAATTCCCAAATGAAGTTTATCGCAAAATTGTTGTAAAAATAGAAAATAATGTGGATTTCACTAAAATCTTTAATGTGATTACACAATACGGTATTTAAAAAGTGATTCTAAAATTATATCTGGAAAGTGGATGATAGTTGCTTAGAAATTTATATATTGTGTTGTCTTTTAAATATTTAAGATACTAGAATAATGAGGTAAAAATGGATATGTATAATGTGAATGATAGCAGTCTCCAATACACAAAACATAAATTTCTTAAATTTCATAAATTATGTGTTGATATTAGGCGTAGTTGTTGCAAAAATGGTTTTGGAATATTTATATGTACGTTGTCTTGTCTCTCTCTCTCTCTCTCTCTCTCTCTATATATACTATATAATTAAATTACATTTAGACAACTTTTTTACTGGTGGCATAATTAAGTATCCTGTATGAACACATACATTGCTGAACTTTAAAATTGCAACGCAAAGGGAAAAAAAAGCAAATAAAATTTTGATTTTTGTGCTACGTATACCATGCAGTATGAAGAAAATCTGATTAAATTTGTAGGAAAATTGGGGGTTAAACAGGTCTCAAACTTATTATTCACAGCTGTTGTCCTTGGCAGCTAAAAAGCATCCCTGTTCGACATCGAGTTGAACACATGGCCAAAATTGCAGCCACCGGCCTTAAGATCTGAGAAAAGTAGCGAGGCTGTGTTCAGATTACCGACGACGCCAACAAGAGAGACTCGTGTCTTATACCCAATGGTTGCTCGTACCATTACAGCGGGTGCAGGGCCGCATTACGATATCGAATGCAATCAGGCTTTATCCTCGATGAGTCCAAATAAAGATACTTTCATCATCCTGCTACACGCAGAACTGGACTCGTCTAAAAAGATGACGTGATGCCCCTCCTGAGTCCATCTTTGTTGCTGAGTCAACCGCTATTGCCGCGGTTATACTACAGTGTCAAAGAAAGCTGCAATAGCGGTCTCCTTTCACTAAGTCCATGCTGCTCCAGACGTCGGTCGTCCTACTGTTCTCGTGGATACTTTTCGTTATGGAATCAAGCCTACTTCCTGACTCAAGGTCCGTGACGGGGCTGTACTTCGTATCAGGCCAATCTGGCAGCATGTCTGTCCTCTCGGACGTAAGAGGCAGGAAGCTGTTTAGATCATGCTTGAAGTTTAGTAAGACCTCCTGAATCCATCGATTCCATATTCGCATGGCTGTTGTTGGATTTCGACGAATGCAAGTAACAATAGCGTGCACCAATAAAACCCTATTCTCGATAGGTCTTTATCAGATTTCAGCACGTTCTGGTAGGCATTTTTCATTCTTATACAAAGCATTATACGATCTTTTCACAAGAAATCAACATTGAAATGCGATCTCTGAATGAAAACCCCCAGCTTAACTATCCTTTTAAGCACAGCTTGAGATGCCGTTTCTCCCCTTCCAATGACTTTGATTGTGTTTAAATACTGATAATTTGCATATCTTAGCATCTTCTTCCTTTCAATTGGTTTTGAGATTTGTATCATCCCTCCTTCATGGCACTGGAATTTTTAATATCTCCTTTCACACACAAATATGTGTATATATATATATATATATATATATATATATATATATATATATAGTATATATATTATATATATATTGTATATATATATATATATATATATATATATATATATATATATATATATATATATATATATATATATATATATATATATATATATATACGGTGTTAGTTTTGATTAAATGAAAGATCACGTTACAGTTCTGAAATTAAAATTTCATAGATCCCGTATAAAAAGTGGCTTTATTTTAATATTTAAGAAAAAAAGTTATTTGACACTTTTTCGAGCTAGCAGAATCAAATAAAAAAACACATCCACCATCTCGTGGTTCAACCTTGCAGTTCTCTTCTCACAGACATTTTCTCAGTAAATATTAAATACCATTAGTGTTCTTACTAGGCTAATCTGCTCGCATATCATATAAAAATAAAAATATATATCCATCTCTTTATGTGTATGTAAACATGTATGTATTATAACAAAAATTTCGGATTCTTTTTGCTTCTCTGCCGAAATGGTTTTGTGACCGGAAAGACAAATAGCGGACAAAAGAGATTATTGTTTAAGTAATAGTAAATAAATAAGAGAAATTTCGCCGTTAAACATCGCCAGCTTCAAATCTAATGATAAAAATCAATGCATTTTGAAAAATCCAGAAAGATTTAGGATGATTATTTTCCTATAAAATTGCAGAAGCCGATTCAAGGGTCTTTTCAGCCTATACAAGGTCAATACAGAGAAGTAACATTAAAATCAAAGCTTAAGAGCAACAAGGCTTTTCATTGGCGTAATGAGGTTTGGTGACAACTAATTTGATTGCTGTATAAAAATTTTTAATTGTTTTTGTGGAGTTCTAGAAAAATTTACGATTTACTCCAAAAGAATGTAATGTTATGATAAAGTATATTTGAATATTCTGCGAATTAGAAAAAAAAAAAGGGGGGGTGATTTATAGATTTGCTTAATGTAGTTTCACTAGTGTTAATTTTATTTTATCTTGTAGAAAGGTGCTGTCTACTGTGAAAGACGAAATGATCAATGTAATCCTCAGTGTACAAATCCTGTGAAACTTCCTGGTCAGTGCTGTCCAGTATGTGATAGTAAGTAGTATTAATACAGAATCTTAGACAATAACTACTCGAAATTTTGTAAAACAATTTAAAATCTCTTAAGTATAACAGTGAAATTACGAGTTTCCATAAATATATACAAAAATTAAACATCATTTCTATTTGCAGAGCGTATCGTTGAGATGAATTTAAATTGAACAAAGGAGTTCAGAAGAACTGAATTTTTTTTTTTTTTGTAAAATTTAATATTCAGAGGTGTGACTAAATTTAGTCTTCTTGTACGTGTGAAACCTACCATTTTATAAATTCATTAACTATTTAATCTGGTTTTAGTTATCAGAGAGTTTAAAATTTTTTTTGTTTAAAATTGTTATTATATTTCAATAAATTTCAATTAATAGGAAAAGCATACATTTTTTTTAAACTTTCTAAATTTATTAACAAATATTTGCTCCTTCCTGTAAAATGAGGATGGGGAATAAAGAAATTTCAAATAGTTTACTGGGTATCGTAAAGAATACTAATCAATTTAATATTCCTCAGTTGAAATTTTTTTTTGAATTTCAAAACACAATAGTTTTTAAATTTCTGGCAATCACAGATAAAATTTATTATAACCTTAAAAATGCTTTGTCAGGCACATTTCATTAAGAATTAAATATATAATCTTTTAGAAAATTTATTTCTGTATTTTTTAGGTTGTGAATATGAAAATAAAGTTTACAAAAACAGAGAACGCTTTTCTCCACATCCCGATGAACCTTGTCTACAATGTGAATGTGTCGTGAGTATATATAGTTCACAGAGATTATATAGCACTCTTAAAAAATGATACGCTTATAACTTACTCAAATTGTATTGTATTAAAAATAATTTATTTTTGTACTTAGCATTTTGCATGTGAACGTAATAACTTCTTTTAGGAGCAAAAAATACATAAAATAATTTTTTTAAAAATCGTGAAATGAACTTTCCCATTTCAATTTTATTGGTAACATATTTTTACTTAAATACTTTATTTTATTTTCCCGTCATATATATATATATATATATATATATATATATATATATATATATATATATATATATAAAAATGTTACTTTTCAAAACAATAACTTCTTTTTCTTCTCCAGAACGGAAATGTTAATTGCTTTCAGCAACAGTGTCCAAAATTAAATTGTCTGAACCCCTTAAAAGCGGGAAGAAATTGTTGTGAAGAGTGCGTAGAGTATTGCATAGATGAAAACAACAAGCAGAAAATTTATCAAGAAGGAGAAGTTTGGTTATCTTCTGATGACAAATGCAAGATTTGCACTTGCAAGGTAACAAAACAAAATTCATTTCATTTTTACGACTCCGACAAATAATTTAATTTTTCTAGAATTAAGAACACAATACTATTTTGTTTTATTAAATAACATCTAGTTTGTAGATTTAATACCAACAAAGAGATATATAGTGGTTTGAACATGCTAAATCATGATCGAATGACTCAAATATCCTTTTAAAATGATGCTAAGTAAAAAAGAGAAAGTTCAGAACTATGGTTATCTCTTATTCTTAATGGACGATTTTTCAAAAAATGAATAGCAGTAATTTTTTACACCTTTAATTAGCTGCTTTTTGGAATTTAACAGTTGATACAAAATACCAGCTAGTTTTTTTTTTTTATGTAAGTCGTAAAACGTGCATGTTCTTCTCGGACGGATGCATCTAAAATTTGACATGGCTCAAGTGTAGAAGTTTGGAGAGGGGAGGGGTGCCATCCTCACCACTTGACTGCAATTCAAAATTTCGAGGTCTGTTGCCAATAGTCCTTGTATTGCTTCAGAATGCGGAGTAAATTAACATGATACCAAATCGAATTCCTCCGAATTCGAATTTAAGCTGTATCCAATTTACCTAATATATGGCATTTTACAGTTTTCATCTTTTTAATGCTAGTAAAATATTTCTTTCATTTGTTAACAACAAATGAAATATATCTTTTCATTTATTAACTAACCTGCACTTCTCTTCTTTTGTTATGAATAGATAAAAAGAATAAACATTTTAAAATGTAAACTGGATTTTCTTTCTGTATATTGAAAGTTTTTAAATAAATTCAATAAATTTGTTGCTTTGTCTAGAAAACAACACATATGGAAATGTAAAATTCTGTTACTTTATAATTCTATTATATATACTTATTTAAATAAAACTGGTTTATTATATTTTTAAACATATCGATAGGATTCAGTTGTACGTTGTCAACATGTGGATTGCCCTGATGTACACTGTCAACACCCAGCCGCTCCATTTGGCGTCTGTTGTTCGGAATGTGATCATTGTGAATTTACTCATAGATTGTACAGAAATGGTCAAGAGTTTACACATGAAGACGACCCATGCCAGATATGCAAGTGTGAGGTATAGAGATAAAATAATTATCATTTAATAATACTGATAATTAACAAATTAAGATCTGCTGAAATGGTGTTCATTATTTCAATAGAAAGAATTTAAGCCTTTGAAAGCTTTTAAATTATTTTTGAAGTGGCATATTCTAGTAATTTTATTCACTTTAAACATGCTTACTCAGATTTATAAGTGAAGTAGGAAAATTAGGTTAATTTCCATGGTATGTTCTTTTCTTTTCTTTTTATATGGCTTAAACCATGGGTTAATAGACCGCGGCTCTTCAGACTTCTGTCAAAATTGTGAATGAAAAATAACTATTATTATAAAAAGTTGTTTCTTTCTTTGTCTTTTTCTTTATAATTGTTTATTGAAAATATTACTTGTATTTGCACATGCATATAAACATCTTAAAGGCTGAGCACACTTATTTCCGTATTAAATTGTTTTCCTTTTTCCTTTTAACAGAGTTTGTTGAGATTTAGTGAAAATACACTTTGCCACAATATATATATATATATATATATATATATATATATATATATATATATATATATATATATATATATATATATATATATATATATATATATATGCACTCAGAAGAAATCGAGCTACTATCACGAAAGTTGGCAGGAATGTAATCTTCTAAGAGATATGTAAATGATTAAAATTTCGACATCAATGAGACAAGGGTAAGCGTGCAATGCGCGTGTGAGATGCGCGTTGGGGAAGTTTAAAATCATGATTGCTCGAGCCATAGAGTTATTCAAATAAATCTGTCGAATAAGATAGATGGTATTGTGACTTGAGAAGCCTCTCGAAGATGCAACGGGCGACATTACGTACAAATATAGGACTTTGAGAGAGATCGTATAGTAGGCCTCAGAGAAGCAGGTTGGTCGAACAGGCATATTGACCTCCATTTCGGTCGGAGCGTTATGGTAGTTACTAGGTGTTGTCAACTATGGATCCCCAAAGGGATAGTCTACCTTCGTGGGGGATCAGGGCGTCCTAGGAACACAAATGCGCGAGATGATCACACAATCATAACAGCGGCTACGTCTTCACAAACAACGTTGCCAAAATCAGTTCGACGCCATTTACCACCTTCCAGACACTCGACGACCCTTAAGACATCTATCACTGACTCCACGCTAAGGGCAGCGTCGATTGGATTTTAGCCGACCTCTGGCAAGCTGAAGTGTGACCGATGGAGGAGTGTGGTCTTCAGCGAGGAATCCCGATTCAGTCCCAGAGCTGATGATCTGCGCATACGCACGTAGAGGTAGTCAGATCCCTGGTGTGATCCATCATTTTTTGTCGAGTGGCATACGGCGATTACACAAGGTGTGGCAGTGTGGGGAGGGATATATTGGGACACACATGACCCCCTCTAGTCGTCCTTCAACGCACTTTGACAGACGTTACCTGGACAACATTTCAGCGCCATTTGTACTGCCAATACTATCAAGACACCCATAGGTAATTTATCTCGTCCACATACTACGTGACTTTCCCAGCATTGTCTTCAAGGATATGATATACAACTGTGTCCTTCCAGGTCACCATATCTCTCGTTAATATAGTACTTCTGAGACGTATTTGGAAGGCAACTGCAGCCGTCCCAGAATATTAGTTAATTAACTGCCCAGTTTCAAAGATTAAGGCATGATCTTCCGCAGTAGTTATAGGTGACTTCATTGATTCGATGCCACGTCGAGTTTTGGCTTGTATAGCTGCCACATGTGGATATACTATAGACGGATTTGTAACCTTTTTCATGACATATCTTCTTAACAAAACAATTTGTTCTTCTAAATTTGCAATCATTTGCTCATCTCCTCATACACTATAGACATATTAAGTTTTGTAATAGTAGCTCGTTTCCTTCTGGATGCATATTTATTTTTTGTGTGACAGAGTGTGTTAGGATTATTTCTAAAGCGGGAAAAGTCCAGTTTACAAATAAAAGTATTGCCATGAGAAATGTTTAGTTATTTGCATACGGGAGCTCTTATTAAACAGACAAAGATACGTTTAAGATCCCATCAGAAGTTATATGCTTAAGAGCTAGTAAGGTGTCTATTGAAATTACCCTAAAACAGGCGTCGGCAAACGCGGTCCAGGAACCGAATGTGGCTATTTGCATAGAGGATTGTGGCTCTTCAAAAATATATTATATATCTTCCGTGAATTATTAATAAAATTCTCTATTGAAAATTGTTTTCTTTTCTATTTTTCCTGTATAATTATCTATTCAAAAAACCTACCTGTATTTTTGCATGCATATTTAAAATTTTTAATGGCTTAAGATATTTACTGTTTTCTTTTAACATATTTGATCGAGAATCTATGAAAATATTGAAATTAGTTCTAAATCAAGAAAAGTTTAATTTATTGGCAAAAATTTTGCCATGAGTGACACTTCTGTGAGTGATATACAGCAGCGTTTATTTATTTACATACATGAGTTCGGGCTCACTCATGAATAATCAAAAGATATACTTAAAACCCCAAAAGAAAGGAATACTCTATGGCTCTTTGATACCTTAATTATTTTGTTTCACTTTCTACTTGACTCTTCTATCTCGAAAGAAAGTTTGCAGACCCCTGCCCTAAAACAAATTACACTAGTTCGAAAAAAAGAGTAGTTTACAGTTTTAAATCAAATTCCTTCCTTACCTCTTACGGTTTCATCCTTTTGAAACAGCAAATGGTAATTTGTCTCTATTTTCAAAAGTTTTCATATTCCTTTGAGATTTAAAATACACAAATATTTTCCCCGCATTGGAGATAAAGAATATCTTATGTAATTGCTTTTTAACAAAGCCGGCAATAAAGGTAGTATTTAGTTTAATTTAATCACGCTTTTTTAAATGTAAAGTTTTTTTTTCCATCTGAATAATGTGAACTTATCTTGACTTTTTATTATTATAATATATATGGGGGGGGAGTTGTGCTGCCTTAGTTTAAATTTACCACGTTCTTCTCTCTCTCTCTCTAATCATATTCATATTTTCGATTAATAATGTAATTTCAGAGACAAATTTTTATTTTCTTCTAATATGGAAAGCCCTACTTCCTTTGCTCATAGATTCGAATGACAGTTTATTCTCAGAATTTTTAACGGACTATTTACTATATATATATATATATATATATATATATATATATATATATATATATATATATATATATATATATATGTATGTATGTATTGATATATATGGGATATTATTGATTTTTTTTTATAGCATGGGAAAACCTCGTATGGAAAAAAAATTGAGAAATGAATACATGGATGTCATTCTAGATTCAAAATTGTGTGAAATACCTCAAACAACAGGATATCCTAATGCATGGTTTCCCTGAAACATGGTTCGAGAATTAAAGGCCTGTGCAATATTGCAATGTTTTAAGAGTAAAAATCAAAATTAGAGGCATTCTCGTCCAACATAGTACAAAAGTGATTTTAATTGTATGAGATATATCATTGGAAATTTCCAATTTGAGCGTGTATGTTGTATAATAATATAAAGCAAATATTAAGATGAGTATGACCGTCTTGCGATCGTCACTTCTGCCGAAAAGGTGTCACTCATGCACATGCATAAACACGGTCCTCTTAAATCTTCATTATCTTGTTTCACTGACAACCTGGATCTTCTATCGCAAAAATCTGCCGATCCCTAGCTCAAACAATGGTTTGTGAATAAATATTTTGCTAACAAATAATGAATATTAAATAAAAATGTATACAGTCGGACCGCGATTTAACGAACTTCTGTTTAACGAGTTTTGCATTTCACGCATTTTTCTCTTTCCCTGATTAAAATGAAAGCAAAATTCGTATTTAACAAATTATAAACCCCTAATTAATGAATTATTTTAACAGCTGAAAATTTCTTTTCATTAGTTTGTTTTAGAAAAAAATGGATTTTTTTTTCAAATAGCATATCCTTTTTGTCCGGAACAGAATTTTTTTTTGTGAGCAACAAACTTCAATGGGAAATGGGGAAGACCATTATTAAACTTCACAGTTGCAAATGAGTCACACATGAGTGTAACCTATCGTGTGAGTTTTGAATATGACAGAAAATTCCTTTCTTATCTCATCCCACTCCACAGCACAGTGGATATTTTAAGATTTTAACGATTTTTTTCATTATATAACGGATTGCCAATCCATGCAACTAAAGGTGAGGAAATTGTTAAAAAAAACTGTTACATTTTCTAATACTTTACATTGTTTGGAAACTGTGAAAACATACCTTATGCAACAAACAGGATATAAATGACGTAGTATTTTCCATAAAGTCGAAAAAGAACTATCTCGAGTCAGAAAAATTGTAAATCATCTATTAGACAGTATTTTAAAATTTCCTTTTATAACTCTCTCTCTCTCATGTACATAATAATTTACTAATAGTATTTTAGCTGTTAAATAAAAAGTGTGTAATTTCTAACTACGGATATTTTTTGTGTAGCTGCTTACTTTAAAATTTCCAAAAGGTAAGTGCATAAAAAAAATTTGTAATTTGTTTGGACCTCGATATAACGAATAACCTTGAAATAACGTAAAAAATGTTTTGTCCCGATGAATTCATTAAATCAGGGTCCAACTGTAATTCACTTATTTCTTTTAAAAGATAACACCAAATCAATGGCATTTTATAAATAACTGATAGAGGTATTTAAAAACATGGTCATGTTATATATAGGATCAGGGATACTTTTATTTAAACAAAAAAACAAGATTACATTTCTTTCTTAATGTAGTGCTTGTCAAATTTTTATAAATGTTTTTTCTTTCTTCTGTGACTCATATAGAATGGTACTGTGTCCTGTGAGACAATACTTTGTGATCCATTACCATGCATGCATCCTGAATCCTTGAAAGGACTATGTTGTCCTATATGTTCTCCAGATGTGAAATGTCATCAAAATGGGAAAACTTACGACGCTTGGGAAAACTTTCTTGATCCTGATAATCCTTGTAGTGAGTGTGTGTGTGTAGATGGGATGATTAGCTGTCACCCAGTCCTTTGCTTAAACACAGAATGCCCGAATCCACAATTGGGACACTGCTGTGAATCATGCGATGGTAAATATCATTTTAATACATAATTTTTTTATACATAGAAGTATTTATTTCAGAAATAATGTTTATTTATCTTTCGAAATTGTTTCCATTATTTCGTTATTCTTATAGGAAATGTGATGTGTCATAATTCTGAAATCCCCAATTTCTGAAGTATATTAATTTGTAAAATGAACATCACAAAACCGAAGTTATTCTATACGAAAGACTTGTAATTTACAAGCCGATATTTATATCTTATGTTAAAATTCTTTAACTAATTTTGAATAGTATCTATGAATTATATATATATATATATATATATATATATATATATATATATATATATACTAACTCTTTTCTAAAAAAGTAGTCATAGAAAGAATTAACCATAAATTTTCAATAGAATAAACATCTTCTCATTACATATACTCCTGCTTTAAGCTTTGTAAGCATAAAAAAAAAAAGAAATGAAAATTACTATCGAGAATTAGACTAATTCTTATAATGGAATTTAATTTATCTTACATGTTGATATATTCTTCCCTTTTTTTCCCCAATGATCCACAAACAAGTTTCTCAACATTATTTATACTGTACTTCTATTATTTCTGGTTAGCAGAATAACTTTTTAGAAAAGTGTTTTGTCTGATGAATTGAAGAAAATTGGTTTTTGTCTCATAATGTCCCATGTGAGCACATTGCTATTAAAAACATCCAATTAGTTTTTTGTGGTTCAAAATATGTTTTAATAAACGAATTATACTGAATAATAAATAAATTTTTATTTCCTTTTGATTTTCATAGGTTGCTCATATGGGGAGAAGAACTATATCAATCATGTTACTTTTAGCGATCCTTTAAATTCATGTCGTACTTGTCAATGTGAAAAAGGGGCGGTTTCATGTCAGCATAATCCTTGTGGTCCAATAGAATGTGAAAATCCGATTTATTCTGAAGGAGAATGCTGCCCTGTCTGTAGAGGTAGTTGCATTGAGTTGCTTCTTAAGAAAGTTCTTTTTAGTACTAAATTATGACATTACTATATTCTATACTACATTACATTAAAAATAAATAAATTTCAATAAGAAAACATTGTTATCCATTTTAAAACTATCATTGTCACATCTTTGAAGTTAATTGAAGAAGTAAATTTTATAATTTCTAAAGAAAAGATATAGTGAATTTTTAAAGTGTGTGGTATGTGCTTTAAGCATTTTATCCTGCTTTCATTTCTTCAAAAGTTTACTCACAAAAATGTTTCTTCACAATAATTACTATTCACCTGATCCTGATAATAATTCAATAGTATTCTAAATTTTTATTTAAATTTATAATTATTAAAAGAAAAAAATACAATCAAAAACAGATGTGAAAAGGGAAAGGTGAACAAAGAAGTCCTTATGCTTTTCTGCTCATCGTTTCTTTCTTTTATATTTCATACCAATGTTAAATACGAGTTTTTTAAGGCTTCTCTCTATAAATTTCACTCTTAGAGCTTTTGGTGTATATACACTCAATGCCATAAAAATTTGTACACCAAGAAAGAATTGTCAGAATCAAATGAAATTTTACTTACGTAAGTACAAAGTTAATGTAAGTGAGTAATTACAAAACCAAAGCGAAATGATAATTTATTGTGGAAAAAATTGCACATGAATGGAGGTTTTGGTATCCTGTTGGTCCACACCTCTTGCATTATTGTATCAAGTGATAGGATCAAGCATTGAGGTATAAAAGTCCCGCATGATGTCCTGCGACATCTCGTTCTATAGTTGCTGTAAACGCTCCCATAATTCGACCAAACTCGTAGGATGCCCAACTTGCCGTCTTAAAGGATCCCAGATATGCTCGATCAGTGACAAATTCGGAGATGGCGCAGGTCAAAGAAGGATGGAAATGTGGTGGCGGCAGTCCTGTGAAGCCCTTGATGTGTATGAGCGAGTAGTGTCTTGTTGAAAAATGTCTCCTGGGGGTCATTCCATGAGTGGAAACACATGTGGTTTAAGAATGTCACGAACGTACTTCTGCCCTGTCATGGTGCCGTGGATCAATATTAGGGATGTACGTGTGTCGTATGCGATGACACCCGATACCATAAAACTAGTTGAAGGAGTGTGTCACTCTGAAGTGAAGGCAGGATTAAGACGTTTACTACGGAGCCTCCACACACGTACACGGTTGTCATCACTGCCAAAAACTTAATCTGGATTTTTCGCTGAAGACGACCTCATTCCATTCGGTTTCAGTCCAATCCCTTCGGGCAGGTAACTACTCCAAACGGAGGTGACAGTGAGTGGTTGTCAATGGCAATAAACATAATGGCCACTGCGATAGCAAGTCGAGCTACGTGTGATGTTACGGACTGACACAAAGGCCCGTAGTGTAGATGCTGCCTGTGTATGGATTTTGGACAACGAAACAGTTGGAGCTATGCTTGCGTGTCGTGGTATGTGATGGTCTTCTCGACTATCATCCTGAGCTTGGTCGCCATGTAACAGATCTCTCGCTTGACCATTTGTCCCAACATCCCCTTACAGTAAAATCAGAACGGCCTAGGAGGCGAAAACTCACCGAGCTGAAAACCCGGTTTTCATCATCTCTATGAATCTTACCCTCTCGAACCCCAACAGCTGTTCGTATTGTCTCCGATGGTAGCGTAATGGCATCTCTAGTTAAAAGGCGCCACTCTGCAGCAAATTAAATACATGCAAACATGCTCTGCTGACCTGTTTTATAATCCAAGGAGAACGAAGCTCAACGCCTTCTGGTGGCATTACGTAATGCGTAATCAGGCTACATTTCTAATCATTTACATATCTGCTTGACTCGTACCTACATGCCAAGTTTCGTTACAATCCCACTCTTACTTCTCAGTGCGCAGATTTTTATGGCAATGAGTGTATATTTCGCCTTCCCCCTGCTTTTTCATAACCAAAATACCACCTGTTTTAAAAAGTTTAGGGACTGAAATATATTCTCTAAATTTGGAAAATGGATTGTTTCATTGATGCCTAATGAAGGTTTTTGAATTGTATTAATTATATATACAGGGTGTTTCAGCTAAGATGTTACAAACTTCTAGGAGAGGTAGGGGACAACAAGACGACTCGAAGTATATAGGCAATGCTGGGTCGGAAATGCTTTCCTAAGGCTCCACGCGCCGACAAAATTTAGGGTGCAAAACTTCAACTGGTCTTAAAAACGGGAAAAATTGTCGAAACGCTTTGGGATTTGGTCGAAATTATTGTTATTATTTATTATTTCATAAAAAAATTCTGAGCAATATTGCTGCTAAAACATCGCTAGAGGGCGCTTTAGACTTTGGAACGCTAGGAAAAAAAAAAAATTTCAATATTTTTTAAGTTTTTTGATGGCTTTCATAAGTTAAAACTTTAACTTGAATTTTGATACCAGATTTGGTATCCTCCGGGAAAATTGATGTAAAAAATCGAACATTGTTCAGGATACTTAAAGCACAAATGGTGCTAAAAACGAGCAAAATGTTGGATTTCGGTGTGGTTTGCGCGAAAAGCATTCCCTTGCTGACTAATTTGTTCAAAACAAATTTTGACATTGTTGCCAAATTTAAAACCAGAGGTGCTTCAGACAAGTAAAAGGCATTTCCGATCGACCTTTCTATGTAATTCCGAGTCATCTAGGTGTACTCTTCCACCAACGAGGTCGAGTACACCTAGACGACTCGGAATAACATAAAAAAGGTGGTCCGAAAATGCCTTCCTGAAGCAGTAATACCATCGAAAGCCTGATACGTAGACCAGGAATTGCAAGTGTCGTGGCAGTGAATAAAGCGAGAAGGGTTCTCAGCGAAAATTTTAGCGAGAGAGTGTTAAAGGCAGAATATGCAAAATTCCCCGTTGCGAGTTGAATTAGCCGCCAGAAGGGACAGAACGATAAGAAGGAGTCCGCTGGAAGGAAGCTTTATTTCCATCGCACACAGACTGGCTGTTCGATGACAGAGTACACGAACGCAGAGAAAGCAGATATGATTCTGGCGCACGGGGCCACAGATTACAACGGTCGAGCCACTCAGAGGTTGTACGCCGAAAAGCATCCTGTCAGGCGGACTCCTGCTCATACCATGTTTGCTCGCCTACACCAGCAATTATGTGGGACCGGTTCATTCCAGAAGGCAGCACGTACCGAATTGAACGAGGAAATTGTACTAGATATGGTAGAGACCACTCCCAGTTTAAGTACACGAGGTATCGCTAATGAAATCGGGATTTCATACAGTAGCGTTTGAGGATTCTCGATGATAGTGCCCTGCATCCATTTCACTACCAGTACGTCCAGTCACTAAAAGAATGTGACTTTGCACCTCGTCAGGCCTTTCCACAGTGGTACTTGCAGTAACGAATTGCAAATCCCTTTTTTGAAGCATCCGTGTTGTTCACAGATGAGGCGTCTTTTTCGAGAGAGGGTATTTTCAACACCCATAACAGCCATTCGTAGGCAGCAGCGAACCCACATGTAACACGTACTCGGGCTGCACAGGATCGTTTCCTGGTTAACGTATGGGCTGACATTCTAGGGGATCATCTAATAGGACCCTACATTCTGCCTGGTCACCTGACTGGTCCACGCTACCTGATATTCTTGGAACAAGTTTTGCCAAAGTTATTGGACAGAGCACACGTTACCGCTGCGACTCGAACTTCCATGTGGTTCCAGCAAGATGGAGCCCCCGCACATTTCAGTATTTCTGTTCGGAATCACTTGGATGCAGTATGTGGTGAACGATGGATTGGCCGTGGAGGTCCAGTGCATTGATTTCTCCGATCGCCAGACCTTTCCTGTCTGGATTATTTCTTCTGGGGGCAAATGAAATCGTTGGTGTACGAAACACCTGTAAACAGCGCCAAGGAACTTGTAGCACGCATCAGTGCGGCAGCCGGGGAAATACGAAACACTCCAGAAATGTTATCGAATGTTCGACGCTCCATGAAGCGAAGATGTGAAGCCTGCATCACATGCGACGGGCATCAGTTCGAACACCTCCTTTGACAGCAGTTTTTCCTTCTTTTCTTTACTTTTTCTTTTATGATTATGCATAGCAGTTAGTAAACAGCTTTTTTCCTCCTATTTTGAATCTTTCCTTGTGTTTTACTTCTTGTAATTTGGTACTTGTGTTTTTTACCCTCTTTTACTAAAATTTTTTGCTATAAAATTACTTTTTGCAACACAGACCAACTTGAATCTCATTTAGGAGGAAAAATTGCTAGTAATTATTCGGCTTACAACCAACCACAAAATTATCCAAATGAGTTTCCAAGTTGCAATGTCTGAAAGCGCCCTCTGGCTTTGATTAATGGCTACCAAGTCAAAATTTATTTTGAACAAATTAGTCGTAACGGAATGCTTTTCGTGCAAACCGCACCGAAATCCAACATTTTGCTCGTTTTTAGCACCGTTTGTGCTTTAAGTGCCCTGAACAATGTTCGATTTTTACATCAATTTTCCCCGGAGGATACCAAATCTGGTATCAAAATTCAAGTTAAAGTTTCAACTTATGAAAGCCATCAAAAAACTTTAAAAATATTGAAAATTTTTTTTTTTCCTAGCGTTCCAAAGTCTAAAGCGCCCTCTAGCGATGCTTTAGCAGCAATATTGTTCAGAATTTTTTTTATGAAATAATAAATAATAACAATAATTTTGACCAAAACCCAAAGCATTTCGATAATTTTTCCCGTTTTTAAGACCAGTTGAAATTTTGCACCCTAAATTTTGTCGGTGCGTGGAGCCTTAGGAAAGCATTTCCGACCCAGCATTGCCTATATACTTCGAGTCGTCTTGTTGTCCCCTACCTCTCCTAGAAGTTTGTAACATCTTAGCTGAAACACCCTGTATATATATATATATATATATATATATATATATATATATATATAAACGATAAGTAATATAATTTCTTGTCAACACATTAGTTTCAGTATTGATATTTTCTTTTTTTCTATTTTTCATCAAAACCATACACAAAAATTCTTAAAGATCATCTGAAAATCTGACTGTGGGAATTTTTAAGTCAAACTAGTATATTATGTTCGAGTAAGTGAGTGAGTGAATATTAACGTCGCACTGCTAAGCTACACGGGGGCTTTTGGAATATTATGTTCGAAATTCTCTGTTAAATAAAATAGATGTATTCGAAAGTAATAATGAAATTTATCTAAATTGTATTTATTTTAACACTTAATTCAGTTATTATATAAATGATCTCATAATGTCTGTCTCATGGAGATGAATGCAATAGGGTATTGACTTCCATCAAGTCTTTTTTGTTTTACAATTGTTTCAATGGTTTCTTTAGATACATCTACATAGACACGGCAAGGGTAATTTGGATTGAATACAGCCAATCCAGGTTTTGAAATTAAACTATCCTGATGTTTTTGAAAAGATGGTTAACATTCTAGGTTCCAAAAAATTACATTTTAGGATTTCTTTAAAGATTTTTTAGAGGAGAGTTCTCTTATTTTTGAATACTGAGAAATAAATTTAGGATCAGCATATTTATACTACCAAAAGGAGAGAACATTTTAAATTCTTTACATTTCTTGGAGTCAATAATTTTTTAATGGTTTCTACGTTAGTATTATTTAGCTATATGATAATCATTTTATTTCATATCTCATTAAATCAACCGTGTCTTGTTCAAATTTATGCACTTTGAGAATTTTAATTTAATATAATCACTTTTCACAAACTTTAGAAGTATCCACTAAAAGTTTAGAATGTTCTCCCACACATTCTAAAAATACAGTAATATCATCAAAGTACTTTAGTACAAACTACTTCAATACAGTTAGAATTTGTTTAATAGCTCTTTGAAGTATAGTATATCTCCAAAGATCAAGGGATTAAATGGAAAGGATAGTACTTTGATGTGAATGCAAATGTTTCAGATGTTTTCATCTAATCAAATGTGCCTATATATTCTGAACAGAAATCTGAAGTTACTTTGATGTGGATGCATATGTTACAGATTAGTTTCCTCTAATTAAATATGCCTATATATTCTGAACAGGTATTTGAAGTTCAGAACACTGTGTGTGTGTGTTGCGGGGGTTCATCTATTTATTACTACTTTAATTAGTGGAATTGGTTCTGCATCCAATTTTGTGATAGCACTGAGTTTCCTAAAATGGCAACCCTTCATCTAGCTGAGAGAAAAATAACGTAACCCAATCACATGAGATTTCTCCACAGCACTTAAGTGAAGTTAGTGTCGTTGCGTTCACTTAATTTTCTTGTCTTCAGAGATAGATCTAAATTTAAAAAACATATAATTCACTCACTGGCTTTTAACTTTGATGGTTTAACAGTACCATTTAAACTTTTCAGTTTACAATCGTACCACTCTCAGTTGTACAAATGAATGCTAACATGATTTAATTTGGGATTGGGATGCATAGCTATTTGAATTTTTACTAATTCAGCCTGTTTGACTTAATGTTGAATTGATTTGACTAATTAATTTGATTTAATCTTAAATAGTTTGGGCTTTTGCCATAAAAAGAAACTGAATCAGGTTTGGAATTATAAGGCTGGATCATTTTTGCTGAGAAAATATTATAGCTGTTGTGTGGATATGTAGAGCAGAAAAACAAAGATCAAATGGAAAGTAGAATTTTTATTAAATTATAACTATACATTCCCACACACACACAAATATATACATATACTGGGAAAGAAGAAAGTGTGAAAATCCCCTACTGTGTCTATTAGTCTTCTTTAAAAAATATATTCCTATTATTTATATTTATCGAATTTTTATTTTTTAATGATTTTTGATTTTCCACACCAAGTTTTTATTCTCAATATTTTAGCTGATTCCAAATAAGTAGTTTTTCTTTAAAAAACCCTTTCTAGAATGCGATTATAAAGGGAAATTGTACAGAGATGGAGGAAGCTTTCGAGATCCTGATGATGATTGCAGTGAATGCTTTTGTCGTTATCCTGAAGTCATCTGTCAAAAGCAAAGCTGCTCAGATGGTGGCTGCATTGACTTTATGAATACAGGTTGCAATGGAATGAGCTCAGGTATTTATGTTTTTAATAAAGGCATTGTTTTTATTTTACTGAGAAAGCGTGTACGAAAACCATAGAGAGAAATTACATTTTTACTTTATATAATTGTAGTTCTTATTGTCTTTTTCACACTGTGTGGAGTTGACGTAAATTTCTAAAAGAGTGCAAAATTTATCTATCTACAAATATAGTAAGGCATTAAGAGATCGTAACTAGGAAAATGAAAATTATAATGGGAATGATGGTATTCTCTATCCTATATATAAAATATGTTTTTTATTTTCAAAATAAAGTGTTCATTTCGTTTCTAAATGTAACAGAAAGTTTATTTATCACTGACACCGTAAATACGGAACTAATTATTGCATTCTACCTTAAATAAAATGATTTCTGTTCTTTTGTGGGAAGCTAAATATAGCATATTTTTGGGGATTCTGCAGTTCAAAAGTGCATATTTTTATGTGTTAATAATGATGTTAAGACTTATATTTATTTAAATTCTGTTATTACTTCTTTTTTGCAGATTGTAATTTCTACGATGAAATGCACGACTCAGGAACAGTATTTACCCATCCAGAAAATCCCTGTGAAGTTTGTAGCTGTCTGGTAAAATATTAATTTATGTTCTTTACTTACAATTGCCAAATGCATCTTTTTTCGCTAATCTTATGAAAATCTTTTAATCTTATATCTCATTATCACCGTTCCCAAATTTCCTGAAATTCAAGTTGCTTTATATATTTAACTTACCGAAATGATAATTTTGTGTCTCATTTAATATTTTATTTAAAACATATTTTTCATTTATTTTCTTTCAGAATGGAATGGTTACTTGCTTCGAGGAACATTGTCCTGTCGTTCGATGTTCACACCCTGTACAAACCAATTGCTGTTCAGTTTGCACTGAAGGGTGCCTATTCCTTGGGTCTGTTTACAAAGAATGGCATGTATTTTCAGATCCAAATAACTCTTGCCAAGAGTGTGTTTGTGAAAATGGAAACGTAACTTGCTCACGTATGCAATGCCCATTGGCAAATTGTAGGCATCCCTCAATTGATGGTTGTTGTCCAACATGCAAAGGTCCATAAGAAATTTTCTACATTCATTTTTTTTTCACCGTAATACTTAAAAAAGATTTGCGCAATTTTGTAATAGTGCACATTTTTGATTTCACGTCTTTTATTTACAAGTTATGCATGCTTACAAAAACCAATTCATGAGAGAGGGTATGAATTGCTTTACAGAATCGTTACATATGCAAAAGCATTACTCGATTTTTGAACTGATAACTTCTATTGGCGCGTTTTGCTAGAGAGTGAACTTCACTGAACGTCACGCTCGGGAATGTAACGCTAATTCGGCTTTTTTCGGCTTCAGTCGGACATCACACCTCTAAAAGGGAAAGGAGGGACGTCCCCTCCCCGCCACTCTAAACCGCGCTTTGTTTGTCCCCCCCCCCCTCCGCGCCACCTCTTTCTACTAAAATGAATGCGGGATTAATTCTAATTCCAGTTGAAGCATGAAAATGAAACGTAATATTTTTAAAAAATAGGCTTAGAGAGAAAGAGAAATCTTACACTAGAGTTAAACATAAAATGTAGAAAAAGGACAAATTTTTATACAACTAAGTAAATAGTATAATTATCATTAGCACTATTTCTGTGATCGAAGAATAAAAATATTTTTTTAAGCGAATCGGAATAACAATGAAAAAATTGCTCTGTTAATCACATTACTTAAATATACTTTGATTCTAAAAAGAAAATTAAAACAAAAATTTAAAATAACAAAATAAAGTATACAGGTATTAAGAAAAAGTTAAATTAAATAATTTAAATACAAGGAAACAAAATATAGTTAAGAAGTCTTTCCTTGCAGCAGCACCGGATATATTTGTACAAAACTGCTATACAATGACAAAAGACCTAGTATAAGCCAGAGATTATGTGATATAAATCTTCTGATTAAATCCCTTTTTAAAGGTTTTGACCTAGATTCCTCTCTTCCCAATCAACTACCTGTCTTACTATCCCTTTCCTTAAAATAATTCATGGATAGAATTGAATATGATTAAATTGCAACCAAAATTCACAAAGCCGGATCGGGTCTTCTGAACAAATTGTTATGATTTTAAGTAGGAATTTAAAAGTAGATTTTTCAAAAGAAAAGTCAAAAACTTTAGTTGATTTTTTTAAAATCAAAATTCAATTTAATTATGTCAAATGATCGAAATGAAGCACGAGGATGTACAGAACAACACTTGACGGAGTTTTTTTATAGATATTTAAATAAAATTTTGATTCTAAAGTATTTATAACCTATTTCAGCTACCATAAATCTATTGTTTCCTGTTTAGTATACAATTAATTCCCAAATATGATTGTATACTTCGCACAAAAATATTACTTTATGAGTACAGATATATGAATAAATAATTTTACAGGACAATATTAATATATCCTTTTGTTTTTTATTCACCTTACTAATTCCTGAAATAACATTACAAAATTTGAAGTTATCACTTCTATCGTGCGGTCATAAGCACACACTTTTTTTAAATATTTGAGATTCGTGAACTAAAATATTTATCATTCAGTTTTATTATATTTTTACCGTAATTATGTTATGTGGACAGTTATTATGTATTAAAAAATAGCCTATATATTTATATTATTTACTGTATGTATATGTATATATGCCACACACATAATTTCTTTATTTTTGAAATTTTCGTGATGGATTTGTGGTATCTATGACATATAAAATTTTTTTACTTGATATTTTTGTGATAGAATGATTTATACTTTAATAATAATTATACTTAACATTCCTTTATACATTTTTATTGAATTTTGTTGAGGTAACTTCTTTCTTCAGCGGGAGCCCGCGTCGTTTTTTTAGGTCGGCTTTTTACACTTATCTAGTAATTGGGGAGAGATATAGATAAGAAAAAAAATTCCATTTTATAAATTTTAACAAGATCCTTACTGTGTTTAACAGGACCAGATTGGTTTCTCATATACTTTACCATTATGTACTTAAAAATTTTTTTTTTTATAACTTAAATTCATATTATTTTTTCATTTCTTGAAGGATGTATATTTGTAGAATAAAATAGCAACATATCACTTGATTTTACTGTAATTTAAAATATGAAATTAATTTTTTATGTGATATGTGTTTCATGGATTTTCTAAATATGTACTTAATCTTTGCAAAGCTTTTTGAAGCATACTTTTTAAAGAATTTCCTTGGTTACATTTTATTAGAATTTTTTTTCTAATTTTATTATTTTTCTTTTGATACAAAATGATTCCTAAAATAGATTGCATCTTCAACAACGAGCGCATTCTCAATAGACAAACCGTTTCTCCGGATAGTGTGGATAAATGTGAACTCTGCATTTGTATAAATGGAAATGTGGAATGCAAACCTAAGCCTTGTGCTTCTATTCATTGTTCAAATCCAATAATTAAGGATTGTTGCCCAACATGTGAATTAGGTAAGTGCAAATTTTAAGACATTTTTATTTCGGGAGGAATTATTTTTAAGAAAATGTTACAATCACCTTTCTATAATATGACTGTATCAGTGACTGAAGTCCAATTCTTGTGCTTCAATTCTGAAGTTACATTGTCCCTTCAGATCTGTGTGTATTTTTCAATAATTTGTCATTAAAATTAAAATTTGTACTGAGTGATTCGAAGGTACTTGAGTTTTTACAATATGTGCCGAGAATTACGTTTTTGTCTTCCATAATTAAAGAATTGATTATTCATAGCTTAACAATTCTTGTTAATTATGTAAAGTTAATGTCATATATAATAATAATTACTATATAATAATAGTAATATTAATAATTAACTTTATATAAGTGAACTTCGTACTTAAGACGAAAAAGCAGCGGTATAATCTAAATGTAGATACCTAAGTCCTAGGGTTACCTCGTTGATTTTTCAATATAACTAATATAGAACTAATTCGTTGCAGTTAATTGTAAAAACTCTTTGATATATTCTGAAATGACCTGACATGATCTTCCATACACTGTTTTATATATAAGGATAAATGTTATTTGAAATTTTAATTTTATTCAACTTTAATAGGATGCCTTTTCCACAACAAGACTTACAAGCTAGGTGAAGAAATTATTAGATCAGAAGACTCTTGTGAGGTTTGTACTTGTGAAGACGGAAGTATGCAATGCATACAAAGACAATGCACTGAAACAGACTGTTCAAATCCAGTTATTATTGATTGTTGTCCAACATGTAATTCAGGTATATATTTTTCTTCGTAATTTATTGAAATTCAGTTCACTGTTTATTAAAAAATTTTAACATATTCTTAATTTGAAAATTGAAATTAAAAATTGAGAAGTAAAGGATTTAAAAGTTCGTCTAAATAACTTAATGACAAAAATTTAACACATAAAGTATAGCAATATTAATTTTGAATGATAATTTATGGTAATTTCTTTGAATACCACGGAGAGAATACTTTGCTCCTCTATTTTTTCTTCTATTTCTCTTATTGAAGTAAATAATTGTTAACAGCATATTTAAATATTTTTAAAAATTAGGATGCATGTTTGAGGATCAGTTTTATGAAAAGGGCTCCATAATAGACTATCCCAATCGACCCTGTGTTATATGCACATGTTTAGACGGAAATGTGCAATGTAACCCTAAACCCTGTAATCCTGTACATTGCTCCCATCCTGTTGTGAAAAATTGCTGTCCAACATGCGATTCAGGTAAGAAGCAATATCTTATTGATATCTTATTGATATATACACTGGCCTCCAAAAGTTAAGGAACAAAAGGTTTTTTGAGCCTTATTTGCAAATGAATGAATGTAGAAACACCAAATTTGGATGACATGTGCACAAAACAGTATTGACTGCAAGATAGAAGTTTACATAACAGAAATTAAAAAAAAAATGATTTACAACAAAAAAAGACAATCTTGTTGGAAAAGTCCATTCTTGGAAAAAATAATAATCGCAGTTTAAGGCGGTAAAATGTCATAGAAACATAACAAAAATGGGTTTTAATAAGGGATATGCCCACCCCTAGCTTGAATGCATTGGCGGCATCTAATTTCCATGCTGTCAATTAAGTTGTCGGTTACCGAAATGGGAAGCGAAGACCAGACAAGGAGTAAGCTTTGTTCCAGCTCTCCTAAAGACATTGGAGTAGGGTTTAAAGCAGCAAACCTGTCTACCAAGATAGTCCCAAAGATGCTCTATCGGATTTAAGTCTGGAGATCGAGCAGGCCATTCCATTCGCTCCAAACCAAGACCCCCAAGGTATTCTTCAACAATTACAGCTCGGTGAGGTCGTGCATTATCCTCCATCAGAATGAAGTCATTGCCAATTGCCCCAGCATACGGACGCAATATGGATCAAGGATATCATCCCGATATCTCACACCAGTCCGAGTTCCTCCCTGGAACACATGCAGGTCAGTGTGACCACCGAGTGAGATCCCTGCCCAAACCATTATCCCACCACCTTGATAATTGTGTCTTTCAACAGTGTTGGATTGATGATATCTGCTGCTTCGTTCCCTCCAGATGAGCAGATGTCCTGAATCGCTCTCCAGAGTGAATCTGAACTCGTCTGTAAAGAGTACAGAAGCCCATCGCTGTCTGGTCCAGGAAAGGTGTTAACTTGCCCAAGATAAGCGGGCCCTTCTCTGTCGGCTGTTGAGGGGTACACACACAACTGGTTGCCTGGCATAGAGACCTGAATTGTGAAGACGCCTTCGCACGTACTAGCGGATATTCTTCACCCTGGTGCTACAGAGTGGTCTGCAAAAAGTTTCGGCTCAGAAATCCTTCTTCTCCTTCGGGTCAAAAGGGCGATAAAACGATCTCCTGCAGGTGTTGTAGCTCGTGGTCGGCCTGGAACATGTCTTCTAGACACAGATGCTTTGGTTTGATATTGATTCCAGAGACGGTGGACCACACAACGAGACACATTAAGATGCCTAGCAGCATCAGCCTGTAACAAACCCATTTCCATCCATCCGATCACCCTCCAACTCAACGAATAGGGCAAACGGCTTCTCTCAGAAATTGTGAGATCCCACTGCCTATTGTCAACAAATCTGCTAACAAAAATTGTAAATCCACAAAAGTTACACGCGTAATTATGGAAGCCTGATATATGCATAGTTTTCTCTCTTCATATATCTGTTCTTTCCTATTAAAAAAAGTGATAGCTATTGTTTTTCCATAAATTTGTATAAAGTTCATTTTTATCATTTATATAAACTATAAATTCTATTGTTACTGTCATTTTTTTTACGGTGAGCTTCAAAAAACATGTTGTTCCTTAATTTTTGGAGGTCGGTGTATTAGTTACGGAGCAATAATTTTGTGTATGGGTTCACTTAATAAATTCTTTTTCTTCCGTAGGCTGTTTGTACGATAGAAAAATATTTTACAACGGAGAAATATTTAATGACACAAACCAGCCTTGTCAAATTTGCAGTTGCATGAATGGAGGTGTAGAATGCAAACAAAAACAATGCGCCATTGCTTATTGTTCAAATCCGGTTGTGGAGGATTGCTGTCCAGTGTGTGATTTGGGTAAGAGTGTATAAAATTTTCTTAAGTTGTATCTAAATAACACTTTACTTTATAGTCTTCAGTTTTTACAGAAAATTTAGTCTTTAATTGCAACTTTAAGGCTATCTTTACCAAATATTCGAGAGCCTGAACTAAACGCGAAGCACATTTTCAGACAGAAACATACCTCAATTTTCATGAAAACTTTCAACATTATAATTTATGCATCTGTTTATAGAGAGTATAATATTTTAAAAATTTCAAAATATTCTATAAATAATTAGTTTTAAATGTAAAAAGTTATCTCATTTAACATTACGGTGTAGGAAAAAGAATTACGAAGCACATTTTTTACCAGAAAAAAAAATGGTTGACTCAGATAAAAATGAGTAGTATCATGAAATATGATACTCTGTATAGGATTGTGAAGCCAGAATATAAAATTAATGTTTTAACACTTTTTTAACCCTAAAATATCTTCTAAATCTGGGCCCTATTCTTTAACTTTATACCGAAGACAGACTTAAAGTATGAGCGGATAAGATTAACAAAACAGCAATTTGATTTGAAAAAAAAAGAACGAGCCTTACAATAGTCGTACATGATGTATAACATCTGACATGTGACGGGCTTACGCGTCTTTTCTTTAACATGTCATTTGCGTTCTTTGGGGCCAGAATTAATGGGAACTCTTTTCCAACCAAATCCAAGAAGTGAAGCGTGAAGGAAAGATGTAAATTAGGAAGCTTTTAACTATCAGAAGTTAGAGTAAGCGGGGAGGCAATTTGAGGAATGTAAAGATAATCCGTGGTTTAAGCGTGAGGATGTTTTGGAAAACGTTAAGTGACAGTAAACAGATATTATACGTGATAGAGATCCCTAAAGTCAAGGTGTGTACCGTTGCACTCGAGTAAATACGCAACTTCATCTAGGATTATTGTGATCGCTACTTCAGACTACATTAAAGGTAGGAGCGATTATTTAATATTCGGATCTGTGATAGTCTAGGAATAGAGCTTAGGCGAATTACACTCATGTCCATAAATTAAGGATAATTCAGAATCACACAAAAATTTAACTCTAAAATAAAAATTTCACCTGTAGAATTATCACACACATCTTGAAGAAGAATAGGCAAATTACAGGAAACAACCAGAGGGCGCGGATAGTACGTCACAATGACGAGAGTGTAAGAGAAGGGTATATAAGGAATGGTGGCAAAGAAGTAAAATTGTTCACAAGCGCTTTAAAAGCCTTTCAGTGCAATAACCGCACAGTTATGGCACAAAGGAAGCATTTGGATGATTTTTTACGTGGTAGAATTATTGGACGACTGGAATGTGGACGTACCCAGCTGGAAGTATTCGAGGAACTTGGAATCACCCAGAGTATCATCTCCAGGCTTTGGCAACGATTCCAAGATGATGGTAATGTGAGTAGATGTTACAGCACAGGTCTCCCCCGAGTTACAACGCCGAATGAGGACCGGTATATATATTTGGCAGTTACTGCCAAAAGAAACAGACGGAGCACAGCATCAGACCTGTCTCGTAAGCTCTCTTCAGCTACCGGTACGACAGTTTCAAGGCAGATCGTGTACAGATGCTTAGGGCACATTGGTCTCTATGCTCGTAGGCCTGTCAGATGTGTTCCACTTACCGCAAATCACTGTCACCTGCGATTAACCTGGAGTAGAGAGCATGCATTGTGGACACCACAACAGTGGTTTTGTGTGATGTTTTTCGACGAGTCCAGGTTTAGTTTGCAGTCTGATTCTCGCCGGACTTTAATATGGAGAGCGTCAGTTACCCGTTACCACCAAGAGAACACCATTGAACGACACTGTTACGGTGGTGCTGGATGGCTCGTTTGGGGAGGAATTAGTCTTGGTTCCAGAACTGACCTGCATGTTCAGAGTGTAACGAGGACTGGCCACATCTATCGGGATGTCATTTTGGAACAACATGTACGGTTGTTTCGGGGCGCCATGGGTGCTGAATTTCTGTTTATGGATGACAACGCCCTTCCTCACTGTGCAAACATTGTAGACGAATGCCTTGAATTGGAGGATATCACCCGTATGGATTGGCCAGCATACTCACCGGACTTGATTCCAATAGAGCATGTGTGGGATATGCTTGGCCGACGAATTGCAGCCCGTCAACCCCCTCTCGCCTGTCTATCGGAACTTTGGAGGGCATTGCTTGATGAGTGGTGTAATATTCCCCAAGATCAGATTGATAATTTGATACTCAGCATGCCTAGGCGTTGTAAGGCATGTATTGCATCGTCCGGGAGACATACTCCGTATTAACCATCATACTAACCATGTTATACTGTTTTTTGTAAATAGGTTCTTTTTGAAATTTGCTCCAGGGAGTAAAAATCACAATTTTTATTAATTATGTCAAACATATAGCATCTTTTTTTGCTCTTTACCTTTTGTTTAATAAATAGACTTTACAAATAAGTCAAATTTGTTTTGCTTCTGTCTCTTTCTTTGCCTGAACTTCATTATTCTTAATTTATGGACCTGAGTGTAGTATTGATAGAGGTCCGGGTTACATTAGTTCAATATTATTATATATTCTGTGTTTAGCCACTGTAGATTCTCTCACTTATATTATTATTATCAAATTTGTTTAAAGTTTAAGTGAAAGATCTTAATAAAGACACATTAAGATCATGGCTGCTTCTAGTTCTTCCGTTAATCCTACACCTCTAGCTCACGCTAATGATCAAGGAGAAGGGCACGCGAGGGGGACGTCCTCACAATGTTATCGTGGTAAATATGCAATAGTAACTTAAATCCTGAAAAAAATGAATCAAGTATGATTGGGAATAATTTTCTATGGAATAATTATATATTTGATGAAAGTTGTATGTATTTAACACAAGGAGTATAAAATGCAGTTTTTTTATCAAAAACATTTATTCTTGTTCGATTTGGGGAAGAGTGGATACAATAGGCTTGAAAATGGACAAACAGGGATTTCGGTGGTCATATATATATTTCTCCGAATCAAACGGTTAAAAAAATTAAAGATTTCGTGCATTTCGTACTTTTACCATATCCCGAAGATGGTTCTGCTCTTTTAAAATATTTGATTAGCTCACGCAATTATTACTTTTCTTTTATTTATTAATATATATTCTAATTATTTTGAGGAAAATTTTGGTATTTAATATTTATTTGCTCTTTTTGTTTCTGTTTATTATATATTCATTTTTAAAATTAGTAAGCACTGACAAATTTGCTATCATTGACTTTGAAATGATTGGTACGGCAGGCATCAAGTGTTTTGTGAATTCCCCAAGAAACATAAATTTTTAGAATTTAAATAGGACATTCCCAGTAAGCACGAGTCATAAGCTCGTGCTGATTAGTTTGCTCTTTCTGCACGCTGCCCATTTCTACCATCCATTGAATGATTTAGTGACATCTTCGGGTTGGCGCACGGCTGAATGTTTGCGGTGGAGCTGATGTTCGGGGAAGATTATCTAATTTAATTATTCAGAGGGGAGCGTGTTTCCCTAAGGCGCATGGATTAGCGCGAAGGGAGGCTTGAAAAGTTGGATCAAAATGTCATTTTCTAATCATAGCATATAGAAATAATTAATATATATCCATAAATAAATTTTATGTGGAATAAAATCACATTTTTTTATTTCCCTATCTCCTTTTAACTTCGATATAAATATTGTTAAGTTGGAAACCAATTGTTTCTAGAATTGGATGACGCTACTGAAAATGCGATAGGTTTGGATTGTTTTTTTAGAGATACAAAGTAACATAAAGCACGGAAACCACAGTTTTAGAAGAAGTAAAAATAGTAAAATATATCTTAAGTAAATTTCCTAAATTGAAATCTCTCGGCACTTGTTGGCTATTGAGAGTCTTGAAGGTAAAAAATTTTAATAAACTGATTAAATTCCTCGCGCGCGCACGTGAAAAGTGGGTCAAATACTTTTTGTTGCAGTTCTTTTCTGGATCCACAATTATTGCCATTTGTACATGGAATTGAATGAAAGAAAGATTTTTGAAGAGAGGCAAAGAAAGGTGTTATATTTAACAACGTAAATAATTACGTAAATTTAGTTATATTTACGTAATTATTTAAAATGTAACCCAAAGAAAGGATATCACTCCTCTTGTTAAAATGTATTGTTTTTAATTTGAAGTTATACTTGCATAAGAACCTTCTATCATATCCCAATGATGCAACTGATGCTGAAAATTTTTTTGGGGGAAGTAATTTAAAGCTGCTGTTCTCTGAATTCTTAAATTTTCGTTAGATCCGAAATTAATATTTTTATTTGTATCAATAAGTAATACAATATGGCAAATATATTCCGGAAGTGCTATTTTTAAATACTGAAATTTTATTTTATTTTTCTAATAAATGTTTCTATGCAAATTTGCTGTGAAGTATTCAATTCAGTTTAAGATATCACTACATATAGCTTGACCTTTCTTACATATTTTTAATTATTAATTATTGGTAGTGCCTAAAAATTATTCAACTGAATCAGTATACAACTATGAAGACTGTGTCTCATTACAACTAATTGAGGCATTAGTTTAATGAGATATTTTTTGTACTCCTACTCAGGAATTTCTTACAGAATCGGGATTTATAGATATTTGTATTCAAAATCTCTCAAATAGATCTCTCTTCCTTCTGTATTAGAGGATTTAACGTTGAAATAATATATTCATGTTGAAGTGTTGATGACAGGCGTAGTAAGCTAAATCAACAGCATGATAAAGAATTTTCTTCCAACATGATTTCTTATGCTTATATTTTTAGGTTGTTTGTACGAACGAAGAGTTTACAACTTTGGGGCGGAATTTGATGATCCAGCAGATCCTTGTTCCGAATGCGCTTGCATGGTATTGTACTTTTTTATAAAAACTTAATTCTCTCCTTATAAGAAATAAATTATTCAGTAGAACTTAATCATACTTCTATACAGAACACATTGGTATATGCATATGAATTTTTTTTATAGCTGTCCCCATTTTTTTTAAAATGTGCATTCTCCCTGCTCATGCGATTATTACTATATAATGAATTTTATTAAAATATGTTCTACTTTTTTAATTGAATTCCACATTTATTAATATATTTGACAAGTAATTAAATAAATGTAAATATTCAACGAAGACACGAAATTGTACAATACTATATGGCAAATAAATAGTGATTTCACAATTTTACTAAGAAAAGGTTTGACTCTAATTCTGATATGCCTTGTTATACCATTATTATATACTAGAAACTTAGCTGTATTACTTTTAACTCTAGACTACATAACATCTTTAGGAGTAATACAATTCCCTCTCAAATTAGTAATTGTTAATTCATAATTGTTAATTATTGCTTAAAATATATTCTCTAGCACAACTTAATTGTAAATAACCACACGTTTCCAAAAGTATATGAATGTTTTGAGCATCCCAGACATTTGCTCGGTATAGACTTAAGAGGATATATTGTTTCAGTTTCGTTAATAGTGATTGATTGATTGAATATTAACGTCGCACTGTTCAGCTACACGAGGGCTTTTGGCGACGGACCACGTAATTTTGAACCATGGTCAAGTGACGTGGACGACACCTGAGCTGGCACCCCCCCTCCCTAACTACCACACCACACCAACGGGAGGACGTTTCAGCTCTCGACAGATTTAACGTGCATCGCTGCCCTACACGGCGGGTCTTTAGTGGTACTGGGCTCGAACCCGTGACAAAGCAAGCCACGGTCCGATACCTATACCACTCGGCTACCGTGGCCACTTCGTTAATAGTGAAGAATTAAAAAGGGATAGCTAAAGCATTGAAGTTTAATGATATTCATTTCTCAATTGAGAGACACTTCCGTGTTAGAAATATTCATTATTTTAACAACTATAATAGTCTTTGCCTAGCACTTTGGAAACGTTATGAAGATGTAAAATATCATTAAAAATGTTTTTTTTAATATTGTTGTTATATGTATTTGATTGTAACAATGTATACTATTTATAAAATTTTAGAAAGGCTCTGTATATTGTGACAAAAAGCCTTGTGAAGTATTAGACTGTGTAAATGCTATAGCAGACCAAGAACATTGTTGTCCATACTGTCCAGATTATTGCGAATACAATGGAGAGCAACATGAGCTGGAAGCTGTATTTCCTCATGCAACAGACGTTTGCAAAGAATGTACTTGCCTGGTAATATCCTAATTCACACAGTTATACGCGTCATGCAATTTAATTTAATATTTACCTTTTTAATTTAATTTCTTATTTGTATTGCATTTTTTACAAGAGTATATGTAATATTTTTGATATTTATGTGGCATTTTCCCAAAACACCTCTGATCAAAGCGATCGGTGAACCATATATTTTGTGACGTATAACTACACGTATCGACAAACAAGGTTTACTGTCCTTCAAATTAAACTCCATTTGAAGTTATACACGTTTAACAAAGTGTATACAAGTCATGGAGTGTTGTTGCGATTACACAATAAAAAGAGTTATAATAAATTTTCACACACATTCAGTGTTCCTCAAAAATTTTACTAATTTATTTTATCAATTTATCTGTTATGAATAACACACACACACACGCAATTTTTAATCTTTTTTTAAAAAAATTCTTTGTAGAATGGGGACATTCATTGTGATGTGAAAACTTGTCCTGATACCTTATGTTTACATCCAGCTCCAGGGAAATGCTGCTTAGAATGCCTTAACTGCCAGTTCCACGATGAAATTTACACGGATAATATGAATTTTACAAACCCAGAAAACTCTCGCGAAACATGTCTTTGTTCAGTAAGTACTTTTACTTTCTTTTCATCAATCTTCTTGGGAATAATTTTCTTATCTACCTCCTCATTTCACATTTGACTTATTTTATTAAAAATATTGGTACAGTTCTCTCTCATAAAGATACCGAAAAATGCAATCATTCTTATACGTATTTCAGATTGCGAGTACAGTAATCAAACAAATTAAAATAGATCTTCATTAATAAAAAACTTAATCCTAAAAACTTAAGAATCCTATTCTATTACAGTTTTTCTCAGATCTTCTTATTACTCTCAAAATGAAAATTAGTGTTGCAAAGAAAATGATATATTTCCCCCTTTTCATGCTTTCATTGATTCTTTCAAAAAGACAGTATTAGCTGTCTTGATAATTTTATTTTCGACCACTTCTACCACCTTATTTTACATTCCTCTTCCTATATGAAGTTGTAAGAGCCTTGCAACATCTAAATCTAGAATTATCTAATCTCTCACTTACTGTTCTTCAAACATGGTCTCAGATTTCACGCATCAATGGCTTTTGGTAACAATAAAGTGGACACTTAGTGTATATAAGTTAAAGTTTTTTTTCGTACATTTGTTAATTTCAAAACAAATATCTTCCTCCATATATCTTCCTTCCTGTTTATTTTTTTTACGCGGTATTAATGAGTTAATAAGCTAATTAAAACTTCTCTCAAAGAATAAAATCTTTGACTTCGCTTACAAAGTGTGTGATAAAATAATATATGGATTTAAAAATAGTAAACACTTATATATATATATATATATATATATATATATATATATATATATATATATATATATATATATAATTTGGATTTTTAGTAACTATTTTTTTCTATAATATTTGTTACGCAAAATGGCAGAGATTAACTAGCTTCTTGTGATACACCACTAATTTCTACGCCATTTTTAAGAGTTAAAATTCTGACTTCTAGATGGCAGTATCAAATCACGAAAAAAATTCGATTTTCATTTCTCCCATTTGGGGAAAATAGCTATAAATTTCTTCATTTGAAAATTCCCCTATATAAAATGGAATTTTTTCATTCGTTTGAAAACTTTATTTATTCCGAAACTCTAAATTTTTTAGAATTAAAATGCATTAGTGTGTGTGTAATTTAGATATTTCAATTCTCAACTTTTTAAATTTATGCTTTTCTGTGCTATAAAATTTACAAGAATTTTGTAAAATTTTTAACTTTTATCATTAGCATTCCACCTGTTTAGAAAAATGAAGAAATTGTTTGAGAAAGATTTAAGGAGAGAAGTCTTAATCTTATACATAGTTCAAATTCTAAATTTACGCAAATAATTTAAATTTAAAAATAATATTTTTGATTTGCGTAATTTAATACTAAGTAATTGCGTAGATTTAACACTTAAAACATTTCTTTAGTTTCTCCTACCTTGTCCTTTCATTCCATTTTATAAAATAACGAATTTCTCTCAAATCAAGAAAATCCATTTGCTTAAAGGTTAACATATTTTTTCAGCCGTATAGATGAAACAATAAGTGGAAAACGATTATTCTGAATTAAAAAATGAAAACATCCGCATTACTTTTTAAAATTCTTAGTGACTATTAATTTAAGAATTTTGTGTTAATTAAGAATTTTTCCGTGCCTTATTTTTAAAGCTTTATTATGCAAGTTATAGTTTATTTTAAAAAAATATAAATAAAGAACGACCGTAAAAAAACAAATGCAAAATTGAGAATTTTAAGACGAATCTAAAATAAAGTCTAAATGTCATTTGGTATAAATATATTCAATTATATGTTTAAAATATAACTTGTTAATTGTTATAATAATATACAGCTCATTATTCTTGAAATTCACTTTTCAACAGCTTCTTTTTAAAATTAGACAAAGTATTAAGCAAAAATATCTAGAGATTAAATGTGTATGTTAAATATATTCTTCATTGAACAATTTATCACTGTTTTAATGCTATTAAGACAATATATTAAAACAATACTTCTGGAAAACATTTCTTTGAAATAAATATATAAAAAAACATGATTTTTCATGATTGTAAAAAATGTGAAACAAAAAGAATCAACTTATTTTTTTACTTAATTCAAGTTCAAGTGTGCATAAAATTAAATTGTTAAATTATTCATGGTATGAATTACGTTGAAAAATTTTTAAGATTTCAAGAAACGCTTAACATGGCATGAATTATTAAACTATTAACTATTTGTTAGCTAAAAAATTAATTATTGAGTAAAAATGTGACGAATATTCTGACATAAACTTAAGAAAAAACATTTTATTTATTTTAATTCTGAATACAAAACGTGAAATGGAGCGTAATAGCAATTTGGTGCCATTCTATTCACATAACAAGCATGTGTGAGTGAGTAAAACTACACAAACATTCATAGTACGTCATCGCTTGTAACCAATGACTTCATCCAGTGAAAGAGATCACTTACCCACTATCTCAGAGCCCTTCCCTTCTCAATGCATACAAACCGATAACAAAAAGAGAAGCATATATAATACAAAATTACATAAATAAAATGCCTGTGTTCTTATGGTGAAAGAATATATATATATATATATATATACAGGTGGATGACAAAATAATACGAACACCTGTGAAAGAAGAGAAAAGCTTTATTAATAGGGAGTTGGACCCCCCTTTGACTGAATTACAGACTGTATGCGACGTGGGATGGACGCATAGAGGTCATGAACAACTTGTAATGGAATATGAAGCCATTCTTCGTGGAGAGCGGTCTCTAATGCCGAAATCGTAGATGGTGGAGGGAATCGAGCACGTAGTTTTGACTCCAAATATCCCCACAAATGTTCAATAATATTTAAATCAGGTGACTGAGGGGGCCAATCAAGATGACCTACTTCCCCCTCATCCTCTGCAAACCATTCTTGCACGATTTTAGCAGTGTGGATAGGAGCGTTGTCGTCTTGATAAAGTGGGCATTCTCCGGGAAATGAAGTCTGGACAAATGGATGCACCTGATCCCCCAGGATATTGACATAGTGAGCAGCTTTAACCTTGCCATGCAGAGTAACAAGTAGCCCAAGATCACGCCAAGATATCGCCCCCCATACCATAAGGGACCCACCTCCATGCTTAAAAGTCATCACGATGCATTCAGGAGCAAATGCTTCTTTGGGCGTTCTCCACACATAAACGCGTCCGGTGGTTTGGAATAGGGTGAACGTCGATTCATCCGACCAGATGACTTGTTGCCACTGTTGTGGGGTCCACTGTCTGTGTGTTCTACACCACTGGCGTCGCTGTAAAGCATGACGTGCTGTTACGAATGGTTTTACGAATTCCAACTCTTCCATACAAGTTCGAAGCATGAAGTTCCCTTTGACGGTTCTTGCTGAAATAGGCTTACGAAGATGACTATTCACCTCAGACGTTATCTGGGATAGCGATTGTTTGCGCTTTCGGGCCACTATGCGGGTTAAGACTCTTTTATCCCTGTCGGTAAGCTTTCTTTCCGTCCACTGTTGTGCTTCCCAGACGTCACATTCCCGCATTTCTTGTATGCTGTCATAACGGCAGATACAGTACTCCTTGCACGCCCCAAATAAATGGCTGTTTCCGTCACCGAGCAACCAGTGCACCTCATTCCAACAATCATACCTTTTTCGAACTCTGACAGGTCCGTCATTATTGCGTTTTTCAGAAATTACAATTGACGCGTGCAACACCTATCGCAGCTGTTGAGCGACTGATACTTTACCTTTCGAATGCGCTAGGCGGCGGACTGCAACGCTAACTGACATGCGCGTTGTGCGTCTTTGAAATGGGTCATGCCTTTTTCACGGGTGTTCGTATTATTTTGTCACCCATCTGTATATATAATCAATTTTTTCCTTAAAAAAAAACTTCCCTTCCCTCCCATCTGTTTTCTTCCTTTCCACAGTAAAGTTCAATTGACAAAAATCGGTCAAAAAATCAAATCTAATTTTTTAGCCCAAATTATTTCTTATATACTTTTCTACAAACTCAGAAAATTTGAAAGCTTTAAGTATAAAAAACGCGGAGTTGTGATAACTTTTACGTTTGCTTTTATTCACATCCCGATGGCAAATCAAAACTTTAAACTGACTTATTTCAGAAAGATAAAATTACTAGTTTGTCTTCATTTAAAATGTGCTAAGGCTTTTTTTCGGTTGCGCCTAATACTTGGAAATTTTTTTCACTTGTTGCTAATAATACATGGAATTCATGGCTTCGTATGCATTTTTCAATCAAAGCAATATTTATTTTTTTTTAAAAAAATTGAAGTTAGAATTTATACATTTTTTTAAGGAATTTTCAATAAGCATTCTTAAAACGAAGTATTGTACGAATACCAATCATGTTATCGCAAAACCCATACCAACTTCTGTTGTACATAGTTTGAAGTACTTGCATAAATCAAATTTCATATATGTAGTGAATTTTTGTAGGAGGAGTAGCATTTTAAAATCACTTCATAAGTTTCCCCTTAAAAAATTAAATGGTTAGCTTTTTATGAAATACTGAGCACAAAATCTGTTTTATATCATGCATACACGAAGGAGGCAACGAAAAAAATTTTACAAATCATTAAATTAAGAAAAAAAATATATGTAAATCGTACCATGCCCCTTTAAAATCAACAAAGGGGAGTAATTTCTCTATCTTGCTTCTTGTATGTCATATATTTCGCCAATATCTCATGTCTTAATCATATGAACTGATTTTCATTTGATGAAAAAAAATATTCATAAATAATCAAACCACTGAGATACATTTCTGTTTTATATCCAAGGTGATTTACTGGCAACATTGGATTTGCCCAAAGAAAGTAGGAGTAGGCACTTTTCTGAGTTCTGTATCGCTAAATTTTTAATTAAAAGTGGCAAATTTGTCATGTTTCTTTTTTTCTTTATAATGTATATAGTTAGCAAAATTTTTCTTCACATTTTCTCGTAACCATATATATTAGATATAACGCTTCTGTGCGTTAAGATATGCATGTTTAATCCTGCTTGATGGTGGTATTTTAGAGTGCAATTCATTTATATTTTAATAAAATGCAACAAAATTATTTAAAATAGCACTATAAAAAATACAAATTTAAGATCTATAAATTATTATTTCATTTTTATGTAAAAAAAAATCTTTTAAATATATTTATATTTTTATTATAAAAAATATCTTTCTTTATAGTTTACAAGCTACTTTACATGCGTTCAAATATTTTTAGTACATGCATTTTAAGCCAATCATGAAGAAATATAAATACGTGAAATGTATGGTTTTTAGGGAATATTGACTATTTAAGTAAAAATTTTAAATTAACAATGCGCGGGAAAAAAGAAGCTTCTTTCATTAATTAAAGAAAGGACTTTTTTTTTATTAAAATGAAAATACATTTTGCTTATATAACTATTAAAATAAAATAAGATTACATTTTATTGGAAACACAGGGAAAATTTAAAAATATAGTATAAGTACACATAAATTAAAAATATGTGAGATGGAAGGGATTTACTTCAAAATATAAAAATAAAGTTTTTTGCAAGTAGAGAACAATAAATACACAATAAATAATTATTTTCCAGAGAAAAATTTTTCCATTTTAAAAAAATAATACCTAAATTATCATTTATCCTCAAATAAAAAGTTTGTCTGAAGTATTTTCAGCTTTTGAAATTATCATAAATAAAAATTACGCTAATATTTTAGTTTATTTTATCTTTGATATGAGTATATATAATTCAGAGAAGAGAGAAATTCATCCGATTACTGTCATCAACTCTACTTTTTTCTTTAATATTTACAGTAATCGCTTTTTGAAACTATTGTTTTTTAATATTTCTGTCATTTTTATATTATTTTATAAGGAGGAGCTTTTTTTATATAATGTACAACATTTTGAAATTCTGTAATATGTGGCTAATCTTTCTTCTGTTTTTATAAAAAAAATACTACTGTTCAATTAGAGTGAGACATGCAAACCTCTCCCATTAAAATCAAAATTTATTTTGCCTGAAAAAAACAGATTACTCTCATAGAAAGCAAGTGGGAACGCACCGGCGCCGCATCGTAGATACAAGTGAAAAGTTTTACTTACCGTAAAATCCAGCGTATAACACGCACTCCCTTTTTTAAGAAGAAACCTGAAATGTTCTCCCCATGTAATGTTCTTATGTTTTAAAGTCATTTAGTCGAGGTTCTATTCTAAGCTTTAGAAAAAAAATAGTATACTTCTAGAACTACAACCAGTTAGTTCATAAGGAATGCCATTTCTTTTAAATGAACAATACTTCGACTAATTTTTTACTATGTTTTTTTTTCTTATTTCTAAAGCTATCATTTTTATACCCGGCGTATATAACGCGCACCTGTAAATTTGTATTTTATTTTTTGTGTTAAAAATGCGCGTTATACGCCGGATTTTACGATAAGTATTATCGGATAAACATTTCGTTATTTATAGAAAGAATTCAGTAGTGTGTATATGTGCTATAAAATCTACTAATGTAAAAATAATAGAGAAGATATAGAATATACATCTTTTCTTACTCTATTGGAAATATGCTTTAATCAATGCTAATTGGAAATATGTTTTACTTTTTAACCTTAATAAATAAATTTCGTCTGGTTGGTAAACCTGTAAAGTTGTACCTAAAATTCCATTTTAATACAGCATGCCTGTTTATGCGTGTGATACAGTAAGGAAATATTATAATCTATTAAACTTATATTTGTTACTGGCTTTTAAAGGTTCATCATACGATCGTATTTATAGTTTCGGAAATTTTCGAGATGTCTTATTTACTCTTACTGTAGTCTTTCTTACTTCATTAATCGTCTTTTTTCTTCCTTGTATTGAACTGGTAAAAAAATGCAGTCAGTGATTATTTTACTTTTTTGGAACTTATTACTTTATTACAATTTATCACATATTTTATCATCTTGCAGTTGTATTGATTGTGTGTGTGTGTTTGGTTTAAAGATTACATCATTTACTTTTGTGCTACCTTTTCAGTCGATTAATATGATTTCTTTTCAAAACACTATTTACGATGGAACTCATAAACATGCACATCTTTTAAAATGCAGCAATCTTTTTCAAAATATAAATAAATAAATGTTAGAAAATTGCATTTACTTATCACTAATTATTCCTTGCGTTGTACAACTAAACAAAAATATATGTGTGCATTATTCTTTTGTCTCAGAAAGGCCAAGTGGCATGTGAAAAAATTCCTTGTGTGCAATGTCTCCATCCGATTTTGCACGACTCTAATGGCTGTCCTTTATGTGATGGATGCTTTTACGGAGGAATGAATATTACCAATCAACAGAGATTTATTTCTCCAGGAAATGCATGTGAAGAATGTATTTGCAAGGTGATTCTATTTTTTTTCCATATTACAAATATATATTTAGTATTGAGGAATTGACTGTTATAATGAATACTCTTCCTTAATTATGTGATTTAAATTGGTTTAAAGTGAAAATATTGCTGCATATATAATTTTCATTCGCTCTTTTTTTTCAGAATGGAACTGTAACTTGCCATAAACTATCATGTAGTCTTCCATCTTGTGCAAATCCTGTGATGTTGCCTGGAGTGTGCTGCCCGGTTTGCTCAGGTGGAGTGACAACTAAATCCATATTTTCTGGTTCTTAATTAAAATATATATATAAAGTATATATATATATATATATATATATATATATATATATATATATATATATACTTTTGATAGATGTATTGTATCTTCATATAACATTAAGAGTTTCATGAAAAATTCAAATATGAAGTATAAAATAAAATTATAGGTTATTACTTTCAGGATAAAACGCTTGATTGTAATTTTTTTTTATCTTTGACCTAAATGTAGTATTTCATTAAGGTATCCGACTACTTGCGACAACTTTTTTTTTGAAAAAAATGGAAATATGAGGATTTTTTTGTGATTTTTAGATTTATTTAGTATATTTTGAGGAAAAAAATTTTAAAATTGAAAGCAGAAAAAAAATTTATTATTATTAAAATGGGAAAAAACTGGTAAAAAGGTACAAAAAATTACATAAACGGAGCCCGCTCTGTACAAAATTTTTATGACAAAATTCGCTTTTTTTTCAATTTTGATGTGTTACTTTATTATTCGTGTTTGAAATGACCTTCAGGATAAGAGATATTTCAATTTTTACAAAAATCCTAGAGCACTTTAACTTAGTGATTATACGAAATTGCTTAAAAACAAAGTGGTTATATTCACATAAAGGACTGTAAATTTTAAAATAAAGCACCGATTGATAAATCTTAAGATCAAAACACTTCTACTGTTATACATAACATACACAAAAAATTTCAGCAAATTATTTTCAAAACTTTTTGAGCAATCGCTGTCCCCGTTTGAACTTTTCGCAAAAAACCCATTTCGAGTAAAACGCATTTTAAAGTTTGTCATCTTGTGTAAAGTTATGGCATCTGCTGTTACTAAAACACTTGTAATTTTTGTTCTAGTGAATGGAAAATAAAAAACTTGGTAGTTTTTTTAAACTTATATGATGGCCTATAAAATAAAATCACAAACAAAATTCGTCAATTTTTGAAAAAAATCATGATTTTAGGGTAGTCGGATACCTTAAGTAGCATATTGACCAAATGAATAATTAGATTCTTCAAATAGTAAGATACAAAATGTGAAAAACAAGAGATACTTAATGAAATTAGACTAACAGTTAATTACGTTAATAACAAATTAAGTAAAAAAGAAAAGTTTCATAATATTTTCACTTAACTTGAGGCATTTAATAAGCCCCCAAAACAGTAATTGATTTAAATAAAATTCAAAATACTGATTTGTACGCAATTTTGAAAAATAAATAAATAAGATAAAGCAATTTTTTTGCAGGTTGTGTTGTTTCTGGTATCCAGTTTTCTGAAAATAAAGAATTCAGCCATCCTGATGATGCATGTGAAAAATGTGTTTGTAAGGTAAATCCCCCATAAACATTTTTAAATTCACGACAGAAAATTACTCTGAATATTTGTAATAAAATTCGTAAAAATTTTGTTCACATCATTAAAATTAAAAAGTGAAATTTTTATTTCCTATTACTATATTACATTGCTAGCGTGTAGACGTAGTAACTGAACGGTCATGGTTACGAACTCGAGGCAGACATTGCCCAGTCTCATGTTCGAGTCCTTGTGCCTCTGAAGACCACCCTTGTAGTGGGGTGATACACGCTAAATTTGTTGAGACTCAAAATCCTCCTATTGGCGTAGTGTGGAAGTTTGGAGAGGAGTGTCAGCTCAGGTGGCATTCTCGTCACTTGACCGTGGTTGAAGATTGTGAGTTCTGTTTCCAGTATCCTTCGTATTGTTTCAGAGTGCTACGTAAATTAAAATCAAATCAAATACATTGTACAAATCCATCAAAGTGAGGAACAAGAGGTACCAAAAGCTAAATTTAAAGAACAAATTACTTAATACACAAAGATAAAATGATTGGAATTGCGGCTTCATGTATTCATTTCGCGGAACACGAGGAAATCAGTGCTTTCTGCCGCCATGGCTACCGATAACTACTGCTGCGCATCTTGGCGTTGAAAAAAAATGGTGCGTGGAATGCCAAGCAATAGAAGTGACACTTTTTTGGCGACGTTGGCCGTAAATGCAGGAATGCATCTAATTATATTAAGGCTGTTTTCGGCTAATGCTAAAGAATAGGACTCAAATGATGAATATTTTTTCATATATAAAAATACTCAAACATTAATATTATATTCTATTCGGTAGAGAATCACTTAATACTACTCATTTTTATACGAGTTGACACATTTTTTCTTTTATAAAATGTGTTTCGCATTTTTTTCTCCTATACTATAATGCTAAATGAGCTCTCCCTTTACATGTTAAATGGAAAAACGAATTATTTAAGAAATATTCTGAAAATTTAAAAACACTATACTATAAACAAATGCATGAGTTACAATGTCAATAACTTTTATAAAAATTGCAGCATTTTTTCTGTCCAAATATGTGCTTCGCGCTAAGGTCTTGGTGGTAGATCAGAAGACGGGAGGGTTAAGACTGCAGTGGAATTGGATAGGCAATGAAAAATTGCTTTCACATCATCTGATTTTTCCTTTGGAGTGTTGCATTTCGGATGAGCAACAGTGCATAATTCCGTATTTTAATGTTAATTTATTTATTTCAGGATGGACATGTGGCTTGTAACCGACAAATATGTGAAAGAAATTGCTCTCACCCTACTCCAGATCCTTGCTGTCCAATTTGCAACGATTGTATGTTTGAAAGAGTTAAATATTTCAATGGAGAACGTTTTAATCCTGATTCATGCAGAAGTTGTGAATGTAAAGTAGGTATCATGTCAATGGGAATTAAATGAACAAGGCGTCTACTTTTCAGAAAAAATACTGTATATATATATATATATATATATATACCCAACTCTTTTTTACACGGTAGATCAGTGCTTCTCAAACTTTCAATACTGGCACCCCCCTTTTCAATCACAATTTTTATCGCGCCCCCCTTATACATTAATAATGTACTGAATGCAATAATAATGGACTTTGACGCTAAAGCAATAATCTTTATTATAAACCGTACAAATTCCTGACATAAGTATTAAATTTTGTATATGTTTCTTTTAAGCAAAAAAAATATTAAGTAATAGGATAATTATAATGTTATTTTTCTTTTATCTAATTTTTAAATTGGAACATATTGCAAAATGCGGTGGTTGCTTTGAAGACAAAATACAGATATCAGCTAAATATAGAAAAATAACTCAGAGGGTCAATTTCTAATCATAAGCATTCCTTTGAAGAACTTTGCTCTGTAAGACAAGCTCATGGAAGTCGCTAATACTTATTAAACTTGTTCTTAGTTTAGTATTAATTAATTAGTTATAAAATACTCTGTGCAGCACTGATACATTAAAAGTATAGCGGCTGAAGTACCCGCTCTTTGCACGAGTTCATTTATAAGAAAATAAAACATTCTTGATATAATTGCTGAATTGTAAGGAGAGTAAAGCGAAGTGCGCGAAAATGTTTACAAAAATGTAAAATGATTTTTTTAAATGATTGCTCAAATTATAATTAGTTTTAAGCGAACTGTAATTTTAAGCCTCACAGAATTAGCATTTAAAATTGATGTTGAATAATGAACAATAAAAAAAATTCTGATGAAGAATAATTGTATTATTTTTAATATTTAAAGCGAAATGACTTCAAAATGTTTTAAGCCTGGAGCAGGTGCGCACTCGATACTAATGGTCGAGCGGGGTTACTGAGTCACCCCAATCCTTTTTTTATAATTAATTTTATAGTACACAATAAAAATCGTAATTACAATGAATAATTTAATTAAGAGAAAATTTACTCACCTACTTTCAAGGACACAGAAAATATTTCGGAAAAAAAGTTATCACACCAGGAACTCAGTCAAAACAAGTACCTTAAGATTGTAAAAAAAAACGTTTTTCACTCCCAAAAAAGGAGGTATGTGACAAATATATTTTAGTTTATGTTAAGACTGTCAAACAGGAGGATAGTGTGTCAGGGCCATTGGTAACAATTAAACAGTTTTGCCTGAATTACCGATTTCGTGTACTCTGTGCTTGGCGTGACCGCTCCCGGATTAAAAGTGTACTTATTACAATATGGATGTTCTAAAAAAATTATGTAAAACGTTTTTCATTATGCTTTATATGTTTGGGAATACTCATAAAAATAAATCTTGGCCTAGTAATCCTTCAAAGTGCTCTCTGTGCATTTCCAAAAATCATAAAGGAAAAAAGCGCAGCAGAAATAGTTTATTTACAACTTCCCTAAATGAAAAAACAAATACAAAAAAAGCAAGGATGTAACTAACCGTACAAATAAGTTCGAAGGTCAAACCGCAGCAAATACATTCTGCTGCCTACACCTGATGGCAATAATATATAACAGTGATAAATTTTTTATCTTTATTTTTGATTATGAGCCTGGGTTTTGTTTTTTCTCTGAAAGAGTAGCATTTTCGGTTTGAAAAGAAAACGCAATAAAAAAATCTCTCATCATGGGATTACAGCAAATCAAATAAAATGTTTTTTATTTGGTTATAGTATCAAAGATAACTAATGAGATTTTTAAGTAGAAGCTTTTATTTTTGATGACGTAATATCGCAGATGCTATATATAAATTATATCAGTGTAAATGTGTATTTTTTATTATGTCAGAAAGTATTTTGTTTTACTTCATTCCAGTAAATGAATTTTTTTTAATCTTTTATTTTCGATATGCTCGCGCCCTCCCCAGGGGGCGCACCCCACAGTTTGAGAAACACTGCAGTAGATACATTCCTTGGAAAACCGTGCAAAAAAAATCGTGTAAAAAATACTTGCCACTTATGGTAAATTTGGGGATAACTTCCACAATTTTAAAAATTCGTGTAAAATCAAAAATCTGCAAGTATCCCTCCCCCAAATCAAAGAGGCAAAAAATAGCAACAATAAAATTCATGTGATGTATTTATAAAACAAAACCAATTCAGTTTTATTATCAAATAAATAAATAAATAAAAATCAATCAATAAATAAAAATAAGTAAATAAAATAAAATAAAATTAGTGTACAGTGAAAATTCACACAATCTATAAGTATACACAACATATAAAAATTCAAATTGAAATTATTAATAAAACTACTACTTCACAAATAAAATTCATCGCTATTTGATAACAAGCGTGCAGTTTCATTATGAACTGGATCAAAAATGCTATAATCAGTAGATGTGTCGGGTGTCTAGAACAACTGTCGGTTTTATTCAAATGAAGAATTTCATTCGTTATTAACGACCTCGGGTTTCTTTTTTTGTTGTTGTTTTTATTACAAAGTCTGATATTAGTGGCTGTTTTTTATGGTTTCTCAAGTCACTTATATCATTCTTGATATCCTGCAACACAAAATTTATGATTACGTTGACATACTTGTAGCAAATTTCAAGCCCTCGCGAATTAAATCAGCTGTTAATAGTTGAAATTAACCTTCGACTTCATCATTATCGGTTTCTTTAATATCATAAATAGTCAAAAATTCGATCAAATCGTCCTCATTTAAAAATTTCCATCCCTAAATTTTTTGAAATTCTTGCTGTATCAAAAAGTTCGAGTAAAAAAAAAGTTCGTAAAATTCGTGTACCGTATTATTTCAAAGTCTTTTAAAAAAGACAATGTAAAATAAAAGAGTTGGGTATATATATATATATATATGTATAATTTAAATTTTTTTTTGAAACATGTTGTTGCAGTGTCCTTTATTTTAAGAATAAGAATGTATTCCAATCTCCAATTTTCTTCTTAGTTTTCCTACTTTTTTAAAGTAATTAGAGAGATTTTTTTTTGATATTTCTGTACTGTCTATTCTTTAAATCAGGGGTGTCCAACACGCGACCCGCGGACTGCATGTGGCCCGCCAGTACGTAAGTAGCGGCCCACCGACTCTTTTTAAAAAAAATTTTAAATATCAGGTTTTTAAAGTTTTTCCATTTTGAAATTTATTTGAGGGGAAATTTATATATATAAAAAATTTACAATGTATTTGCATGTTACCTGTTCTTGTTTTAAAATGAATCCTTTTTGATAATAGAAATGTCCTTTAGATTAAAATAGATTTATATTTTATCAAACAGTTACATTTGATTCTTCTACAATAAATTACTGTTTTAATAAATTCCGAATTGCATTATGCATGTCCTTTATTATGGATGGTACATGATTCTTCTCAGTGCGTGCAACTTTCATTTCTCCTCCTTTTTTGTTTGGAGTGCCCAAAAAGCAAGAGGCTGTCAGAGATGTTTTTTAAAGTTTAAAAAAGTTATTCAGGATGGTTAAGATAAAGGGCAATGTATACTTAATCGTTTGCGAATGACCGCACAATCAAATTTCAGCAATGAGTAACGAAAGATCAATTCAAAAGGAACACCGTAATTTTCAAGAAAATGGCAATTGTAATATTTTGAACATTATTTGATCATTGCATTACTATATTATATAAACATTATTATATAATCTATGTCTGTATCCATGAAATATAATGAAAACAATAATAATAATTCATTCTATTTTAAATTTTCACTCCAATAAATGTTTTTTTGTTTCCAAATCTGATATAAAGGTACAGATTTTTATGTGCGGCCCGCGAGATTGTAATATTTTTCCGAAGTGGCCCGCAAGGTCATTTGGGTTGGACACCCCTGCTTTAAGCCATGCTAAACTCATTTTAATTTGTTTTACTGTTTTATTTTGATTCGCTTATGAATAATCAATAATTATAAGTTTAATTTTTTTTGTGATGGTTTAACCATTTTATTACTGTCCCATTTTCTGTACTATCATCGTTGGCGAATTAACCAACGATTTTTTTAAATTTTGGTTGGTGGCTTTTTAGCAAAATTTTAGAGAAAAATGTCAATTTGGGAACCCTTTTACCACAAATATTTGTGTTAGAGTGCATAATTTTGTGACATTGAAAGCAGATTTTAATATGCTATTGATTTTCCCCATGAATACTGTATGCCTTATATTTCACCTCCAGTAGTAGGTCAAGACATGCATTCAATACCCTAAGACGAATATCAGTTTTGTATTTAAATGCAAAATCACGCATTAGAGAACTAAGTTTTGAGGTCGTTTTTATAATAAATGATTGTATATATCATAATCATTCTAGTTTTCATAATAGAAGATAATTTGGTGTTTCTTCATCTGAAATTGTGCTTCGATTTCAAATCTAATTTTTTAAACATTTGAGTGAACCAATCTTAAAGACATGTAATTCCAAGAGTATTAAATATCATTTTTTACGCATCTTCACTTTGTATAAAGTCAGGAAAATCTTTTCAAAAATACGTTTAGATTCGTTTGACTATATATGATTTACTGAATTTATTATCTTATCACATGTTATATTTTAAAACTTTTATTCAAGTACATTTGCTCTTATAGTTATAAGTCTAGAAGGTCCAGTAAATAAAGTTCTCATTTGATCTTGGTATTAATATTAATAAGGAAGTATGGTAGTCATTAGTTTGGCGTTGCGTCATTTATGAGCAATTAGTACTCGGTTTGTAATTATGAAGTTCACAGGTGGATATAATAATTAAATTTTTATCAATCTTTTCTATATCTTAGATGTGAAAAGTTTTTTAAATCATGAGTTATAAGCTACTGTGATTCTAAAGGTGATAAAAATTTTGGGTAATAAAGCAGTGTAAATTTTAATTATATCAAACTGATAATTTATTAATAACTAGGTATGGCAAATCTTATACCTAAAATTATTTACTTGCGTGTCTGAGCATCACAAATAATCCCTTTAATAGTTTTATCCATTGCAATATACTTAAAAACCATTTTTAATACAATTATTATTATAAAAAATTTGCTGAGAATCTTCAGATGAATTTCTGTGATTTTTTTCAAATTTCTTTGTAGGATGGAAACGTAATATGTACGTCAGAAGTTTGTTTGGAACTGAATTGCCTGTTAAGAGTTCGTATTCCAGGACAGTGCTGTGAAACTTGCAGAGGTATTGTAGAAACATTTTTGTGTACAATTTGTCTCCTAACTATACTCGTTTCTATTCATTCAATGAGATAATAATTCCTTTGAAATTTTATTCATTTTTACAACATCTTGAATTTTTACGCTCCCAAAATCTTATTTAGCGTATGTTAAAATACACGATCCAAGATTCTAAAATTTGGATTCTGTTCATTTAAAAAATAATTGAAGTTCCAGTTAACCTTATTATGCTAAAGGAAACAAAACAGAATCTCATTTTATGCTGAAAAAATGTATTGATACAAACAGATGTAAATAATACGAATAATTTAAAATGTAATGATCTTTATATGATAATAAAATATGTTAAATTTATGACAACTTCCTATTTATTTTTTCAAGGTTAAGTACTATTTTTTAACAATAATTAAAGACAATCTTAATCATTATCATCCCCAGAACTTTCTCCTTGCCAAGCCAAATAGCTTTATTTTTTTTTAAATAGTGAACGAGAAATCGATAAATCTCATAATTTTGAACCAGATTCGAAGGACAAAGACGACGTTGGAGCTGATATTTCACTGTCCGAATTTTCTATGACATGAAGCCACTTGAGGTTCTTTTAAGTCCAGTTGAATTTTTTTTATAAAAAAAGATGTCCACGTTACTCAAATTGTTAGACTTTAATTTAACTAAAAGTGAGTTAAAAAAATTCACTGGTCACCGAATTGTTTCTTCTAATTATTTACCACAATTTCAAACTTAATTTTGAAAATACTTAAGTTTGAATGATAGTACTAAAAAAATCAAAATACTTATAATTTCGATTCTTAGTGTTGCTGTATTATCAGTTACGCTATGAAAAAAGAATAATAATTATTTAGATTTATTTTCATTTCTTTTTTTATTTTTAAAAGGAAATTTGACACTAACTACGCCGTTCCTTGATCATTATATCGATTTAAGAAGACTTGGTAACCTTTGAACATTTTTTTAAAAAAAATTTGTGTTTTTATAATGCAGATAATAGTTTTTATAATGCTAGGCCGCTTTGGTGGCTCCTCCATGAGTGGGAAGCCGACGAGCAAGGTGCTAGGTTCTCCCGGCTGCCGGGCTTGTTGACCCGGCGCATCAAAATGATTAAGTCCGCTCGCTAGCCTTCGGTAACGTAGCCAGCTTCGGACAACACAGACTTCAAGCCTATTTTTTTCTTCTCACACTCTCTTTTATTTTTCAAACACAGACAACACCCATATCTGCAGCAATTATTTTTAAATTTTTCTAATGTCGCAATATTAATTTTATTACTTAACTTTTATTTTTAAATATTTAATTTTTATTTATCATAATTTAAATACCCTCTAAATATCTCATGGCAAGTTCTATCATTAAATCCCAATATAACCTTAAAGATAGGAGGTGAAGATCTCATCAGAGATCATGTGCCCCGATGATCATTCAACCTTGTTTTATTTATGTTCTTAAAAATTGTACTGTAGCATTTCATATAATGGTTCTATTCAAGAAATTAATACGGAATGAAATTGTTTTACATATTATTCCCACAATTTTAAAAATTTAACGTAAAAAAAAATTGCAAATTTTTAAAATTCTTTTTTTTTTGTATTTATTAATATTTTGACATGGAGTTTATTTTTGTTATATTCTTAAGGATGTTTTAATAAACACTTTAGGGATCGATTTTACAATAACTTAATTAGTTTTGGAGAAAAAAAAATATTTAATATATGAATGCGCTAAAAAATTCACCGAAAAACTTAATATCTCCTACATTTTTTTAATAAATGTATTTAGTTTATTATCATATGAATCCCCATTTTTGTTGCATACAGTATATATAACTCACAGGAAAAAATGGAATTGATTGGTAAATATAATTGTGAAAGGAGAAGCATTTTGAATGAGAAAAAATACTAACTGAGAAAAACCATTTTAAAGTATATAATTCTACAAAAATAATCATTATAAGCTTAAATAAACTTAAAATAGTACTTTAAAACATTAGCTACATATTTTTCTTAAAAATAATTGTACGTTCATATTATTTCAACCCATATTTTTTTTTATAAATGGTCACTTTTTAGAAAGTATTAATTGAACAAGAAAACTCAAAGAAAATGTTAAAAATTTCATTTTTTGTCATAACAGAAATTTTAACGTTTTTTGCTTCACGTAATGTTGAAATATTATATTTGTATGAAAAACATATGATGAATAAGAACTAAAATTATGAAGCTATGAATATAAAATGCCTTAGTTAAAAAAATTTTACATCCACACAAAGAAAAAATTACATTATTGTACCACATCAGAAATATACTGCTTTATATGTAACAAATGTAACACCTTCCCTTTTTTAGTTGTTATTTCGTTTCTAAAAATTGATTCTTTATTATTATTATTAGCTTTTTTTATTATTAGTTTTTTTTTTATCTCGAAATTCCCATTTTTCAATTGAAATTTTTTCCAGCTTCTAATTTTCAGGATCACAAAGTGATATATTAATCGAAAGATAATAATTTAAAAAAATATAACTAAATACAAAAAAAATATTTAAAAAAAAACGATATTTTGATTATTTTTAGTGCACTTAGTAGCACCAGTTGAATTAAAATGCAAATAAATTTTGATTGCTGAATATTATTAGGTAATTAAAACAATAATGTTTTAATATGATGTATAAAGTACGAGACATTATGTGTTTTCTTCATCAAGTAGAAATTTTTGAAAACAAGAATGATTTGTTAAATTCTCAGCTATGTATTTATATTCATGGATGAGAGAGAGAGAGAGAGAGAGAGAGAGAGAATCCCAAAACACTTTTAATAAAAGATTTTAAAAGTGATTATTTTTTCTTTTTGAAGGAAGAATTTGTAAATAATGTAAAATATAAAAATATTATTAAAAAATTATGAAAAAAATAGTATCATTTCAATCAAAATGCAATGAAAATGTAACTTCCTCTGATTTATAACAAAATATGTGTATTATGTGTTAAATAATATTAATTATTGCATAGGTTTCTTAGCTATTGATCTTTATCTTTTAAAATTCCGTTTTATTTTCTATTGCAAATGCTTTGTGTTTTCCATGTACTAGTCTTTTTTTAAAGCGCTTCCTTATTTATTTTTCAACAAAACAGAATAGATAGGAAAGATTTAAAAAAGGGAGAGAGAGAATGGAAAACACATTTAAAAACACTTGTACATTTTTTGATACTATTTCGACAATTTTTCAGGTTGTGTTTATGAAGGAAATGAATATGAGAACAATGCAACATGGATATCTTCCAGCAATCCTTGTTTGTCTTGTAGTTGCATGGGTGGAACAGTATCATGCACAAATATTGTTTGCCCCATTGAATGTGTGGAACCGATTCCTGTTCCAGGATTATGCTGCCCTGTTTGCCCAGGTAAAAGCAAATTTGTTTTAAAAAATATGTCTCATAATTCAAAAATGTCTATATTTTCAGTTTCCTTATTTTTAAGGGGAAGTAGGGGGCGTTATTGAATCTTTCAGTCATTTTTCAACGATCTAAAATTTAAGTATTGTCAAAAATATCGAAAAACGTCAGTATGCATAGAAAACGAAGCATGTTTTCAATTTGGAAATATACTAATTCTCTGCAGATTAAATCAACATCAAATTTTCTATACGCATAGTAATTTTTATTAATGCGAAGAAGAGTAATTAACAAATAAAGAGTGATTATATATAAAGAAGTATAAACCGAACTGTAAATAATACTTATAGAAATGTAATGCTTTATATAAAGAAGATAAACTGTATTCTATCGGTGTGCAAAATATCTCATAAACTATTAAATTATCTCCAGAGAATTATACTTTTTCAGTGGTTTCTAAACCGGTAAAAAAGAAGAAAAAAGAAAGAAAAGAAAAGAGGAAAACAGAGAGTACGTTTAACATTAAGGTCGTAACAAAGTGTAGAAACATCATTTATGATAAGTATGCATATTTTCCAAAAATAACTAGAGAACTAATTATATTTAAATTTTCTATAAAATAAATTTACGTAAATTTTTCTATTTTGTGAAGCACGTCGTTGGAGCCTTTTTTCTTCCACAGAATATAATATATTTAATCTCATTAACTTAAATCATATCTGACACTACACGATCCATTAATTTGGATTTGAGAGTTAAACTGTTTCCCCCCCCCTTTTTTTTTTCTAATTAGAAATGTAGTGATAAATGTTTACACCTTTGTTCTTTCAGTACTTAAGTAATTTGTTTATACCGGATAATTAATCTTTATTAAAACATAGAAAACTAAAATGACTTTGATATACATATATATCCCAAGCAAAGAATGAAACTAAATGGTAACTTTTCTAAATATATGATACTCCAACCGTTTATTTTAATTGTTATGTGTCTACAAGAAAAATATATATAATCACTTTTGATGTCATTCGTCTTTGTTTAATAGAAAGAAATTCGTAATAGTCTTCGCATCAAACCGTGACGAATGATCTCAAACGGAATTCTTCATTCATCCATGACCAATGGCTTGGATATTATTGAATTAGATGTCCTTTAAATTAGAAATGTCATCAATATGTATTTATTATTCACATGTAATTTATCTTCTTAAAGAAAATATTTTATAATGATATACATGCTTGTAAAATTTACAACATTTATATCCCTCTAGGGGGATTAAGCTGGCTCACACTGATTCAGAAGAACCAGAATCTATTTATTTTCATAAAGATTGGCAGAGCATTATTAAAATGATATAATTATTCAGGATTTTTTTTATGTGTAGGCTGATTTTTTTTTACATACTTAAAGCCGTCATTACATATAATATTGAAAGCCGGTAATTAAATTATAGACGAAGTGAACATTTCTAAGCTAAATTTTAACTTTTTTTATTAGGAAAAACATTCAGCTCTCTCTCTCTTCAGAAGTGTTTTTGAAGTTCTGTTTGACACAGAGGAATTTATTTTTCATTCAGTTATCTATATGCTATTCACAAGAAATACTTCTTTTTGAAGTACTGCTAGTATTCTATTTTTTTACACAAAGTCCTAGTAACAAAATCAATCAGATTTTCATTTGGGAAAAATATGAGTGTGTTACATCAAAATCTAAACCAATATTCATTAGTAATTAGCAGATTTTTTTCTTCTTTAGAAGAAAATGAAATATTTACACTTATTTTAGCATTAAGATATTAATTAAAAAAAGATTTATATTTCTTGTTTCTTCTAATTAACTTAAGATTATACAGTTTGCTTTCTGAAACTTTTATGAGAAAAATAAACATTAAGTATTGTTATATTTAAATAATAAATTTTATTCGTGAATTTTAGACTACACATAGCTTGGATCATTAGCTATTTAAAAAAAAAAACATGGCTAGATTCTAGTTATTAATCTTGTTATTGTACGGAAAATTTTTCATAAAAAAATTACCTAGCCTATAAAAACGAGTTGGAATTCTTAAGAAAAATTACTATTCAAAGACTTTAAAGAAATTTGACAAATTTCAAGTGAGTTTAAGCCATTGAAAAAATAAGACATTATTTTCTCGTGTTCTCCCTCTCACAAATGCAGTCAAAATGTCTAAAAGAAATGAAATTGATTTCGTAAGATAATATTTTATAAAATCTAAAAGCGATGCTTTTCCAAATTTTTCCCACGTTATATATTCCTCTGTCTAAACAGAAAAAATGTCATTATTAAAAATACTTATTTATGTTCATTCACACTCCTTTTATTGAGTCTAACAATTTTAAAATTCTATTATGCTGAAGAAAGATTACTATTTTGTATGCAAGGTATATAATGATACACTATTTACATCATTAGGAGAATTAAGCTAATTAATTAACAAAGACTAGGTCTCTCTCTCATTTCTTAAATGTTTACATTAAATTTTTTTTGTCAGAAGTTAAATAAATTTCTTGTATTCAAAGGCATCCTCTTTCTTTTATTCAGAATTATGCATTAAAAATGACATTTCATTTGGCTATATAATTGGCTATTAAATTAAAGCGTTTCCCCCATTTTTATTATATTAGCTTTTAAATTTCCTTTAATGCATGATACTATCGCTTATTTTATATATTTCTTGCACTCATAAAGTATAATAATGTTGTGGTGAACTACTGAAGGAAGAGACGTAGTGTAAAACCAATAACTTTTATTTGCACTAATTCAAAATCTAAAAGGGTTGCAATTAGAAAATGGGGGCTAGTTAGCCTTAATATTAATAATATTAAATATTACTTATCTTAACTAAGTGAAGTCAAACACACTGTATTCGAATGCTTGTAGAGCTCCTGACAATGATTTACAGTCTTATGCCGAGATACGTTGATCTTCAAAGTAGCTTTCACAAATATAGTTTAAACTATCATTATATCTTCTAAGATTCCACTGTCACAACATCCTCTATGAACTCGTTTCACATAACATTAAGTAGCAATATTCATTAGCGTACGTCTCAATTCTTTCACAGAAAGAGGTTCTCAAAAATCAATCAAACAATTCATGGAAAGGTTTTTCCCCATGAGGATAGTTAGAAAAAGCGAAGAGTTCATGTTCCAGTGTTCATACTAGGGATTGCAATATCGGACCAAAAGTTCAATACCAGTATTTCTTAGAATTTAATACCGGGATACCGGTTTTAATACCGGTAGTAGAAATTTTAGAAAAAGAAAGAAAATATTGGGGTTTTCTTTGTTTTATTTACCAGTTTTATTAGAGAGCGTAAATATCACAAAAAATAATTTGCAACTTATAAATTATAACAATATATAAAGAATCACAACAAAGTAAAGGAACATCTTATTTATTTAAATCACAAAAAAAAGTGTGAATATCACTATTCCATCTGTGGTACTATTACAAATTTTTGAAATGCGATCTTAAAAAACATAACGCATCAATTGTACTGTCATTAAGCCTGGAACGTAATTTTGTACAAAAATTACCAAAAGTGTGATATGAAAATAAAATGTGAATAACAAACTGAACAATTTAAAAAAAATATCGAAATATTATGCATTTTCTTCACAAGTTCAACCTTGGTTTCTCAGATACGAATGTCAGACTGCGAAACCTGCGCGAGTGCAGTATCTCTGTGAGCTGTAATAGGATAGTTGTGGCCTGGGATGATTCACATATTTTATAACTTCTCTTGATAGTACGATACAACTTTGTATTCACAGTCTAATGAATTTACCCCGTTAGGGAGACATTGTAGTAACATGTGTTGACGGATGGTGGAAGGCAGATGAGCTTGGATATGTTATTCCTCTCTCAACGAGAACTTAGTTAGGAGTAGTGTATTTAGTTCTATTTATCAGAGAAATAATTTATACCTACATTTTTAAGTTCAGATTAGTAGTCTTTTATATTGTTGTATCTAGCAATGAAAAAATCAGACGATGGATTAATGAGTTCCTTGAGAACTGTAGAACCAGTTAGGAAAAATAAAAATAAGAACAACAGAATGAGCGGAATTTAGACGTTTAATATCTTCACTTTCTGAAATAGATGTAAAATTAATTTAATTTATAATGTATTTTAATCATGGTGCAATAATTAAAAGTATAAGATAAAAACAAAAACGTACACTATTTTGCTATGTCGGCGATCCATGAACATATAGTGGAAACAATTTTAAAAATTTATAGTACATAAATACCGAAAAACCGGTATTTAAACTTGTGAATACCGGTATTTCAAAATTGTACAAATGGCTCAAAATACAGGTATTCGGTATCCCGGTATACAGGTATTGCAATCCCTAGTTCATTCATTAACTTTTAGGACTTATTAATAATTTGTTTCCATTTCTTTATTACGTTTGAAAAAAAAATTATTTTCTCTAAGCTAAAATTATAAATTTTTCAAAGAATGGATTTTTATGAATTTTTTTAAGTTCAAATTAAAATTCTTTAGTGTACTCAGTTTGATTTACTTTCTAATTTTGCAAAAACAAAAAAAAAAACTGGATTTTTTAAAAAGAAAATTAAATTTAATATAAGGATTCAAACTATTTTTTTTGTTCATTTTATTTAATCGTGATGAGAGCTTGAATTTATAAGTTTTTATTTTTTGATTATCACTATTTTCTAATATTATAGCTTTTCCAAATCTTAGCTGAATAATTCTATAATTTTTAATACGATGAGGGGAAAATAACATTTCAACTTACTGGCGATGCATTATTATGAATTTTAGTTAAAATATACACGAATTTCTTAAGCTTAAAAAAATTAACGATATATTAAAGAACGGTTTTTTTTAATTAATTAGTTTATGAAATCATAAAAATTGCGATGAAGATAGTATACATCAGGATAACTAAAACTGAATGGTACATCTTGTCTTCTAATATAATTTTCCAGACCATTTACAAGGCAAATACTATCTATTTTTTAAAAGTTTTCCTGAATAACATAATGAAATTGTCCTCTCCCCCTTTCATTATGAAGATACATAATGTCTTCGATGACAACAGGAAGAGGCATCGATTTAGGGAGGTTCACATCCTTATACTCTGCCATTGAATTCCCTAGTTTATGTTTTTATCTTGTAACATCTAAGACAGAATGTTACCATTTGAAAGTCGATGACCTAAAATTGCCATATAAATGTATCTTTTCACCCTCCAGATCAATACGCATTATTATACATCATGTGGAAAGACATTTAGTATATGATACCACTGTGGTACTGACAAAAAATATTGATGGTAAAAATACATCTTGCACTCAACTATACTATCCAATAGGCTTGTTACTCTAAAAAGCAAATAGCATCAGCAAGGAGTCTATATCCTGCTGTGTTGCTATGGAAATATAACCAAAGTATGGATTTTTCTCGGTTTTCATAGCACGTTATTGTCTGCTTAGTGATTATATTCGAAACATGAGTTATAAATAAGCATTCCCACTTATTCCCTACAAATACTTTGCATTTCTAAGTCTTAAACAGATAAATAAGCATTCTACTTTTTTAAAAAGACACATTTTACCAGTCTAGTGAAATCATTTTACAAATCATAGCTGTATGTCTTTTCTAAAACATGAACTGTGAATTGTTGTTAATATTAAAAAAATATGACTAAAATGCATTCTGTTTCTTTTGCATATATTCCTTAGCGTTTTCTTTAATTATACATATTTGGTGAATATTCGTTAACTTAAAATTGCTGATTGTCTAATATGTTCAGTGAAATATTTTTTTAATTTATATTTTAGTATGAGTTTCCTGGAATCTAGGACCACTTTAAATTTGATATCAAGTAATGTTACGAATCCTGAAAAATTAACACATATTTCCAAACAATTTTTTTAAAAAAAACTATTTTTAGATTAATTCTTTTTAATGTTTTAAAAGCACATCTATGTCATTGCATTTATTCCATTACTGATTTTTGTAATACTTTCAATCACACACTCTAGACAATTATTACTTATCTCATCATTGATCAATATTTCCAGTGTTATTAACAAATTTAATTACATTTCAATTCATTATACTGTGGAAATATTAAAATGATGTTTTCGACTAAAATTGATTACTATACAATTATTAGCAATGTTGGAACTCTGAAGATTATTCTGACAACAATAATAATGAGTTGTGACACAAAAAAAACGAGACTTGTCCAATTAATCATTGTTTTTTCAGAATCAGTTCTCCGTGACATTATCACTCTCAGAGTAGTTTCCTTCAGCATTCACACACTTCTGCAATCGGGGCTGCCATTGTTTGTAACAGTTCTGGAATGAGATTTTTGGAAGGCCCTTCAAGAGATTTTCCTTTTTTCTCTGAACCTTTTCAACTGAGGAAAAATGGGTTCCCTTTAAGCAACATTTAACTACAGGAAACTAAAAAAACAGTCACATGGGGCCAAATCAGGTGAATAACGAAGACGCCCCACCACAGTAATGTTTTTGCTGGTCAGAAAGTGGTTAACAGATAGGGCCGTGTGAGCGGGTGCATTGTCTTGGTGCAACACCCACCCATCAGTCCTCAGTTTTCGCCTTTTTTCCTAATTTTTTTTACGAAGTCTTTTTAGTACTTCAGTGTAGTAGAGTTGATTAACAGTCTGACCACAGTGTGAAAACCCACTTATATCACGAATTTTGGCAATATTTTGATTTGTAATCGCTGACCTTCGGCGCTCAACAGGTTCATCATCTTCCACAGTGACCCTTCCTTCTCTATCTCTTATACTATTCAAACACATATGCACGAGACAAATCTTCATCTCCATAAGCCTTGGTTAATATTTGAAATGTTTTCGTGGCTGATTCCTTAAGTTTCACAAGAAACTTGCTGCTGATTCGACATTCTTTCGGCAGAATGCAGTTGCTCGTGTTCACTGAATGATGCAGTGCTCCCAATTGGCAGGATCTATTACGGCGAAACTGACGACATGGATAGAGGAATTGTGGGCAGTGGCGCCCACAAGGGGGGTCCTGGGGGTCCGGACCCCCCAAAGTCCTTGATTTTTTTCCGATTGATTATAATTCTAAGTATATAGTACGTAAAATTTAATTAAGTATTTGTTATTAATGATTAATTTTATTAATTAATGCTAATTATTTATTCAGTAATTAGTTTTTTACTGTGTTTTGTTCCCGAAAATCGACAAAATCAAAAGGAGCATGACACAAGAATGGTGAACTTTCGACCCCGGACCCCCCCTTCCCTCTTGAAAAATTCCTGTGTGCGCTACTGATTGTGGGGGATGACCTTACCAAAATAGTTGTTGCCAACTCCCCCCACTCTTTTTTCAAGCTAAACACTTAGTCTCGCTTTTTTGTGTGTCATACCTTCTATAGTAAAAGTATTGGCGACTGTAAAGATAATTCAAGTGATGATCATCTTAAAGTGTAACTGATTGATAAATATATTTATTATTACTTTATTCACAGAATGCGAAAGAGATGGAATCAAATACAAATCCGGAGAGCGTTTTTCACCTTCTGCTCGTCCTTGCGACTCCTGCACTTGTGATTCCGGCCATGTATTTTGCATTCGGCATGAATGTCCTGTCCTCATTGATTGTCCAGAGGAATCTATTAAACCACCTGGTGAAGGAGAATGTTGTCCAACTTGTGCAGCTTTCGGTTCAATTTGCACGCGAGATCAAATTGGACAGTTGTTCCATCCTTACCCAGATCCATGTTTCGTTTGTCAGTGCTCAGTAAGTTTCCTTCATTTACCTCTGAAATCGTATTTGCTTTTCCGAAATAGTTTTTGAGGGAAAGTTAACATAGCATCCATATGTTTTATACAAGCAAAACATGCCTATCGTACACAAATGAGAATGTAAATCCATTCTTTATGTTATTAATACACGTTTTATTATATATAAGATACTGGGAAAATAAAATGTCTTTATGCTGTTTCTGTGATTTAAAAAATGTTTTTATCGAAAGATTGGACCAAAAGTACCCAAACAGAAATCCTTCTTTAACAAGTTTCACATTAATATAAACAGGGTTATTAAAACTTTATTTAAAATAAACTTTTACAAAGTCTTGCTTAAAAATATTTCTGTATTGAAATGAATTAATAAAATGATTTCCTATGTTAGAATGAATTATACCTTTGTTATTTTTGAATCAAGGAAAAAATTCACACAACGGTAAGTATCATATAATTTGTCTGTAGTTTTATGCTATTAGAATTGCTAATCTTTGTAAACAGAGATATATTAGAAAATATATTTTAATATTCATATAGATGATACAAAGGCAATTACGAAAAAATGAGTACTAAAAGCTCTGTTAAAGTATGACTAAAATTGTTCCTATATATCATGAATATGAAATTTTAATTGTAATTGATAAAATGATGATATTCATTTTTTCGTAGAATGCAATTTGGATGCATTCCGTACAAAGGAACATTAAGAAAGTTTTGAAGAACTCTACAATTTTTGTTAAAGAAAACAAAACTTGTTTAAATTAATATTTCGTTACAGATGATAAAAGTAAATTATGGGTAAATACTCTTAAATATTTCCACTGTAAAAATTGAAATTGCGTATTTTATAATTCATGACATAGTAATTTATCTAATTATTGATATGTAACATAATACTGAAGGTTCGTTAATCACTTGAATTTCTGAGGTAAAAATAAAATGTAATCATATATTTAAAATATATCTAAACATTTTAATAAATTTTGATTTGATTCATAAAAAGAGCAAATTAGTATTCTCATCTTTTTCCTGGTTTAAAAACCGAATTAAAATTCATTTCCATTATTGAAAGTTCTGATTCAAACAGAGAAAAATCACTCGCTCCCGAAAAAAAGCTCTTATTTTTAAAGAGGTAAACGTTTATGTGTATTTTTTAAGTTGTATGATTAATTTCAAACTTTTTGCACATAGGAAGATTTTATGTGGGTGTGTTCAAAAGAATTTTGCCCTGTTCTTAATTGTCCCATTGATGAAATCCTAAAAAATGATAAAGAGTGTTGTCCAAAGTGCAGAGGTTAGTTGAAGTTAAAATCATAAATTTACGTTTCCTAATTGCAGCTCTGTTTTAATTTGCTTCGTAACTTTTTTTTCAGTCTGCATTTCTGAAGGACACGAAACTCATCTCCATGGTGATTCTTGGACGCTTCCTAATGATCCTTGTAATATATGTTCTTGTGATGTAAGTTTTTATTTTAACTGCCTCATGTTAAGCATAAAAATACATTAACTGTCTTTCTTTTACTTTCCGTTTTTTATTAATTATTTTAAACATTCCAAGGATGTTGTCTATGTTTTTAATCTGTTTTTTTTATGAAATTTGCTGTCCCGAAACTGAATTTGGTTTTTGGTTACTTTCTGCAAACACAAAATTTAATGAAGGATAAAGGAATTTCATGTTATGCTATTAATTTTAACTTTTATTCCCATGTAGTCAAAAGTAAATGTATTTTAAATAAATATATTTTGGATAATTAAGTTTGAAAAATAAAGAACCTTGTAAGTTTTGCAAAATGTATTTTGACGTAATAGAAATAACTGACCAGATAAATTAAAAAAATGAAGTGAAAAATTAAAGGATTGCACCTAAAAAGTTCCCTTTTTATAATTAGAATTAATGGTAATTCTTAAGCAACTAAAATTTAATTGTTATTTATCGTTAGTAACGTTACGCTTTTAAATTTCTTAATATCCCTCTGCATTATTTTATAGAAATTGATTTTATAAATAAATATCTAAAAGTAATACTTTGAAAAATTGCTTAAAATTGAATTTTAACTTTCTTTTAGTTTGGTTTAATACATTGCAACAAAACCGTCTGCCCTGAGATCAGTTGTAGTGATAAAGAAACAGAGTTTAGATCCCCTGGTGATTGCTGTTCTATCTGCATTTCCTCTACAGACTTATCATGTGTTTACGGAGGAGCTTATTATGAAGTAATCGTTATTCATCTTCAGTTCACATCAATAGTATTATACTCTGTGGATGCGTGTTTATTGAATTATTTAAGTATTAATTATAAGAACTGTTAAAAGTTATATTAATTTGATAACAATTATTTATATTGGGTGAGTTGCACGTATGCATGATGGAGCTGTATCCTTAGTCTTATGCTAGTGAGTAAAATATTTTATGAAGCATAATACGATGGGAACTAATTAATTTTTGGCTATTTTAATATAAAGTTACTCTTACAACTCGTATAAAACTTATTCTGAATGAAACAGATAAACTTGTACATACGCATTTGTTACTAAAGTTTTGTATAAAGCAGGTATTATTATAGTAATTATCACAATAGAAAATTCCCTCGCTCTTTTCGCGAATGTTAAGTCACGAGCTAAATAAGCTATTTAAAATTATAAGGATCGTACACGATTTCACAGTACCTAGTTTTGTGCAATGATCTTTCTTGTATTTTTGAAGTGATAACTTCTATTGGCGCGTTTTGCTAGAGAGTGAACTTGACTGAACGTCACGGTCGGGAAGGTAACGATCATTCGGCTTTTTTCGCCTTCAGTCGGGCATATATACCCCTAAAAAGGAAAGGAGGGACGTTTCTCCCGTCACTCCAAAACGCGCTTTGTTTGTCCCCCCACCAATAGGCAGTAAAAGTAAAGTTCCTAGCTTCGATCTAAGTGCCCCCAACGCGCCACCTCTTTCTACTAAAACGAATGCGGGGGGATTAATTACAATCCTAGTTGAAGCAGGAAAATGAAACGAAATATTTTTAAAAAATAGGCTTAGAGAGATAGAGGAAATCTTACACTAGAGTTAAACATAAAATATAGAAAAAGGACAAATTTTTATAGAACTAAGTAAATAGTATAATTATCATTAGCAATATTGCTGTGATCGAAGAATAAAAATATTTTTTTAAGCGAATCGGAATAACAATGAACAAATTGCTCTATTAATCACATTACTTAAATATACTTTGATTATAAAAAGGAAATTAAAGCAATTAAAAATTTAAAGAAACAAAATTAAGCATACAGGTATTAAGAAAAAGTTAAATTAAATAATTTAAATACAAGAAAACAAAATATAGTTAAGAAGACTTTCCTTGCAGAAGCACCGGATATATTTGTACAAAACTGCTATACAATGACAAAAGACCTAGTATAAGCCAGAGATTATGTGATATAAATCTTCTGATCAAATCCCTTTTTAAAGGTTTTGACCTAAATTCCTTTCTTCCCAATCAACTGTCTTACTATCCCTTTGCTTAAATTAATTCATGGATAGAATTGAATATGATTAAATTACAACCAAAATTCACAAAGCCGGATCGGGTCTTCTGAACAAATTGTTATGATTTTAAGAAGGAATTTTAAAGTAGATTTTTCAAAAGATGAATCAAAACCTTTAGTAGATTTTTTAAAATCAAAATTCAATTTAATTATGTCAAATGATCCAAATGAAGTACGAGGTAGTACGGAACAACGCTTGATGGATTTTTATTTATACATATTTAAATAAAATTTTGAATCTAAAGGATTTATAACATATTTTTTAGCTACCATAAACCTATTGTTTCTTGCTTAGAATATAATTAATTCCGAAATATGATTGTATATTTCGCACAAAAATATTACTTTATGAGTACAGACATATGAATAAATAATTTTATAGGACACAATACTAATATCCTCTTGTTTTTTAATTACCTAACTAATCCCTGAAAAAAAAATTACAAAAATTGAAGTTATCACTTCTATCGTGTGATCATAAGTACACACCCTTTTTTTTTCTGTAAGTGTTTCAACAGCGTTTGGTATCAATTTAATATTTTTGAAAAATTTTCATAAGTAACTTAATTATTGTGTCTGCAATAATTCGTTCAAAAACATTCATTTTAGAAAAAGATATGTATTACGTTAAAAAGAAATGACTTTAGACATGTATAAGCGTATAAACTTGCTTACTCAATTGTGACGAAATAATTCTTAAATTTGTTATCCATGAAGGCTCTGAATCTTTAATTTTGTCCTTCTGTATTCGAAATCTCACTCTGTTCTTAGTATATAATATCCCTGACAATAAATAAGACTTTAGTTTTTGTTTCTTAATGAAGCATTTATTTAGTTTCATAGTAAGATATCTATTTGAAAAAAAGAGTGTTAATAAATTGTTATTAATCTAATTTTTTTTTAGAATGGACAAAGCTGGAAACCTGATCCATGTACTACTTGCTTATGTACACAGGGGAAAATGCATTGCCATAATGAACGATGTATACCTTTAGACTGTACATCAGACGAAATTCCATCAGTTGATCCTGGACAGTGTTGCCCAAAATGTATTCCTCGTAAGTATATTCTATCTACTTAGTATCAGTCTGGTTTCTAGAACATATTTGTCTTGAACAAAGCTTTCGTCTCTCCATTTCGTGAAGTTAAAGGAAATTATTCACAATCATTACCTTTTTTACTCGTTTCACTTTAATATTGTTATATACTTGAAAGTTATATCTTTCTTCTTTCAAGTAGTTAAAGAAATAATATAATTGCTATAGACTGCTAAACACTTTAGTATAATTATGTTGACAACATTAAAATGAAATAGCAAGAATTCTTCCATTGGTATGTCTTTCAAAGAAACAATCAAAAATATTTGTAATGTGTATTAAAATACTCTAAACGAGAGATTAAAGAAACTGGATACTAAAAATTCAAAAATGGATAGTTTAAAATTTGGATACTAAATTAATACTTCTACGGTATTAAAAAAATTACCAGTCTGAGAATTACTTCGTGGGCTTTAAACTAATTTTGAGACTGTCCAAATTCCACCTTCTGTTTATAGAACTGAATGAAATCTTACAGAATGTAATAGATATTTTGAATCCACACACATTATTAAAATAAAAAAGAAGATTACGTACCAAGAAAAGCATTCGAAAATACTTAGAACACTGCTCGAATAAAGAAACAAGGAGCGGTTAAAGCCAGATTTCATGATCTTAGATATTTAAAGCATGAAAAAAAGGGTTATTCGTAGTAGTTTTTTTAATTCTAAAAGATTATTTTAAATAATAATAAGCTTATATTAACTAAGACTAAAATTAAATATTAGCATTGTTAAGGTATCCGACTACGTTCGGAACCGTGATTTTCAAAAGCGCATAAATGGATAATTTTCATGATATTTAGTGTCACTTAGATTAGAATATATGCATAAAATAGATTTAAGGACATTTTGACAAAAAATTTATTTAAATACAATATTTTGGCAAAAAATTAACTTAGAATAATCTTTTTTCCAAATGTTCTCCTTTTGTGAAAAATTCTTCTATTAAAATAATATTTTGCCTGTATATAAGCTCAGGCCTCTGTTCAGAAGCTCAACTTGAATTTTTTAAAAAAATATATAACTTAGAAGTGGGTTTATTCATATTTTACGACAACAGAGGGGAGCAATTTTAAGAAAAAAAAACGCGAATAATTATTTCAATTGGTGGTAACTCTGAAAATAATGTGAATTTTTCAAAAATTTTAGTTGAGCCTCTGTAGAGAGGTCTGAGCTATATACAGGCAAAATATTATTATAATAGACCTATTTTTCTCAAAAGGAGAACATTTGGAAAAAAGATTATTCTAAGTTAATTTTTTGCCGAAATATTATATTTAAATAAATGATTTTGTCAAAATATCCTTAAAACAATTTTATACATGTATTATAATTTAAGTGACACTAAATATCCTGAAAATTATCCATTTATGCGCTTTTTTTAAATCACGGTTCCAAACGTATTCGGATACCTTAAGGAGAGATAATGCTAGTTTTTATTCCTATGAACTATATAGTATAACCATCTCTGTGACTTGATAAAGTATGTTATAAAATGAAAATCTTTAGATAACAAGAAAAAAATGTTATATATGTGTTTTTTAAAAATGTGGCACTCTACTTATTAAGAATAAATTAATTTGTGTAATTTAGACATTTTTATAAAGGTAATTATTATAAGTTAATTAAGTATTTTTGTTCCGAATAATATTTAAGAGATTATTATAATTTACGATTTTTCTGATTTATGTGAAACGAAGAATTTGTAATGTTGTCTACAATTTATTATAATGTTTCTGTTTACTGATGTATTTATGTTACTACTCCAATATGGTACTTTATTAACAGCGAATTTAAAATCGTCTCTCTTGTCATGAATACTAGCGGTATTAAGTTACCCTTTAATTGTAGCTAAATATATCCAGAAAATTAGCTTTATTAATGTTATTGTTTGCCAAAATATACTTGACGTAGTCTGAAAAAAAAATTTATATTTGACTTGAAATCTTTATTTTTTTCAAAAATGATAAGATCATCAATTATTGTAAAAATAATGTGACATAATGCCTATATAGTTGCGTTCATAAGAGTGTAAATACGGGTTAGCTGAACAATTACTTGCTGGTCCACCTTGTGTTAAACCTTTAACGTATAATAACTACCATTATTCTGTATAAAATTATCTTGTAGAACTTATGAACCTTATCACATCATTTATGGTACTTTTAAGTTTATTATTTGTATTAAATTGTATAAGTATTTCAACCATATAATTAATATATATATTAAAATTGAAAAGATCTTCAAAATTAAAACTATAGATAGAATAAGTCTTTTTTTGTCTTTCAAGCGATTTATAATTTCCTTTCTATTTTTAATTTTACTACAGTAGTATTAAAAGTTTTTTTGTTGCATCCTGTGGGATTTCTTGAATTTTTTTTCCAAATTTGCTAATATGAATAGATGAAATCCATTTTTGTAACAGTTTGAAACTTAAAAATGTTTTGTGAAATTTAAGTGAGTGTAAGTGAGTGAGTTAATATTAACGTCGCACTGTTCAGCTACACGAGGGCTTTTGGCGACGGACCACGTAATTTTGAACCATGGTCAAGTGACGTGGACGACACCTGAGCTGGCACCCCCCTCTCCTAACTACCACACCACACCACGGGAGGGCGTTTCAGCTCTCGACAGATTTAACGTGCATCGCTTCCCTACACGGCGGGTCTTTGGTGGTACTGGGATCGGACTCATGACATGCCTGCCATGGTTGGATACCTTAACCACTGGGCTACCGCAGCCCCTTGTGAAATTTAAGAGTTAAGGAAACATGTGGATATTTAAAATTATTAATATGAGTTTTTAATTTTTTGTAAAATGCTGGAAAAGTTAGATTAATTTAATAATTATAATAGTTAATAATTATTTTTATAGCTAAACCTGGAAAAAACACGAACTTTTTTTTTTTAAATATTGACTTTATAAGATTTTTTAAAATAATAAATAGAGCTCTCACAGACCTAAATCCATCCATTTTCTCATCTTAACTTTTTTAGTATTAAAAACAATTTAAATAACTGTAAATTCTATATTTTCAAAACCATATAAAAAGCAGAATTTTTCAATTTCTATTTTGCTTGTATTTTCAATATTACTGAAATTTTTAGAGCTGATAAATTATAATATTCGTTATATATTAGAGGTCTATATAATGAATTTGAATTGATAGTATTTATAAATTGGCAAGCAAATACGGTTAATAGTTTAGCTGAAAGTAAAAATTTAGAACTTTCTTTTATATTCGGTCTTTATTTATCATAGTACATGTTTTCCATCTACTGTCTCCCTATTTTATTATATTCAAACTTACTACTTTGATACGTTATTTGAGTAGTTTCTATGTACACAGAATTGTCCGTATCTTTAATACTGTTCCTATTGTCTTTTATACTTTACGACGTTATAGATGACTATGCTATAAGTTGATAGAAAACATTGGATTGCTATAATGCGTGTTCAAAATATTTGCTTATGGTTTAAAGATGTTACATAATTCATAAAAAAACAAATGAACTTTGAAACTACTTGTTAATGAAAGAAAGCATATGAGACACATTGCTACACGACATTTTACAATAGGTAAACTATATAGAATAACACTATAGTGTTGCCAAATGACAACAAAGAAATCAATAGTTCTCTTCACTTCATGTAGCCATAAAGTAATCTTTATTTCAGGTAGTTCTTTTTTATAGTATCTATTACTGTTCTATGAAAAATCAAAAATCTTTTTTTTTCGTATCTCTCCAATATTCATAATCTCTTCTTTGCTATCACCTGCTCTGTTAAAATAATTTTGCGTGTGTGAGGGAAAAAATTCAAGTATAGGAATAGATCTTATTGACCATACTCAGAATGTAAACTAAGATCCAAAGTGTAGAAGAAAATAATGATTCCAACGATAATTAACAGTAAGTTATTGAGATGATGCCTCATACACCATAGCAATACACCACCGAGCACAGACAAGCTTAAAAGCTAACCTGATTGTCAGTCTTTAAGTTCATAAGAACAAATATCGTAATTAATGCAGTATAATTTTATAGCATAAGCCTGAAGCTTCATTACTTAGAATTTGTATCAAAGCGTATTTTAACTCTGTGTGTACTTAGATCTATTCCTCAATAAAATATTTTTATTACAATCAAGCATAAGACATTTAAAACGCTCGGTATTTGTTTCTTCATAATTTAGGCCCAGCAACTTGTCTTGCTTTTGGAGATCCTCACTATCGTACTTTTGATGGTGCCAGTATAAGTTTCCAGGGGACATGTCGGTACGTTTTAACTGCAGACTGTTCAACTCAGAAGTTTTCCATAGTGGTTGAAAATAATGACAGGGGATTCAATGGAGTATCTTGGACACACAGAGTAGTAATCGTGTTACAAAATGCTTCAGTGGATTTAAGAGCTGGCCCTTCAGTATACGTAAGAATATATTTGTTTCTAAGAATTTATCCTTTAATAACTTTTTTTTTCATTGAATAATCTGAGTATTTTCAATTTTAAAAATGTATGTTTCATAAACTGTCTTATTTAGTTTGTTGATTTTATTCAACTAAACTACATTTATTCTCTTCCGATTTATTTTTATGAATTGTAACTCGAATTTTTTTAAAATCTATAGGATTGAGTGAGAACCATCAATGCATACATATGTTTATAATGTCAAGGAACCTGAAATATTTTGCTCAAATTTTAATGTGCTCAGTGTGAAATTTCCATAAGTACATCGATTATAGCATTTCTCTTACTAGTCAATTTAACATCCTTACTAATATTATAAACGCGAAAGTTTGTATGTGTGTATGTATATTTGTTACTCTTTCACGCAAAAACAACTTAATGGATTTTAATGAAACTTTACAATAATATAGCTTATACAACAGAATAACACGTAAGCCATAATTTATGAAGATATTGTGTGAAGTATCCAAAATATGATGATAATTGTTAAGTAAATAGGAAAAAATTCTGCCATCTGCAAAAAAGCCCGCGACAGCATATATCTATCTTTTATGCATGAAGCAAAACTTTCCCTTTTTGTTTTGTCTACGCCAGGCACCAGTGCGCACTCACTTTTAAGGTATTGCTTTGATCAGTGTAATCCCTATTTTTTTATTTCAGAATAAAACTAGATTTCGAAGGGATAGGTTGAGGCAGTCTCTTTATTTGAATAACTACTATTGATTTTTTTCATGTGTAAGCAATTATCGCCAACATAGTGAACCATAAATACAATAAAATTGATAATTTATTTCTATGCACGTTTTTTTATGATTTTATTATGCACATTTGGTACTAACAAATTGATCCTTGTATCAAAATAAATACTTTTATCGCTTCTCGTATTTAAAGTAGATAATCTTTGTCTTTCACGCTACATCATTTGGACAAACTTGCATAATTTTGTTTGTGGTTAATAATTAATTATACCGCTATAATTTTAATTGAATAGGCAGGTATTGCATTTTTTAGGGATGAAAATAATAATAACTACTGTACTGTATTTTTTGGAAGTGTAGAAAAAGTACCCACTAAGAATTATGCCGCGGAAGCTTAAGTCTAATCTTTCCCCAAATCTCTAATAAAACTCGAGCTTTGAAAGTAGCTAGACAGTTGCCAACTTGACTCTATCACCAACAATTTGCTATGTTTCCATTGAATCGCCATTATAATTTAAGGAATGGCGTTGCTTGCGAATATTATAATTTTAACATAAAATAAATACTACAGAAAGTAATATTAACGTATTGCACTTCCAGATATAAATTATTTACACTATTTTAAGCGTTAATTACACAAAATTTGTAACAATGTGTTACTTTTGCTGAGCAGAGATCAGTTTAGGAAGGTGTTTCAAAAATTGACCCACAAGAGAGTTACGGGGAGTTATAAATAATAAAAAAAATCCTTTTTATCAATTATTTGATCTACAGACTTAAAATTTAACAAACGTGTTGTTTTTTTGTTCAGCTGAGATATGAAAAAAGCTCTTTTTTTGTTTAATTTGCAATTCACGTAAGATTAACACATTAAAAGCTTCTTTATCCTTCATTCTGTATTGTTTAATTTTTCAATTCACCCGTGCGATGAACGGGTATACCAGCTAGTGTATTATATTTCCTCTTAGAAACATAGGATATGGGACTGCATTTTCATTTATTTATTTATTATTAATTTTTCTTACAACTCGAGAAATCTTTAAATCTGTAAGGTATTATTTTAAAATGACTATGTCTTCACTGATGTAAGAGTTTCAAATACACTACTCATTCCTCTCTGAATTGATGAATGTGTGTGCTCTATTATATAACACGTATCATTTTAGTCGTAAATACTTTAATGGCGATTGGATTTTGAATTTTGTATGCTAATATAGGAAATATAAAGCACTTATTCAATGCTTGTAAGCAATAAGGGAATGCATGAGGAACACACATATAAGAACCACCTATTTCTTCCTGATCCTGGATGTGAGTCCTGCTCTTTGCTGTTTGACCTTAATTGTGAATTTTACGTCATTGTCTTATGATGCGAACGGATGATCAAACGACTCATAGTTTTCCCTATTTTATTTTCATTTATTTCAATTTCATAAAGAGCAAATGCAGCTTCTTGAGATTCATTTCAATATGGCTCATTTATTTATGGCCTAAAACTTTTAAGTCCATTAAACGGTTAATATTTACTTAAGGTTTTATTTATTAAATAGTTTATACTTTCTTAAGAGATTAATCTTTTAATTTTACATCATCTATTTACTATTACAAAAACTGAATTTTATTCAAAACAAAATATTATCCTTACGAAAGTTGCTTAAGAAATATTTGATTCAATATGTTTATTTTTAATGAGTTAGTACATTTGTGTATTCTTCTTTTTGAAAATCTGCATGCTGTTTCTTTATATACGTATTATAATTGTGGAAATGTTTACTTTTTTACAGGTAAAAGGAAAATATGTTGAGAATTTGCCTTACTTCGAAGATCCGGTGCTTTATGTCGAAAAAACAGGTCGATCAGTTTTAGTTACTACAGATGTTGGCGTGCAGGTATGTATCAATTAGTTTATTGATTCCTTTTTCCTAATATTCCCTCCAGTTATTTTGAAAATAATTAGTAAGTAGACTTTTAGATTTGATTGGCACAATGGGTCAAATTAGTGATTAGAATGTTAACACAGCTTTCGATATTAATTCTATTTTTCTCAAAATTTGTACCATTCTTATATTCTGGGGCAAAATTCTGATGACTAATTTTAGTTAAAAATAAATTTCTTAAACGGGTGTGCTTAAACATGTAAATTAACTACAAGAATTTTTTTTGAAAAATCTTAAAAATAAGAAATTTTTTTATATTTCATGGAACACTGAATTCCCACTAAATCAAGTAAAAATGAAGACATAGACCAGATATATATGGCATTTTGACAACTATCAAATTCTAGTTTTAAGTTCTGAAGCATATAACAGTCGACCCATATATGTAAAAGGACTACTACTGCTCTTACAGTCTTCGATTTCAACTTAGTAAAGGTTTCAATTATATATAAGGAAGATTTTAAATGTATAGAATACTAATATTGAATGATTTTTGTTTTAATAAGGCTTTTCAAATTTTGAACTGCAAAAATCGACTAAATACTTCTTATAAATATAAACATGAATATTTTTGGAAACGTGAATTGAAATAATTGTTAGTTTAGATAGAACATTTTTAAAAATATTTCTTGCATATTCATGTAACAAAAACTGTGAAATTAAAGTGTATAATACGTACATCATTACTTTTAAATTTGTGTACAAGGTTTAATTTTATTGAGAGAGAGAGAGAGAGAGAGAATAATTTTTCTTCTTTTTTTAATTACTACTTTTTTGAGAAAAATAGTTTTAAAGTTTATCCAGAAAGATTTTTAATATCTAAAATTATGTATGATATTTTTATAAAAAAAATTTAAGTAAAAGATTTGAAATAGAAAAAAAAGTGATGCCAAGTATATTGATTATTGCAAGAATTAAGCCTCATTACTAAATAGTTGCGTTGTGTTTGCATTGACACAGCTTGTATTCTTTTCAGTAAACTATATTTTTACAGGTTCTGTGGAATGGTGACGGGTTTGTTGAAGTCACAGTATCTGGAATTTACCGAGGAAAAACTTGTGGTTTGTGTGGGAACTTCAACAACTTTCCCGAAGATGATATGAGAACACCTTCCAATCAAACTGTTACTTCTGAAGCTAAATTTGGCAACAGCTGGAAAGTAAGATTCATAATAGCGTAATAGGCATAGGTACAGTGTATCAATTAGCAAAAAATAAATCGAATTCAGTTCACATTTTAAAAACGTTTCATTTCGAAATCACTACGCAACACATAAACTTTAGCTTCAGAATTAAGATCAATTTTATTATTTTGAATCTGTTATTACAAATCTTTACCACTAATAATTTATTCGTATTACTTTAAAAAAATTAATTTTTTTCCTGAAACAAATGGTTACGAAACTAATACTGAGTGTAAGTGTCAACCTTTAAAACAAATTAATTTTGTGGTCATGAATATACTTATTATATAAAATAATATAGTATTCATCTGATTTTAATAACACTTTCAAATTGAATTGTAGTTGTTAATTAAGCCATTTGTGTAAAAAGTATTTTCCGTAGTTTCTGTGTAATTATTTTAGTACGAAATTTTTTAAACTCCTATATATACATCCACTCCAAGCATTTTTGAAAATACTCTTTTAAAGCAAACGTAAATAGGAAGAACATTGTTGTTTTAGTGTTTTTACTGTTTATTTTGTAATTTATTTAATATTTTAAATTAAATGTCCCCATTTTGAGTTACGCTGACAGATAAATCAATATTTCTGACACTTTTCAAAAATTCGTAGGTTAGCAATTCTGCAATGAAATTGAACATTGAGACTACTTCCCCTCTCAATCTAAATAAGATTAAGACATGAGGGGTTTAACCTGTCAACTTAGTTCCCTTTGTTGTTAATATTAAATTTAAAACCTAAAGTTTTCCAGAATAAGCTCTGTTTTAATGCTTTGTTTCTCTTATAACAATTAGAGAGCATGTCAATCGAATTCGGATTTGTTTTATTTTTTTCCAGAGTTCTATTTTAGAGTATCATATGAAAATGAAATAAGGGAATTGTATTTCATTATTTTTTAACTTTTGTTTAGTTACTTACTTTTTATTGAAAAATATTATTTTGTTTATTTTACTTACTTCTGTAAGCCCCGTGTAATACTTGTATTGCACGAGAATTATTTTATCTGTCTTCAATAAAAAAAGAGAAAAGAAAATGAAAATGCATATGCCCATTATCTCTCCCGTCCCATTATATAAAAATATTTTATATAAAATATCAGAGAGATGCATGTTAAAGAAATATATTTTGTTTTTTATTTGATTTGATATGTGCACGAACAGTGGAAAACACTTTTATTCTGTCCACTTATGGCGACTTCACAATTTTTGAAGAAAACTTTATTAAATCACTTTTTAATTCTTGTTTTGACTTTTCAAAAAATAATTTTTACTTTGTATTTAAAATACTACTTATGATTTTGCTAGGAATACAATTAAATATTATTACAAAAATTCATTTTTGAGGTGTCAGGTTTTATTGTAGATAGAGCTCATTTCCGTTGGAATTACCCAATCACTTTTGGAAACATGTTGTAACTTTAAAATATCAATTTTGCATTAAAGTTTGTTGGAAATGGGAAATCAAAAACGTATCAGAGCCGAGTTAATTAAAAAATTTTTATTTGAATATTTTGTTCAGTTTTGAATAACAATTTTGGGTACCGTCTTTGCGTGTGTGTGTGTGTAAAAACTTTAAGGAAACTCTTTTTTTTTTTTTTTTTTTTTTTTTTTTGCAGTATGGAGATGTGCAACCTGGTGGATGTACGGAATCAATTGATATTGATCCTTGTTCAAAAGGAGGATACAGAATTCGAAAAATTGCAAATACGAAATGCTCAATATTAAAGGTAATATATATGCCGTTTTATATGATATTTTGTTGCATACTGGAAACAATGATGTTGTTTTTGAAATTAATATTTTTCATTTTTATTCTATTTTTTAATTTACATTTTTCATGTTTTAAAACTTTTTAGTTAAAAAAAGTCCTTAGCATATGTTAAAGATAAAATTGTTGTTTTTCTCGTTTAAATGTTTATATGAATTAATGCAGTGCTTCTCAAACTTTCGATACTGGCGACCCAATTTTCAATCATAATTTTTATCGTCCCCCCTTATTTAATAATAATAATAATAGTACATTGAATGCAATAATAATGTTCTTTGACGCTAAAGCTACAGTATGATCTTAATTAAAAACAGTACAAATCAATAATATAAGTATTAAAATTTTTAGATATGTTACTCTTAAGTAATATATATTTTAAGTAAATTACTTTTAAATAATAGGTTAATTATGTTATTTTTCTTTCTCTAATTTTTAAATTGAAACAGATTCATAAATGATATTTAATTAAAGATTTATTTCCTTCATCATCCATTTCTAAAAGTACAAATGTCACTAAAAAGTAGTCTAATCTATGTTGCTGTCTATCATATCCATTACATCTGGCACTCTCACGAACGTTCACGTGAGTCTGGGCAACCTAACGGACGTCTGCACAAAACATGTAAAAATGCTGTACCTCGTACAATTCCAGTCAGTCTTGGCCGAGTCGACTAGCTACCGAATCTCTCTTGAATGTACATTTCATAATTCACGCGTTAATTTTAATTCACGGTATTAAGTATTAAAGGCAGTGGATTAAAACAAAATCATAGATATATTTTTAAATCACAGCGAGCATTCGACAATAATAAAGCATCAACAAATACACAGATGAAGGCAAATTGATAGCAAGTTACGAATGGGTTAGGGATCCATTCCAAAATACTTCAAAAGGGCTTTCAACTGCCGAAAAAGAGATCTTCATGGATTTCACATCCAGTGACGAAATTAAAGGGCAATTTTGTAATAATCACTCTTTGAATTCTGGATAGAGGTGGATGTTGAATTTTCTGCACTGAGAAAACAAAAGCATTTCGTATACTATTACCATTTTCAACATCATACCTTTGTGAATCCGGATTTTCTGCGATGTCTACTTTGAAGACAAAATATAGATCTCAGCTAAATATCAAAAAGTAACTCAGAGTGTCAATTTCTAATTTTTAGCATTCCTTTGAAAAATTTTGCTCTGCAATGGAAGCCCATGGAAGTCATTAATAATTATTAAACTTGTTCTTATACTGGCTGAAGTATCCACTCTTAACACGAGTTTATTTTTTTAAAAATGATAATACATTATTCTTGATATAATAGCTTAATTGTAAGGAGAGTAAAACCAAGTGCATGGCAATGTATACAAAAATATAAAATGATATTTGAAATGAATTCTCATATTATAAATGGTTTTGAACTGTAATTTTAAGCCTCGCAGAATTAGCATTTAGAATTAATGTTAAGTAATAAAAAAGAATGTAAAATTCCAATGAATAACAATTGTGTTATTTTTAATATTTAAAGCGAGAAAACTTCAAAATGTTGTAGCCAGGAATCAGGTGTGCACTCGATACTAACGTTAATGGTCACGCGGATTGACTCACCCCAATTCTTTTCTTTTATAATTATTTTTTAATATACACGATAAAAATCACAATTTCAGTGAATAATTTAACTAAGAGAAAATATACTTATCTATTTCAAGGATTTTTCAATGATAATTCGAGAAAAAATCCAACAAAACTGAACTAAATTGTTCCAAATGTGCGTGACCTTAATAAAGGACACAAATCACAGACACTTTTCACTATTACAGGAAAGTTATTTGCAAGCAAAACTGTCACATTTTGTTCACGTTAATTGTAGTTTAAATATCCTTTGATGATCGACAAATATCCCGTTGAACTTTTTCTTGCTTGTGTCTTTTTGACAGGGCGAAGTGCATCTTGCTGTACATTTATGGCTTCATATTTTTCTTGATGGAGTTCTTAATGGAGCTATTGAAAATTTTCCTTTTCATGTTCATTGCTTTTCTCAAATTACTTTCGCTATCATGATTGATATGCATTATTTCAGCAAGTGTTTCCCTTGTTCGATCAGTTTCAATTTCCTTTCAGAGAGATCACAGATGCCCATTTCTTTTATTATATTCTGCTCATTTACATTTATAAATCATAATCAGTCGTACAACATCACAATTAAAACAGCTAATTTATTCATAAGGGAAAATGCAGCATGTCCAAGAAAATATTTTTGAACAAAAGTATTCGTGCCGGAAACTCGGTCAAAACAAGTACCTTAAGATTCTAAAAAAATGTTTGCCACTCGCAAAAAAGAATATATGTGATCAATTCATTTTAGTTCCCTGTTGAAGAATTCTCTGTCAAGACCACTGGTAACAAATAAACAGTTTTCTCAGAATTAACGGTTTAGTGATTCTGGGATGACTATGTGCATCACTTCCGTGTTTATGGTGTATTCAATATAAAAAATGGAAAGAAGTTTAAAAAAAAGAAATGTGTAAAACGTTTTTCATTATGTATTATATGTTTCAGAATACTCATAAAAATAAATCTTGGCCAAATAAACCTTCAAAGTGCTCAATATGCTTATCCAGATATCATAAAACTCTTTCACATTGAAAAAAGCTCAACAGAATTATATAATTTACAACTTCACTAAAAAAAAGGGACGCAGATAACCATACCAATAAGTTCGAAGGTCAGCAAAAGTAATATTTTAGGTTAAAAGAAACGTAATAAAAAATCTCTCATCGTAGGATTACAGCAAAGCAAACAAAATATTTTTTATTTAGTTATAGGATCAAAGATAGCTAATTAGCGTTCAAAGTAGAATCTTTTATTTTTGATGATGTTTTTTCACCACATGATATATATAAATCATATCAATGTAAATCTGTATTTTCTTATTATGTCAGAAATTATTTTGTTTTACTTCATTCCAGTACATTACTTTTTTTTAGTATTTTATTTTCGATATGCTCGCGATATGGGTGCGCCCCACAGTTTGAGAAACACTGAATAAATGCCATTATTACAATCATTATATATACTTATTTAGTAGATTAATAGCTTTATGAATAAATAACCCAATTTATCGTAAGTTTATTTTATTTTCTAGCAAAGTTTATTTTCTGCCTGTCATCAATTTATTCGACCAGAACCTTTCTTTGCTGCATGTGTTTATGATGTTTGCGCTTGTTCTGAAAATGATGATTGCCTCTGTGATATTTTGACCACATATTCTCAAGAATGCTTCAAATCTGGTGTCATATTGAACTGGAGAAGCGAAGGGTTATGCGGTTAGTTTGAAATTTAATTTTATTTAGGAGTATATATTTAAAAAATCTGAATGAAATTTTAAAAGAAAATGGAAAAATAAGTAATAGTTTTAAATACTAAAATCAAATAATATAATAAAATTTATCAAAATAAAAATAATAAATGTTTTCAGTGAGGCAAATTAAATCACCTCAAACTACTAGTTTTTAAAGCAAATGAGATATGAATGATCTTACTTTTATCAATCGTTATTTAGTTTAGATTTAATTTATTGTTAATTATTTGCAGTTATAAAACATTTATAATCTGCTTAATTAAGTTATCTAACAGTATATTTGTATCGCCAATTAGCAAAAAAGTTTATTTAAATTTCTTGAAAACGCAAATTTGATATTTGAAAAACCGTATTATAGAGAACGTATTTTTAATGCATTGAAGAAATATTTTGTTATTAATATAGGATTAAAAAAAATTTCCTAAATCGAATATATCCATGATCATTTTCAAATTTAGGTTTTATTCAGACTTTGTGTGAATGATACATTTCTTTTTCTAACAGCAGCCCCAAATCTATTTTAAATAAGTTGTTTTTGCCAAATGAGTATATTTTATAAAATTATTTAAATATATATTTCTATCTAAGTTATATATATATATACTAAATTTTTAACTCATGACTGATCACAGCAACACTTTTTATAGGTGTTTTAAAGAGATATATTACAAAATAATTCCATTTTAAGGAATTAAAAAAATGAGACCATTTTTTTATTTGTTTCAGTTGCCTCTCTCTTTCTTACTCAATATATATGTACATATAATAAAAAAAGAATTGGACACTAGAATTGAACAACAAAAAAGCTATTTATTCTCACTCAAAAATATTTTTATGGATATGATTTTTTGATTAAAGGAACATAAAAAAAAGTTGAGAATTTTTTTATAACATTTAACCAAATTTTTTAGTTATTTTTACTTTTCGTACTGAAAAGTTTGTTTAAAAAAAGGAGAAGTACATTGTAGTTTTTATAGGAAAACCAATAACTTAGTTACAAGTTTAGTTTAGTTACAAATTACTTTTTATTCAAAAACCCTATTTGGCATCGCATTACGCAGTAATTGAATTTCAGTTTGACAGAAATTGTCCCAAACGGGATTGAGTGCATTCATAAGCTTAAAGATGAATTTGCACTGCTTTTCTTTACCATATTGTAATATTATTCTTATGTAATCTGGCATCACTTAATTTTGTTTTCTAGATTGGCAACACCCTGTACAGTCATTGTGTAAACATCAATCATGTAGCCTCACTTCTAAGTCATTAAAAGCTAAGTTCCGTCCATTCAACTCCGTTTACTTTATTTATAGTTCAATTTTAATGACTTAGAAATCTTCTTGAATCGCTTCTGTTTTTAAATTTGATAATGGAACAATTGCTGAAACCTAAAAGATTTCATATAGATCCTATGTGTTCTAATTCGGAAACAAAATGGCGCCATTGGAAAAAAACTTTTGAAAACTTTTTAGGAGGCACAAAAACCATTACAGAAGAAAATAAACTTCCTTTGCTATGTAATTACGTAACCTCAAATGTTTATCAGTTCATTAATGATTGCACCACTTATGCTCAAGCTATTGCGATACTTGATTCTCTTTTTATAAAGAAACGTAACGTTATATTCGCTGGACATTGCTTGTCAACGCGAAATCAACAAACGGAAGAAACTGTCAGTGAATATTTACAAATTTTAAATCAATTGAGCAAAGACTGTGACTTTACTGATGTGAAGGCTAAAGAGTACCGAAAAGAGTATATTACAGATGCTTTCATACGAGGATTAAAATGTCCTCGTATTCGTCAACGACTCCTCGAAAATACATCGATGACTCTCGATCAAGCTTTTGAGCAAGCTAAAACACTTGAATCAGCTGAAGTGCATACAGCTTCTTATATGGGAAGTTCATTCCCTGTACAATCCGCAGCTATGAAAACAGAAGATTTTTCAGAAGAAACCGTAGCAACGTCAATGGCTTCCTCCTCCTCCTTAGGGTCTCAAAAATGGTTCTTTTGTGGAAATGACTTACACTCACGAACCCTTTGTCCAGCTAGAGATGTTACTTGCAGAAAATGTGGAAAAAAGGGACATTACCAGCGAGTGGGCAAATCTAGACCTGGGAGAAACTCTTCAAATATGGTGGCTTCTTTAAACACACTGGCAGCTATTTCGGGATCTACTCACTGTCTCCAGAAATCAATAATTAAGGCATTGGTTAATAATATTCAGCTCAGTGCATTAATCCATACAGGAAGCTCTCTTAGTTTTCTTAACGAAAAACATGTGGCGAAATGTAAATTGAAAGTTGAACCATATTTGGGAAAAATATCCATGGCAAACTCCTCTATGGTGACTGAAACAGAGGGTGTCTGTAAAGTTAATTTGAAAATTGAAAACTTCACTTATCATAATGTGGAACTTTTAGTTGTGAAAATCTTTGTAGTGATGTTTTGATTGGCCATGATATTCTAAACAGAGATTCATCAGTAGAAATTGGATTTGATGGTAATAGACTTCCACTAACAATTTGTTCTTTGGCTGTAGCACAAGTACCTCCTGTTTCGTTATTTTCTAACTTGAATCCAGACTGTAGACCTTTGGTTACAAAATCGAGACGTCAGACTGTTGAAGACAATATTTTTATGGCATTGGAAGTTTAGAAACTTCTCCAGGAAGGAGTCATTGAACCAAGTAACTCACCATGGAGGGCTCAAGCCTTTGTCATTAGAGGAGAAAATCATAAGCCCAGAATGGTGGTTGACTACTCTCAAACAATTAATAAATACACTTTGCTGGATGCCTACCCTTTGCCTAAAATAGAAGAGGTAATTTTGAAAATTTCAAAAAATAAAGTTTTTAGCAAAATTGATCTCCAAAGCGCCTACCATCAAATTCCTATCCAGGATAGCGAGAGACATTATACAGCTTTTGAAGCTTGTAGAAAGCTCTACCAGATTTTGCGGGTTCCTTTTGGGGTTACTAATGGAGTAGTTTGTTTTCAAAGAATCATTGACAAAATTATTGAGGATGAAGGACTCACCCTTACATATCCATTCATTGATGATGTTACTGTGTGCGGAAAAGATCAGAAAGAACATGATCACAACTTAGAGAAGTTCATGACTGTGGCAAAGAAGTATAATTTGACTCTAAATGAAGATAAGTGTACCTACTCAAGTAATTCTGTCCATTTGCTAGGCTACATTATTCAGGACGGTATAATTAAACCGGATCCTGAACGACTAAAACCTTTGCGAGATATGCCTGTTCCGAAAGACTCATCTGCATTGCAACGTGCTTTAGGAACGTTTGCCTATTATTGCCGATGGATCCCGGGGTTTTCTAAGAAAATACGTCCTCTTCTAGAAAAGAAACGGTTTCCTCTTTCTAGAGATGCTGTATTGACTTTTAATTCACTGAAAGATGATGTGGCAAATGCTGACTTGGCAACAATTGAAGATGACATACCATTTAGAGTGGAAACTGATTCATCTGATTTTGCGATTGGAGCTACTTTGAGCCAAGCTGGACGTCCTGTTGCCTTTTTCTCAAGAACCCTACATGCATCTGAATTGAGACATTCATCCCCAGAAAAAGAAGCATATGCCATTGTGGAATCACTTCGTCATTGGAGACACTTCTTGATGGGAAAAAATTTTGAAGTATTCACTGATCAACAAGCAGTCGCATTTGTATTCAATCAGCGACATGGTAGTAAAATTAAAAATAAAAAGTTAATCCGTTGGAGACTTGAACTTGCTAGTTTTAAATTTGACATTATTTATCGTCTTGGAAAGCTAAACGTGATTTCTGATACATTATCACGTATAACTGGTGCTATAACTCCAAGAGTCGACCTATACAATCTTCACAACTCTCTTTATTATCTTGGAGTGACACGAATGCACCATTGGGTTCGTTGCAAAAATCTCCCTTTTTCTTTAGAGGATATAAAAAAAGTCACAAACTCCTGTTAATTATGTAATGAATTAAAGCCAAGGTTTGTTAAAAATGTTGGAACACTTGTGAAATCTACTGCTCCATTTGAAAGGTTAAATCTTGACTTTAAAGGACCTTTACCTAGTGTCTCAAGAAATTACTATATTTTAACAATAGTTGATAAATTCTCTAGATTTCCATTCGCGATCCCTTGTAGTGACATTTCTGCAAAAACCATAATATTGCATTTGAAGAACATTTTCTCTATTTTTGGAATGCCATCATTTATTCATTCTGACAGAGGATCATCTTTCATGTCTCACGAATTAAAATCATTTTTAACTTCTCAAGGAATTGCAACAAGTCGTACTACTCCCTATAATCCAGCAGTAAATGGACAGGTTGAACGTTATAAAGGAATGATCTGGAAAACTATACAACTTGCTCTAAGATCTAATAGTATGAAAACTGAACAATGGGAAGGAGTTATCCAAACAGCTGTGCATTCCATTCGCTCCTTGTTGTGTACAGCAACAAATGCCACTCCTCATGAACGAATGTTTTCTCATCCTCGAAGATCCTATAACGGCTGTTCCATACCTACTTGGCTTACAAAGCTTGGTCCAGTTCTTATGAAAAATCAGATGCGTGCTAACAAATATGAGCCAATTGTTCAAGAAGTGGAATTAATTGAAGCTAATCCTGACTATGCGCATGTAAAACTTGGTGATGGAAGAGAAACAACTGTCTCTATAAGACACTTGGCTCCAAGAGGGGAAACTATCAGATCTGAACACAACAAGGGTGCAGAGGAAAATGTTCAAGCTTATCCAGATCTGCAGTCAATAAACTCAGACTCAGCCATTACTTTAGAAGACTCGACTGAACAGAACATGAACACAGTAGCATTGCGTACTACAGCTCGTCACAGGCAACCCCCTGCATACTTGAAGGATTACATCAGGGACTGAAATAACTAGATTAAAATTAAAGGGGGGGTAAATGTAATATTATTCTTATGTAATCTGGCATCACTTAATTTTGTTTTCTAGATTGGCAACACCCTGTACAGTCATTGTGTAAGAGAACAATCATGTAACTTCACTTCTAAGTCATTAAAAGCTAAGTTCCCTCCATTCAACTCCGTTTGCTTTATTTATAGTATACATAGACCCAGGAACATTGAAAATAGCGACCCAAGAAGGAAGCTAAGTACAATCGCGAAACTTTGCAAATAAGTACAGCGTAATGTGATATGCAGATGATCCAAGTTTTGTGCCAATACGCATTCTCAGACACACTAAGGTGGCGCTACAATCAGGAAGAGGGTGCTATATAAGCCAGCACAAATTCGAAGATTCATAAACGTGACGATTACCTGCCGATTGTAGGAAGACTTTGGTAAGCGAAACATGCCAGGTAAACGTGCTAGAAGACATTTCTCACAGTTAAGTGAGTTTGAGAGAGGCTTGATCATCGGGATGAAAACTGTAGGCTCGTTAACGTGCCGTGTTGATAGCCAGGGGGATCGTTCGGAGTGTGCTGTTAGAAATTGTTGGGAGCAGTGGACACGAGAAGGTATCCACGCGCGGAAAACCGGGTCTGGAGCGACCAGGAGGACCACGAGGAGAGATGATCGAAGGATTGTGCGGCAAGCACTTGTGGACCCCACAGTGACTCGTTCAACGATACGAGCAGACGTAGGCGTAGCAATTGTTCCACAAACAATTTCCAGACACCTTGCAGAAGCAAATCTTAAATCCAAGCGTCCTTTCCTTGCACTCCCTTTAACACAGGAACATCGACAACTGCGTCTACAGTGGTGCCAAGCCAGATCAATGTGGAATTGCACAGATTGGCAAAAGGTTGTGTTTAGTGATGAATCCCGGTTTGTTTTGGGGGCAGAAGATAACCGTGTGCGGGTGTGGAGGCGCCCTGGTGAGCGGTACAATTCCCCCCACACTGTTCTACGTCACACTGCCCGCACAGCTGGTGTAATGGTCGGGGGCCATAGCCTATGATAGCCGGTCCACTTTAATTGTGATGCGTGGAACCTTAACGGGCCAACGTTACGTTGATGATATCCTTTGACCCTATGTAGGACCTTTCCTAGATGGTCTCCCAGGGACAATTTTCCAGCAAGATAATGCTCGTCTTCATACAGCAAGAATTGCTCAAGACTTCCTACGTCATTTTCAGACTTTTCCATGGCCGGCCCATTCCCCCGATTTGTCCCCTGTAGAGCACGTGGGGGATCATCTAAAACGGCAGATGCCATCGTGTCACTCTGTACATGATTTAGAGTTAGCTGTTCAAGACTTGTGGGCCCATCTGCCTCAGGACAGCATAAGGTGTCTAATCAACTCAATGCCGGACCGTGTAGCGGCATGTATTGCAGCTGAAGGTGGTCCAACTCGCTATTGAAGTTGGTCAGTATTTGTGTCGTTGCACAACCTGTATATTCGTTTAATTGTCTTGTTTTTGTGATCAAGTGAATCTTTCATCTGTGTCATTATGTGTATTAAATTTCATTTCAATCCGATGCTTTCTTCTTGGGTCACTATTTTCAATGTTCCTGAGTGTATATAGGTCGAACGAGTGTTGTTCAAATAACTTCTATAAGATTTATATTAGGGCCTTTCTCTGGACATGGTTAAACTCAAGTATTGTTCAAACAGATCCAATTCTTCGCAGCATTTGTTGTTGGTTCAATGGTTAGAAAGATGGTTCCATCATCTTATTGATATATCATCCAATCATCTCCACCGATTTCTGACGCTTAAGAAAGAAGCTCAAATTCCTGTACTTGTATTATGTCTTTAGGATTTTGCCTACCATTTAAGAAGGTTTGACTTGTTCTTCCTCGCTAATTAACAGCTAAAGATTCTATCAAACGTTCTCCTCCCATTAGGAGAATCGAGTAAAATTGTTCACATCCTTAAGATAATTCCAGTAGTATTGATATAGGCATAAGGACCACCTATACTATTTTTTTTCTTGTCCATTTATTGGTCCATGACATGTACTTTGGCCCAATAAAGTCGACTAGCTTTGTGTGGTTTAGATCACTTCGAATGATGTTTTCTCTTTTTAAACTGGAAAGTTTTGTGGTTGCTTATGCTGCTGTGCTTATCTGGCTACATGGGTTAGTCCTGCTAGTGTTTTATTCTTTGAAATAGTTGCATCTTTTCTGCTAAGCCCCAGAACATTTTTCCTTTCTTTGCAAAATGTCATTTTTTTTTCGTCATGTTTTCTTTTTAGATCCAAAAGAAAATTTCGTGATAAGCTAGAAATCACATTGGATCAATTTTGAGTATACGAGCAATCTCTTACACATCTAACCTTCATTCTTATGGGCTAGAGCGTGCTCTTTCCAAAAGTAATTCAAATGTATTCTTTTAGGCATTTTACAGGGGGGAAAGGTTAAAAAGAACTTTTAATTTCTAAATATATTACGAAGGAAAATAATACAATTATATATATATATATATATATATATACCCCATTTTACCTTGTATCGCTGGTTGTGGTTGAATACTACATCGAGAATCTTCACAAATATTCTTCTACTTTTTTTACGACCTGGAAATTAATACACAACTCACCTTTTAAAAATAAAAGGGTTTATTCATTAACTTTTATATTTATTCTGGAAAAATTCTATTACAAGAAGTACCAATAATGTCCATCCAATAGAATAAAATTTAATTGCAAACTAACACAAAATTTCAGTGTCCTGCTTTTATTACAGAGTGCACACACACACACACACACTGCTTATATATATTAAAGAACTAATTGTGATTAAGATCCTAATTTTAATTAATTAATTTTATTTTATTTTAGGTATTCATTGTTCAGAAGAGGAAGGTTTAGTGTTTGATGAATGTGGTCCACCTTGCCCTAGAACTTGTGAAAATAGAAATCTACCCATAGGAATCTTAGCCTCTCAGTGTTTTAAGCCCTGTGTTCCTGGTTGTCAATGCTCAGCTGACAAAGTTCTTCATAATGGAAGATGCATTCGACCTGAATTTTGTCCTTAAATTTCGTGTATTATTTCTTTGTAAATGTTTAAAATTCTCTGTCTTCCACTCTTTGATGAATACTCATTGTTGGCATCTTCGAACTAATTAATTAAAATAAATATCTTATATCTTTAAAAGCTGTCTCACATAAATTATTTACTTTGTATGAGCCTTGTTATATAAGCTGTTGTTTTCTATGTTTGAGTCTATATTTTTTCTTGTAGTTGAGTTGAATATGTTACGTGATGATGAGTCACAGAAGTTTTATTGTTGCTCATGAATGACTGTGCTGTAAATTTGACACTTAATGCTTAGAAATATGACTTTTATGATCCAATAAAAAGCAAGATCATTTTAAGAATATATTTAAGATTATAATATTTTATATTGAAAAATTTTATTACTTTAATGAATAAGTTTCTATTTATTTTCGATAAATTTCCGACTTTACCAGTATTGTTGGAAAATATTGGAATACAAGTTCACAGTTATGTAATTCATAAAATTAACTGTAATCATCACGCTGCATATTTAAGACATGTTTTTAATGTAAGACTTTTTCACTCTGTATTTTAACTTACCATCTATCTCAATCACATTATATAATTATTTAAACTTAGCTACATTGTTATTTTTTTTCTTTGTGGTAAATATATTATTTCGTCTAAAGGAACAATATATAGTAAATGCACATTTTTTCCGTATTTCTATGTAGTTATTACAATACGAATCCCAAATTAATTTTACCTCCAACTCGTTTAGTTAATGATCTAAAATAGTGTGAGTCTTTAAATACCCATGTAATCATTTCTAAATAATTCAAGCTTTCTTCAAATTTTACATCTACCTTTTTAAGTCAAAGATTTATTACATATGTAACAATTATAAAACAGAATTAATGAAACTTTGGATAGGGCGCATAATCCACGAAACAATGAACTCTTAAGACACAAGTTTAGGAAGCTGAAAGTAATTTCAGTAAAAAGAAAAACTACAAATTCGTTGTAAAGCTAGGGAAGTGAGAGTTACATTAATGTTGCACTCTAAAGCAATACGAAGGATACTTGGAGACAGACCTCGTCATTTTGAACCTCGGTCAAGTGACGAGGACAACATCTGAGCTGGCACCTCCCTCACCTGACTACCCCACCACATCAACCAGAGAACATTGAGCCTCGACATATTTAAAGTGCGCCCTTTTCACGGGATGCCTTTAGTGGCACCACATTATATATCTAGGAAAAACTTGTTATAACATAACAAAATGTAAAGTTTCTTTTCATTTTATGATTAATGATATTTATTCTTTTTTTTAATTGATTTTTTTCTCATTTTATTATTTTTATTTTTGTCAGATGGATGTATAATATCCATCTAAGTCTCGCATAACATTAGTCTGTACGTAATCAGGGAGTTGAAAAACATAAATTATGTCATGAAAAATAATTTTCGAAGAATATCTGAAGCATTTTTGAAAAGGCATATTTGTGCGTGATTGGTTAAGTGTTTAGTCTTCACTCCTGGACCAAATAAAAGCTCACTCGCTCAAGGTACACAATTTGTTTCAGAACCACAACATAAAAATTGTTTTCAAATTATATTTATTTTTGATTGTAAGAGATTGAAAATGGATATTCTGTCTTACCTAAATAAAATCGTTGAAAAATTGAGGAAAAATAAGAATTGGTTGTTATTTACAGCCAATTTACAGACAACATACGATAATCAAAATAATATTTTTCAAACAGAGATGAAGGGGAAAAAAAGGTTTTTAACATAAGTCAGTACTCAAACTTTCTCTACTTGCAGCCCAATTTTCAATCCTAATTTTCATCGCGCCCTTCCATACGATAACAATGTATTGAATTCAATAATAATATGCTTCGACACTAAAGCTGCAGGGTACGACTTCAATAATAAACCGTAAACATTATCAAGATAAGTATTAGATTTTGTATAGAATTTAGGACATGCCCACATAGGGTCAATGGTTATTATTCAACTGGTTCTTAACTTTGTACTGTTCAATTCATTAGGAGAAATACATGGTGCAGTATTCATACATTTGTAAGTGTATTCTATCAGTGTAAATGTGTATTTTTTATTATGTTAGAACATATTTTGTTTTGCTTTCTTTCAGTAAATTAATAATTTTTTAAAATCTTTTGTTTTTGACTTTTCGATGTCCTCGCGCCCCCCATGTAGGGTTATAACGCCCTCTAGGGGTGCGCAACCCTCCCCAATTTGCGAAACGTTGATATAAGTTCAATATTGTGCTTGCAATTTATATGTATTGCATGCTGCAATGCTGACTTATTATAAAAAATAACATGGAAAAATGTTGAAAACAATTGTGCACAAATTACGTTATTAATCTCAATTATTTTGCATATATTCGACAAATAAAAAAAATCATCATTTCGAGTGCCTTGCTCTGATTTTGCAACTGTTTCTGTTCCTAAAACCTATAACTTGCACTCGATTCCTCATGATACTCCACAAATTTTCAACAGGAGTCAACTTCGAATAATGTCCAGACAATTCTATCTAGAAATATTATTCTGCTCACAATAAGTTGCGTTCTAAATTATAATAAAGCAATTAATAAATAGAATTATCAATAAGAAATAACAATATACTTAAATTTTAAAAACTTCTACATTCAGTGCTTTTTATTCGTTAAATATTGAATGTTAATTCTTAAAGGTTATCTTCAGAGATAACGAATTATCGAATTTATCTTACAGAATAGATATTTTAATATAATTCTAATCTTAAACAGGGATAACATTCCTTTTTTTGTAATTGTTTGCAGATGACCTGAAAATTATCTTTTTCAAAAATACAAGAAAGCAACTAAAAACTGATGTTATCCAATTTTCATGATGAATTCCAGATAACTCACTAGAGTAAAATATGCAATTTCTTTAAATAAACAACATTTCTGTAGATGAGATACTAGATCGGTGACAGTGAGCTTTCAATAGACACTCAGCATTTGTATTAGATAACTAAGCTGTTAAAATATTTACCCAAATTAATAAAAATCAAAAAGAAATATATACATAATACTATAAGATAATAAAATATGATAAGGTCAAGCGAAAATCTTTATTGCATTCGTAGCTACGCATCTGAGTTTTACAAACTTTTTAACATGGTGCACAAAATTACAGTTTTCCTATCACAATAATTAAAACAAAATATTTTTTAATTATAAAATTTCTTTTACACAAGCGAATGGCTGGAAAAAATTATACAAACAACCTTAATTTCAAAGAGTTTTTATTTATTCGTTTTCTGTGGATTTTAAAACTTTCAAGCAGCTGATCAGCTTTAAAAAAATCACATACGTATACCAAAGAGCAATCGTAATTTTTGTAAAAATAGAAAGATGCAAAGAATTAACAGTAATTGTGAACAAGTTAAGATCCTTAGTTTTAAAGAATATAGTTTAAATTTCAAGTAAATAGCTAAAAGATTAAGATATCCAACTACATTCGGAACCATGATTTTAAAAAAGCGCATAAATGGATAATTTTGATGATATTTAGTGTCACTTGGATTAGAATACATGTATAAAATTGTTTTAAGGTCATTTTGACAAAAAAATTATTTAAATACAATATTTCGGCAAAAAATTAATTTAGAAAATTAATTAATTAGAATTTTCAAAATATTCTCCTTTTGTGTGAAAAATGTTTCTATTATAATAATATTTTGTCTGTATATAGCTCAGACCTCTGTACAGAGGCTCAACTATGATTTTTGAAAAATTCACACTATTTTCAGAGTTACAACCCATTGAAATAATTGTCGGCGCTCATGGATAAACCCACTTCTAAGTTATACATTTCAAAAATTCTAGTTGAGCCTCTGTACAGAGAGTTGTGAGGTATATACAGGCAAAATATTATTATAATAGAAGCATTTTTTTTACAAAAGGAGACTATTTTGAAAATAGGTCATTCTATGTTCCTTTTTTGTCAAAATATTGTACTTAAATAATTTTTTATTGTAATACTGTTCTTAAAACAATTTTATATACATTTTCTAATCTAAATGGCACTAAATATCATAAATATTATCCATTTATACGCTTTTGCAAAATTACGGTTCCGAACGTAGTCGGATACCTTAAACTGATATAAGACTGTAATGAACAACTTTAAAAAATTCTGATAATTATACAAAATTGAAAAGTACAGCCTATCTATCTACATTGAATCCTTGTTGATCGAGAGCCATTTAGACAAATTATTCTTTAAAGCTTTCTTCTTCACAAATTGTGACTTATATGAACCTTTCAAGCACCACTAGAGAACTGCACGTAATACTTTATCGAAATGCCCACACTTAAAATGTAGTCAAATGAAATGTTAACCACCTCTAAGAGACATGAAAGACTTTGCAAAGAAACATGTAGTTTTGGGGATCAGTGAACAATGTTATTTTTTTAGATACAGAAAAGTTTAATCTTGATGAACCAGGCGGACTTAGCCATTATTGGTATGATATCCGGTGTGAACGATCCTGGTTTTCGGAGCGACAATATGGTCCAGTATGTGTGACGATCTAAGGTTGTTATGTTGCCAATGAAACGAGATCAGTTGCTTATTTGAAAGAAAAATTAATTTATAAAATTACCAAGGCATTCTTTCGGAACATCAATTTATTTTCATCTGATGACATTTGGAGAGAACGAAATTCCAGAAGGACAATGCATTCGAAACAGAATTCAAGCCAAGATCTTAATTTCAGGCTAATATGTTCACCTTTTTGTGTGGTCAAGAAGTCTTGACTTGATCCCAATGGAAAATTTGTGGACCATTTTGGTATGGGAAATTTACAGAAATGATAAAATTTAGCCATCTAGAATGAGCTTGAAATGACTATTGAAAATAGTTGGAAAAATATCTTAATTGACTGCTTGAAAACATTTTCAACGATATGACCTCAAGAATTAATAAATTAATCGATAAGAAGTTTTTTTGATTATTAGCAGTTTTTCTAGTAAAATTTCAAGTGGTCTTAACATTTTCCCCAACTTTGTATATGAATAAAAGTCAAAAATGCATTTTCATATAAAAATAATTAAAATCCGCGAGCATTACATTTCTATACATAGATGAAACTAGTTTTTTTCACTGTTTAAATTCGCATGAATTTCAAACGTGTTAATGGATGTTCAGGATGAAAAGGGCTTCCTTCCCGTGCACGGTTTTTTTGGCCCTACAATTTTTTCTTGTACTTTCATCATGGACATTTTTGAAACAATTAAATGCCCGTTATGATGCATGAAGAGTTAGAGAAGAGAGGTCAATCATTTTTAGATTTACAGTTTGATTATATATGAATTTTACATCATTTAAAGATATGTCTTATCATACAAATAAACAGCATAAAATATAACTATGTCTTCAACAAAAATTTAAAAAAATTAAAATTGTACTCACACGCACATATATATATATATATATATATATATATTATTATGTATTTTAAAAATATTTATGTATATGTATATATATATATATAAAATATATACTAAAATAAGAAATGAACAGCATGAAATATAATTATTTCCTTTCTTTATAGTTAAATAAGAAGATAAATAAAAATTTTAATGCTAACCTAGTGCCTGCACTGCTGTACTTTTATATCACAAAATCAGGGGTATAATGTGTGACTCAATTTCACACGATTCTGAGCATCCAGTTGTTAAACAATTTATTTGCGGGCTTACAATATTTTTCGTATGAGGAAATATTTTACTTCGATATATAGAACCAAAAGCGGAAAGTAAAGTATATGAAATTATCTCTGTAAATTTATCTTTAGTGTTTTCAGACTTTTTCGTAATTCCATATAGGTTCATAATTCTGAAGATCTTTGTCAAATAAAATCCATTACAAAAATTTATCAACTTCCATTCACTCAAAAATTGACAAATTTATAGAGTAGGGTAGAGTGTCAGTCATAATTGTACCACTTTCCACAAGTGGCACGCTTGCCATAGGTTGCCCACCCCTGCTATAAATAACGATTGGTATCTTTTAACTCCAAGAATAATTACTACAAGTGTTGCATGTAACTAGTAATAGTATTAAGAAATTATTATAACAGAATCAAAATGTTATATGATTAATTAATGTATACCATTAAATTAAATAATTTAACCCATAATAAGCTATGTGAGCTTAAATTATATTTCGAATGATTAAATTAACTATGAAGGGAATTGGATGCCCCCAAAAGAGAATTGTTTACCTTTATGCATATTAGGGGCCCCTCTGAATAGAAGGTATGTTCTGATGAAGCTCGATTTTCAGAGTGCGTCTTCTATCGATTTGTATTGCACAATATGCTAATATTTTATATTAAAAAAATTAGAATACCACATTTTAGCCATTAATTTCTCAGTCGGGATCAATAACAGAAAATCAATCTTTATATAAGTTGACCTCGTAGGTCTTCTATATAACTAATGTGACTAATATAAAAAATAAATTTACTTAATTCAGTGTAAAATTACAATAAATATGTTTCAAAATACTAATTTTATTAGTTTTTATTAGGATACTCATTTTATTGTTTTTTATTTGGATACTAAATTTATTAATCTCTTAAAGGAACATTTAATGTATAATTTTTGTGGACGAGTTTCACTTGATTGAAGATTGCCTGGAATTGCAAAGCAGAATTTGAATGACTTCTCTTCCCATTTAGAAGTTTGAGAGTAAAAAAAAATGTTAGATGCTCCTAAATACTACCTTACTAGTATTCAAGAGAATCAAGATATTCAAGAGTGCAAATTTATTTTTTCCATGAGCATGTGAAAAACTCATAAGAGGATTGAATGTAATTCATTAGGATTAATGATCTCATTAAGATTAATTTGAATCGTTGTACATATATTATGACTAAATATGTATGAATTCTCTTCTTATTTCCATAGGTTTGTACTATTACTCAAAATTATGAAATCAGTAATGCATTGTTTAACGCTTGAAAAGCCATATCCAAATTTTATTATTTTACTATGAATTTATTATTATTATTACGACTAAAACAAATTCACATATCTTTTTCTGCTTTATTATTTTCCCGTATGTTAATTTTGATCACCTTAAAATCCATTTCTTACAACTATACAAGATAAAAATTTCAAAATCAGCACATTTATTAATTTGTTAATTTTAATTCTATTTGATTTCATTAAATTGACATCTTAGAGAGATTACTCTTTGCGACGCACAATGGTAATTTACGAGCAGAGGCGCAAACAGGAATTTTTCAAGGGGGAGGGTCCAGGGTTGAAAGTCCACCATTCTCGAATCATGCTCCAATACGCCGCCTAACATATTCTCTTGCTTTTGTCGATTTTCGAGAACAGAAAACAGTAAAAAGTTAATTATTAACTAAATAATTAGCATTAATTAATAATACTAATTATTAATAACAAACACTTCATAAAAAAACAGTAAAATAATAAATCGGAAAAAAAATCAAGGGCTACGGGGGAGGAGGTCTGGACCCGGGGATCCCTTCCCTTGTGTACGCCACTGATTACGAGTGAAAAGTTGTTTGATTGATTGATTTAATATTAACGTCGCACTGTTCAGCTACACGAGGGCTTTTGGCGACGGACCACGTAATTTTGAACCATGGTCAAGTGACGTGGACGACACCTGAGCTGGCACCCCCTCTCCTAACTACCACACCACACCAACGGGAGGACGTTTCAGCTCTCGACAGATTTAACGTGCATCGCTTCCCTACACGGCGGGTCTTTAGTGGTGCTGGGCTCGAACCTGTGACAAAGCAAGCCACAGTCCGATACCTATACCACTCGGCTACCGCGGCCACGTGAAAAGTTGGTATTGAATGGCTTATTATTTGTTCACACTTTGAAAATTGGACGTTTTTGTTCACACAAAGTACAAGGGTTGAAAAATTGAAAAAAATATAAATACACATAAGTGCATATGCAAGCCCACCTACCAATTTACTCATGCATGCATATATATATATATATATATATATATGTGCGCGTGTGTACTGAAGTGCCAATCCAAGTTCACAAGAAGTCTGCTGCTAAGATCATGTGGGACCTCTTTTTGCCCGGCGAAGTGCACAAACTCAACGTGACATTGATTCAACATATCATCGGAAGTAACCTGAAATTGAAGAAATATTTATTCTTGTTGCCTCTACAACCGTCGAAAATTGCAAAAGTGTTCTCAGTGGTGGACTGACTTTTCAAACCAGTTATATATATATATGTTTGATGGGATTCATGACTGTCGATCTGGGTGGCCAAATAAATTGGATGAATTGATTTGTTCAAAGGGTTCCTCAAGCTAATCGCGGACTACTTTGACCCAGTGACATCACTGTTTTGATGCAGGAAGTCTATGGACAGTTTTCAAGTAGTAGAGCATAAACATTTCCCGTCAATGGTTGGTTCAGTTTGACCGGGACGCAGTTTACACCATATCACACCCAGTCACCACCACGAGTGTACACAGTGCTTTGTAGTACAAGTTGTTTTCATGGCCTCATGGGATCTACGCCACTCTTAAAGCCTATAATCAGATCTTATCAATTCGAATAGGGTTCAACCAATATGTTCACTGATGAAACAGAAGTGTTGTTGCTGATGTGTTTTTAATAAAGGTCCTTGAGTAGGTCTCCTGATTCAGTATTCCATCAACACCAAATATCATTTCAATGTCCTCATGAATACATCTGTAATAAGTCCTCTATACAGTGACTATTCTGGTTTCGGTCATCAAGTAGAAAAGATCGACCACTGCATTATCCATGAGAGGTTGCAATGTCTGTAATTATATATTCTCGACCCATACATGACGCTGTAGGTCAAGGAATGTTAAATACCACGATAATTTCCGAAATGAAATGCCCCAAACGTTGAAAGTCTATTAAATTCTTGAAGTACAACCATAATCACATAAAAAAAACTTTTCACACTAATCACTTCAGCACGACTGAAAACCCTGATAAAGCACCATCCATTTACATATTTCTTACATGATAATACTTCCATCTGAATACTTGTAAATTACTATCCCTTCCATGTATATAATAATAATAATATAAGAAGTGAGGGACAACCACATAACAGAGAAAGGCGAAACCTGAAACCAAAAATTAAGAACAACAAACCATATCAAATGAGTCAATTGAACAGAATGGAAGCAAAAAATCTGTTTTTAAAGATATCACTGACTTAGGACAGTGATGTAGAGTTAAGCTTGCTTCATAGGATCCTAACCTTCCACTGCAGCAGGAAATTAAAGCGTAATAGTCCAAGAAAAAACTGAAGAAAATAAACCAAGATTGTAAAATACTTAGATTTAAAATTTGCACGTGTAGACAGACATTAATCTATTAACTAATTAAAATAAAAGGAATGATTATTATATGAATGAAACTAGTAGCAAAAATATGCATTTAAAAAGAGCGAGCATATATTCATGAAGTATCAAAAATTTCATATACTCGAATAAAAAAAATGAAAGTAATATAAACATATACATAGATCCACACACACACACATATATATATTATATTAGGGAAAAAGAAATTCATTATTTTTTCGGTAGAAGGCGGCTGTAATGTCGATATCGCGTGAAGTACCGATCAAATAATTTAAAATTTATGCTCGTTGTAAGGTAATAGTCTACACTAAAAATTCTTTTGCTGTTTTTTGCTTGGTCCTTTCAGTTGTGAGTTACACGGTGTTCAAAATGGAAGTCAAAAAAGAGAAAATTCGGTACATTTTACACTTTTTCTTTGATAAAGGCGAAAATACAAGCCAGGTGACTGAAATTGTGAATGGTGTTTATGGTGCCGATACTGTAACAGCTAATTACATGCATTTTTGGTTTCATCGATTTTTTCAGGCATTTTTGATGTTAAAGATGCATCTCGCACAGGCAGACCTGTCGTTGAAAATGTAGATAAAATCATAGAAATAATCAAAGTTGACCACCATGTCAGTAGTCGTAGCATCACCCAGAAGCTAAAGATCGACCATAAAATAGTTTTAAACCATTTGCGCAAAGTTGGATTCAAAAAGTAGCTCGAAGTTTGGGTGCCACACCAATTAACACCAAAAAACATGATTAATTAAATTTTCATCTGAAAAGCCTTGGCCAAACGGAATGAAATAGACCCATTTCTTAAACGGATGGTAATTGGAGATGAGAAATGGGTCACATACGACAATATTGGGCAAAAACGATCGAGGTCAAAGCACGGGGAAGCAGCTCAAACGGTGGCCAAACTAGGACTAATGGCCGGGAAGGTTCTACTGTGTATTTGGTGGAACTGGAAAGGAATAATTTATAATGAATTGCTCCTGTATGGCCAAACACTAAATTCAGATCTCTACTGTCAACAACTGGACCGTTTGAAGCTAGCGATTGACCAGAAATGACCAGATTTGGCCAACAGAAGAGGTGCTGTGTTCCATCAGGACAACGCCAGGCCTCAAACGTCTGTAGTGACTCGCCAGAAACTTTGGGAGCTCGGTTGGAAAGTTTTAATGCATCCACCATACAGTCCGGACCTGGCACCAAGCGTTACTCCCTTTTTCTCGCATTGCAAAACTTTCTGAGGGATAAGAAATTGGGATCAAGAGAAGATTGTGAAAATCGATTACTAGAGTTTTTCGTAAATAAGGACCAAGACTTCATTAAGAGATGCATTATAAAGCTACCTTTAAAGTTGCAACAAATTATGCAACAAAACGGTGCATATTTGACCCAAATATGACAATCCGGAATATGTTAAATAAAGTACTGAATTTCATGCAAAAATAATGGATTTTTTCCCCAACCTCATATATATATAATGTACCTTAAAATGAGGAGAAACTGTAAAGATTCATTTGTGTTTATGATAAACGTTTCATGAATGTTTTTCCGCCCTCGATGATTTTTGCAAGTTTGTCTTATATACTTCTATATAAGGTGGGCTTAACAATTTGGTTTTAAGAAATTTGAAAGTTAAAGCCTACTTTTTCAAAAGCCTTATAAGTATGTTATTCAGGTAATAGATCTCTAGGCATTTTGGCTTATGTATTACTTATGGTAGCGACTTCTCTTGTCTATGTATTTAGTGATATGTATCCAATTTTCTGCAACTGTGTCTTTTCTTTCAAATTTAAATCAACCCCCACACTTTACTTTTTTCAAAAAATATTATGTTTGGATCAGGAATGCAATATACTTTTTAAGTAAAAAAAATGCACTATAGCTGATAATTTGAGTTTGAATCGAATTTATTTTATCAAAAACAAAATTATTACTCTTCATAATAACTCCTGAAATATATACGGCCACTTTTTATTTTGAAATAAAAAATGCTGAAAAAATGCAAAATTAACTCTATAAATATTTAAATGAACTTTTTAATGGCCTTTATTCCTTTATCTTTTTCTATCTATCATTACTGATATTCACATTTATCATATTTTTATTGACAGAATTTATTTCTCAAAGGAGATTTAGACTCTGAATGATAATAACTTTTATTTATAAAATTTGCTTAAAAAATGCATTCGTTACTTATACTTGTATGATAGCTTTGAGTAATACCTTAAGAACTGTTTATTAAAAAGCCAGTAAAAGGTTTTATACTCATGTGGGTTACCTCTAAGTTTAAAATAATGGAAATTACTACATTATCACATAATTTTTATAATTAATTCGTAAAAAACGAAACATGGGGGATTATAACATATTAGCGAATTGATCAACGAAGTAAGTTACTTGCGAAATAATTTTTTGTGCATCAAAACTTTTATAAAATTGTATATAAGGATATTTTTTCTCACATAGTTAAAACTCATAAAAAAATATTTTCTTTTGCTCTAGGGGTTTCGTTTTTAATCTCAGGTCCCTTTTCTGCTTCAAAATATTTCAAAAAGGCAACAGTCAAAAATACATTATTTTTCAATACTTAAAAGATTAAGTTTTTTTAAATTTTTTTAAAAAAGAAAACCATTTGAGTTTGTTAAGTTTTTTAATGTATTTTAACAAGAAAGAGACTTGTTTGGAGTTAAGCCCATCAGCTGTTATTTTTTTTTCCAATGGGGGAGGTTATTAACCAGAAATTTTATCGGATTAGTAAATTAGAAAAAAAATTAAAAGATACTATGATGCATTAATCCGGGGCTAATTAATTTAATAGTTTTTAATTTTTCTCGTAATTAAAAAAAATATTAAATTATAAGTTTGTAATTTAAAAGGATTAATAAAAGTTTATAAGCTATTTATTTACCTTTGAGTGATTTTTAAAAACATCTGTTCTGAACACACTGGATTTTAATTTCATTTGTAGTTAAAAGCTTTTATTCAATTATAGAATTAAATATCTAATACCCTCAGTGCCAAGGGACAAAGACCATATCATAACTGTTGATCCTCCAATTCACTAAGCCTTTAATGATATCTCTTTCCTAGCATTCTTTTTTTTTTCTCTAATGCCCACTTTTTCGACAAGGTATCCCGCAGAGACTGTTGGAACAAATATCATTATCGTACATTTGCTCTAGATGTTTTGCCTAGCAAATGATGTTTGAGCATCCTGTCCTAACTTTTAATGTATTTCTATCTGTCAACCAACAACTTTTGGACCAACAGAGCATCTAGGGTGGGCGGCAATCGCCTTTAAAAAGGAGGGGTCACATTTGAGAACCCCATAGTCAGACAAATCGTTGGAAGTGCATCTTGAAAAGTTATCGTGGTCACAAATATGAAAATGTATTTAAAAATGGTTTTTGTTTTCCTGGTTATTTTCAGCGTCGGTTTTGAGAGCGTTGAAATGGCTGGTAAGACTTTTTCATTATATTGACATTATTTAAGAAATATATTCCAGAAAACTGAAATCTTTTCATCAATGATTTCAAATTATTTGAGTAAATTAGCGCAAATGCCTCGTTTACTCCACTTTCACTACTATTTAATTTTTAAAAAAATATCGCATGGAAAGAAGAATGTACATTTTTTCTAATTAATTATATATCGAGACATTTTAATATTATAAGACAATTTTAGGAAAAATAATTCCTAAATCATTTGCTTAACTTAAAACTTCAGAGAATTTTACCGATACCTAATACTGATTTTTTTGAAGACAAGAAATTATACGAAATATATTTAGCAAAATTCTCTAAGCTGTCTCAGGCAGAAGATAAAGTTTAAAAAGATTTTATAATTTTAAAAAATATGGATTAAAATTGTCAAACTATATTAAAAGCATGTTGCGGAAAAATCTGCTGCAGAATTCATGATCTATTTAAATAAAACACTTAAAATATCGAAGTAATAATTGATATTGAAACAAAATAAGTATATATATATATATATATTTACCGAAAAATTTTAATTGATTTTTAGCATTTATCAAATAACTTAATTATATTTATGCAACAATTTTTGAATTTTGAGACAAACGGATGCATATGTGTTGTAAAAGTAATTCTTGAAGCAATAAATATTTTAATGCAATGATATTTTAATTTTTTAAATAATATATATATTCGTATAATTATATCTAAAAATAAAGTAACCCTGAATTTCAGTAATACTCCTTAGTTAAACGTATAATTGTTACACACACTCAATCAATTTATAATATACTATTTTAACTTTAAACAAGTCGGAAGTTATGAACGTATGTCATAAATCAAATAACGAATTTAAAGCTGTATGCATTCAAAAGTACTAAGACAAATATTTTTACTAATATTGTGATTTTATATATCTTCAATGAACTTTAACTACTAATGGACCATTTATGTTTCAGCACTATTTTAAGTAAAATTACACTTCCCACAGTGGAATTAATATTGTAAGTAAACTAAAAATTTATTTTAAAAGTCTCAATTTGATTCATAAATTGAAATTTGTTAAAATCTTTTTGTATTTCTTTAGTAAATAAATCAGAAGCAATTTTGAGATTTTAAATTGTGATTTCTTAAGATCTGTGCATATTAAACGAATGAAGAATTTGCTGCATTGTTACCATTTTTTCCTCTTTATTATTCCTTTTGCTTTAAAAACTCCTTAATTTCATTATAATGATCATAAACAAGAAAAGTTCAATATTAATTTTTCCATTTTGTCACTTATTCCAAAGGAATGGAATGTACAAATGTAAACTTAATTTAAATGTATCTTAAGAATGCGCAAAAATTTAAATTTTTGTTTCCTATGTTTATTATATTTCTAAAACTCATTACCCTCAGATTTTATTCAAGTTTGTTCTTGCTGAATATTACCATTTATCAGTGGTAAAAGCAAAATTAAATTTTTCGGAAAACGATTAAGAGTAAAAAGAAGTTAAAAATATATTCGATAGTAATAACACAACCCAATTATACTTCTAATGTTGTTTTGTGATTGTTATTTTTCTTTAAACTAACATCTGTTTTTAAATATTAGGAACTCTCAAGTCAGCATTTTCCTTTCCATTCAAGAAATCCCCCCCAAATTAAGTTTAATCTGATGGAATTATATTTTTCTGCAAAAATATATATTTTTCAATAATCCTTGATTTTAAAATTTTTATGCTACTCTACATTGGTTAAGCCTTTTCAATATATTCCACAGTGTTGTAACACTATTTTCATGTATATATAACCAACCATCTTCACATTTTGTCCGAACCTAAATGCAGGTTAAATTCCCACTAAAACAGAGAAGTTCATAAATAGAAAATAAATAATTCACAGTATTACTAATTAAGATTCAAACATATTTATCTTAATACGATTGTAAAATATGCAGCACTTTTTAATAAAATATAATGAGATACATCTATAACACACAAATTCATCACATAATAATAAAGAAATATAAACATGAATTCAGCATAATATAATAATAATATATACATAAATTCAATGTAATATAGTTAATGAAATACATTAATATGTACAATACACCCATATGTAATAATAAATAATTTCAGCGTAGTAAAATAAAGTATATTACTTATTGTAATTAAAGGAAAATCATGATTCGATACCTTCTTATTTAACTTATCAATATTAGATTTTGAATATTTATAAATTAATAAATTTTGGGTTACGTATTAAAAGGTATCCTGTCTTGAAAAACTTGTCTTTCAATAATGTTTTGGTAATTTAAGCTGAATTTTCGAATATTGAAGATTTGCATTATTTATTTACTGGTTACTGTTTCTTACATACTATAATATTAGAGCTAGAATAACTCTGTACCATTTGGATAACAGATATTTAATTTTATTTTTCATTAAAGATTTTTCCAGCTATCTTGAACTTTTTAAGAACCAAATTAAAATTATTATACATTTCAAAAATATATATTCAAGATTATTTCATATACTGTACAAAGAACTTTTAATAGAAAACTTACTAGGAAAAAAATGTCTCATAAAGAGTAAATTGATTTTCTTCATTCTTAGAAAATGTGGTTTATGAATAAAAGAAAACAAAAGGTTTGCACAAACAAGGGTTGAATTTTACTTCAGAAAATATGAGTTGTCAATTATCATTTCAAAATTGGTTATTACTTGTAAAAGAGAAATATGAGTAAAAATAATAATATTTATAATAATGCTTGATAACAAAAGCAAAATTGTATTCAGAGATAAATATCTTACTTATCAAAAAGGGTAAAATATTGAAAATAAACACTTTCAGAAATTGGTACTATTTTATATCTCTAAATACTTATTGATGTATATTTCCCTGAAAAATATATCCTTACAAAGTGCCTGCTTCAATATAATATTTTATTACATTAGAAAACACTAGCAGATTGATTTTCATAGGCAGAAATAAGGAAATTATAAGATAACAAGTAAAAAAATTATTATTATTATTATTCATATTTTTATGAAATACAGAATCATAATTTTTCATTTGCGCACAGTGGTTATCTTTGTTTGGGGAAAAAGCATTTTAGACGTGATGGTATTATTAGGTGTATTTGCAAAAAATCCATGATTCAGAACTCTATCATTATTTAAAATATTTTAATGCATATAAAAAATCATTAAAAATTCATTTCAATATAAATAAGTAAAACTTTATTTTTAATTCAAGTAACAAGATTATACATCGTAGCAACAAAATACATTAGATTACTACCCCGAAAGTTTATCTTCGTTCCGAGAAATTTAAGGATAAGTAATATTAAATCATTAAATTATTTAAGTATTTCTTGGAAAAAAGACAGAATCGGTCATCCAATCCATTATAAAGTTTATCATGCAGTTAGAAAGCACTAAATTTTCAAGATGCGAATTATTTTCAAATAATCCTACATTTCAACATTTAATCTTTAGAAAAGTATTAATTACGAAGCAAAGAATTCAATAAAAATAACTGAAAGTAAAACAAAATATTTAAAAGAAATGGGGATGAAGATTATATAGTATTAAATCAACATTTGAATCTCACAACTTTAAATATATTCGTATTTTCTTCACAGAAAATTGTTCATAAAACATTTTTGTCTGTTTTGCTTAGTGGTATAAATGTCTATTTAATCTCTAAGAACTCGAAGTGAATTGTCCTAAGAGTCACTTAGAAAAAAAATTCTTGAGAATCTAGCAATTTTCTTGAAATAAATTATTACTTTCGCTGAGACAAAACAAAGTTTTCAAATCATACTTTGGTTTAAAGTCATGATTTACTTCACCCAATTCATTTAAAAGAAAAAAAGTACCATCAACCGTTCGTTTTTCCTACAACTTGGGAAGACAATGGGGAGATTGCTATTGTTCTTTGAAAAGTATTTTCTTTAATTCGAAATAATAAATGGGTCACATAAGGAAGAAAAAATGTGCACTCAAAAGAAAAGCGTTCATTCCAGGAATTTTGGTTACAGAAAAGGGGAAAACTTCCTTCCTTTCCACTGGCATTAATTAACTTGATTATTTTTTAAATCAAAATACTAATAAAAAATTATTTCAAAGTGTTTTAATAAATATTAATTGAGAAAGAAATGTAAATAAAAACTGCTTTTTTTGGTAAAATTGATGAAAGAAGCCATTAAGATCCAAAAAAGGGTAGAAAAAGAATTAATCTACGTCATACTATGCTACTTATTATTACATTATTATTATTACATTACATTTTTAACTATATCTTTGTTTTATTATTACAACTCCTGCACTTTGTCATACACTACAACAGCAACAACAACATTAAGAATCCTGCGTTCAATTCTATCTATAATTGGCAGTAAATATATCTTGCCAGTGCAAAAGATTTATATCAGAAATATTATTAGTTCTCATGAACTAATATTTTTTTCATATCTTACTAGAATTTTACAGCAATTAATTCAATTTAATCTGAAGTCTTTCGAATATAGCAAATACTAATTAATCCTGAGTTATATATAAGGAATTCAGTTTAATTTTCCTAATTAGAAATAATATTGTCAATTATGAGTGAAACATTATAATATATTTACTAATGACAAAAATATAATAAAATTGAAATATTTTACGAAAAAAAAATTTGAAATTTCATTTAATAAAAAAAAAAATTAGAAAATACTTAAACAAAAATAGTTATTTGTGTAGTGAAATACATAATTAAATTGAAAAGAAAGTAATTATTTAAAAATAATTCACATCAGAGTTTTAATTTTAAGAAAGCCCAATAAAGTGTACTTCAGGATTCGTTAAAAGTTTGGGTTGAATACACTTATCTAAAAAATATATATATATAGTACTTTTTCCAAATTACTTGAGGAAGATTTTTTTTATTCAATGATCAAATAATATGTTGAGGTCACTGAATTTTTTTTTTTTGAATATTTCTTCATTAGTGTCCTTTTAACTGGTTTTCAGTAATAAAGTTTTGTTTTTCAAGTGAATCACTTTGTTTCTTATTTCCACACATATTTAAGTGTTTTAAATCTATTTGCTTTCTAGAGTATTTTAGTTTTTTAAACTGTTGCAGTAAAACGTATAGCACTGAATCAAACGAAATTTTTTTTTTCTTTCACAGTCATTCGCAATAAAAATCCATTCATTTCATGAAATATTTTCAGACACTTCAGCACATTATTCAGCAATGAAATAAATCGTTATAATTATAAGGATAATTAACTTATACAAAATACAGTATTTTGTGTTTCTTTAATCTAGATTTTAATATATTTATAAAAAAATAATAGAATATCATTTATTTTAATTTTAATACCAGTTCATATCAAAATTACAAGAATAAATTCACAAGCTATTTTCACTCTATATACATTTCAATGCTATTTATAAGTTTACTTCTTCAAAATAGTGTTTTAGTTATGAATAGCTTGATTATTTTATGGGACATTCATCGTCACACACTTCGAATTCTTTTCTTCAGAAATTAATTCAAATTATTTTCATAAGAAATTAATAAATGCTTATTTTCATACTTTCTAATGTCCGGAATGTATATATATATATATATATATATATATATATATATATATATATATATATATATATACAGTAATATCTCGATTTACGCGAATTCGGAGTTACGCGATTTTCAAATCTCGTAAAATCTTTTTTTTTTCTTCTATCACTGAAACTCAGGTGGAATTAGTGCCACTGCCTGATGAAATTGGTAACTTGATTGAAGAAGTTGTTGATTTTTCTAGGCAAATAAATTTATAAGTAAATAGTAATGACGTTCAAGAACTGTGTTGGATTCCCACAATCAAGAGCTCACAATTGATGAGCTCATATAAATGCATGAGCAAGAGCAACATTGAAGAACTTAAGTCTTTAGACCCAGTTCAATCAGAAGATCGAATGACGGTTGGAAATTTGACATAAGGCCCCTGTTTAATTGAAAAAGTGTTACATTTTTTTTTTCGAAAATACATACTCCAATGAAGGGCTTATTTTTTCAACAAAACAAGGGATAGACAAATTATTAGCATGCTACGAGGAAATTTTGTGGAAGAAAAGAAAATCTTTTTACAGGCAGACTGTTTTGTTAGATTTTATGAAACCTTCTGCATCAAAATAACTTTGTTTTGCGATGTTGTATTTGTGTTACATAAGATTTAATGAATTTGTTTTCTAAATTGTTATTATCTTTTGTCTTTGAGCCCAACTAAAAACAATTTATAAGTATTTATGTACGAAATTATACCACGACTTAAGCGAATTCGACTTACGCAGTAATCACTAAGTCCCACCTATCACGTAAGTTCAGGGTATTACGTTATATATATATATATATATATATATATATATATATATATATATATGGAAGAGGAGAAGGGTAGTGTATTGCGCTTCCACACCATAGGCCCGGGGTTCAAACCCCGGGCTGGGCTAGGTAGACTCAGCTTTTCATCCCTTCAGTGGATCGATAAATGAGTACCAAGCTTGCTTGGGAACTAAAAGCTGGGAGTTTCGCATCTGACTGACCACCTGATCGTAACATCTGCATGCACCTCAGTGCCCAAAGTCAGGAAAACTGAGATGGCCGCAATAGGCCCTTTGGCCCTCGGGGGCTGTTGCGGCACTGAGTTTATCTATATTAAAATGGATGTTTGTATACATGAAATCGCTTCACTCCAACACCGTTCAACCGATCACTATGAAAATTGTCACGTACATGTATTTTTACGTGGAGATGGTTTTTGTGCTATCCCCTCTTTGTTGCAGCTCCCCACCAGGTGGTGCACAGTATATCAACTGCTGCACCATTCAATCAATCGCCAAGTTGCCTACATGGCTGCCAAAACTGATGCCAACTTTGCTCTATCGCCAACATTTCGCATTGTTTCCATTGAATCGCCATTATAGTGTGAGGAACTGCGTTGCTTGCGAACATTACAATTTTAACATGAAATAAATACAACAGAAAGTAATATGAACGTATTAAAAACCCAGAAATAAATTATTTGCACTATTTCAAGCGTTCATTACACACGTTCAAGCGTTCATCGACCCACAAGACAGTTACGGGGCGTTATAAATAAAAAAATTATATTTTTATCAGCTACTTGATCAACAGACTTAAAATTTAACAAATATGGGTTTTATGTTCAGCTGAGATATGCAAAAAGTTTTTTTTTTGTTTAAATTACAATTCACGTAAAATTAAAAACTTCTTTATCCTTCAATCTGTATTGTTTAATTTTTCAATTTACCCATGAAAAGAACGTGTATACCAGATAGTATATATATTATACCAAAACTATTAACCTCTTAGAAAAAAAAATTTAAAAAAAATAATTGCACAAAAGAGCAAATTACTTGAAATGTAAAAATATTTCTCAACTAAAATTCTTTCATTAAATTATTCTTTCCGCCTATGATTTATATTAACCATTTTCCCATCCTTTGAAATCTGCTTATGATACTTAATTTTGTCAACTCTGTTTGACGTACGCACTTCTTTTAAAGTTTTATTTTAGTAGTTTCCGATGAGATTGCGCATTTCCGTCCTGCTGCGGATTACACAAAAGGAATAACGTTCTAACTTTAAAATAACAACATATTTTCCTTTTTTAAGTTAACTTTCTTTGTACACACAAATGAGATTCCTTGCTTACAACTGCAATGTGAAGTCGTGCAGTTAAAGATACACGAACGAAAAAACAAATGTCAAGCAAATGAAATGAGATCATTCGCCTTTCGCAAGAACAGTCATTCACGCGGAAGGAGAATTGAGTTGAAATACAAGTAGTGGTTCAATCACAAGGTCTCCGACACAGACATTAGGGGAATTGTTTAGTCACAGCGGTCAACACAGTAAAGATAAGTCACGACTTTTCTTTTTTTTTCTTTTTCCCCTTCACTGTTTTCCCAGAATGGAACAAATATCAACTGGAATGAATGTAATCACTGCTGTCGGCAAATGAGAGGTTCGTCGAATTTCTAGGGAAATATTGTACTTCGCAGCTGAAAACATTTCTTTTTTTTTTTAAAGATGGTTAATCGGTTTCCGCTGGAATTTTCTTTCTTTACTTTCCTTGTTCCTCCTTTTTTCTCCTTCCAAATACGCTACTATCGCATAATAGTAAAACTCGATTATTTGAAAAACTATTAATTTGTGAAATGAAAATTGGGTATGATTCGAAATAAGGACGTACAAAAAGTTTTTCTATGAGAAGAGCACTTTTATTTGAAAGACAATTAATTTGTTAAATGAAAATTGAGTATGATTAGAAGCAAGGACGTAGAAAAAAAAATTTTCGACGAGAGGGGCATTTCTTACATTTAATAACTCAAAATTAATTACAAGTTTCATATTTTATTTTCAAGGCAAAAATATTTATGTGGAGTGAAGTATGGGATTTTGAATAATAATTTTTTTAAAAAAAATGAGTTATAAAAAATTTATTTTTTAGAAGTGGTCTGCTTAAATTTGTGTAAGAGGAGTGATACAACCCCTTATTCCTCTCCTTCCTTTAATGTTTTATAGTCTACGTATGGTCTTTTTGCATTTTGGCAATATTTTAATGAAACGAAATTCAGTTTTATTAGAAATTATTTTCAGCTGATTATTCAGCTGATTCAGTTCCATAAATACGTGACAGAACATATTTTGAAGATAACAAATGTCATAATGCGAGCTATAAAAAAACTTGTCTCGGTAAAGTGTGTAAAACTCATATTTATACAGAGTTCTGACATCTATCTTTTTATGGTCTAAGAAAATATAAGAAAAACGGAAAGTACTATACTAACTACTTACGGTAATATTTTCTATTGAAAATTAACACCACGAAAAAGACCTTTATTATTACAAATTGAAGCATCGAGTATGTGAATTCTACGAATAAATTATACACTTAATTAATTTATTATCCAGTTCATCCTCAGTTTAATAATAATAGATAGGAAAACCTACCCCGTTCTCAAAAACATAATACAGACAGACTGCAGTGCAATAACAGTCATAACACTTTGACATTAAAAGTAAAAATATGAGTTAAAATACGTTTAAAAATATGAGAAATAATTTGGTAATTATTATTATTATTATTTTTAATTATAAACAATAAAAATAGCTAATTATGATTAATAATAATTCTTGGTAGAAAAGTCTAAGTCACTTACCTTGATATATCTTGAAAACATCACAGTGGTATATTTTGTCTTTAAAGATTCAAGATAAAATTGTTTGAATTATTTTAATTAGTATTTGAAAGACTTACTTCAATGAAGCGAATATTTTTGTTCAAAATTAAGTTTACTATTGCATAGACTATTTTCGGGTTCTGAATCATTAGCCTATTTAATTTAAATATTTATATAAAGCCTTTGAAAAAGGTTTAAAGTTAATTTCAATCAATATCCATTGGGGACTCACAATTTTTCAAAAATTTTTTATCCTTATTTTCAACGATAATATTTTACTCTTCTTTCACGTAAACGACAATTCTCACCTGATAACGCTTGCCATACAATTTGCATTACGTCTCTTGCGATCTTACACTTATCTTAACACAACTAAGGCAGTGTGATGCTTGCTCTAAGTCTCAATTTGTGACATGCGCCACTTATGTTCAACAATATAATAAAAAGGTACATTGAGAGGAGGTGAACCAATAAAGGCTAATGGAGTGCAGGAAGATTAAGAACTTCATGAAAGCAGTGACCTAATGATTAGCTAATTGTTTTAATGGAATAAATAATAAATTTCTGAAAGGGGTTTTACATCAAAAGATGAGAGTGCTTTGATTTATTTTAATTTGTTTCGGAACCACCTTTGAGTGCGCTACACTTGAAATCAAAGCAGCACGTGGACCTGCGATTTGCTCACAAACTGCCCAATGAGGGCTTTCGTGCTTCATACTAAATAATTCCTTTATAAGGGTAGCAAGTCATTTCTCAGATTTCCTTGAGATCTATTGGCATCTTGGTTTAATCTTCCACCTTATTCGTTTAAAAGTTCTATTCGATGTTAAAACATAAAAATAGTTCTTTTGATAGAGCTTGTGGATTTAAAATATTGTTAAGATTTTAAATTTAAAAAAATTATAAAATATGTATGTATAAAAAATATGACAGATTTGAAACTGAAAAAAAAATGACAGAAATCAAAGGTTTTTCTTCTAACAACAATGGTATGGCTATATAATTAACAATATTATACATAACAAATAAATAATAAATATGAGTAATTTTTGTGTCATACATAGATCCTGTAATGTTCATTAAATTTGGGACATTGATTGTTCATTACATTTCTAATGAATATAAACAACAAATTGATTCAGAAAATATATATACCTTTTTTTAAATTTTTTTTATTTAAAACTGTATAATGCGTTGGTGTATGGAAGCAAACTTCATCAACTAAACCAAATTCGTAATAACACATACATTTTCATCCTATGAAAGTACTTCTCAAACTTTCAATATTGGCAACCCAATTTTCAACCATAATTTTCATCACGCCTTTCCCCTTGCAATGACAATGTGTTGAATACAGTATTAATGCACTTGAAGCTAAAACTACAATATGACCTTAAGTATCAATACGAGTAATAAATTATGTATGCGTTACTTTTAAGTAATAAATATTTTAAGTTATATTTATAACATAGGATTACAATAGGATAAGGATTGAGTTACTTTTTACTGTTCAGAATATAATTTGCCGTACATCTTTTAAGTAAATTAATAACTCTTTTTAAAATAATTTTTTATTTTCGACTTTTCGATATGCTCGCGCTCCCTACGAAGTGTTATCACGCCTCCCTTTGAGGGCGAGCCCCACAGTTTGAGAAATCTGTTCCAATGTAGAATATTAATGCTTTTGAAAAATATCTTCATAATTGACCTATCTGTTTATAATAAACCAGAGACACAATTTTATCGATGAATGAAATGATTAAAAAAAATAATAATAATGATCACATTTTTATGAGACAATGATTTCAATAAGATATAAGGAATGAATATACACAATTATGAGCAAATAATGTAACACACACACACACAAATTAGTTAATTCATGCATTGAAGTATTTTCTCTCGTATATGTAATTACTTCATTTATAGCATACTAAGAGAAAAACACAACCACGCTTCACATCGTCGCGGCCATGAGCTCACAGTGAGTGGTCGTCATTGTGAGCTCATAATCAGTGTTGTTTCCAAAAAGTCGTGGATTCGAATTATATGTACTAATGCCCCCCCAACATGTAGAGAGATTGAAGTACATTAAATCTGTCGAGGCTCAAAGTCACCCGTTAGCTTGGTGTGGAAATTTGGAGAGTCGATTGTCACCTCAGTCCTTGTTGATTAACCTTGGCTCAAAATTACTAGGTCCATCGTCAATAGTTCTCGTGTTGCTTGTGAGTGAGACATATTGGTATTAGTTATAAAATTTAAGTTCCCACACATAGGTATAGGTATTCTCATACCCATTGATATACCCAAGATACCTATAGGTATGGACCTATGGGTATTATGACATAAGAATTAAAGTTCTTCCCTAATTCATAATTAAATTTTCAACTTTAAATTTAATGATGTTATCAAACTACTTTAAGAAAACTATTAATCAAATTAAGTTTTTTTTAATGTAAAATGGGATTCGTAAAGATAACGGTGCATGTATCTAGAATCGCTATACTATACATTTAGAAAACAATGTTTATTATGAAATTACATGTTTCTAATTTTTTTCTTAATGCTTTTTTTCATGCTTACCTATAGGAAGTTGTAAAAGCTATGGACATTCCTGCTTGGGCGGTAAGAAAAATTACAATATGATTTTCTATATGTAAAAGGAGTTTTAGTTTCTAGCTGTCTCATAATAATTAATCATCTCCAATGTATCTCTAATATTTTTATAATGTCTAAACTCAATTATTGTATGGATAATTCATCCAACATCAGTAAAAACTGTACTTACTATAATCACACTTATTATAATCAAATGAAATTTATATTCGTCAAAACAAGAATTTCTGTTAAAACCGACGATACTTTCTGCAACCTCAAAATATTTTAATTTGCATCACAGCATCTTGTAAAAGTTTTAATTTGCAAGAGATGAACAAATAGAGATTAATCACTTCATGTAAGTTTTAGAAGATAATAACCAAAATATTCTTAAATTTAAGTTAATTTCTATCAAACATTCTTTCACAAATTATAATATTCTGGTAAGGAAAAATTGCTTAAAATATTTTCTCTAAAAATTCTAAATTTAATTTAATTTAATTCATAAATTTAGCTTAATTATATTTTTCGCTAAATTCCAAATTTTAATAGAAATGTTAATACAGTAAAAATAAAATGAAAGATACACCAAACTATTTAATAATAAATAGATTTCCTTTTCTATTTAATTAACAAAGAAACGTAGTTAAAAACGTATATTTTCTCCGACTAACACGTATAACTTCAGTTTTAAACATAACTCTAATAAAAAATGCTGAAAATTATTTTTAAATTGAAACTTATTCTCTTAAAAGAATTTTAAAAAATAGTTTAATTAGTTCTGAAAATTAATAGTATTATTACATAACAATTATCATCGTAATAACCAACAACTTACACCTTTCCACTCATAATTTCTTTCTTACATATTTATTTAAATACAATTAACTTTTATTAAAATTACAAATTAATTTTTATTAAATTGAAAAATAGTGAATTATATTGAAATGTTAATAAAAGGTAAGAACGAATTTTCAATTTCTTAATATAAACATTGTCTTATCTTAAAATATACTTTTAGACTCTTATCACATAAATGTTCTTCATTAAAAAGTTTAGGTAAGTAAATTTTAATTACTTCTATGTCACTTAGTGATTTTCCCCCTTAATCAAATCCTTTTCTTTTGGGTATTTTATTGAAGATAATTTAATTGAAAATTTTGAGATGGGGGTTAAAACACATTAAACGAATTGAAAGAATCGACTCTGGTTTTTATTGTGAGTGAATTTATATTATTTATTTTTTAAACAATACATCTGAGCATTTTTTTAATATTATATAGGGATCTGAATAAGTGGACTTGGTTTTTTCTTATATTGGGAAATTGAAATTTCTCATTCATGACTATGTCATCAACTTTGAATTCTGCTTCTTTTGAAATCTTTGGTCATGCCTTATTTTATTTATTTTGATGACACATTGCTTAGTTCTTTTCTTGGCTAATTTCCTTGATTCTTTAACAAAAGTGTGTCTTATTTTTTTTACTGAAATTCAAAAAGGTAACTTACCACACCTTAAGTAAGTTCTAAGAAAACTTGTTATAGTGCTAGAGAATTTGATTCCATTAAAGGGTTAGTTTTTCCAAAATTTTTGTTCTAGGAACTTCACATGAGTTGCTACTTCGTTTACATTTTAATCGAGTAACATTCAACTTCTCTTTTTTTTGTCTATAAAAACTGGTTACTAGCTAAGTGACTTTATTATGCCTGAAGAAATATTTAAATTTTAAAGAGGTCAAAGAAGTATTTCTATCACTTAAAACTTTTGCCGATATCATGATTTTGAAAAATTTGTTTTAAGCATTTAATATAAATATAATGCTGTTGGATTTTTAAGGAGAAAATCCAAATGTACCTTGTAGAAGGATCAATTATAATGAACAAATATTTCTTAAGCGATTTGCCGTAATTTAAGCCCCCTACACATCTATGGGCATAAGTTCAAAGCTTTTTTTTGCACCAAAGTGATTGCATCAGTCCATATTATTTCTGATTTCTTAATTATTTAACAATTTTCTAGATGTTTTATAAGGATTTTAATAATAGTGATAGATTTAATCCAATAATATTGAGGTGATATTATCCTTAACATAGTAGCTATACGAGTATTTGAGAGATAAAACTTTTTACGGGTTCTTTCTATGGATTTCATTTATAGAGTTTCTGGTATAATTATTTCAAATAAACCTTGTCGTTCACAAGCAAAACACCATCTCTTTCCTAACATTTAAGGACTGAAATATTTTCTAAATTTTGAAAATGACTTTTTCATTGATACCTAATAAAAGATCTTCAGTTGTATTAAATAAGCGACGGATAATAAGATTTATTATCAACATATCAACTTCAGTATTGCTGCATTTTTTTAAAAATATTTTTTTGTATTTTACATCAAAATCAGGCATATAAACTCTTAAGAATTATCTAAAAAGCCGTAAATGGGATTTCTAACCGTAATGGGAGCCGTAAATCTTTTTTAAGTCAAACTGGTGCATTATGCTCGATATGTTTTGTGAAATGAGATCCATGAAGGTGTAACAACGAAATTTATCTAAACTGTCAATTATTGCTAAACACTCTAATTCAGTTATTCTATAATTGATTTTATAATTTCTCAGTCTTCTGGAGAGGAACACAGTAGGGTACCCACTTCCATCAGGTATTTTTTTGTTGTTTTCAGTGGTTTCAAGGGCAGCTTTAGATGCATTTACATAGACATGGTAAGGAAATTTGGATTGAATAAGGCCAAATTAGGTTTTGAAATTAAGCTGTCCTGATACTTATGACAAGATTGTTGAATTCCATTTTAGTTTTTTTTTAAGAAGAAGCCCAGGAATTCTGTCTGTCATAGGAAGAGAGCTTCGTCGTCATGGGACGAGATGTAAGCCTTTCTGTCCTTGAAGTAACATTGGATGGATGGGCTTCAAGAAGTTTCAGACGCTTCTCAAAGTCATCTAATCTGACGTATATATATATTTACTGTTTCTATCTTTCATTAAGTTTTTAACTTTTGTTTAAGGAGAGATTTTCATTTATTCTTGTATGGTTTTACATTCAGAATTTATTTCATCATCTCTGATTTCATCTCTTCTTATACAGCCTTCATCTCTTTAATAATCACCATCAAAGCTTTAATGCGTATAATTCCACAATATTTTATATTCAAAAATCGTATAAATATCAAACAGAGTAATTCTCAAATAAATAATTTCATTTTCACATAAAGCAAATTAAAAGCAAAATCGCTCTCAAATACCTGATTCTAACATTACTTTCTTACATCTTCCTGATATAGGCTGGGAAGAATCATTTGGAAATTTTTAAAGTTTTCTCATCAAATAATCATTCTAGATCCTTCTGTACTTTTCTAAGTGCGTCTATTTTCGTAACCAAATTTCATGGCTTTGTAAAGTTCGCCGAACAAATTTGTGTGTCTCGAAGGTCACTCCTATTCATAATTCTTTCTTGGCTTTCAAATGTTTTTTTTTCCGGCCGGTAATCCGGCCTTTCAAAACCGCATAGTCCGGATTTGTATTCATATAGCGTTTTCTCTTTGATATAGATAAGTTTACTTATTTTATTTTAGCTTGATTTATACTTTTTGCATACTTAACCAACTCCTTATTGTATTGTTCGATTTCAGGGCACGGGAAGCGTAATAGTCCACCGCTCTTTGGCCTTGATATGTTGTTCCCTCAAGTTTTTAAACCGAGGAACATCTTTCCCTCAAGTGATGGAAGAATAATGGAAGAAAAGGATGTATATAACTATCCTAAAGGTTATCCTGACACCATGAAGCTAATTTATGATAAAAACTAATTCTAGCATTAAATCCTGTCCTCCGTGATTTCTGCGTCTTGAGACTAGATATTTATGTGAAAATCACGATGTCAATTCAATAAAAAGTAGTACGAGCAGCATACATTTTTGAGTGTGTTGTCATTTCACAATAGTCTAAAACAAGGATTATTAATCAGAAACTAATAAGGATTAAGGGGAGGTCCATCAGCTAAGGGGAAAAAATGGAATCATTTTTATTTTCGCTGATAATAATTTTTCGTTTTCTTTTTTCATAAATATTCAAAATAAAAAAAACAAATGAAAAAACAGTGGCATTGCGTATTATGCATTGCTAAGGACCACATCACTGCTTAATAAACAATCGCTGCCAATAAACATCGTACCTTAAAAATTAATGGATAATGTATGATATTTTTCAAATTTAAGCATTAAATTAGACGTGAGAAAGCAACTAGTGAAGGCTTTGGGCAGAAAAGTTGTACGTTGCTATGTGTAGTTAATCCTTTCCACCATTTATCAAAAGGGATTATTAAAGAAGATTCTAGCACAAAATAAATGATCTTCATAAAAGCTTTAAAGCAAAAAGGAGCACAAATTTAAGAAACATAGCTATTTTTGGATAATATTTAGGAATTTTTAAATAATAAAAGAAAAATCCTAACTATAAGGCTGCTCAAAAATTATGGATACAAATATTTAAAAATCTCGGGTGTAACATAAACTTAAGAAATTAATTTCCCTTCGCTTTCGCTTTGACTAATTTATCGTAAACATAGATGCACTGAAGTAATTTCTCAAAATTTTATTTCGAGAAACGATATTAAGAACACTGAATTGTTAAGATGATGTCAGATTACTGCTGGGCTGAACACTACATATTATGTTTTATAAGGAATAAGTATATTAAGAAAATATGGGAGTATACATATATTAGATAAGAAATTTAGTATTTTTTTTTGGTATATAATATACTTTGATGAATATATATAGTATATATTTTAATGAAACATACGATCCAGAAAAAAGCTGACTGTAAATTTGAACAACACATGAGATAAATGCTGTATTAGCAATTCCTTGATACAAATTTTCATAACTAAAAAGTAGAATTAAAAAAAACCTATTTTCTTATCAGAAATTGATTCAAGAAACACGTGACTTTTTCACTCCTGTAAAATACTCTTCAGATACGCTGTCAGAGCAATCATTCTGGATCTTTAAAAGCAATATAATATACAATACATGTATTAACTATCTGAAATGGCTAAATTACAATTAATATAGAACTTCACACACAATTAAATATTTCCAATGTATCAGGTAGGGGAAAAAGAAATTCATTATTTATTCGGTGGATGGCTGTAGTGTCGATATCTCGTGAAGTATCAATCAAACAGTTTCAAATTTATGCTCGTCGTCAAGATGACATTTCACAATAAAAAAAATTGTTTTGCTTTTTTTTGTTAGGTCCATTCAGTTGTGAGTTACAGGGTGTTAAAAATGGAAGTCAACAAAGACAAAATTCGGTACATTTTACAGTTTTCTTTGATAAAGGCGAAAATACAAGCCAGGTGACTGAAATTGTGAATGGTGTTTATGGTGCCGATACTGTAACAGCTAATTACATGCATTTTTGGTTTCATCGATTTTTTCAGGCATTTTTGATGTTAAAGATGCATCTCGCACAGGCAGGCCCATCGTTGATAATCACAGAAATAATCGATTTTGGCTGGCATGTTAGTAGTCGTAGTATCGCCCAAGAGCTAAAGATCGACTATAAAACAGTTTTAAACCATTTGTGCAAAGTTGAATTAAAAAAGAAGCTCCCTGTTTGGGTGCCACACCAATTAACACCAAAAAACACGATGGATCGAATTTCCATCTGCAACGGAATGAAATCGACCCATTTCTTAAACGGGTGGTAATTGGAGATGAGAAATGGGTCACATACTACAATATTGTGCGAAAACGATCGTGGTCAAAGTGCGGTGAAGCAGCTCAAACGGTGGCCAAATCAGGACTAACGGCTAGGAAGTTCTACTGTGTATTTGGGGAGACTGGAAAGGAATCATTTATTAGGAGTTGCTCTCGCATGGCCAAACACTAAATTCAGATCTCTACTGTCAACAACTGGACCGTCTGAAGCTAGCGATTGACCAGAAATGGCCAGAATTGGCCTACAGAAGAGGTGTTGTGTTCCATCAGGACAACGCCAGGCCACACACTTCTGTAGTGCCAGAAACTTTGGAAGCTTGGTTGGGAAGTTTTAATGCTTCCACCATATAGTCCGAACCTGCGATTACCACCTTTTTCTAGCATTGCAAAACGTCCTGCGTGATAAGAAATTGGGATCAAGAGAAGATTGTGAAAATAGATTACTAGATGTTTTCTCCAATAAGGGCCAAGACTTCTATGAAAGAGGCATTATAAAGCTACCTCTAAAATGGCAACAAATTATAAAACATAACGGTGCATATTTGACCCAAATATAACAATCCGAAACATGTTAAATAAAGTATTGAATTTCATGTAAAAATAATGGATTTCTTTTTCCCCAACCTAATATATAACAGCAGCTTGTATAATCAATAATACATTCACTTTTCTTAAATATATACACTTTGAATTGTAAATATCATATTCATATTAATATTTTACATGTATTGTATTTTACCTTCTAATTATATAAATATAATATTTACACATGATTGCTTATATTTGTTAGAATATATTATGCATTAATTATTTATGAATATTTTATACATTGCAAAATTATACACGAGTTGCAGTTTATATTGAAATAATTTTGATGAGGTTTTTTATAAGTATTTTTGGGGGCTAAATATTTGCATACTTTTTGCATCCAAAATACATATTTCAGGAGAATCCTTAAAAATCTTCCTCAATATGTATACACATAAGAAGGGAAATAATTTATGTGCATGTGTTATGTCTGTTTGGAATCATCTTCCAATTTATCTTTAATCTGAAATTTGCAAAAATATAGGGTAAATATTAAAATAAAAACTGAGTGGGATATTAAAAACTTGCATATTTTTCCTCTAAACACATATACACAACCTGATTCTTTTTTTCCAAATACAAACAATCTCTTAAAGCGTATTATTATTACTATTATATATACACTCTGTCGCAAAAAATATATGCACCCAGAAGAAATTGAGCTACATTCACGAAATTTGGTATGCATGTAGTGTATATGAAAATAAACAAATGATTAAAAACTCAGAACAAAATATCATTTTATTAAGCGGTTACAGCTTGCAAAAAGGTTAAAAATCAGTAAGTAGTAAAGCCACCTCTGGCAGCTATACAAGCCGAAATTCGGCGTGGCATCGATTCAATTAGATCACTTATGACCCCCTGTGGAAGATCCTGCCATAGTCTTTGCATCTGCGCAGTTAATTCTCCTGTATCTCGGGACGGCTGCAGTTGCCTTCCCAGCGCGTTCCAGACAAGATCTATTGGCGAAAGATCTGGTGACCTGGCAGGCCATGGTAGGACGTCATATCCTTGAAGACATTGTTGGGAGAGTCTCGCAGTATGTGGACGAGCATTATCCTGTTGATAAATGGCACCTGGGCGACTTGATAGCATGGGTAGCACAATCGGCGTTAAAAATCGTCCACGTATCTGCGAGCTTTCAAAGTGCCTTGAAGGACCACTAAAGATGATCGTGTGTCCCAAGAAATTGCTCCCCACACTGTCACACCTTGTGAAATTGCTGTATGCCGCTCGACAATAAATGCCGGATCGGACCGCTGGCCGGTGCGCCTCCAGACACGTGCGGTGGTCATCAGCACTGAGACTGAATCGGGATTCATCACTGAAGATGACACGTCTCCAGTCTGTCACACTCCAAGTTGCCCGAGGTCGGCAAAATCCAGTCGACACTGCCTATGATGTGGGTTCAGTGGTAAGCGTCTTAGCGGACGTCGGCTCCTCAAGCCAACTTCGGTCAGTCGTCTCCTTATGGTTTCTCTTGATGGCACTGGATGTCTGGAAGGAGGTAAGTGGCGTTGAATCGATGCTAGCGACGTTGTTGGTGCCGAAGTGGCCACTCTTCTGATTGCACGATCCTCGCGATCATTTGTGTTCCTGGGACGTCCTGACCCTCCGCGACGGTACACTCTACCTTCTGTGATCCACTGTTGCCAACACCGAGCAACTACCATATCGCTCCGACCGAGGTGGCGGCCGATACGTCTATTCGACCAACCTGCTTCTCTGAGGCCTATTATACGGCCCCTATCAAAGTCCGTCAGCTGCTCGTACTGCCGCCGGTTACGTCTTAGAGGCATCCTAAGTCTCAATATCGTCTATCAAAGTCATCAGATTCGTTTGGATAGCCGTACGGCGCTCGTACTCATGCTTTTAAACTCTCCCAGTTGCGCAACTAATATGCGCATAGCACACTTAGCCTTGTCTCATTGGCTTCGAAATTTTAATCATTTGCATATGTCTTACCAGACTACATTCTTGCCGAGTTTCGTGATTGTAGCTTGATTTCTTCTGGGTGCATATATTTTTTTGCGACAGAGTGTATATACATATATATATATATATATATATATATATATATATATATATATATATATATATATATATATATATATATATATATATATTAAATTATTATTATTTGTACTTCTTGAAAAATAAATCTTATAACATTTCCGAGAGACAGAGAACGAAACAGCGCTCAGTTCAGATAAGATAACTCATTATCTTATTTTCGTTGCTTTGAGGTCGGTGTCAGTGAACTTTCATGACAAAAAGGAGTCAGAAATATTACTAAGTAAATTAATTTTGAGGCAAAAAAAGATTTTACTTCCATTCAAATATATAAATAACCTTGCTTCCTCTTTGCTCTGACAAAAAGGAAAGAAGCATGCATATACCATAAGGATTTATAAATACGCTTCATTTCCGTATTATTTAAAATGTCTGATGCATATCTTGCACACATTATTCATAAACCTACTTTCCCCCTTAGAAACGGCTTTAGTTTATTTTGCATAATGTTTATTCAAAGGATTGATAAAGTAAGATTTTACAGAAAAATATTTTTAATTATAGCCTCAAAAGACATTTGATTCATTAAAAAAAAGGTTAAAGTTTTTTTTTCAATCGAGATTCATAATTTCTTGCGACATTTTCTTTATATTTTGATTTTGCTATCCATTTTAAAGTAAATTTTAATTGACATATATAACATTCTATCTATAAAATCATATTTTTTTTTAAAATTTTTTATTAATTTATTTTTTTTTTCAAAAACGAATACAATTTTAGAACACTGAAAAATTGGTTTCTAAGAAAAAAAAATCCCGTAAATATATGCCACTGAAAAAAAAAAAACTTTTTTTTTTTTATAATTATAGTCTACTTGTTTTTAAAAAAATCAAGTGACATAATTTTTGTAGCCCAAATTGGTTGTTGTGAATAAAAGCATAAATTTAGATTCTGCTTTCATACCTGTGTTTTATGCTGATTCTCGGTTCGATAAGCTACAACAGTGCCAAGAATACCTTTATCGGCGATTTTGGAACTAAATATTCTTTCACAAAATTTGGCTTCCCATGTCGTTATTAGGCCCCATACCAAGTTTGGGGGCGTTGCGATTGTTAGATTAAGATACTGGTGACTCTGAATACTGTCAGTTTAAAAAACTCCCTCAGTATAATGTAAACTAAAAAAAAATACTTAGATGTTTATAATACACCAATGGAAAATATAACACCTTGTGCCGCAGATGGTGCTCCTAATGTGATGGGGATGAAAAATAGTTGCTTAAAATTAACGAGAGGCCGCCTAGGGGGCGTACTTGATTAGGCGCTGACCTTACAAGCCTAAGACAGCTGGTTCAATCCCAACCCAAGCTGGTGGACGTTAATGATTCAAACAATTGACAGCATCCATATAATTTGATTATGCGACATGTAAAAGATCCCTTGAGTGCATGTCTGGCTTGGATGTTCTGGGCAAAATTAAATTCCTAGTATAATTTCGCATCGTCAAAGCTCAGTTACCTGCCACTGTGGAGAAAATTCGGCGTCAAAATTACTTACAGTGATTTCTATACCACCTATACAACGCCACACTAAAAAGAGATACCAGCTCCCGGAAATGTACTAGGCCTGCAATGGTAAAATACCAATCTACAGCCCCATTAAAAAAAAGAACATAGATGAGAATCCAAAAATGCTTCTTGTGCATTGTGTTATTTACGGAGAAACCTGGTGGCTGCGATAACCTAATGGTCATGATTTCAAACTTATGGCGGGCATGTAACGGGATCGAGTCCTGGTGCAACTGAACCTCAAAGTTCTCCCATTGGCATGGTATTTTGGAGAGGGGTCTCAGGTTTCGTCCTCATCATTTGACAAAGGCTCAAAATTACGAGGTCCATCGCCAATATCCCTCGGGTTGCAATGCAGTGCGACGTTATATAGCTCCCCCAGGTAGTGTCGGATTACTTATTAGGAGGAAAAGGCAATTGCCAATGGACCCCATTCTTTTTAGGTACCCCCAAAAATTGAGAAAACCAAATATTTAGTTAGCTATTTTTTATAGCAAGAGAGTTAGGTTTTCATTACAGATTCTAATAAATAATAATTGTTTAGTTATGTTTTTTTTCATTTACTGATAATTTGTCATTTTATTTGTGCAATGAAATAAATTCCTAAAATGGTGTGAAATAAAATTATTAATCTACAGGGCCCAAGAGTTTGACTGCCATGTCGTTTAATCCAACACTCCCCCCAGGAAAAATCTGATGGTTAAAATCATTTCACCTGTTCTAAAAGAAATGGTAAATTTTGTTATAAAATGCACCAATACTATTTAAGCTATAGCTTAAATGTGAAAGCTAAGTTATTTGACGAAGAACAAGTTGATGACCTCGGGAGACTTTTACACACCTAAGTGAGATACCTTTCGAAAGGGAACTGCTTTGATTTATGGAACTATTTGGTAAATACTCTTTTTGATTCTTTAAGTGACAAACCTGAAATAAAAAGTTTGTTAACGGTCGATGCTAAGGAGTGCATGTTATTTATAAGTTAATTAAACAAACAAAGAGAACAAATAAAACTCTTGTCGAAGCTAAAGTGAATATATTATAATTTTATTACCTTTATTGAATTATGTCAGACATATTTACAGCTAAAGTTCTGTAAAGTTTTACTGTCTCTAAAAATACGCTATACTTGCTATTGTAGATCATCTGAAAATTTCATTGGCTGATTTAAAAGATTTTCTTATATAAAAAAAATTAATTTCCTCCTAGGATGATACAGTCAATACTAGTGCATTTATCTGATAGTGCAGATATGTAGCATCAAGAACTAGAAGAAATCAAAATGGTGAGTTAATTAAAACTTTATTCAACATAAAAAGATGTGAAGATCCCCTTGGATCTCACTTTGAGAACGAGAATGATTTAGAGTCAAAGAAGAACCAGTAGCCATTTTAATGAATAACTTTCTTTAATTGGTTATCTTTCCCAAATAAATCAAAGACTTTTAATAACAAATAATTCAAATTATCTATATGAGGTTTAAAAGGGACTTTCCTTTAAATTAACTTAAATATTTGATGATCCAATTAATTAACAATTAGAATATCGATCACGCAGAGATTACCGCGATAAGAGATCCCAGAATTATATTCGATAATATTCCTATTGAACATTTAACTTTAATCTCACTCCTAATATAAAGCTTTAATGAAAAAATTATAAATCAATATTTACCACACTGCAGCTCAGCTCTTCCTGAGATTTATCCACCTAGAAATCTTCAATAATAAATCTCTAACTTCATCATTATACCTTTCTGCTTCAATCTCTCTCTCCTACTGCTTTTTTTCTTTACTATTCCGTTTGACTTAAATACTTTATCTAATCTGCATAACAAGGAATCCTGTCCTCTTTTGGAGCTGATTGAAATAGGTAGGGGAATTAAATTTCCTAAAAAAGACGACTTAGAAGGTTAGTGATAAAGTTCCGTATAGGTTTGTCACAAAGAGAGATGTGGTTTTGTAATAAATCTGAAATGCAACCAAATGGACAAGAGAACTGTTGCCTCTTCAAACTGAACTCTATGCGGATTTAGTGCCATAAATGATTCGCTACTAAAAAAAATAACAAATTGGCTCGAAATAACAATATGAGAGACATGAGACTAAAATTAACTAATTTGGCACATGACATAAAATCTCTTTGTAGCCATCAACAAGAGCAAGAATCTCACTAAATTTAACAATAAATAACCCCTAATTATTAAAATAATATAGAAAAAATAATCATTGAAATGATTTTGAACTTGAATTTCCGTTCTTCATTGCGTATTTTGAAAATTTTTATACTGCGCATTTGTGCTAAATAATTTTAGTGATTTTTTTCTAAAATCTATCATTCAAGTTTATTTAATGAACGTTTCAACTTCCAAATATTAAAAGTTACATATATCTTAGGGGAGCATAAGAATTTAAAAAAAAAATCTTAGATAAAATCTTAGCTTCTAAATCTTAGATCCTAGATAGTGTAAAGCACAAAACAAGGTTGGGAAACACTGTTTTAAAGTGTTGTAATACAGCTGAGTAAATTCTAAATTTTTCTAAATGCTCAAAAAATTCCAATGACTACGTTTACTTTTTCTTGCCCAAACTATTATTATTATTATTAATAAATTAAGCTTATCTGTGTTCGTACGGAAACTACAAGCATATTTTCTTACAGAATAATAACATATTTCTATTAATTATTTTGACTTGTATTTATAATGCAAAAATAAATTCAAATTTTTTAAGTCTTTTCACTTAGGTATTGTATTTTTTATAGTAAATACGTTAGTTTATGGAGAGATACACGTCAAAATCACTGTTATTCACATCTATTATGCTTGAATCCAACGAAAACTTTCGCTCAGAAATAAAAGGGATTCTCAAAGTTGACTATATCAACCCTCAGAGGTCTATGAAGATCTCCAAGGACTCCATGTCAGTGAAAAAACAATTTGGGTGTCCATGAGGTCTAAATGTGGATTTATATATACGCGATAGAGGCTTTCATTAAACTAGATCATGAATTTTGTTTTAAAAGAAAATTAATTCCAATGAGAGAAAAAAACAGATTTTACCTATTTAACAGATTTATTTACTAGATTTTATGACATTAATATGCAGTTACAAGTTGACAGCATAAATTTTATTAAAACAAGAACCATCATTTCAGCGTTTCTTGCCAGAATTAAGCAAAAGGAGTATAATATTGGACGTCGCGAAATTTCCCAGTTTCTCATTTTGTCACAGGCAATCTACCAGGAAGATGACGTTTTAACCTACGTTCAACGTTTAAATGCACTCTATTTAGATTTTGAAACCAGGTTTGAGAATGCTTTGACTATGGTAATACCACAGTAGGTAATGGATTCATATGATCACAATGAAAAAATGTCAGATTACAAGAGGAACTGATCGGAATGGGTACTTACGAGATCTTAAAGTAAAGTTTAGAAACGGATTCCAGCAATTTTGGCTTTAAAAAGACACACTTGTTCTTTATTCCGAATTATGGAGTATTGTGAGGAAGTTTTTAATTGCTTTTCCTTGAGAGAAGTAGTTTCAGCGTCGTTGTTGATCTCCAAAGTAAAAAAAAAAGGAAGAGGAAGAAAGACTGGACTCTACTAACCAAGGAAATTTAGGGTTAAACCTCACAAGGTTGATACTAAATTTTGAGAATTTGTTATTAAAGCGCCAGATTCCTCCCTCCCTTTATAAACATTTTGTAATGCTAATCAGTTAATTTATGTAACAGTTATTTTATGCATTAATTAAATTAAAATTTAATTAATATGAGTTTTTTCGGTTTTAAACACTATACTTCTGTACAATTAGAAATTTAAATATTTTAAACCAGCTCTACACCAACTGTCAAAAAGACAAATTAAGTTGATAAATTTTCAAAAATTCATTCTTAGGTAAGCAGGGGTCTATACCCAAAACAGAAAAACATGACAAGGGGTCTATGAGACAAAAAGTTTGGGAACCTCTGATTTAGATTAACTGCTTTCTGAAACATTTACAGCATTGTCTGTTTTATAAGAAAATCTTTTTTATTTACTTATTTTGGGTTTTGTACACTGTTTGTGTAATACTTGGTACACATCTAAATAAATTTCCAGATCGCGTTTAAATTTAAAGTCACGCTCTAAATTTGAATCTATATTTAAAATAATTTTTTCCATTTTATCTACAGCCTTTATAAAGTACACAAAAGGCTTAATTTATAATGTTTCTGGTAGCTAGAGCTATACACTTGGTCCTGATGAAAATTTTATGATCTTATGACAAATTAAATGCAAATTAATTGGATGATTGTTAATATTTTTTAAGCCCATTTACATTAAATGAACCTCTAAGGAAAAGTTTGCGGTGATCATAATAAACAGCGATCCTAAATCATATTAGATTAAATCGTAGCCGTGTAAAAAAAGGACTTTTTTTGACATTGTTATTTCCAAAACGGTAAAAAAGTGTCATGCATTTAATTACGTATCTCTTTATATGTATTGGAAAAAAATGACTCATTTACTCACTCACTCATCACGAGTCTTTAGAATTTGAAACACCTACAGATATGAAATTTGGCAGGCATGTTCCTTTCATTGAGTAGATCCACTAAAAGCAGAATTTTGCGATAAGAGGCTCCCAAGAAGTGTTGTGATGAGAGGGTTACAGATAAAAATTCCCGTTTTTAAACTACTCCCAACTCCTTTTTACTTAGTGGATACGTTCCTTAGAAAACGGCGCAAAAAAAATTCGTGTAAAATAATACGTGAGATATGTTGAATTTAGGGATACGTTCCACAATTTTAAGAAATCATGTAAGATGTAAAATTTATAAATATCCCCCCAAAAAATGAGCAAAAAATATAATAATTAAATTCATGTTACATATTTATAAAATAAAAAAGCAGTTCATTTTTATTAGAAAAATACTAAAATTGATGTACAGTGAAAATTCAGTATATAAATATATACAACTTATAAAAATTTTAATTGAAATTAGGAATAAAACTACTAACTAACAACTATTCATTGCTACTTGATAACAAGCGTACACGTTTATTACGAACTGGATTAAAAAAGGCTGTCATCAGAGGATGTGTCAGATATGTTTAGTACAACTATCGGCTTTAATTCAAATGAAGAGTTTTGTTCGTTATTAACGGACTTTAATAGAAAGAATCATCATTAACACAAATTATATTGGAAATTTCTCCATCGGATTAAAAATTATTTTAATTTGAACATCATTTTTTAGAACTTTAATGAAAGTATTTATTGGATCTCCTACAAACTGAACACTTAACACAAAATACAATTATACTGAAAGACGAAATGTTGTGTTAAAGTTGAAGCGCAACAATTTTTTTTTTTAAAAAAAGGGATTATAAAAAATTTAGGCATTCTTAGTAATCCCAGAATTGTTTTTATTGGGATTCGTGTTAGAACAAAATATTCGTGTAAAAGAGTACATTGGTGAACCGTTTTATTTTAAAGTCGTGTGAAAAAAGAGTTAGGTGTATTACATCCACAGACTTGAAATATGGCCAACGTTTCTTTTATTGAGTAGAGATTCGCAGAGAAAGCGTTTTAAGGAAATCCACACCCAAGTTTACGGGGACGTAAGTAATAGATTTAAAAAAGAATTCCCGTATATGAACTATTGGAGCTATATATTTTAAAGTTGGAAAGCGTGTTGTTGAGTAGAGATCCACTAACCCTCTAACCGGATAGCACGGAAAATTCCGTCAGTGGAAAGATGCTTCGAAAATGGACTGCACGGATTTATCTGCTTTCAAGTAACGTTTTCAAAAGCGGATTAGCCGCACTTTTCTGAAATCCTTTCCCCCTTTTAAGGTTTAACATCTTGAAAGACAATGAAGGACGGAAGAAGCAACACAGCAGGAGTTTTATGGCTCGCAGGGAACCCCGTGTTTTGACCCTGGGGGAATCGTAAAAAATCGGGGAGAAATTTCTTTAGAACCCAAGAAGAGTTTGTTTGCTAGCTTGTATTTTAAAAGTTTTCAAAAGTCCCAACGCATAAGTAAAATATGTTACAATTCCCTTTTGTTTTCATATTAATTTGAAACTGTAACGAGTTGGGGCGTGTAAGGACAATCTGCTATTTTATATAGTTAGACAAATTATCTTTTTTGAAGTATATTCTTTCGCTTCATTTTTCTTATCGTAATCAATGCTTTCAGTTTTGAAACAAGATTATTTTATTATAAGATACCGAAAAAAAATTAATAAAACACCAAACTCTTTAAAATTTGAAACCTTTTCAATTTTCCAACCACTAAAAATGAATAAATTTAAACTTCATCAAATCATTTGAAACATTTTCTTACACTTTGATAAAAATAATAACGAAAAAAAAAACTAATTAAGATTTATTAGTTGTTTTTTTTAGATTTCAAAGCCCAAGTGTTCAGGGAAGTTTAAGTACAGTGCGCCTGGTTATATATTGTTAAAATACACCGAATTATATTTGAATTTTAAGTGCTTGAACTTCAGTTTACATCAAAGACAACATGAATGAAGATTTTCACACATTTTTGTATAACTTGAATGTTTGAATAAATGGTAATCAAAAATATACGGAAAAATTTACAGTAGACATTTATGCATATAAATAAACATAAAAATCAATTTTAAATCGGAGCTATTAAAAAACATTCGAATTATATATTGTTCAAAAATATATATTTATACAAAATACCTCAACATTTATCTTTTTTAAAGGCTAACTGAATAAGTAATTAAAATCTGGATATTTTTTGAAATCTCTACCTTATAAAGCTAGAAATTTTATGTTAGAAATTCCATTTGAAATTTCGAAAAAAAATGCATCGCGCAGTTAAAAATTATTTACCATAAGTTTTAGCAATTGTTTGAGTATAATAAAAATTTCAAATTTTATTATATAGCTTCTTTGGTATCTTTTAATATATTTCGAAGATTTCATACAATTCAGTTGAAAACCGCATGCTAAGGGCAAAAAATATACTAAAAAAATTGATGAATATACAATTACAATAAATTCTTACATAGAAGCAAAACTCAGAAGCTAAAGCGTAGGAATAAAAAATTTTGAGTATATCTGAAGTAGTTTTCGAAATATTTATTTTAAAGTGCAAAAAAATTGTGTACGTTATGTTATACTTAATATTAATTAAATGGTTAAAATAATGTGTTAATATTAGTCATGTAATCGTTTGATGACACATTCATATACTAATAAAAATTATCATGGTCATTGATGCGAATGTCAAGAATTTTATGTAATTTTAAATTCAGACATTAAGATATTGATGTAGAAAATATAAAACGACCATCTAAAATACATGAAAAATGCAGTCTGCTATAAAATGATCTTGACAAACAAAATTCGGCATTTTCACTTACTATGGCAGAGCCGGCTTAGTCCGGGGCGATCTGGAAAACAGAGAGAGAGAACCGCGGTTTTGATGGATGCCGCTCTAGCTTTTAAAGCTCCCAGGAAAAATTATATATATATAAATTACAAATGCAAAAATAAATCTTGTAATTTTCCATACATTTTTATAACAACGAATTGTGGAATTGGCTTCCAATATATTGTTGTGTTTGACAATATCTAAGGTAACCAACCCTACTTTAGATAGATTTGTACTACTTTTTCGTAACCGTATTCCTTTTAAAATTAATTCGTGTAGCCGAAATACACCTTTTGTACCCTTAAAAATTTATGTAAACTATAACGGTTAATTTTAATTTATGCAACTTGTGAAATGTTCATAATTAACCATTTCCGTCTAAACAGTTTACATGAAAAAAAAAGTTTGGACTCCCTCTCATTCATTAGGGATTTATATAAGATTCTAACATGAAATTTTATTTTTCACCGAATAGGATCGAGTGGTGCTTCCACACCACAGGTCTGGGGATTTATTAACGGGCTACGCAAGGTCGACTCTGCGTTTCATCCCCGCTACATTGGGTCGATAAATGAGTACCAAGCTTGCTTCGGGTCTTAAACACTGAAGGTCTCTCTTCAGACAGACCACAAAATCGGGACATCTGTTCATGCACCTCAGCGTCCAATGGTCACGTGCATTATGATGGGCACAGTAGTTCCTGGCCCTCATGGATTGTTGTGCTTCTGAGTTTGAGTCTTAAGTTTGAGGATTACCTCACTTTGGGGATACCCCTTAGATAAACATGTATTTCCACTCATTTGCAATTAAACATTTTTCTTTCAATTACGTTTATTTCAGAAAGAAGTTTGATTTTTCAAGTGTATTTGCTTAATAACATGTATATTTGTGTATTATATTAAACATTTTATCATTCCAAAATTACATGTTTTTAGCTCCTCTAAAAGCTTTTAGGATTTTACGACTGATCTTACAATCCATATACGTTTTATAGTAGTGTATTTAAAAATGATAAAGGCATTTTACGACTGTGTGAGCTTTTATGCCCTGTTTATAAATATAAAAAATTGCATTCAGCTACAGTTTTTAAAATGTACTGAAATAAGTGGAGGAATAGGATATTTACATATTATGAATATTTTTGACTGCAGTAAGATATATTTATATTTCAGTTTCTTTACAATTTGAATAGAAGTTGTAAGCCATTTTGCGAATAGTTTGATGTTGAGTATAAACCCATAGGCTGTTTAATATTGTAAAGTGTTTTACTTTGATACCAGCACACACTAAAATAAGGCTCATTTGCAGTTATATGATCAGCTTCAGTGATATTTAAATTTTCAAAAATAGTCTACACGTACGAAAACATTCTTTCACAGCCGCACACCTCATCTCTCATACTATATCATCCCTACAGCAGGAAATATTTGTGTATACTGAAAAATTTAATACAGGATACATTTTCAAGTGTTAAATTTGTTTTTAAAATTTGGTATGAATACATTATGGAACTGTCGGTTAACTTCACTGTACAAAATTGTTTTAAGTGTACTGTTTTGAAAGACAAAATTAATTAGGGAGAACTTTTTCTCACAATAGAATTTGTAATGACTGAATTGTGTGAAAATGTAGTTATCGATGTGACAATTTTCCTTGTAATAAAAGAAACAGAAAGATAAAAAATTAAACTTGAGTAGAAAATTGTTAGAAATACTGTCACACGCATTTCAAGAAGTATATCCCCCATTAAAATTAAAAATTATTGACTGAATGTGTGTTATGTCCATCACAAATGCCGATGTAGAAAAGGAATTTTTATTTAATACAAGAAGTTCGAAAAAGAGAACACTAGGAAGGAAAATTAAAATTTTTTCCGAAAAATATTCAGTTAACATAAAAATATCATTTATATGATTTTAATTTAAATAAATTAAAAGTATATTGAAATCCTTTTTTATGCTATTTTAAATTAAAAATATAACTGAATAGATAAAGATCGGTTTTATTTCATAAATATAATCATCGTATGTAATATTTATTGTGTTATTGTTTAAAAATGAGATAGGGCCTTTGCTCTTTTTACCTCATTACTTTTTTAAAAAACAGGAAAGTGAGCGCGTTTTCTTACTCTCATATTCTAAAATGAATACAGGATGCTTTTTTCTGGTTCAAATCGCAATACCAAAAAAATATATATATATATTTTAATTTTTAAAAAATGACAGAAAAATAAATTTTCTTTGAAGAAAATATAATTATTTTTCAACTTCTAACATACTATTTATTTCATTTTTTCCTCTTTTTTTACCTTTCATTTTTTAATTTTACTGTGACTGAACATATAGGAGAAAGAAACACCGAATTCCACTACGCTTTCAAAGAAGATTGCCCAAGGCAACTTTAGCTAGCTGTAAACGATTGATCTCTTGGTTCTTACTTTACAAAAGGACCGACTGGGTCGTAAAATTGTTCCCGTTCGACCTCCCAAGTTCTAAAAGGGGGAAAGGAAAAAAGTCTGTTGCATTTTTGAAGGGAATCGTAAAATAAGAGTTAAACGCTTTCGGAATAACTTTTCAGGAGGAAGGTATCCAGTTAGAGGGCTAATAACGGGTTTGGGGAAAATTAACTCCCAAGGTGGTTGCAAGGGAGTTATATAGAGAAAAAATACTGTTTTTAACAATTATACTTACAGACTTGAAATTTTGTAAGAACGCTTACTTTGTTGAATAGATACCTGCAAACAAAGGGATTTTGAGAAAATCGACTTACAAAGGAGACTACGGGGGTATTAGAGACAAAAATGAGCTATAGTGGGAATTGAACATCAAACATGTTTCTTTTATTGAATAGAGATCCGCTAAGAACGGTTTTTATGGAAACGGAGTCCAAAGTGGTTTGCTAGGGGGTAGGGAGGATCACGGAAACGTTAGATTTTCTTTAAAATCCCGTTTTTAAACTAATAGACTTAAAAACTTGAAATTTGGCAAACATCTTTCTTCTGCTGAGTAGAGGTCCAATAAAAACATGTTTTGCAGACGTCAACTCCTTAGTGGGATTGTGGGAGTTTCAGGGGCAATATAGATTTCAAAAAAAATATCCCGTTTTGAGTAATTAGACTTACAGACTTAGTATTTTACAATCATTTTTCTTTTGTTAAGCACAGATGCGCTAAAAATGAGGTTTGAGAAAATAACTCCATAGGTGGCAGGCTACTGAAGGGCAAATGACTAATATACTACTACTTTAGAAATTTAACTCCTATCCTCTTTAACCCACTAAGTGGATACCTTCCTCCTGAAAAGTTATTCCGAAAGCGTTTTACTCTTATTTTGCTATTGCCTTCAAAAATGCAACAGACTTCAATTCTTTCCCCCTTTTAGAACTTGGGAGGTCAAACGGGGAAAATTTTATGACCTAGTTCGGTTCCTTTGTCAAGTAAGAACCAAGAGATCAATCGTTTACAGCTAGCTGTTAAGTTGCCTTGGGCAATCTTGTACGAAAACCGTAGTTCTACTCTGTCGTTTCCCCATAGATTCAGTCACAGTAAAATTAAAACAAAATGCAGGGGGAAAAACATGAAATAAATAGCGTGTTAAAAGTTGAAAAATAGTTATATTTTCTTCAAACAAAATTTATTTTTCTGTCATTTTATAAAAATTAAAAAAAAATATTTTGGTATTGCGATTTGAACCAGAAAAAAGCATCCTGTATTCATTTTTGAATATGAGAGTAAGAAAACGCGCTCACTTTCCTGTTTTAAAAAAAGTTATGAGGTAAAGAGAGTAAAGGCCCTATCTTTTTTTTTTAAACATTAAGACAATAAATGGTGCATATTTATAAAATAAAACAGATCTTTCTCTATTCAATTATATTTTTAATTTAGAATAACATAAAAAATGATTTCAATATACTTTTAATTTATTTAAATTTAAATCATATAAATGATATTTTTATGTTAACTGAATATTTTTCGGAAAAAATCTAAATTTTCATTCCTAGTGCTCACCTTTTCGAACTCCTTGTATTAAATAAAAATATCTTTTCTACATCGGCATTTGTGATGGACATAACACACATTCAGTCAATAATTTTTAATTTTAATGGGGGGTATACTTCTTCAAATGTGCATGACAGTACTTCTAACCATTTTCTACTCAAGTTAAATTTCTTATCTTTCTGTTTCTTTTATTACAAGGAAAAATGTCACACATCGATAACTACATTTTCACACAATTCAGTCATTACAAATTCTATTGTGAGAAAAATTCTCCCTAACTAGTTTTGTCTTCCAAAACAGTACACTTAAAACAATTTTGTTCAGTGAAGTTAACCGACAGTTCCACAATGTATTCATACCAAATTTTAAAAACAAATTTAACACTTGAAAAAGTATCCTGTATTAAATTTTTCAGTATACACAAATATTTCCTGCTGTAGGGAAGATATAGTATGAGATGTGGTGTGCGGTTGTGAAAGAATGTTTTCGTACGTGTAGACTATTTTTGAAAATTTAAATATCACTGAAGCTGATCATATAACTGCAAATGAGCCTTATTTTAATGTGTGCTGTTATCAAAGTAAAACTCTTTACAATATTAAAGAGCCTATGGGTTTATACTCAATATCAAACTATTCGCAAAATGGCTTACAACTTCTATTCAAATTGTAAAGAAACTGAAATATAAATATATCTTACTGCAATCAAAAATATTCATAATATGTAAGTATCCTATTTCTCCACTTATTTCTGTACATTTTAAAAACTGTAGCTGAATGCAATTTTTTATATTAATAAACGAGGCATAACAGCTCACACAGTCGTTAAAATGTCTTTATCATTTTTAAATATACTACTATAAAACGTATATGGATTGTAAGATCAGTTGTAAAATCCTAAAAGCTTTTACACGTGACCATTGGACGCTGAGGTACATGAACAGATGTCCCGATTTGGTGGTCTGTCTGAAGAGAGACCTTCAGTGTTTAAGACCCGAAGCAAGCTTGGTACTCATATATCGACCCATTGTAGCGGGGATGAAAGGAAGAGTCGACCTTGCGCAGCCCGTTAATAGAACCCCAGACTTGTGGTGTGGAAGCACTATACACTACCACTCGATCCTATTCGGTGAAAAATAAAATTTAATGTTAGAATCTTATATAAATCCCTAATGAATGAGGGAGTCCAAACTTTTTTTTTCATGTAAACTGTTTAGACGGAAATGGTTAATTATGAACATTTCACAAGTTGCATAAATTAAAATTAACCGTTATAGTTTACATAAATTTTTAAGGGTGCAAAAGGTGCATTTCGGCTACACGAATTAATTTTAAAAAGGAATACGGTTACGAAAAAGTAGTACAAATCTATCTAAAGTAGGGCTGGTTACCTTACATATTGTCAATTACAACAATGTATTGGAAGCCAATTCCACAATTCGTTGTTATAAAAATGTATGGAAAATTACAAGATTTATTTTTGCATTTGCAATTTATATATATATAATTTTTCCTGGGAGCTTTAAAATCTAGAGCGGCATCCATCAAAACCGCGGTTCTCTCTCTGTTTTTCCAGATCGCCCCTGACTAAGCCGGCTCTGTCATAGTAAGTGAAAATGCGCCGGATTTTGTTTGTCAAGATCATTTTATAGCAGACTGCATTTTTCATGTATTTTAGATGGTCGTTTTATATTTTCTACATCAATATCTTAATGTCTGAATTTAAAATTACATAAAATTCTTGACATTCGCATCAATGACCATGATAATTTTTATTAGTATATGAATGTGTCATCAAACGATTACATGACTAATATTAACATATTATTTTAACCATTTAATTAATATTCAGTATAACATAACGCACACAAATTTTATGAACTTTAAAATAAATACTTCGAAAACTACTTCAGATATACTCAAAATTTTTCATTCCTACGCTTTAGCTTCTCAGTTTTGCTTCTATGTAAGAATTTATTGTATTTGTATATTCATCAATTTTTTAGTATATTTTTTTTTTTCTTAGCATGCAGTTTTCAACTGAATTGTATGAAATCTTCGAAATATATTAAAAGATACCAAAGAAGCTATATAATAAAATTTGAAATTTTTATTATACTCAAACAATTGCTAAAACTTATGGTAAATAATTTTTAACTGCGCGATGCATTTTTTTTTCGAAATTTCAAATGGAATTTCTAACATAAAATTTCTAGCTTTATAAGGTCGAGATTTCAAAAAATATCCAGATTTTAATTACTTATTCAGTTAGCCTTTAAAAAAGATAAATGTTGAGGTATTTTGTATAAATAGATATTTTTGAACAATAATTCGAATGTTTTTGAATAGCTCGAATTTAAATTGATTTTTATGCATAAGGAGTTGAATGGTAACAGCGGAGCTCCTGATCTCCGAAGAGGTCTTAATCTCCTATCGAACACTTGGGGAGTAGCATTGAAAAATCTTGCTTGCCTTAGTTAAAAATTAAGTGGAAATAGATAGTACTGGATTGCTAGACTAAAACTCGGGGTCGCATTTGCGCCCGAGAATCGTAAAGGGTGTCTCGCTTCGACCAATGGTCGGGGGTTTCCCGGCCGATGGGCAGAGTGAGCTTTCGAGGGAGGCGGGTTTGAAAAAACTATAAATCATTGACTTGAGAGATCTTTGAAATGCGAAGAGCTAGAAATTAGGCCTTTCGGTTTTGATTACTAACAAGATTTTGGTAAAAAATATCGAGTCTTTCTTCGTCTTTTGCGTAACTGAATTGCCTACCCATTTCTAAAAGAAAGGGGTAGTCTAGAAAAAATCTTCTGAGTTCGTGTATCACGTCTTTGAAGCCAAAGTCTTTATCATTGCTGTTTTCGTTGTTTGAAGGGATTTCTTCAGTGGCGGCCGGAGTTCCGGGAGTAGTTTTTTGTTTCGAAGCGCCCGAGAGGGCAGCTGCGAAGGAGAGATTCGGGGTGACCTTTTTTGGGGTTTTGTTAGATTCAGTAGAGGTGTTCCGATTTCGAATCGTTTCACCTTTTCTGGGTTTTCTTTTGGGGAATTCTTCACATTGGCTCCAATTTGCCATGTGTCCCGTCTTGTTGCAATTGATGCATAAGGGATTTTCAATCTTTTCTTTAATGGGGCATTCATTTGTACGGTGAGATTCACCGCATTTCAAACATCTGGTGCGCATGAAGCAATTTTACGACGAGTGGTTAAACAGGTTACAATTGTAACACTGTGAAACCCCCGGTCGTCTGTTAAAAGCGTCGATCTGCACCGCGAGGTAGCAGCACTTTTTTACTTTAAAAATATCTGGGGAATCAGATTTCTCTTCAAGCTCGACCATGAAAATGGGGAGTGGGGCTTTTGTTTTGGATCGGGTGAGCTGAGCCACCTTTTCGACGCTAAATCCTTGTGAGGTTAAGTCATCTTGGATCTCACCAATTTCAATGCATAAATGTCTACTGTAAATGTTTCCGTATATTTTTGATTACCATTTATTCAAACATTCAAGTTATAAAAAAAATGTGTGAAAATCTTCATTTATGTTGTCTTTGATGTAAACTGAAGTTCAAGCACTTAAAATTCAAATATAATTCGGTGTATTTTAACAATATATAACTAGGCACACACACTGCACTTAAACTTTGAACATCTAAAAAAAAAAAAAAAAAAAAACTAATAAATCTTATTTAGTTATTTTTATCAAAGTGTAAGAAAATGTTTCAAATGATTTGATGAAGTTTAAATTTATTCATTTTTAGTGGTTGGAAAATTGAAAAGGTTCCAAATTTTAAAGAGTTTGGTGTTTTATTAATTTTTTCGGTATCTTATAATAAAATAATCATGTTTCAAAAAACTGAAAGCTTTGATTAAAATAAGAAAAATGAAGCGAAAGAATATACTTAAAAAAGATATAATTTGTCTAACTATATAAAATAGCAAATTGCACTGACACGCCCCAACTTGTTACAGTTTCAAATTAATATGAAACCAAAAGGGAATTGTAACAAATTTTACTTATGCGTTGGGTCTTTACAAAACTTTAAAAAACGAGGTAAAACAAATAAACACTTCCTGGGGTCTAAAGAAATTTCCCTCGATTTTTTACTATTGCCCCAGGGTCAAAACACGGGGTTTCCTGCGAGCCATAAAACTTCCTATTAGTGTCCTGCTGTGTTACTTCCACCGTCCCCAATTATCTTTCAAGATGTTAAACCTTTAAAAGGGAGAAAGGATTTCAGAAAAGTGCGGCTAATCCGCTTTTGGAAACGTTACTTGAAGACAGAAAAATCTGTGCAGTCCATTTTCGAAGCATCTTTACACTGACGGAATTTTCCGTGCTATCCGGTTAGAGGGTTAAATCAAGGGACGATGGCGATAAGAATATTTTTCAATACTATCGAAAACTTAATGCTATGACTTAGATAACAATGGCTAAAGAAAAGAAAATTGTATAGTCTTACAATATAATGAAGTACCCAGTGAAGTGGGAGGATAACAAGTAGTATACACTGGTGTGCAAAAATTAAAGTCGAGACGGTTTTTTCAATATAACTTTGTACAAAAGCTTTCCAAATCAACACATTTAATACCGTAAGATCCCCAATACGTAAGGACATGTGTAATATGTAAGCAACACTTACTAAAAGAGAAATCAGAGGGATAAAAAGAAGCTTGATTGAAAAAGTAGCATGGAGCGCAATGCGACTGAAGGCCGAAACATCCCTGTGATAAGTGTCCAGCAAGAAACATCCGGTCTTTAGTAGGGGATATGATCTCCCTGACTGCTAGGCAGGTTTCACAGCGTCTGCCCATGCTGAGAATGAGGGTGTGAATGAGTTGTTGAGGCATTGCTGCCCATTCGTCTTGCAGCGCCAATCGAAGCTCCCGAATCGTTACTGGTGGTAAGGTACGAGCTGCCAAGCGTCTGCCTAGAAAATCCCATACATACTCGATGGGATTGAGATCCGGAGATCGTGCCGGCCAATCCATACGTTCAATATCCTCACTCTCTAAGAGCTGTTCGGAAGCTACTGTGCGATGACATGGTGCATTGTCGTCCATGAAAAGGAACTGCAGACCCATAGCGCCTCTAAAAAGACGCACATATGGAAGAAGAATCTCGTTACAATAACGGGTCCCGTTGACTGAACCTGCGTCGAAGATGTGAAGGTCTGTACGACTACCAAGCATGATGCCTCCCCAAACGAGAACACCGCGACCTCCATACCTGTCCCTTTCAAGGATGTTCGAGGGATGATTGCGGCTTCCCCGCTCTCTCCAGATGAGTATGCGATGAGAATCGCTACTCAAACTGAATCTGCTCTCATCTGTAAAGAGTACTCGTCCCCATTCATTGTCTCTCCAATTCCGGTGTTCCCGGCACCACAGAGAACGCCTTCTCCGATGGGCAGGCGTTAAAGCTACACACCGTACAGGGCGTCGTGCAAACAGACCACCACCGTGCAGTCTTCTGGCTACGGTAAAACGCGATATCGGTCGTCCAGTCGCCTGTGTCGTGTGTCTAGCGATTTCTCCCGCTGTCTGCCGCCTGTTTCTTCTGGCCTGTAAGACAATGTACCGGTCATCTGCGGGTGTGGTTCCTCATGGACGACCACTACTGAACCTCCGGATAGCTGTTCCTGTAGTTTGAAATTGTCTCCAAAGTCGTGAAACGATGCTGTGAGCAATTCCGAACTCTGCAGCCACACTTGTCACACTGCGGCCTTCCTCCAACTTCCCAATGATTCGACCTCGGGTAAAAGCATCCAGATGTCGTCTAACAGATTGATTATTCGCCATTTCTCGCTGAGGCAGCAACTCGGTGTGATTTTAACTGCTATACGGCGTGCAATCTCTTGCCAGAAATACTGATCTTACACCGACAACAGGCTTTTTATACTACTCAGACACTCCCCCATTACGTCTACCTGCATATCTGCGCATGTGCTACCGTACATCACCTTACTTAATCTCCTGATTGGTCTTTCTGTCCGCTCTGCCTCTTCGTTCAGCTGATATGCTAATTTTTCGACTTCGTCCTTAATTTTTGCACACCAGTGTATATGTTACCGCTAAAGAGTGAAATCCGTTATTTCACAGCACAACTAAATATTTCATGAAATAACTAGATAAGCCAGTTAAAGTACACTACTGGCCACACAAAATGCAACACAAAGAAGGATTAAAGATATCACAGTGAAATTTATTTGGCAAATAACATGTTGTACAAAGATCAAACGATTAAAATTACAGCCTCTTGTGACGTGGATAATAACAAAATCAGTAGTTAGTGTAACCACCCTTATTGGCTATAATCGCTGCCACACGCCTCGGCATAGAATCAAAGAAGCTTTGGATGTATCCTTGGGGTATAGCAGTATCCATGCAGCTTCCACATATTGCCAAAGTTGATCTGGTGCAGCAGCGGGTGGTGTATCCCATACCAGTCTTTGTGCAAGCATGGACTACACGTTTTCGATTGGCGATAGATAGGGTGAACAAGCAGGCCAAGGAAGCAATTCAGTCTGATGGGTAAAGAAGAGCTCTTGAACATTGCATGCCACGTGTGGTCATGCATTATCCTGTTGGAATATGGCTGATGGCAAGCGCTGAATGTATGGGAGAACCACGGGCTCCAACACATCAGAGATGTAGCGCTGGCTGTGCAGTGCACCGGCAATGCGTACTAGAGGGGCGTGACAGGGAAATCCAGTTCCACCCCCAAACACCATGATACCGAGTGCAGGACCATTTTTTCGATGCATAACGCAACAGTTCAGCAGCCTCTTACCTCAAACGAAGCAATGGACGCCTTGCGGACATTCCGCTCTGCTGTAAACGGCGTAGAATGGTACAAGTGTGAAGACCCTCACCCTGGACACCAAGATTAATTTGAGGCAAAGAATCACTAAGAGCCATTTTGTATAATAATAACTTGTATTTATTATATCAATTCTCAAAAAAAACTCTAATAACATATAATATTGATATGTTATGTCAAATAAAAGGAATTTACCTTTTATATTAAATTAAATTACGAATTATGAAATTAATTAATAATTATGTTCAAGATCAAGTAAGGTTTGCCGAAATAGGAGGTCCGAGAAACGCACGTACTCGAATTATTAGCTTTCATTAACTTTAACTAATTTTACTAAACTAACGCTTATTTCAAGCGTACATAAATTATATTTACCGCTGGTATATCAGCTTTCAAGTTCTTCCGTAGAATAGCAGCAATAAGTCTTCACTAACGTACTCTCCTGGAATCCTCTAAATTTGAGGTTACTGTTGCTGGCTCAATAGCCTTCATTCATGCTAGCTTACAACGCTCGACTTAAATATCCTATCTACTTTGCATATGCCGTTCACCTTTTGGAGTTGATTGGAAATATACGCGAATTTCTAATCCCCAAAAAGATGCCTAAGAATATTGATGGAAAGGTTCCGTACAGATTCGTCACATTCCCCTCCAAAAAGTAAACGGGAATTATTCGAAGGTCACAAATGGCCTGAAAATAAATTACGTAACCAATTCCTAAACTTGATTTAGAGTCTCCACGACTTTAATATATATCTAACAATCTGATACTTGAAAAATTCTCCTTCCTTAAGGGAAAGAAAAAAACATTACGACCAAAAACTTCCTTTTTAAGTGACGTAACATTTACAAGTTAATATTTCCCTACATCACACCCATTTGGCAAAGAGGCGAGGAAAAAAACCACCGAAGTGGAGAGAAACCTGTCTGTGTGATTTACTTAACTACTTATGAAAAAACTATACACACTTATTCTTTCTTACAGTTGACTCGTCGCCCTCTATGCAATGCTCAGGGTCAGCTACCCTGAAATGAAAACTTCTTTAAGTGGTGTGAAGAAACAAACATCCACTGTATGTACAAATTCATTTACATTTTACATAACATTTTCTTATACATCAATTAAAGCATCGGGTTCCTTAACATTCCCATTCCATGCTTGTTGCGCTTGTTAGTGTTAAATGTTAACCCTACCTAACTACGCCGCGTCCCAAGCCACCAGATGTGAGAAAAAATATACACATACATATACATACAATTTCAAAACATTTTTTAATAAACCATTAAAACAAATAACCAAAGGAATTGTTGCATCTTAGCGAAGTCATACATAGAAGTAAACAAATGCATTCTTACAAATGTTTTCGCCATATTTATACAAAAAAATTAAGACAAAAGCTGATTTTTCTCATCAAGAAAAAACACACTCATTGTAGTGTCCACTTTTGCTTGGCTTCTTAAATATTTAACATCCGCCCGTAACTTGCTTCATTGCAATAATTCTTCCGACCACTCGTTCGAAAGGAGAAAAAAAAGAAACGATACAACCTAATTTTTTCTTTGTCCTCTATTCGCTCCTATCCACCGGATCTGCGTCTAAGGCTTCCATGCTGATGCTCCTTCTCCTGAGGTTGTTCTGCGGGATACTGTCGATTTCATTGCTCCTTTGCTCCTCTGGTATTCCTTCGGGCTGTTTTACTCGGCTCCGTAGGTAGTAAGGAGAAGGTCTCACTGCTGTCGCCTGTCTAAACCGGATTGGTCTCCTCTCAGCTTCCCTGTTTCCTCCGCTCGAAGTTGTCCTGGTCTCCCGGGCCCTGTCATATTGGACATTCGCTCCTTGCCGGTTCCCTTCTGTAGGTGGCTTGCCCTGCCTGGTATCTATTTGATGTGAGGGACCTGCAATGGACTGTGAACCCTGGAAAGGGTTATTAAGTCTCCTATATTTATATTTTCTGGATGATACCGAGGATGGAATTGTTCTCTTTATCCCCTGTGTTGATTCAGGGGTGGGTCTTTTCTGGTCCCCATGTTCGGACCCCTGCAGAGATTTTTTCCTGCATATTTTGGACCGCTTTTTATCCGTCCTGTCTACTGACCCATTGGACCTTACTTTACACTTCAATCTCGGATTCTCCCATCCGGCATTTCCCTTATTTTATTTACGACCCTTACTCTACTCAATCGAGGTTTTCCTAGATCTTTTGGATTTTCCTGGGTGCAATCTACTCGACCCATTACTAGACCTTTGTCCTTCATATAGTGTCTCAACATGACTATCCAAACTAATTGTGTCGGACTGTCTTCGATGGTACGCTCGCACCTGGTCGATATTAACTGTGACACTTTTTCCCTTCTTCCAAATGATCAAATTGCTATTCCGATCTTCCAACACTCTATATGGCCCTTCAAACTTAGGCATAAACTTTCCGACCACTCTCCTACCCGCAGCACTCATAAAATGAGTTTGTACCAACACCAAATCATTTACTTTGATGTTAACCTCTCTCCTTTTCCATTTATGGTATTTTTCCCAAGTCTTATGTTGTTTCCTCATATTCTGCCTTGCCTCAACGAATAACTTCTCAATATTTCTACCCACATGTTCAGCACCCTCTGTGACATTTATTAATTTACTAAAAGGTGTTATCTTTCTACCTAAGAATAACTCAGCCGGAGTTCTACTTGTTGTTTCATTAACTGATATGCGCAGCGCGAAAGCGAACTCATGAAGAAATCGGTCCCAGTTTTCGTGATTTTCTTCTACAAAACAAGCTATCATCTGCTTTAAAGTGCGATTAACTCTTTCCGTTAAATTTGCCTGTGGCCGATATGTTACAATTTTAATATGTTTTATGTCCAACCTGTGACTTAGGTGTTTAAAGACCTCGGATATATAAGTTGGGGGCCATTATCACTAATCAAAGAAATCGGAGCTCTATAACGTGAAATATAATTTTCAAAAAGGGATTTAGCTATGACCTGGGCCGAAGCTTTTAGTAAAGGAATAAGCTCACTCCACTTAGTGAAGTGGTCAGTTATTACCAATAGAAATCTATATCTTTCAGGTTGGAATGTGGGGTAGGGGCCTAATAAGTCTAATGTTGCGATTTCATTGGGGTAATTCGATACCATCGGAATTAATCGACCAGCTGGTAGCGCGTTTGTATAATTAAATTTTTGACACCTGTGACAGTATGATACATATTCAAGTATATATTTCCTCATATACGGAAAATAACATGTTTCACGCAATTTTAAATAGATTTTCCTCTTTCCTAAATGGCCTGCTAATGGCAGATCATGAAATTCTTGCATTATTGCTTCGCGAGGAGATTTAGGAATGTACTCTCTTAGTTCTCCAAGAGTTGTAGAATATTTCGCGTAAAAGAGAAGACCATCTATAAGTTTAAAATCCTGGAACCAACCCTCGCATATAGTCGCATTAACGGAACCATCGTCTGGATTTTCTAAATAACGATAGATGTGTCCTAACTCAGGATCTTCCCTTTCCTCTCGAATGAGTTGTTTTCTTGAGTTTAAGGCCAAGGCTGGAAGAGCTGCGCACGAAATTTGTGATCCATCCATATTGCCTACTGGATTCCTAGACAATACGTCCGAGACAACGTTTTGGACACCAGGTCGATGTTCCCATTCAATGTTAAACTCGGATTACTTGAGTGCCCATCTAATCATCCGATTAGATAAGTTTTTCCCATTCGTTAGCTTTGCTAATGCCGTGTGATCTGTGATTACCTTCACCGGCAGTGATCCAAAATAAATTTTAAACTTATTTAATGCCCATATCACCGACAAACATTCGCGTTCTGTAACTGTATAGTTTCTTTCGGCCTTTTTCAGGGTTCTAGATGCGAATGCAATAGGTCTATGATTTTGATTCAGCACAGCACCAATTCTGACCCCACTAGCATCCGTAAATAAGTTAAACTGTTCCTGAAAATTCGGCAACTGCAAAACTGGCGCCTCTGTTAATGCTCGTTTTACTTCATTAAAAGCATCCTGTGCTTCCGTCGACCAATTAAATTCAGTTCCTTTTTTCTGTAACCGATATAATGGTTCACATATATCTTAATAGTGGGGTATAAATTTCTGATACCACCCCACCATCCCTAAAAATTTCGACACTTCCCTATTATTTTTAGGGGGTTTCATTTCTGCGATTGCCCTGACCTTACTATTGTCGGTTTCATTCCCTTCCTTACTAATTATGAGACCTAAATACTTCAATTTGTCACGTGCGAAGTGACATTTGTCTTTATTGAGTGTTAGCCCTGCGTCTCGCAACAATGTAAATACCTGATTCAAATGATCTATGTATTCATTAAACGATGGAGATGTAATAATAACATCGTCCACATATACTATCACAAAACGCCCAGTAATCGGTTTCAATATAATGTCTATGGCCTTTTGAAAATTTGGCGCCGCCCTTGAAAGGCCAAATGGCATTCTGAGGAATTCAAAAGTGCCATTGCGTGTTATAAACGCGGTTTTCTCGATATCTTTCGGACTAATCGCCAATTGAAAATAGCCCGATTTTAAATCTAATGTCGACGTAATCCCGGTATGCGGTATATTTGTGATCAAGTCATCAATCACCGGTAATGGATATCCCGGATATTTAGGGATGGCGTTGACTTTGCGGTAGTCAATCGTGAATGGATACGCCTCTGGAGAATCTGGAGGAAGGCCATTATTTTTGTGCATTAAAATTATCGGTGACGCGTATGGGGATTGAATAGGACGAACTGTACCCTCCTGTAACATTTTCTCAGTCAATTATTCCTTGTTTGACTCTGTCATATCTCTAAGGGTCTTGACACTACCGGCCCCTGGTCTCCAGTATCTATTTCATGATATAAAACATGAGTTAACCCCGGATGGTCTGAAAATAGCCCTTTAAAACTATTAAATAAATCCTTTAATTTTTGCTTTTGCCCTTCACCTAGCTTTGTATCTGACAGATTAATCTCGACCGGCTTTTCCACTTTTGGCAACTGCTTAATTTGGTCATCTGGAATGATCAGAGATTTCTGATCGAAATCTAAAGTCAATTTGGACTCCTTCATAAAATCAATGCCTAAAATGCATTGGTACTGCATATTGTTAAGAATGTGAAATTCCCAGGTTTTCTGGAATTCTCGGATCCGAATCTGTAATTCGACCCGATCTAAGTGACAACACGGGGCTCCCTGGGCCGTCACTACTCTATTTGTCTTCTTTTGATGCAGTCGATACGAAAAATATCTGCGATAGACCTCCTCTGATATAAAGGATTTCTCCGCTCCCTTGTCCCAAAGGGCTGTAATGAATGTTTTATTTAAAAGAATGGGCACATAAGGTAAGTACTGGAGTCATTCGTAGTGAGGATATCCTAATAGTTCGGTGTTCCGTATCAGGAAGATTTTCTGTACATCGCGATCGATCACCCCCAGACTCGCATCGATCGCTTAAAAGTTTAAATATCTGTTCTGATCATTCTGACCCCTGAAGAACCGAACAGAAAGAACCGTTTCTCGAACCACCCTGTCGACCGCCTTGATTATGGAATCTATGATCAGATTGACCACCTCGGGGTCGACCATCGAATCTCCGATTATGCGCAACACATTGACCCTCAGACCTATGGAATTCCCTCTGCGGTCTGCTATTGTCAGAGTATCTGTTGTTCCCTTTCGCCTCCCTCCAATTTTTTTGCCGATTCCTGCTAGAGAAACGATTGTTCTCGCTTTGGTTTGTATCTCGGAATTCCCGACTCGAACCCCTGATCTTTCTATTTAGAAACATTTCCTCATACTTATCAATTATTTGTAGAAGGTTAGATGTGGTTTGCGGATGCCGAACCTCTACATAATCTAAAATCTGAGGTTCTAACCTGTGATGACCCCCTTGGGTCACACCTTGAACACCAAGATTAATTTGAGGCAAAGAATCACAAAGAGCCATTTTGAATAATAATATTTATTTTATTATTATAATTTTCCTCAAAAATCTCTGATAACATATAATACGATAATGTTAAGTCGCTTAAAGGGATTTTCCTTTATATTAAATTAAATTACTAAGAATACAATTAATTAATAATCTAGCTCAAACTCAGGTAAGGTTTACCGAAATAGGAGATCCGAGAAACACACGTATTCGAATTCTTAACTTTCATTAACTTTAACTAAGTCGCTCAAACTGACGCTTACTTTAAGCGTACGTGAATTATATTTACCGCTGGCTTATATCAGCTTTCTCGTACGTCTCGCAGCACGACGTCTTCACGAATCTAATCTCCTTGAATCCTCTGGTAATGCGTTTAAAGTTACTGGCTCAATAGCCTACCATCATCTCCCTTGCTATCTCGCAACTCTCGACTTAAATACCTTATCTAATTTAAACATCCCATACCTCTTTTTGGAGTTGATTGGAAATAAAAGCGAATTTATATTTCCCAGAAAGACGCCTAAGAAGATTAGTGGAAAGGTTCCGTACAGATTCGTCACAAACCTACTAATAACATGATCTAGCAATTTTTCCTCCGTTATTTCGAGTTTTAATATTTTGTGTATCTTTAACAAGTCATACACAAAATCGGACGGTTTTTGATTGTGCTTTTGCGATGATGCGTAAAAACGCGTTTCGAGTTCCGACCTATTCCTAACCACAGGGAACTGTTCTGTCAACGCTTGCTTTAAGTGCGCGTAATCTGTCGCCTTGTCTCTACAACCCTATCACCTATAACCTCAAACCAATCTAGTGCCCGTCCTGTGAGATGACCCTTTAAATATGCACAAGCCAGTTGTGTGGGTATAGTTTATTTTTTACAGTTAGTTTTTTCCCCATTAATCGACAAAATTAGAAGAATATGTTTAGCGGTGTATTGGGTTATGTTACAAGAATGTTGGACTTTCAACCCTAGACCCTCCCCTCCCTTGGTAAAATTCCTATGTGCGCCATTGGTTACCCCAGCATTATGATATCCTTGAAATTCAAAGAGTAGATAAGTTAATTGTGTCAGTAACTGATGCAAAATCTGTTGTGATATTTTATTACTCAGTTGAAATGCTCTTTGATATTTTATATAAAATACACAAAGGAACATTGAAAATAGCCACCCAAGAAGAAAGCATTGGATTGAAATGAAAGTTAATACACATAATGATACAGGTGAGAGATTCACTTGATCTAAAAAACAAGACAATTAAACGAATACAGGGTGTGCAACGACACAAATACTGGTCAACTTCAATAGCGCGTTGGACCACCTTCAGCTGCAATACATGCCACCACACGGTCCGGCATTGAGTTGATTAGGCACCTTATGTTGTCCTGACGCAGATGGGCCCACAAATCTTGAACAGCCAACTCTAAATCATGTGCAGAGTGACACGATGGCATCTGCCGTTTTAGCTGATCCCACACGTGCTCTACAAGGGACAAATCGGGGGAGCGGGCTGGCCATGGAAGATCTGAAAATGATGTAGGAAGTCTTGAGCAACTCTTGCTGTATGCGGACGAGCATTATCTTGCTGGAAAATAAATTGCCCCTGGGAGACAATTTAGGAAAGGTCCTACATGGAGTGATGAAGAATATCATCAACATAACCTTGTCCCGTTAAGATTCCACGCATCACAATTAAAGTGGACCGGCTATCATAGGCTATGGCCCCCCCCCAGACTATTACACCAGCTGTGCGGGCAGTGTGACGTAGAACAGTGTGGGCGGAATTGTACCGCTCACCAGGACGCCTCCACACCCGTACACGGATCATCTGTCCCCAAAACAAACCGGGATTCATCATTTAACACAACCTTTTGCCAATCTGTGACATTCCACATTGATCTGGCTTGGCACCACTGTAGACGCTGTTGCCGATGTTCCGGTGTTAAAGGGAGTGCACGGAAAGGGCACTTGGATTTAAGATTTGCTTCTGCAAAGTGTCTGGAAATTGTTTGTGGAACAATTGCTACGCCTACGTCTGCTCGTATCGTTGAACGAGTCACTGTGGGGTCCACAAGTGCTTGCCGCATGATCCTTCGATCATCTCTCCTCGTGGTCTTCCTGGTCGTTCCAGACCCGGTTTTCCGCGCTTGGGTACCTTCTCGTGTCCACTGCTCCCAACAATTTCTAACGGCACACTCCGAACGATCCCCCTGGCCATCAACACGGCACGTTAACGAGCCTGCAGTTTTCATCCCGATGATCAGGCCTCTCTCAAACTCGCTTAACTGTGAGAAATGTCTTCTAGCACGTTTACCTGGCATGTTTCGCTTACCAAAGTCTTCCTACAATCGGCGGGTAATCGTCACGTTTATGAATCTTCGAATTTGCGCTGGCTTATATAGCACCCTCTTCCTGATTGTAGCGCCACCTCAGCGAGTCTGAGCATGCGCATTGGCACAAAACTTGGATCATCTGCATATCACATTACGCTGCACTTATTTGCAAAGTTTCGCGATTGTACTTAGCTTCCTTCTTGGTTCGCTATTTTCAATGTTCCTGAGTGTATATTTTTCTGTTGGACATGGTGGTAGAGACCGCATGATAAGAGAACTTAATCGTCGATATAAAAACATTACTCAGAATGACATAAAGCTGTTTTTGAGTGCTTTTGAACCTTGTCAGCAAAAACGAATTATGGGAAAGAAAGGCATTGCGGTCAAGCCCATGGTGTTTCCACATCTGAATTCAAAATGTCAAGTAGATATCATAGATTTTCAGTCTCAAACAAATGGAAACTATAAATTTATTTTAGTTTACCAAGATCATTTGAAGAAGTTTGGGATTGTAAGAGCTCTTCATACAAAAAAGAAGCGAGCATTACAGTAGTCGCATATGATGTGTAACATCTGACATGTTATTGTGGTAAATACGCAATAGTAACTTAAATATGAAAAAAATAAATCGAGTATGATTGGAAATAATCTTCTATCGAATAGTTATATCTTGAATGAAAATTGTACTTATTTATATATATATATATATATATATATATATATATATATATATATATATATATATATATATATATATATATATATATATAACTCAAGGACTAATGCAATTTTTTATCAAAAATATTTTTTCTTGTTCAATTTGCTGAACAGTGGACTTGATAGACTTGAAAATGGACCAACAGGGATTTCGGTGACCATATACATTTTTTCGAATCAAACGGTTCAAAAAATTTAAGATTTCCTGCTTTTTGTATTTTTACCATACACCAAAGATGGTTCTGCTCTTTTAAAAATAAACTATTACTCGCTTCCAATGATTTTGAGTGTGATTGAATTGAGTGAGATTGAATTGAGTCTTGAATCGAGTATGATTGGAAATAATTTTCTATCGAATAATTATATCTTTAATGAAAATTTTATTTAGGAGTTTTAATTAAGAGTTTTTTAGTCTAGAAAACTTTTTTAATCACAATTAAAAATATTATACTGACAGCGACAGGAATTAACCTCAAAGTATGAAAAAGATACGCACTAAAATATTTAATTCGAATAATTCCTTATTACTTACTCGTATTTTCTTAAGAATGTTGAACTTTATCAGAAACGCTTAACAGTAAATATAATTATTAATATAGTTTACACATATAAATTAACCTCAGATTTCTTACACAACGAGTCCTGAGACTTTATTGTAGTTTTATCCTGAATAAGAATACGAATCTTTTGAAATACTAACTTTAACAATATAATAAAAACGACTAGACTTGGACCCCCCTCCCCCCGATACGAGGGTAGCGACCACGCGCTCTCATTGGTCAAATCAAATAGCGCGCGTTAACGTCACTTCCTGTTACAAACTTCCGTCCATTTTGACAAAATCACTCCAATAAAATTCAGCAATCGAGAGGAAAGATGTTACACATCAAAAAGCGGAAGAGGTCGCAATGTATTTGCTCGATATATTTTTATTATTTGGTGCTCCATGTGTACTGCAGTCTGACAATGGAAAGGAGTTCTGCAATAAATTTATAGAAGACTTGAAAATATATGTATCTTGGCTGGAGCTTAAAATTGTGCATGGCGAATCCAGACATAATCTGAGTCAAGGTAGCTTTGAGAGGGCTAATCAAGACGTCAAAAACATGCTAAAAACTTGGATGAATGACAAACAAATTACTTCACGGAATCATAGCCTTAAATTTATTTATAAAAAATAGGGTGCTTCATTCTAGTATAAAGAAAACACCTCACGAGGCAATGTTTGGCTGGGCTCCTAAAATTGGACTATCCAGAATTCTTATTCCAAGAGAAGTGTTTGATACATGAACAATGGTTTTGAAAATGTCTTAATAGCTCTAACTGCATGTTCTGAAGGTAAAGATGACGCTGTTTTAGCCAAAGAAACATCTTTGAATGAAATTGCAGAAGTGCCTTTCAAGCATTATGAACATACACCCCCCGAATAACACTGTAAAACTGTGTGTCATGTGTTCAAAAAATTATGAAGACAGCTTATTTTGCTGTAAATGCGAGCAGCCGACCCATGTCCCAAGTTCAGAAGTCTGTTACACGGAAAATAAAACTGAACAGAAAATCTGTAACTTGTGTATAAATAAAATAAATATCGAGAAACAAAGACAACGAACTAAAGAATGTGTGGAATTCAGGCTATGAAAATGAAATTATTGTATGGAAAACCTTATTCTGAGGCATCTGTAAGCACTACAGTTCGTATTCCAGTTCCTGAAGTTGATAGAGGAAGATGAGTCGCTAAAGGACCGATCCTAGCAGGTGTGAAGTGCGTGCACCACACGCGGGCGGCCAAGACTTGGGGCGGCCCCAGGCTGCATATAATTCTTTCACTTCAGCAAATTTTTTTACTAATTTCTAAAAATGAAACTTATAATAACTCGAATAAATACGCAAAATTTTAAAAATCAAAATAAGTCCCAATTTTCCGATAACATAGGATAGCTTAAGAAAAATAAAATGTTAGTTCACAGTATGTTGGTCTAATCTTTATACACATCCTTCATTTGGTAGAAAAATTCGTGGCAGAGGAGTCAATACTACAAGAAAAAAAAGGGGGGTGCTTGTCAATGGTACTGGCGGCTCACCTTGGATCGAGGCTTAACAGAGGCGTCTCAAATCATTTTTTGAGAAAGTTGTTTTACGAAAATATCTAATACGGTTAAGATTACCTAAGACATGGGAGTATTTAACCCCTTGCATTCCAGACTGCACTTTCTAGCATACGTACAATCGCAGATTTTTGAGGATACTGACATTGACGTTGCGACACACATTTCCTTTTTCCTATTGACGCTGACTAAGGCACATGTTCGTTTATGTTTCGTTTCACTTTCTGAAGTTTGTATAACCATTTTTGTTGTTTACTTTCACTTTTTCTTCGTTAGATTTCAACGAAAGTGTTACTGAATCAGAAAATTTGCTGGAAACCCATGAATACGACAGTGACTCTGATACGAATTTATCTACTTGTGACGAAAAGGATTAAGAAATGGAACAAAAATGACAAATAACTTATGAAACGCAGGCGTAAAAGCTTTTTATTCCAAAGAACATTTCGAGCAATTTCACAAGGATTTGTAATTTTAATTCTAATTTTCGTATTTTTTCACAATTTTGTAACTTAACTTTTGTAATTTTATGCAATTCTATTGAAAGAAAATCTACATTATAATGTTTCCTGCGGTGGTTACACTGGTTGTACACCTAAATAAGCCATGTATCCACATGAGGTTACAATGGGTTTTTGCCCTATACATAAATAGTCATTATTTGGTGCGCAAGGTATTAAATACAATTTGCATTTGGAAAAAAATTAAAAGTTTTCATTTTAATAATAACCTAACAAATGAGATAAACAAAAAAGTGGAAAGACGTTGTGTTTGTGTCTATTAGCATTTTTACTAATATTTTACTTCTTACTCTTATACAGGTTGTTGTTACTAATGCCACCTGATCGGTAAAGGCCAGATCAAGGCTCACGAAATTCATCATGGTAAAGGGCTAAGTGACGCCAGTCATTAGCCGTAGCACCATTCAGGACACAGAGCGATTTAGCTCGGTTTCACCCCAATTTTGAGGGAGAACACCCTGGATGTGGTCAGGGGCCTCCATCTCTCTTCCTCTTCCACCAACCTCACAAGAGGACTTGCGGCTGGATGGCTATTTAAAGTACCCCCCCCCCATGCCGCTAAGGCACTATACATTTACAAACATCTATGCCTTCTCCGGGATTCAAACCCAGGCCCAACGGCTCAGCAGTCAGTGTCGCTAACCATTATACCGGTCGGGCGACTTTTATGCAGATAGATGAGTTTATAACGCCAACGTTAAGTATTAAACAAAGTATAAAAAATTTTTTAGAGGGGCGACACATTAGGTCTTTGCATGCGAGCGACCGACACTCCAGAATTGGTGCAGTGTCCCTAGATCCTGTGACGGATCTTTATCGGTACTTCTTCTAATAATCCTCTTGGGATATCTTTGGGACCAGAATGGCAATTCTTTCCAACCAACCCAAGAAGAGAGCGTGGTTATGCAGAATAGGAATTGTATATATTGGAACGTTAGTATTCGCGTTAGGCGCTAAATGGATAAGCAAAGCTAAGTGAAGTGAGGTAAAGCTCTAGCTGAAGTTCTAGGAGAAGAGTCTTAGTGTACTCTATGAGTTCTATGAGTCGGTCTAGTAGTGTCAGTGAAGCTGATTAATAAGTGGGTCCGAGATCAGAAGAGTATTTCCTTAGCCGAATCAAGTTGGATCGAAGAATAAATTGAAGATATAAAGACTGCAGCTGTTCGCCGAGGAAATAGCTGTAAGACAGTTTGCTTAAGTTTTAAGTCTAGAGCGGATTCTAATAAGTTAGGAAATCAGATACAAATACAGATACAGTGGTTTATTGCGCTATTGTCATAATTACGGCTTACGTCGCCTCACTCCTGCTCATAAGCCTCCTAGTCTAGTGTTGTTTTATTGAAAATATATTAAGATCGTAGTAATCTAATTTTATTATGGCAGAGTTTAGTGGTCAATCCTTCATTCCCTCAAACATAGGTCACGTAGATAGTGACGAGATGATACCCCCAGCGCGTGGGGTATCACAATCCGTTTTATCTGTCGTTATGGAAAATACTGGGGAATGACTTTTCCGATTAGGGGAAAGATATGGTAGAATAAAACTAAGTCTCAGTTCAGTTTTTGTGAGCGAGAAATAATTTCTTTTGAAAAAGTTCCGAATATTGAAACAACGCTTCTGTCTGTTGCAACATCTCCAAGTTGCGGCACTGGACAATGATTTAAAAAGAGTGCTCGTATAACAAATTGTGCAATAATAAAAAGAGTGCTTGTTTCAAAAATAATATGCAATGCAACTAAAAAGTGTCATCAAAGTAATCCTTGCTCTAATAAATAATGAAAAGTAAAATAAAGATATTTCATAAAAATTAAATTAACATTCTCTTACATTTTTGTTTGAAAAAGTTTAAACACAATGCTGTTATGAAGAAACAGTTTTTTCCCCAGCATGTATTTGTTTGATAATATTTATATATAACTATTTCTGCAAGATATTCTTTTTTTTCCCTTTCTGTTTAATTAATGTTAGTAATATGAGCAAAAATAAATTATATCATCAGCCTTTCCTTATTGTTTATCAATTAATCATCCGCAATAGGTGTAAAATGTATTTTTTGAGAGATCTTAGTTATTTATGATCAATTTATTTATAAAATAACTTTGAAAGAGATTATTTTTCACTTTAACTGTCCATCATTAGTTATTTCATAGAATAACCAGGTAAAGTACGAAATTTTTCATTTATTATAAATGTAAACTGACTTGTCTATTTATTTCATGAAATACATAGTTATTGTATAAAACAACTGAACTACACACTTTAAGGGTAACATATATATGTAAATGCATTGATAAATACGCTTGAGTGTGTGTGAGAGAGAGTGTGAGTGAGAGTGTGTGTGAGTGTGTGTGAGAGAGAGAGTGCGAGAGTGTGCGTGTGAGAGAGAAAGTGCGTACGTGTGTATGTTAAAGAAAATGTATGTGTGTGTACACTAGCATGCAAAACTTAATGACAAATGCATTTTTCAACATACAACCATGAATTTACTGAAAGGGGCTTTTTACAAAGCAGTGAAAAGTCATCTGAGTAGAATGTGACGCACGTGCAAATATCAGGACTATGGTATCATGGCATACAAATGCTTGGAATGCATTAGCTCTGTGCCAAAGCTACTTTAAAGGAAGGAGGAGGAAGTATTTCCAGACATTTCTGCAAATGAAAGTGGCAACAAGAAATGGCTATAAGAAAACATCAGGACGACTTTAAACTTGGTAGAATAATTGGTAAAATCTTGAAGAAGGGCCTAGTTAGAAGAGTAATGTACAAGAATTCCGAATTGATAAAAGTGCAGTTTCAAGAGCTTGAAAAGTCTTTCAGATGACAGGTATAACTGTAAGGAAGGTTGGCGGTGGTTGATTGAGGAAAATAATGCCAAGTGATTACCGGTGTATCATTCTGTAGGCGAAAAGAGACCGCAGCTAAACATCAAACAAAAATGCTCAACAGCTACGTACGGTAATCGAACAACAGGACTCAGCTTTTACTGTGGCTAGATGCCTGCATAAAGATGGCCTATTCACTCGTCGTCCTAAGCGCTGTATATCATTAATAACAGCCCGTCGGAGACATCATTTACAGTGGTGTCTAAACAGAAAGACTAGATGTCTCATCAATGGAGTCCCGTTCTGTCTGAAAGAGTCATTTCAATCTGGCCAACGATTCTCAGGGACAGCTGATATGGAGAGAGATTGGAAAACGGTTTTATTCTACTCACATCACGAAAAGAGACCACTGGAGTAGTTCTGGAGTGCTTTGTGAGGAGACATTATTTGAAATGGACGAATGGAGCTTCTTATTTTAAACAGCGGCTCACTTCCGGAGATCGTTACTGCGGTGAATAGTTTCTTACCACACGTGTACCGGTTCCTAGATAGCATTGGTCCAGACTTTATTTTTGTGGACGACAATGTACGTCCACACAAGATTTCTGCTGCTGAGGAGCTTCTAGAAAATGGGGATATCTACAGAATGGATTGACCAGTGTGCTCTCTCGATCTAATTCTCATAGAACACTTCTGGTGAGCTTTGGGGAGATGCCTGGCAGCAAAATCATATCCTCCGGAAAACACCAACCAGCAGAAACAATGCTCCTATAAGAATGACAACTCTAACCTTAAATCAGTGTGGAGATTTTTTGTCTTGTCTCAGAGGATGCATTTAGAAGCAGAAATTATTTGGCCACCGCCAACGGATGCAGTTCCAACAGACAGACGATTTTATGAAGTGTATGGTCATTGAAACTAATAAGGCCTGGCTGATCCACGCATCCAATCTCAGCTGATGCTTATCTAAACGCATTCATGGTGTACCTGCCGTGGAAAAGAAACAAGGAGGTACATTAAGTTTAAGGGGTGCCGGTGGGGCCAGAGCGATGTCAGCATGCGAAGATCGACGACTCCACTGAGAAGTTGTGGTGGCTTCGTAAACCATTCTGCCGCCATTTTTCAGTATGTGCACGGCATCCTTGATGTTTCCTTATTACAGAACTATTATTCGTTCGTTGGTTGTTAATGGCATGCAATCATGGTACATTTTCTGAAGATTGCCGTTATAATGCCATATTGAGTTTGAGATTTTTTTGCTTAGGGGATATCTTCTTTACTAAAGGTAGTTTTAGATTTTGGCGAACATTTGGTCGGCAGAAAGAGATAGACTTGTATCTACTGTTAAATAACTTTCAATTGTTAAAACTGGTTCAGAACTTTTAGTTTAAATTTTATGTAGTAATAAACCAATTATGAAAAAGTTACGCGTCTATTTAGATCAGCGATAGGGAAGCTTGTAGCTGTGGCTTGTTAAACGAATCTACCAATATGATTCAGAATGCCAAACAATAAAAAATATTTGAAACAATTCGATTCTGAATGGTGATGTAAGCAGAGTGGGGATTAGAGGTCAAAAATATAGATTTATAGCCTTATTATGTATTAATTTTTTGGATCATTTATTATAAAATATAACTATTCCTTCAACATAAATAAATTAAAATTATACATTTGTTATTCATCTTTTAAATATTACTAAAATAAGAAATAAACAACATAAGAACGTAATATGATTATTTAAGTTAATTATAAATGAATTACATAGCTATAAATTCAATATAGTTAAATAAATTTTCGCTGCGAACCTTGTCTCTGCACCTGCACCTCTCTACTTTATATAGGAATATTAGGGAATAATTTGTGATTTTCAATTCAACACAGGATTCTGAATGTTCTGTTTGTAACCAACTTCTTTGTGGATTCTAAAATTTTCATGTGAATTTTTTTTTCTCAGATAGGTGTGTGGAACCAAAAACTGAAGGCAGATTATATGTAGTTTTCACCAAACAACTGAATCTTTCCAGCAATGACAACTCCTGTTAAGGTGGTCTGGAAATTTGGAGAAGAGGATGGTTGCTAATATGATGCTTTCGCGAAATAACGCAAAACAGCACAATCTGTTTGTTGTACAATCATCCATTAGTCTTGAAAACTGTGAAAATTAACTTTTCTCTTTTTAATGGCCATCTGATAAAATATGTAGTAATGAACTGTTAAAATAATGAAACAAGTAAAGTACAAGGTTTCGCAATAAAACTGGGAACATGTTGTTAAGTTAAAATTAACCTATAGCACACACATCGTGCATTAAACTAAATTATACTTTCGACGTAAATCGTACTCGATATTCCTGTATTGGCGCGTTGAATGAAACAAAAGGATAGAAAGTGTTTCAGGCACTAAGAGGAGAGGGGTGATTTAATTTTATCTGTTATCTTTGTAGATTGGTGTAGGGTGTCACTGAGAATGGTACCGCGTACCGTAGGTCATCGAAGTCTGACACTGATAATAAAAAATACAACTGAATAAATAGAGAATAAAATGTTTCTCAGTAAACTGTTAAGCCTTTTGACTAATTTCAAAAATATGTCTTGGGTAGGAGCCAAAAAAGTTATGGTAGGCCTCTAAAAGTAATATTTATCGTGGGATAAGTTACAAATGTAATAAAGTCATGGAATAAGGGGCATATGTAATTTTATCCTGAAATGCGCAATATACATATTAAGATGGTAGAATGTATTTAGAAAATAAAGGATAAAAGCACATGGTGTTAACTTAAAACAGAATACAATAATAAGAACATGTTCCAAAATAAAATTGCATATTATAATCTTTTACCAGACTGAAAATGTGATATTCTTTAACCCTTTACTTATAATAGATTGGCACATCTCTAATTTACACTCAAAATACGGCACGAGTGGGAAGTTTTATAAATGGCTAATGCGTGTTCGAATCATTTAATTTGAAACCGAAGCTTAGATATCAATATAAATGGGATTTTCAACAATAACTTGTTCTTCATTTAAAATCTGTGACGTCACAAGAATATCTCTATTGGTCAATGTAGTTTTTGATTCTGCGTAGTTGACGTGTATTTTTCTTGCATATCTTTTTACAGTACTTCCGTTTGGCAATCAGAAGGGTGCTCAGGGTTTTTTTTTTTGTTTCCTATTTGAGTGATTTAGTTTATGTACATATAATGGATACAAGTTTGTTTATATGTGGTTGCAATGATTACTAGCGTTTTGCTCTTATTATCTGTCCTATTTAATCTTATTTCTGAAGGTATGCTTTTATAACTTTTAAAATTTTACATTATTTTTTTGGTATTGTGCATATTTTTACTTGTTCAGATTTTTGTATTACTCTTTATTTCGTAATCATTACGCTCGGGTGCGGTGATTCAGTTCTTATTAATACATTTGTAAACAATTTTTAACTTATTCAGACATTTAATAAGAAGAAAATGTGCCATTTTCTGTTTCAGGTCGCAATCACGTCGGGCAACCATGTAATAGGATTTTTAGGATATGTTTATCTAGTAACTCGTACTGTGATAAAGAAAATATTTGTAGATGCAAACCAGAGTATCCCGTTAACATTTCCCTTCATTCCTGTAAAAAGGGTAGGTTTTTTATTACGTTATCTATATTATAAATAGTTCTTTTAGTTATTGATTAGGGTGGATATTCTTTCATTATTAGGTTGTATTTCAATTATTTTATTATTATTACCTTATTTCTTATTCCATATTATTTCTTAATATTTCTTTTTAATTTTCTGATAAATTACGTAATTATTGATTCGTTGACTTAATTCTGTCATTATTAGGGGCAAAGTACCGCGTTTCGTGTCGTTTCAGAAGGGGAAGGGGGGATTTTGCAACCCTATGCTTTCCTTGGCAACTAATGTCGAAAACCAAGTACTAACTCATTTTAGGTTCAAGTAGTTACTATAATTTAATATTTTTAATTTTATAACTCTATGTATGAAATACTTTTTTAAAATATTTAACTTGGTTCTCTAATTTGAATGGGTATGCTGCCCTCCAAGTTCTTGTTCTAAATATTTTCCATTTCAGGTGATAATATTACAACTTTATTTCAAGCATTAATTTCAATCAGTTTGTGCTTTATATTAAATGTTATGTAATAGGAAAAAATGTTTCATAATGAATGGGTATACAGATTTATTTTCTAGTGTTATATGAATGCCTGCACACACAGTCTTAAAAAGATGACATATTAATATAAGCAATAGTGTCAGCATTATGGCAATTTTTGTTATTAATTACTAATACTTAATTTCTATTAATATCAAGATACTTAAATTTTTATTGTTATTTTTAGCATCTTCCCCAATGCTATGTTTTATATATTCAGCCCTTTTTAGTTTCTCTACCCTAAACATTTATTCAAGTAATTCTTAAATATATTTGATAGAAAATTGTAACTATTATTTGCATTTAATGAACTCTGCAATCCATCACAATTAGAAACATTTGATATGGAGATTTATATTAAAAAAAATAGTTTGATAACAAACCACTTTGCAGGGAAGGGGGAATATTTCTGTAAATTTTTCATATAATAATCAACGTACTTCTTTAGGTCCATTTAAATTTATCTGATGTTTTTAGTTTTAATAAATGTACACTTTTATAAATCAGTAATTTTATCCAAACATTTTTACTAATTTGTTTTCTAGCAAAATTTCTTCTTAAGGATTTAAAGATTACATACTCTGAAAAGTCCTACTAATTAAATTGTGTCTCTGCAATATTGGTGACTTAAAGGATTCTTAACTATTAGTATAGATGAATAATTCAACTTTAGCAATATGCTAAAAGCAAACACATTTTAATTTAAAAACAAAATTTTTAGTATTTTTAAATTAAAACTATGTAATGCCTTAAAAAAAGGCTTTAAAATTTTTAAAGCCTTTTAAACCCTTTTAAACCTTTTTTTCAAATTTAAAAAAAATGTTTTTAAAATTTTAATTTTTCTCAAGGGGTAAACCTTTTTCATGGTATCAATGAAGAGGCAAAGTAAGTCACTTAGATTGCTGATTTTATGCATCTTCTCCCTATTAACTCTGCAAGATAAGGATCTATTTGATTCTTGCACCTATATATCTTTCCTAAAGTGATACATATATTTTTTTGATGAACTTACAAGAAAAGAGTCCTTCATGACCCTTATCTCCAAGATATTAATCTTAAAAGAAATTAAATCACAATTGGCCTTTATAATCTTAATATTTTTTTATCATAAATCTGTATCATAATTAACTTGCTCTCTTCAAACAAATTGCTCTTTCTCTTAGTCCTTCTAATCTTGTGCATATTCATTCCACTTTTATAATGTTTTCACGGTATCTGAGTAGTCATAATCATGACATTGTAAATCTAGGTGTTTGTTGAGTATTGGATTTGAATCATACCATTAAAGACCTGTTTGTAGAGGGACTGATGCATGTTGAAGTTGACAAGGCTTAATTCTTCACATTGGTGTGGAAGTTTGGAGAGTAAGAGACTAATTCATATGTGTCGTCACTTAACTGAGGTTCACAATTGCAAGGTCCATCACCACTGCCCCAAGTGTAGCTTATAAATGCAATGTTAATATGCAAACAATCTATTTTTGCACCATTCCTAAATGAAAACCATCTTTTAACTTTTTCTCCTCATTCAGAGCAATTACTAGTATGAACATTTAATAAAATTTAAACTCGGTAGTTTGTTTAGCAAAGACTAAGATTTGGATAACAAATTATTTAGAAGCTACAAAGAAAACTACAACACATGTTTTTTTTTAAAAAAAACTTTGTTTCTTAGAAATGCTTTTACTCTAAACCAGTCTTCACACACAAACTTTTTCGATTCACAGAACTCTTAGGATTATATGGTATTTTTGATTAACCTCACTCCATCTTTAGAAGAACATACTTCAATAGAATATTTAAAGTAGACCAACATTTTAAATTTACATTATATAAAAACAATATTAAAAAAGTATTCTATTTATTAAAATTTTTTAATATAATTTTAATGTGTAATCTATTCATTAATAACATTAATGTGTGGTCCAGATATCTCAACCTCATACAGAATGTGAATCTATTTTGCGCACATCTTTATAATTTTAATTTCAAATATTTATTTTTTTTAATGGAACCCTTGCGTATGCTTCACAGAACCCCAGGGTTCCATGGAACACAGTTTGAAGACGACTACTCTATACTAACAAATAGCAAGGAATAACAGATATGTAACTCATGTTGAAGTATTCCATGTTTCAGTTTATCAGGATTTCCAAAGTAGGCAATTTTCTAGAATGTGAAAGTACTTTTATTATCAGTGTAAAACTGTCAAATCCAGCAGGCATCCTATTCTACACTCCAGTCATTCTATCCAGGAAGGATATATAGTAGAACCAGGTTTTGTGCGATTTTATTGTACGATTTTTTTTGTGTGATCTTTTTTTATGCGGTTTATGAATTTCAATGTTTTTGGTGCCCCTGTAATGTTTTCTATCAATGTACATTGATACACTTCAAGACGCTTTGTTCATTGGTTATAAACAGTCTCTTGACAATGCACGTCCCATTGCTTTCTCTCAATGCACTAGCAGCATGTACTTGCTTCAAAACGAAACTTTCAATGACAGTGACATTATCAATAATTTGATAGATTATGAAGAGGGCCATGGAGAGAACCGGTTTTTTGAGAGTGAGTACAATATATGCTAGGATTCAGCTTTCCAACAAATTGGAAAAGCATTTTCTTAAAATAGATACTATCCCAAAAGGAGCTAGAAATTACAAAGAAGAGCTTCGATCATGCATATTTGATTATCGTGATTTTCACAAGCAACTGACCATCATCACAAAAACGTATCACTTACTTTATGGTGCCAAAAAATAAATTAATTGGAATTTTATCTTCAAGTGGCAAAAGCGATTTTCAAGTAATTCATCACAGGAAGATGCATGCTTTTAATTATGATAAGTAGCAGTGAATTATGTATGAGTATTTTTTGAAAATTTCTCCATGTATACAATGAGAAATTAAATGTTTTAAAATGTTTCCATATGGAATTTAAATATTTATTTTGTTGGGAAGTACTTTCTCATAAATTTTGTAAATAATTGACATATTTTTTAAGTACGACTTTTTATACGTGGTCCCTCTCTACTGCATAAAAAAAGTTTTTTGTAGTATGTTGACAAAATTTTTATTTATGTATAAGTGTTTATGAAATTTTCAAACATTTTTTTTGTGCGATTTCTTTTATACAGTCCCTATCTACGGCACAAAAACAAGTTTAACTGTTTTTTTATATTTAGGAACCTTTTACTATTCAAAATCATAAGTATAAATATATGTTTTATATGCTGATGATGTGCATAAGAGATTTATTTCAGAAAAACAACATTTGACAATCTATTATAGCAAAATAACTACATTTGATCGTATAATATATTTTCCATTAAAAGTTACCTGAACGACAATTTTTTTTTCATCAATATAGATTCTAGTTTGCTTTGTAATTTGATTTTTATGTTATTATAGTTATCTAATATTATTTCCTAACTTTTTATTTATATGTATGTCGAATATGGAATATAATATACTTACAGAAGCTTTCAGAGTTTATGTAATTATATATAGTTGAACTTATAAAAATTATAAATTTCAGCTTTGTTATAATGTAGAGTGTTACTGCTTAGTCAAAATTGATTCTTGTGTAGTTAAAATTTACACTACCTTGTGTAATGCAGAAATTCTCCCCCTCAAAAAATTCCTTCATCATATCTGAAGATACAAATGTACTTCCAAAATATGGTGTCTGAGTTTTCATATTTTTTGATTTTTGTTTTGCTGAAAGCTTAGAACTGTTCAAATATTTGACATGGATCAAAATTTTTAACTGATTCGGAGTCAATGTTGACTCACTTTTAATCCTTGAGTCCTTAAACTGAATCCTAGAATATTTTAACATAACTTTCTGTATCAATTGATGAAAATCAGTAAAAAAAAAAAATCTAATTTTTTTAGCCTAGATTATCTGTTATATACTTTTCTATTATCTCACAAAATTTGAAAGCTCTAATGGCAAATCAAAACTTTAAACTGACTTATTACAGAAAGATGAAAAAACTAGTTTGTCATCATTTAAAATGCTAAGGCTTTCTTTCTATTTTGCTAAACACTTTAACATTTATTCTTACTATTGCTAATAATACATGTAACAATAAGTTGGTATGCAGTTTTGAATGAAAGCAATACTTATTTTTTTAAAAAAATAATTGAGTTTAGAATTTATGCATTTTTTAATGAATTTTCAATAAGCATTCATAAAAAAGAAGTATTATACAAATACCAATCATGTTATCACAAAACTCATACCCACTTTTGTTATACATAGTTTGATGTACTTGTGAATCAAATTTCGCATATTTTTTCAATTTTTGTAGGAGGAGTAGCATTTTACAATTACTTTATAAAATTTAAGCAATTTCCTTAAAAAAATTAAATGGTTAGCTTTTTATGAAATTTTGAGCACAAATTTTGTTTTACATGATGCATACAAATAGAGGGCAACCAAATAAATTTTGAAAATCTTTCAATTAAAAATTTTTGTGTAAATTGTACTATGTCCCCTTAATCTTATATTTTTAATGTGTCGTTAAAAGATATTTACTTGCATTAAAATCACATTTACTTGTATCTTGTTAGATACTATTTTTATTTTTGGTTTACTATGTGGGAAGAAACATTTCAAAGTCTATCTATAATTATTAATTTTAGTTAAGTGTCATTATGTGCTAAGTGCTATTTATGAATAAAAATGCATTATAATTTCTTAGTAAAGAAGGCTGCTACTATATTTAAATATCTGATATTACTGATGTTGAGGCTCATAAATTATTGTTGCTTTTGTAATTAGAAGAATAAATACTGTTTTACATGCTATCACATCTGTAATATAAATGAATATTTATATTATATATAATTTGGAGTCAGATTACTCAGGAATTGCAATCAAAAAACTTGTTGTGTTACGCAAATCTGTGCTATACAAAACAGATAACTATAGTATAAAATTGGGGGTTCCATTATTGTTCCAAAAATTAAGAAACATGTTTATATTTTCATAATTAAAATAAGTATCTTTATTAAAAGTGCTACATTAATATGAATTAAATATTTTCTTCATCTCTATGCACTATTAAGCTTCAATCTTTTAAGAGACATTTTTTACGTTTGCCAGACATAGCTTAGGGCTACAGATTAATTCATATTTATAATTTCTATAAAAAGTTTGAGTAACACTTACCTGAAAATTTTCATCAATGTAACCAAAAGTGATACAATTAGAGTTTTAAAGTGTACTTATTAATAAATAGTACACAAAAATTCTGCTGGAAAATCTGATAGTATGTACGTGTTCGAATAAAAGTTGTCAAATAAGGAACCCTTTGCTCCTAAAAGCTTATTGAGCTGTTGTACAAAGAAATTTCTCTAATTTCAAATGAGTTAAAGTTCACCTTTAATAGTTTTTATTAAATTTCATCTGGTTCAGGAATTTCACCCAGTTCTTGAACTGTGTGTTGCATTGAATTTGTGCTATAAAAGCACCATGTTATACAGGGATGTTCCTAATTCTCAAAACCATGTTAGAGGGAATCTGTGCCATAGAAGCATTGCGTTATGTGTGAGAGTTACCCCTGTATATGTATTCTTTTAGTAATGACCAATTTAGTTAGCAAGAGATGAGCAAGAATACATTTTGTGTCTGCTTTGTGTATTTTTTGTTGAAGTTAGATTATTTATATTGGAGTGTTTAATATGAATTGTATGCCAAGTTTATGTATGAGCAGATTTCTCTATTCATAATTTTTAATTGAGGTTTGTTCATAATGTACCTTATTTGATTTCTGAAAATGAAACTTACAGAAAATGTTAATTACGGTAATTTATTCACAACACAAATTTGTATAAATTTCTCATGTATTATTGTTGAAGATACTAATCTCAAGTAATGTTTTTTTACTTTTTTCTATCAATGTTTTCCTGTAATTTTATAAAGCTTGTGAAACAGTTTTAATTAATAAGCTTTTTAAATATAAGAATTTTTGATGTGTAAAATCTTTCCTCTCGGTTGCTGGATATTTGTTGGGAGTGATTTCATGAAAAGAGACGGATGTGTGTAACAGGATGTGATGTAAGCGTGCGCTACTTAATTTGACCAATGAGAGTGCGTAGCTGTGTTGTTTCACTACCCTCGCATGGGGGTCCAACTCTAGTAGCCATCGAGCGCTTGACTCTAAATCCGTTAGTCATGATATTGGGGGACATAAGTGTGGCAGAATGCTTATTTGAAAATGGACAAACAGTGATTTCGGTGGTTGTATACATTTCTTCGAATCAAACGGTTAAAAAAAAATTAAAGATTTCCTGCATTTTGTATTTTTACCATATAACGGTGGTTCTGCTCTTTAAAAAAAATTATCACTCGCTTCCGCTGATTTTGAGTGGTGATTTTAATTTTAACTTCAGTTTGCCAAAAGCTGAGCCGCTCATAGCTTTTATGAATGATGAACTCAAGCTAGAAATGAACACAAATTAGAATATTTTGACTGCTAACAGTGGTACTGTTATTGACACTGTTTTTCAATGGCTTTTAAATACTTTGACCGCAAGTAAAATTCTTTCAATTAGACAGTCCATTAAAAAGATTGCAACAAACTTCTTTCAAAAAATTGATAATTCTAGTAATCTCTGGATCTTGGATATTGAAAATATATCCCTGATCCAAATTTCAACAGACCTAGAAATATTCTCTCAGACCCCCTCTTCATGTAATTATTTTTCTCTCAAATCTCGCTTCCTCCATCTTAAATACTTATTTCACCTTTAACCACGAATCCCCCATGGTCTAGTGGTCAGAGTCAATCGCTTCCAATGCTTTGCATCCGGTTCGATCCCAAGATTCTTCCATTTTTCAATTTTTACTTTTTACTCTTTAATTTTCCTCGGAAAATTATTCCGACTGGTCTCTTTTTATTTAAATGTTCCTCTACTATTTTTATTCTTGATAGCATATTTTTATTAGCTTTTACAAAAACTGTTTTCTGTTTTATTTTCAACTACTTTTTCATGATCCTAGCTGCGGTTTAGCCCCGCCCACCCAAGATCAAAATTTTAACTTTATTTTTGGTGCTTTGTGCCAACTTTGAAGCTTTTCTCAATTTTAATGCATTTTAATATTTTAAATTTTTATTTTCCCCAAATCTCCAGAATTTTTATTTTATTTTTAAAGCATTTAAATTTAACAAAGGGCAAAAGTTAATCATGTACAGTTACTCAAATACCTACTGATATGAGGCTGTAGCTGGAAAGAGAGCTGGATACTCAGATCATCCACCCAATGATGAAATACTTTGAAATCACAAGTATATGTGTTATATTTTAGTTATCGTTAGTCTATTGTCTCCACTCTTCCCCAAATTGAACAAGAATAATTATTTTTGATAAAATATTGCATTACTCCTTTTGTTAATTAAATACAACTTTCATTAAAGATATAATTATTTGATAGACAATTATTTCCAATCATACCCGATTCATATTTTTTTTCAGGAAAAAAGTTAATATTGCGTATTTACCACGATAACATGTCAGATGTTACACATATGCGACTACTGTAAGACTCGTGTCTTTTTTTTTCTTTTTTTTACTATTTTATAGTTATCAAAAAAATTAATACTTTACATATGTTACAATTCAATTCAATCAGAACATTATATATACCTGGAAAATTAGATAAAAAATTGTGATAGAAGTTATCTATTCCTGTGCTTACTTTTGTATTCTGTTCAGAATAGCTTTAAAAAATTAGGTTGCAACTGGGTTTTAAATTTTTTAATGCTTTGAGCTTGTGTTATTCATTACTAAACATCATGGTAAGAATAAATTAAACCAGATATATATTTTTAATTCAATTGACTTTTTAGGTAATTTTAGATTTAAATTCTTGAAACATGATACAAAACATGAATGATTTAATTTTTATATTTTAAACAAGTAATCTCTTTTCATTTAGTGTAATGGTTACATGAAAAAAAGCAGGGTTGATCTAATATAGTAGTCTTCAAACTTTTTTAACCCACAGAAACCCTAGAACTTGAAGGTGTTTTCACGGAACCCCTAGAACTAGAAAGTGTTTTTTTTTGTGGAACCCCATTCCATGCACATTCTTTGAAGAATATATCTCAAAATAATATTTAAAGTAGATCAACATGTTATAGGTACTTTTTATGTAAAGGCAATTAAAAATGTATTATTAAAAATTCTAAACTAATTTTTTTAATATAATTTACTCATAAATAATAATTTGTGATTCAAATGTAACCTACCTATGCATTATATTTAGTAACTGGGATATAAACTAGTATTTTTTACACAAACTGTCTAGGTCTATTGAGATTAAATGCAATCACATTACATCACATTTTCTTGTGTGTAACTATAGACTTACTTTTAAATTTACCTCAGAGTATAAATTTTTATAAATGAAGTCAATATATATATATAAGTTTTCTCTGAGTAATTTTCTTATCAGAATATCTTTGTTAAAATTTTCTTTTGCATTATTTAAAAAAATGTTTGCATATCAAGCATTGTTTTATAAAATGTTATTTTAAGAATTTACTTAAAATAAAGGTCACATGTTATTTTGGACTTTGTCATCTTCAAAAGTGGTCAGGTATGTCCATATAGCATTTTTAGAGGGGGAAACAATGTAATAATGTTTGCTTCTTGAAAGGATGTAATAAATAAATGGAAAGAAAAAATAACACTACCATACTTCTTTTCTTTATTTCATTAAAAGTTTTTCAAAAAATGTAACTTAAACCAATTGTTTATCACAAAGTAATGAAAATTTAAAATAATTTAGGATATAGTTATTTTTATTCTTCATTGTTTATTTTCTGTTTTCAAAAGAACTATGTGAATATTTTTGTTTCAACAGACATTTAAGTGCAATAAAAAGAACTATCATGTTCAATTGCCTCTATTTTTTTGGAAATCGGTTATTCATAATTTCTAATGAATTTTTCAGGTACATAATACACCTTCTTAGTTTAGGACTTTTTTGAATTGACTTAATTCATGTACTTCTGACATGAATATGTATGTCCCATTAAATTCTGTCTGAGATGGACTTTTCTATATTGACAGTTGAACTTTTGTTAAATAACTTGATGTTGCCTTCTTTTCATCCAGCAATAGGGTAGTAGGCTTTGCTGCTAAAATATATCTTTAAAGCTGTTTACTCATAGCATATTAGTGTTACATGTCAAATTAAGTTTGATCTCTCTTTTTTTTAGTTTGAGCTTAGTATTTTTATTTTCTTTCTTTATTTCGATAAAAAGAAAAACATTCTTTTTTATTTAAAATATGTCCAATGGTTAAAAATGTTTAGTCAAATTAAATAGTAAATGAATAAAATGGAAAATTATCTTAATTCTTATAATATATTCCATTTGTATTAAAATGCTATAAATCTGTTAATATAAAGTAATTTGCTATGAAAAAATGTCCAGATAAATGTAGTAAAACAGATCCAAACAGAGCGCTGCTTTTTCTCATTTTTGGTAAAGGTAAAAAAAAAATGATGATTTTATCCTTTATATAAAAAAATTATTTTAACTAAAAATATAGTGAGTTATTGATTTTGAATGTTATTATGTACCTTATTTTAATGGGTTTTCAGTATGCATGAGGTTGTTTTACTAGACAGTAAGTATATCATCAATAATATATATCTGTTTCAATAAGACTAATCTCATGCCAGCAACCATTTGTGGATTGATTTTAGTTGCTTGAGTGGTTAACTTACTGATGTTTTATCATAATTTGTGATTTCTGTGTTAAAAGTTGGTTGATATAATTTGAAATCTTCAAACATATTTCACTGGATGTACTTGTAGTTTTAGTTTTATGTAAATGCATCCTTCTAACTGCAACACCATTTTTGATACTAATATTGTTTGTGATTTTTCTGTGGAATTTAAAACTAAAATGATCAAAATAAAAACTGAAGAAAATTTTAAAATGTATGATCACACACACATTTAAGCATTTCATGAATGTTTAAACTTCCAAAGCCTTTATTTATATTTATATGTAATTAGGAGTACAATCTCAATTTTTTTAAACAAAATTTAGTATCTATTGCATTTTTTTAAATATAACTTAAAAGTATTTGTTCAAATATTTTATTAGGAAAGCAATACAGTGAAAAATGTGAATATTCAGAAGAATGCAACTACTATGATCCAAACTCATATTGTTCACAGTTACCTTATAGAAGCACATGCGAGTGTCACACAGGGTTCATTTTCAATGAAGTTACAAAGATTTGTGAAAGTGGTAAGTATATGATTTTTTTTTCATTCCTACAAAAATATTTAATTATTTCTAAATCTTCCTTCATTAAATTTGAAATTTTTCTATAACTTTGCAAGTTTATTTCTGTGACTAATTTAATTCTTAATAGTACTTAAGTGCAATAAGACTTAATAAGTTAAGAAAAATAAGACTTTTTTTTTCTAATTTAAATTCTAATTTTCTTATGCTTTTGCTATTAAAATTACATCCTGGTATTAATTAAATATTTGAAAAATCTTTTAAAGTATAGGCATTATAGCAAAAGGGCAATTTTGTGATGCTTTGTTTTTAAATTGTAAAATTATTACATGTATATATAACAGCACAAATTCGTTATTCTGCATTATTAGATTTATAAGAAATATTCAATTGTATTTTACTCTTTTGATTATAGTGTATTCCCCCTCCCTCTTTGATCTGTGTGTATCAAACATGTGACAGGCTCACGCGTCTTTTCTTTAACATGTCCTTTGGGTTCTTTGGGCCAAAATTCATGGCAACTCTTTTCCAACCAAATCCAAGAAGTGAAATGTGAATGAAAGATGCAAATTAACAAGCTTTTAAATATTGGAACTTAGAGTAAGTGAGATGGCAATTTGTGGCAATTGATGGCAAGTAGAGAATTGTTAATATAGTTCGTGGTTCAAGTTTGGATAGCGTTACGTAGCGGTGATTAGAAGTTATAATTGATAAAGTTATAGAGAACCAAAGTACATACCAGTGCACACAAGTAAATTCAAGATTGCCTTAAGGATATTAGTGATTGATTCTTTATACTGCAACAAGGTAGAATGGACTATTTAATATTAGAATCAGTGATTGTATTAGAATTGAATTTAGGCGGTTCAGTTATTGATAGTGGTCTGAGTTAGGTTAAGTCGTTACTATCTATATATATTTTGTGTTGCGTATTTTGCCATTGTAGATTCTCTCACATTAATTATTATTATTTAATTTTTTAAAAGTTTAAGTTGAAAATCTTTTAATAAAGATATATTAAGATTGTTTCCTTCTGGTTCTTTCATGAATCCTATGCCTCTAGCTCACGCTGATATTCTGAGAGATATTCTCCCGGGGGGGGGGAATATCACAATGTGTTTTAATAAACTGTACTGTTCTGTTAGCCAGAAACAAGTGAAAAATCGCCAAATAATGTAGAATTCCGCCAAATTTCTTATAACCATAAGGGAAATGTTTGTTTTTTACCATGTGATCTTCGTTGAATTTATGTGAAGACAAGGAGTAAACGATCCATTTGAGCAAATTCTCAAGGACATCACTGTATTCTGGAAAAACCAAAAGTTATAAGCATTCTTTTTGGTAAAACTGTTTTGTTTACAATTCATTAATATTTGTTTATAGTTGAACTTGTTTTGCGTACTCTTAATTAATATTTGTTTATAGTTGAACATTTTAGACTTTCATTCCGTTGACTTTTTGTCATTCGCTTGGCTGGTGTTTGGTTCACAATTGGTGACATTTGAGCCCTGCTGATGGAAAAGTACCTAATAAAAACTATATTTATAATTAAATAAATCAATGTATAAATAAATGGATGTGATTTTCTTCAGAAATACTGATATTTTATAAATATGCATTTTCAGTTGGAAAAGATACTCCAAAATCATCCAATCTTATGTTCCCAACTGCTATTGGAGGATGTCTAGCATTTGCCAGCATAATTTTCTTTTGTTTAGTTGCTTGGCAAGTTTGCAAAAGGTAAGCTTTGATTCCAATAGATTTTAGTTACATTTTTTATGAATTAATTTTTCACTCACAAATTTGTATTTAGTACTTTATAAAAGTTCCTTAACAAGAAATCTTTTCAGTACAATTTTAGAAATTTTCTGGAACGTAGCTGTTAAGATTTATTTTATGTAAGCTGGTATACCTGTTCTTCGCACAGGTGAACTGAAAAATTAAACTATACATATTGAAGGATAAAGAAGTTTTTAATGAGTTAATTTTATGTGAATTGCAAATCAAATAAAAAAAAGCTTTTTGCATATCTCAGCTGAACAAAAAAAGAAAGAAGAAAACACCTTTGTTAAATTTTAAGTCTGTAGATTTAACAGATAATAAAAAAGATTTTTTTTATTCATGACTAATTCCTCGTAACTCTCTTGAAGGTCGATTTTTGAAAATACCTTCCTAAGCTGATCCCTGCTCAGCAAAAGTAACACATTGTTAAAAGTTTTGTGTAATGAACGCTTAAAATAGAGTGTAAATAATTTTTATCTGAAAGTGTGATACATTAATATTACTTTCTGCTTTATTTATTTTATGTTAAAAATGTAATGTTCGCAAGCAACGCCGTTTCTTAAATTATAATGGTGATTCAATGAAAAACATAGCAAAATGTTAATGATAGTCAAGTTGGCAAATGTCTAGCTACTTTCATAGCTCGAGCTTTATTAGAGCTTTGAAATACCCGCCGTGTAGGGAGCGATGCACGTTAACCCTTTATCTACCGCATTATGATTTACTGCAGTTTTTTTCATGCATTAATATTTTTTTGGATCACTACAAGGAAAATTAAGGGATATACATAAACAAAATACTCCACTTTCGGGAATTTAATCCATTAAAGCTAATAAATTAATTAAAAATATTCCACTGTAAAATTAATTATACGAGGTGTGGCTATTAAATAACGAGACTGTAGTTGTAAAAAGTTTTATTCTTATTTTATACATAATTATTTGTTATCGCCTTCAATGTACACCCCTTCTCTATCCCTGCAACGCTCCTTGCGAATTTTCCATTGTTGGAAACAGTGCTGGAAGTCATCTTTTGTCAACTCCTTCAGTACTTTTGCGGCTTTCTCTTTAACAGCTTCCACGGACTCAAATCTTCTTCCTTTTAATGCAGATTTCACCATAGGGAACAGATAAAGTCACATGGTGCCAGGTCTGGCAAGTAAGGTGGATGCTCTAACACTGGGATGCTGTGTTTGGCCAGGAATCTCTTGACAGATAATGCGGAATGAGCTGGCGCATTGTCTTGGTGGAAAATCCATGATTTTTCCTTCCACATTTCGGGTCGTTTTTTTCTTATTCTTTCTCGCAGATTACCAAGTACCTCAAGGTAGTAATGTTGATTGATTGTTTGACCTTCAGGAACCCAGTGAAGGTACACAATCCCATGAATATCGAAAAAAAACAATCATCATTGCTTTAAATTTTGACTTGCTCATTCTTGCTTTTTTTGCTCTTGGTGAAGTTGGAGTCTTCCAATGCATGGATTAGCGCTTTGTTTCCGGATCATACGTAAAAAACCAGGATTCGTCACATGTTATTACCTTTTCCAATAAATTTGAGTCATTTTTAATGACATCCAAAATGTCAGTACAAACATATTTGCGAGTTGCTTGTTGTTCAAACGTGAGAATTTTTGGCACCATTTTGGCGCACACTTTTTGCATGTTCACATTGTCATGTAAAATTTGCCGTACACATTCTTTTTCTATGTTTACAGTTTTAGCTATTGCACGAATACTCAATCGACGATCAGACCGAATCAAACTAGCAACTTTTTCGACATTTTCATTCGTTTTTGACGTTGAATTAGCTGGCCGTGAATCATCTTCAACGTCTTGTCGGCCATCTTTAAAATCTTTGAACCATTCAAAAACTTGTGCACGGGATAAACATTCACTGCCATACACTTCTTTTAGTAAATTATAAGTTTCAGTAGCGGTTTTTCCAAGTTTGAAGTGAAATTTAACAAGAATTCATTGCTCTATTATTACACTAAGCATTTTTTCGCCAAAATAAAATAACGATGTTAACAGAAATGAAGGTTATGACTAAACCGTGTTACTTACGCAAATGAGGCTTAGGGCATTTTGAAGAGAAAGCTTCGCACTAAACAGCTGACAGTCAATGGCGGACTACGCATGCGCACTTTTGCCTCTGCAGCGTCAGTCTCGTTATTTAATAGCCACACCTCGTATACACCTTTCACTTAAAATAAGTAGTCAAATCGTTTTCTAAGGTCTTCATTAACATACAAAAACATAAGATACTTAAATTTTGACATTAACTATTTTTTCGGGACAAAAATGATAATCCTTGCAATCCGCTGAAAACGCAATATCTGCTACAAAACTATTCGCCTTCTCCGCTAAAATACTGATCATAGTTCCGTGCTGCCATATATCTTGGAAGAGTGGATTTCAAAGAATATTCCTGCTAATTATTGGTAGATTACTCCTGCTAGGTTGCTGTGGTGTGGTGTGGTAATTAGGGGAAGGGGGTGCCAGGTCAGGTGTCCTCCATGTCACTTGACCATGGTTTAAAATTACGTGGTCCTTCGCTAAAAGCCCTCATGTATAGCTGAACAGTGCAACGTTAATATTCACTCACTCACTCCCAAAAATAAAATACATTAGTTATTATTTTTATACTTAAAAAATGCGTTTTCTGCCTATTCAATTAAAATTATAGCTTTATAATTAACTACTAACCACAAACAAATTATGTAGTGTGAAAGACAAAGTTTACTTACTTTAAGTACCAGAAGCAATTAAAAGTATTTATTTTGATGTAAGCATTAATTTCTTATGGCTCACACATGAAAAAAATCAATAGTAGCTATTCAAGTAAAGAGAAATTTAAAACAACCTCTCCCTTCCAAACTTCGTTTTATTCTGAAATAATAAAAATATATTGATTACATGGATCACAGGAATAAATTAGAAGCCAGCCCCTTGCTTAGACAAAGCAAAAATTTTTCTTCATAAATAAAAGATAGTTAATGCTATCGTGGGCTTTTTTGTAGCGCACACCATAAATGCTTGCAGATGGTAGAATTCTTACATTTTATTTGACAAATATCGTTATATTTTGGACACTTCACACAATATCTTTATAAATTATGGCCTATGCTATAAATTATAGCCTATGTATTATTCTAATGTATGAGCTATATTACTGTAAAGTTTCATAAAATCCATTCAGTTGTTTTTGCGTGAAAGACAACCAAACATCCTCAGAAACTTTCGCGTTTATAATATATATTAGGATAAATTACAAAAGTGAAATTACTAAAAATTTAATATGCAATTTTCAGTGATAATATGGAAGACATGTCTCCAAGATAAATGAAAATTGGGGACAATGTGATTTGCAAATTTTAATTCATTTTGTTATATTGTGGTTTGGTTGATGTATATAAATGACCTTGTGTGTGGTTAAAATGTTAGATTTCTTTTATTAATATTATTTTTCACCAATGTTAGTTAATGAATTTAGTCTTATTTACCTATGTTACTTATGAGTTTATTTTAAACATGTTTTAATACTTACAAATTTTCTCCTGTAATATTATTTTTCAATCAAAATATGTAGCTTTAAAAAGTATTTTCTATCTGTGTATTTAATTTTTTACATTTTTGCATTGCTTCATTCCTAATGAAATTTTTTTTTATATATTACCTTTATCGTTTTATCATTTAAATTGAAATCTAATTTTAATTTTAATTATGTTGAAGTTGGTTAATTGGTTAAAAGAAAAGTAAATTTAGATGATTTATTCCAAAAACCAAAATGTCTGCTTTTACTTTTAAGACCCTGATTTGTATAATAACTAGTTCTAGACTTCTAGACACTGATTTGCATAAAAATAAGTATTTCTGCTTTTCGTTCCTACTTTTGATCAGTAATGAGAATGAGAATAAATAATTATACAATAGAAGTGTAAAATTTTGTAATAGTTAGACATGTATATTAAAATGTTAACTATGGTTTAAAATTTATTTCTTAAAGTAATCAAAAAAATCCTTCATTTTTTTTATGAAGGCAAAATATGTACAGTCGAATTTTCTCTCGGAGAAATGTATCAGCACGTTCGCATTATCATTCTACTTGCATGGAAAGTCAAGGACCTATACCAAGTGCTCCTATTGCTGATGAAAGTTTACCAACTTATGATACTGCTTTGTCTTTAAAAGTAAGAATATATTTTCTTATCTGAAACTAACTGATTAAAAATGTTTGCCCTGATGTCATTTATTTCTTCAAACACTTTTTTTTATGATTATTGTGCATAATTTTTTTTCTGTCTTAATATTTTTAATGTAGCATAAGATGCATTTATGCATGTAAAATGTTCTATGCATTGTTTTAAAGTCTGCTATTAAATGAGAATATTCTCAAGCATTGTTTTTTTATATTTATATTATTTATGTTTGTAAAATTGGTTTTTCTTTCACTTTCTTTGTGCTAGAATTTTAAAATTTGTACAGTCATGGGCTCTTTTGATGAAAACATATTAATATTTTCACAGCGTTACTATCAATTATTGATTTTTATATTTTTTTCTGTATCAAGAAAATCATCTAATAAAAATTTCTATTTTTGTAATAGAAAGATGGTTGCTCAGTGAAAAATTGATTGCAAGATTCCATAATTATAAATAATTATAGATGTATTAAAATACTAGAGTAGAAAATTTTTATTGATATTTTTCTAAAAGATTAAGCATTGTTTTTTTAGTTAAGTGAATAAAAATTATACTGAACAATTAGATGTCTAAATAAAATTGGTAAAGCTGAGGTGCTAAAAACAATATGATTAAGAAGTAAAGTGGCAGTGAGTTTTCCAAGAAAGAAATATCAATAAAATGTATTGAGTATTGGAAAATCATAAGAAATTTCTTATTTTTTTCCTGCCTTTTTTTCTCCTCTAAATTTTTGATAAATTTTCTTTTGCTCAGTAAAAAGTTTTTTGCTGAAGTTATTTTTTAGTTGAAGCATGTTTTTTTTTTTTTTTAAATCTTCTCTTTAATATTCATTTAAAAGTTGCAAACATTCATAGGCTATTTATCTTAATAAAACTTTGTAATTATGTTACATTTTTATATTATCACTGTCATTGTGATTTAAATTGATTATTTGTAATTTTTTTATTGGTGTTATTCATTCTTGAATTAAAGTCTTAAAAGTCGAAAATGTTTTTCGTCTTTTATTTGAAACTGATATTGATATAAATTGTTTAATCTTTGTCTTTTTCTCAGATATCTGAGGATTGTGAACCCCCACCTTCTTATGATGAAGTTATTGGTCAAACATCATTATCAAAAACATAGATTATATGTAAACTAAAATAATTAAATGTTATTCAGTATACATATCATATGTTTAAAAATTATGTTTGAGAGTAAAAGGGTTTTCATTCAAATGTAGGAGTAAAAATTTTTGGATTTTCATAAGTTGCACATCTAATTGTATACAACTTTTAAGAGATCCTGAAACTATGAAATAACTTTAGAATAGCACACATGTGTTTCACTATTTGTATCGTAGTCATTTCCTGTATTTGTATTTTTATATTGTATTTTTTTTTCTAATCTGATGAATAAGTAATCCCATGTTATTTGAAATAAAGAATTCATGTACATAATTTATATGCTCAAAACTTTTTTTCCCATCATTATTAGATGTGTTTATAGCTTTTGCAGCATGTGTTTAAACATATGTTTTAGATAAACACTTCCCTTATTTGGACGAATTCTTGTGTAGAGATTGCCAAATATAATTTTAACGCTGGCAGCCAATCTGTTTAAGATATTAATTGAACAATTCTTCATATTTTGAGCTTGTTTTATTCTATGGTATACATAAAATTGCTTGAAATGGTATCTGTGTGTATATATGTCCCCTGAGAAAATATACTTCTTTTATAAAACTCTTTTGCAATTGAACTTATTGCAAATGCGTTTCTCTAATATACAATGTATGGACAATTTTAGAACAATTTTAAACATTAAGTCCAAGTTTATTTTTTCCCTTTTGTATTATTTCTTGATAAACCATCCTCAAAGTATAATTCTCTTAAAGAGAAACTGTGTGTGTTTTTAATATTGTATGCAACCCATGGAAAAGGAAGCACCAACTGAAGTTTTTGTTTTAAAAAATGTTTACAGATTTAAAAGGGATTTTGTTTTTCTAAGATTCGATCACATTTAGAAAATTATAAATTAAATGAAAGGTTTATAAATGTTACATTATTAAAAGCATTTAAAGCAGGGGTACTCTACTTTTTTTTAATGCTGGGCCGTGTACATATGAAAGGTATTTTATGCGGTCCACAACATAAGTGCTATGGGGAAAAACACTAAGACAAAAGCAGCATTGGACAAAAAAAAATTATCAAAATATTAAAACTGTCATCTTCTGCTCTTATTTTAATACCTTAATAAACCTTCTAGCAAACACATACACAAAATATTTACTTTAATATTTTTTTTTACTGAATTATCTGGGATAGTTTCGATTTTCTTTCATTCATGTTTACATTGTCATCTTGTTTGCATTATACTATCAAAAAAGCAAATTGATAGATTTGATTGCTTTATGATAGAAATTCCCTCTAAATTTTTAGCACATTGTTATTGAATAATTTAATTTCTCAGTGCAATAGGCTACAGATGGGCCACTCAGAAATGGCCACATGTGGGCTTCACTGATTTAAGGTATTTTGGAATTCATATAGCAACTTGTTTTAGTTCATGGGTACATTATTTATTTAAGTATTAACCTTTTTAAAGTTTTATGAAAAGGATGAATTTATTGTCTATATATACTCATTATTATTAGTTTGATTGAAGTTAGTCCTTTTTTTTTAATGTAAGGATTTTTATATATGTATTTTGGATATTTTTATCTGTCTGAAATATTGTAGGCATCTCCGCTCATTATTGGCATGTGTATTGGAACTGATGATTGTATATTTCTCTATTTACTAGTACTATGTTATCATTTCTTCTAACATTCTGAAATATGTATTCTAGTTACAAAAAAATTTTGAAAAACTTTTGGAAGGGTTTTATAAATATTTTTGTAGCTAAAAATGTAATTAATATATGAAATTGTTGTGAAGTACCTGATATTTTTGATAGTTTTATAATTGAAACTTTTAATTGTATTTAGAACGAAATGCAATTCTTACATTTATAGAAATTAGATGCGTAGTGTTTGTATTAGTAAATTTTGCAATTTTGATGCTTATTTTCTAAAGTAGCCATTTTTTTATATTTTTGATTGATTATTAAGGTTAATGCTATTGTATTTTTGTGATACATACATTTATAAATTAGAGTGGGATGTATAACTTAACAAACATTGGATGCACATACATTTTTCTTTGCAAGCATTTGTTGTATACGAGTTTAGAGAAAGTACTCATAAAAATCGTATTTTTTAAATAAATTGAAGGGATCTTTCTTTAATGTGGATGATTTTTGTAACATGATTGGTCTATTTTTGCAGTTTTATTTAGATATAGTTGAACTGGTAGAGTCACAATTATAGCAATCATTCTTTTATTCTTCCATCTTTTCCAGATATCTTTTTTTATATTCTATGAATAGGCAATGAGAAACATATGGGTGAAAATGTACTTTTCTCAAAGTAGTAGAGATCTGTTAATTTTTTTATATCTGCATTGGATTTTATTCATTTATGATTTAGCAAAATTTTAACAATTCAGACTGAACTACACATATTTTCAACTTAATTTCTGTGGACTAAACTTTTGTATCTATTTTAAAAGATTTTTATTCATAAATTCTGTTGTGTGTGTTCTCTGTAAAATATTACTATTTCCCTTTTTGCATATCATGCTAGTTAATTAATACTTGTGTATCAAAATATTTATAAAATAGTTATATCCAAGAACATTAAGAATTAGTACTCAATTTATTAAAATATATTTATGTATATATACAGCTTTTTGATAAGTTAAAAAATGCTGCTGTATTACATTAACCTATTACTATATTTCTATGAATAAGATCTTTTTTATTAATATTCGTAAAGTGGTGCATGTGAAATCTTCATGAACACTTTAACAGTATTTTGAATATGTAATGTAGCACTAACATGTGTACATGCATAATATATTATATTGCTTAATCTGTCCATCCTTTGATTTTTAAGCTGAAATGAAATGTGATGTAATAGTGTGCTTATACTTGAAAGCTGATTACCGTTTTTTTTTTGTTCTTAAAATGTTATTGTGCTTCAAAACCTTACTTATTCAAATTTTATCCAGCATGGTATAGTGAAAAAAAATAGAAATTAAGTAATATATCAGTCATGTATTTCTTGACACAAAATTTAATTATGTGTGTATTTGTTATAACATCTCTGGAATTGTAAAAAGTACTCATTTAGGTAGGAATATATGTAAGGATTACCCTCTCCAAAGTCCATTCATAACTTTTGAGTGTAATGAATTTGTATATCTTGCACACATCATTTTCTGTTATGTTGAGAAAGGAATTTATACTACACATCTAAGTTTTCCAATTGTTGATGAAGTAAATTTTTAAGTGTTTTTATTAGACTTCTCAATCTTTATACTATATTTCTTTTCCCTTCTTTGGTTTGAAATACCTGTGGAGACTTATTTAGTTTTCAACTAAAGCTAACATAATACAAATGAAACTTGTGTTATCAAATATTTCTGAAGCATTTTTTTCATAGCTAGATGAGCTTTAAAAGTACTCTACTGTGTGCCATATTGATTGCATAATTCTCTTAACTCCCAAGAGTTTTATGTCTGAATGAAATTATTCTTGTATGAAAAATATTATTTTTAGATTATAAAGTGTAGCATTTTTTTGGTGTGTCGTACAAGGCAGTATGGCAGTACTTTTATATAATATAAATTTTAAATGTAGACAAAGAGTTTTGATTCCACATTTTCATTAAATAGCTCGCTTACTATTTGAAAATAATGCTTATATTTCTAATTCTTGAAAAATGTAATTTAATATTCATCAATTGATCAAAAATTGTAAAGCTGTTTAGCATGCACCAAACTGATATGGAAGTTTTTAGTTTTTTATTCATTTACATCTTTTTTTTTCTCATTCTAACCTTAAAAAAGTGAAATAGGAAATTGCTTTTTATATCATATGACATTTGTATTACAACTTTTTAGAGATTTTACTGAAATGCATGAAAGGTTGTTTACTGAAGCATTTACTTTTATCTATGCATAATTTTATTATGTATTCAAATATATTCTACGAAGGGTGTTCACAGATATTTGTAATTATTTCAGGGCAGCAAAGGAAGCATAACATGAATATTTTTATATTAAATTTTCAATAAGATCATTTCTCTTAAATACTTTCTGCAAATATGCACTTCTTAATTTTTACCTTTGCAAGTATTCCCATTCCTCTTGTACTACTTTCTGTAGTCTGTGAATTGTGTCTTATATTGCCTTTGCCAGAAGGGGCCCTATTTGAAGGCCTAGAACACTGTAGTGAGGTGCAACATCAAGATGATTTTCAAGTTAGTCAATGATGTTGAAGTGTCTGTTGACCTTGTCTTGGTGAAGATTAATTTCTGTGACATTGGTTGGTTGAAAAAGCAAAAATTTCTTTATAAATATTTGAATTACATATTTTTGTTTATATTTTTGATTTTCACAATTTTTTTTTCAATTTTTTTATTTTAGTTTTCTGTTACATAAGAAACAGTAGGATTATAAAGCAATTACTAAAATTTCCCTTAGATTCTTCAAAACAATTTTCAAAGTCTTTCCTTATTTTTTTTACAATAATTGATAATCTTTTTTTATATCATTACCACTCGATGTAACCATCCCTCATCTATGGACACACATTTTAATTTTTTACATGAAGTGAAATTTTAGTCTTGCTTTTTGCAGTGTCTCAGAAGGCAATGAACATTGTAATTTACTTTTTAAAAAAAATTTTATTCACAGAGGTGACAGACATTTTCACAGTTGTTGCTACTGTCTGTTGTGTAGCTGGCTGCTTTTTAGAACCACATATTCAACTTCCAGAAATTAGAAATCTGGTTAAAAACTTGTCATTATTTTCATGTAGAAATCAATCTTCTTTCCTTTAATTTACTAATTCCTTTTTTATGAATATTATTTGTTTGTATGTTTAGTTATCGAGAAATCAAGGTTCCTACATCGTTTTTAAATGAAATGAAACTATCTTTTCTCTGAAAAGTGCAAAATAATAGCTTTTTATAACAACTATTTTGAGCAAGAGTAGTTTTGTTTGCTCAACAAAACATTGATTTGCCTTCAGTGTAAAAGATGTTGCCTGTTAATTTTTTGAATTGTTTATTGAAAATCATTTAAATGTGTTTGAATGCCCTGTATATTCTTTTATAAAAGAAAGAGTTCTATATTTGAAATAAAACTTTTTAAATGGCAAAGTGCATATGAATGTAGTAGGATATTCTTTTTAGAATTTTAAATATTATTTCCTTGTATTGTAAAGGTAAGAGAAAAATTGATCTATTTTCTGTATATATTTTTAATAGAAATAAATGTAATTAAATATATCTTAAATCTTTGTATATTGTCTCTACCTTGAATCTCATGTAAATTGATCTTAAATTATGGAAGCCTTACGAAGAAATTTTCGCCTGAAATTGTGTTGGTGTAAATAATGTTTAATTTTGGTCATTCTGATTTTGTTTCATGAAAACATATATTTTAATGTTATTGAATTAATATTTATAAATATATTTTTTTTCTTAAGTCTCCCAATTCTCCTCAATTCATAAAAGAAGCAAATCTGTGATACATGCTTTTAGTTCCTTCTCTGAAGGCATTGGATGTGTCAAATTTCACTTCTAAAATTAGTAAGTTAACTTAAAGTAGCTTTTGAACATTGCATTGTATTATGTGAAATTGAATACTCAGTGTATTAAATTATTTCATGAAATTTAAAGTCTCAAATTTAAATATTCAGCTGTTTTTCATTAGTTTTGTGTTTGTGCCATGTTTTATAAGTTATGTGCTTGTTTAGGACAGTGCTGTTTGTAATTGTGATACTATATTATATTAAAATAAAATTTGTCATTTCACTTGTTATTTTTTCTACAAATACAGACATTGCTTTTGAGTTTCTTACATACATATGAACTGGATATCCTAACAAAGTGGTCTTATGAAATCAATATAGAAAACAGCTGTTTTCTAGTTCAGTAAATAGACTTTCGAAAAATTGCATTTGTGTAGTATTCAATATACTATTTGATCATTAAAGAAAAAAAGGGGGGATAGTGTTCAGATTATAGTAATATAGAAGTAGTAGTTTTGTGTGTATGTTGCAATCACTACTTGAGACGGTTTGTCATTGGATTTGTATTTGCATTTTTGCAGTCTGACAGCTACAGAGAAGCAGCTCTTGTGTACAACAATGTACATATCAAGAATAGAAACCAAAGACTAGTAAAATTAAAGACTGAAAGGTGTTTGCTCTAGATGCACATTTTTTTAGTGTCACTTCATTGTTCTCGCAAATCGTAGGTTGTGAAAATATGTATGTAATAGCACTAAATTAACTTCAAAATTTAAAATAAGTTAACCTATAAATTTTTTTATTAGTTTTTTTTATTTAAGTACCCTTTTAAGTAATTGTGCATATCATGTAAAAAGCAAAGGTATAAAATTAAATTTACAATGTCTGTTCAAAAATTATCCGACCTTGAATTTTCCCGTGCACAGTAGAGATTCTAAAGCGCTTCCGATATGTACCGACAGAGGTGACAGCTTAGTGCTCATGATTGAAAATTTTCCCTTCGTTCCAGTGTACCACTCGTTTCCAGCAAGCCGTTGAGTGAGATGATGATATACATGTTCATCATATTTTCATTTCTGTAAACGATGACTAGACGACTTGAGCAGAGGTACTGCATCAAATTTTGTCAAAATAAACAATTCTTAAGATTCAGCAAGTGGAGGGGGTAAACAAATTAATCATTGGTTTTGCCAATTCAAAAGTGATCGCTCACGTTGATAGAGAGTGACTAGCATGCTAGGAGTCCACAAACTACGTGAATTGCAGCTGTTGTTGAAAAATTTGATAATGAAAGATTATTTGAGACTGTTGAACAAGTTTAGATCAGTGCAAGTTCTGACCATGCAATTTTGTGTGATCATGCGCAGAGTGGCTGCGAAATTGGTTCCCAAGCTTCTGTCGGTGGAACAGAAAGAACTTCCGTCTTGTAGTTACACAGGACTTACTGGACACTATCAACGCTGAACCTGGCTTCTTGCGACTTCTGGCGTTTCCCGAAAATGAAAATGCCATTGAAAGGATCCCGTTTTCAGGATAGAGATGATTTTTCCTCTAATGGGCTGCATATTGACAACTAAGCCTTTATAGACAAGGTATGTCCCTAAATGTGAGATCTATTTCATGGTGGCATCATCTAGTTACGGCTCTCTCTACCAAATTTGGATGCTTGAATTGATATTAATTTAAGCTCTCGTTGTGGATGCTAAATATTGCCCTGAGTACCAGAGCCAAATTGATGCTCAAGACATCTTTTACATGCCACATAGTCATATGTGCTTATGATTTTCACATCCAGAAAATCTATCGACTCCAACCGGGATCGAACACTCAACCATAGGCTTACGAAGGGGACACACTACCTCTAAGCCACCGAGCAGACAGAGTAGATATGAGGTAATGCAAAACGCGAAGGCGGAATTGAACACCATTCCAAAAGAAGCCTTTCAGAAGTGTTTTCGACCATGGAAGGAATGCTGGATGTGTGTGAAAACGCAAGAGGCCTACCGTTGAATTTGATTAGGATCTCAAAACTGCAAAGTAACTAAGATATTTTTTTAACAGACTTAGTAGACTAAAGGCAAAAAGTTGGTATATTAGAAATAATTGGAGTATTTACTTTGAAATATTTATATTAAATTTGTGCTCATTAAAATTTAGCTTAGCTTTTTTTTTTTGACTTATAATTGTATGTTTTACTTCTGATAAGAATGAATAAAATAATTGTTACTTCTAAAAACGTTTAACAATGCACTAATTGCCCGATTTTTTCATATGACTTTTAAGCATTGTAAAATTGTCAAAACGTACTCAGTTTTATTATAAAAACGTAGTTATATATGTATCGATTTTAATGCGCCACTTCTTCCATTACAGTCAAAAGTTGAATCGTTTTTAGAGAATTCTATTTTGAAGTAAATTAAAGTCACACACAGATCTACTCTGGTTTTCAAAAGTTGAGCTATAAACTAAAAATTTCTAACTCAAAATTAAGTAAACAAATCAGACGAAATTCAATGATAGTATTTACTGTCTTTAACTTTAAAAAATAGAAAAATGTACATAGTATTTACATTTTGCGATACCAATTACAGCATAAAATGTCTAATTCAGGCATAAAATTAAAAAAAAAAATTCTCAGTAGTGAGTATGATCACCCTGAATGTCAATAGAATGCCCAAAGGAACCGAGCTCACTCGGGGAGGATTTAGAGCAGGGGTGGCCAACAGTTTTGGGAAGAATGCAATATTTGATAAACAAAAAATGCGTGCCACTTCCAAATTTTCCAACAAACAAGCACAGAAAATTGAAAAAATGTTACTTAAAAGCTTATTATGGGATTTTTACGCGAGTGACACATTTTTTAATGCAAATCTATGTAGTCGAAATTTAAAAATAATATAATAAACAAGACAAAAGTGTACAAACTCAGGTTTTGTTGATAATACACTTTTTATTAAATTATTTTTATTAAACAATTAGATTAAGTATAAAGTAAAAATGAGTAACTGAAATCATTTAATTTAAAATAATTGCTAAACGTACTTAGTATTTACATGATGTGGCTTTTAAATTACTTTTTTTTACAAAGTCAGCTATATTAGGATTAGCTCTTACAGATGCCAACAAAATTAAGTTATTATAGGCGCACATCAGCTATAGTTTTGAATGATATTTATTTTATTATGCTCATATATATAGCAGAAAATATGTATTCACACACACAAAAATATTTTGATCTAAATTTTGACTTTTTTTTGTCTGAGACAGCACCACCATAGTAAAATTGTAAAAAATAGTTATTCATTATTTTTTAAATTTTTCAGTAGGTCTTCGTGTGCCACTGTTACAACTTCACCGTGGCACACGTGCCGCGGGTTGGACAAGGAGTGGATCGAGACAGCGCTAATGCACCCAAATAGTTTTTTCAATGCAATGCTAGCGCCATCTTTTCTCTAAAATATTATTTATTTTGGTTAATATATCTCATGACTATTTATCAAACCTCATTTTAATGTGCAATTAATTTAGTTAATGAAAATGATTTATTTTATAAAATAAATATGACATTGAATTATGTAAATTTCATTAAAATATCTACACTTTTACTTTGCGTGAAGAAAAATAAAGCATGAAATATAACCTTAATTTATATATAACATGTAAATTAATGTACCTAGATTTAAATTCTATTATTTTTTTCAAAAGAATTAAGCATGTATAATATGTCACATGCAACTTATCAAGCAGTTTTTTAAAAGTATCTTTTAAGAATAACTTTCTCAATATAATATAATGTTAACACATGTATATGTACAAATAGATATATTAATATTAATGTATTATTATATTAATATAACATTTAATCTATGTTTTTCTAACACACATTGCAATATATTGAGATCAAATATTATCACCAGGATATCATATTTTAATTGTAACAATTTATGCCAGTAGTTAAATGTGAATGACTTGAAAGAGAGAATAAAGAAAACCACAAAAATGAAAATAAATCCATCTTATTTATTAACTGAACTGAAGCAGAAACCTCCACACAGTTAGAGGAACTATTTATTTTGATTACAATATATAAGTATGGTCAAAATCTGTATTGATGGATGTAATTTCTTGTGAATTGAACAGTCATCCCTCTTTAATATTGTTTACTTCTTCAGTAGTTTGATTTTTGTGTGTACCGGCAGTGTATCTTTTTCTTCGTGTAGAGAAGAGTATCCAGATTGTTTTTCAATCTTCTTTTTTACATTTATAGTCAAGGATTCCATCATTTTAATTCTTTTATTATTATGGTCTTCCATTTTTTAAATGTTTTTTTCAAACAGAAAGGGTGAGTGAAGACTTGATCACAAAATGAGCAGATTAAGTCTCTGCTATGCACATTAATTTCAGCCTTCATTTAAGAAATCAATAAGTATGAAAAAGTTGATTGCAGAAAATTAAAAACAAATTGAGTAATTAAAATAATCAGAAAAATAATAAAACAATTAATAAGATAAAGCAAAAAATGTAATAACAAGAAACCGAAACTAAAATTTTTCCAAAATGTAAATAAAATGCAACAAGAACTTCAGCAAAAATCGTTCGACTAATACAGCAATACAAAAATAGTAACGCTATTCAATTATTTTAGTTTCCATATTGCGTAACAGATGGCGCTAGCATTACATTAAAAAAAACTATCTGAGTGCATTAGAGCTGTCTTGATCCACTCCTGGTTGGACACCCCTGGTTTAGAGCTACAAACTAGGGTTTCTTTCCCGGGTTCCCGGGAAATCATAAGATTTCTGTACTTTTTCTATTCCCGGGAATTATACTTCGTTCCCGGGAATCGCACGGGGCTTCAATTATCTATGAGGTAGTTATTTTTGACTTGGCTGTAGATTTCAACCTCGGACATCGTTAGCTGACCCTACTGTGGCAATTTGCGATCATTCACCCCGAACTTCCTGAACGAAGGAATGTTTGTGGGGTAAGAGAGTAATATGAGAAAGAAAGATTAACGCTTTCGTTGGATTGGTGAGAATTTTTCCAGCTAGCCGTGGGTAGGAGTATCTGTCCAAATCAATTTCTATCTCTGTATCGAGCTTCGTTAACAAGAAGTATTTGGTTTTTTAAGGTAATCACATTTCGTAGCAAATTAGCACTGTCTGATCGAAGTTCCAAGATCTTGATTTATGTGGATAACGTAAGTACTAATAGATAAAACTATTATTTGTTTAATCTTTTTTCAAAATTTTTTTTCGGATACTTGTCTTTATTATGAGCTATTTAATTGAATGAGCAATTTGAAGAAGGGAATGAGCCCACAAACTGTTTGGGGAAGAAAAGTTTTATAAACAATCTCGTGATATTTCTTATTTTTCTAAACCTAAATTTCGTGTGAGATTCTTAATATTTGTTTATATTTATGTAACTACAATATAACAATTCCATAAACAAGAAATCGGTTGTACAAATAAAATACCTTAAATACAATAAATATTTTTAACGCACATAATCGGCACTTCAGCATCAAATGAGTTTTCACGTGTTTATTAATATTTATCTCTTAGTAGCTACCTTAATAATTAATAATTGATTCACCTTAGACTGGTTAATTTTCAAACGCATATGAGTCAGTAAAGGAATATTAATTTTAGTAATTATTTTTCAAAAGTGAATTTTTCCCCGAGATTTTTAATTTATAAAATCTTGAATTGTAACATTGTTGCCATGCCAGCACAATTTTTTTCTTTAGTGCAAAAAAAAAAAACCCCCTTTTAATCTGGGGAAAGATTTTCCCTCTGTGTAAATGATAAAGTTGAAAATAAAAAATCGAGACAGTAACAGCATCTGCAAAATAAAAGTGTGACATTTATTTATTATAAACTAAGCAAATTCTTTTGTATTCGAATTTTTAATCATTTCTTTCTTCAGAATAATTATCTATTCCTTCGAAGTACTTTTTTTCTGTAGATTTCGTTACAAACTGCCTTTTTAAATTTATTTATCAAAACATCTAGGGAATTTCATTGAGTAAAAAGGCAGATTTTAAAATTTCTGTTTGCCTCACAAAATGATACTAATTTTGCGGGGAGCATGGATGAAAATATATTTGATACACTATTTACTTTTCTAAACCTTTACCAGGTTTATTGATAGTTATATTACATAAACATTTTTAATACAAATTGAAACGTTTAAAAATCTGAAAATTAATCAGTCGAGGCTGAATTGAAAACTGAGGGAAGGAAACAGTCTTTCCAGAATAAAAACTGGAACTGATGATACATATATACTTAACTTTTGACATATATATATACTCCTATAATTGATTTGCTTCTTTAGATTTATAGTATACACAGTCTTTCTTGCTTCTTTAGATTTATAGCATACGTTAAATACAATCGGACCTCTATTTAACGAAATCGCTAAAACCAGAAGAAAAGTTCATTATGTGGAAAATTTGTTAAATAGCGATTCCTCTTTCAATATTTTTCTGTTCTAGGTTCCAGGAAAAAATTTGCAATATAGAAAGATTTGTAATATGGTGGTCTGACTGCATACATATATATTTAATAGAACCGAAACGAAAAGTATTGTTTCAAGTTTTGTTCTGAACATAAAAATTATATTGTATTAATTAATTGTTCTGTAGATGTAACACACATCCAAATATTTGAGATCTATTTATTTTTCTTACAATTTATATATTTCTTACAGATACAAAACTTAAACATAACCATTTGAAATATGTCTGTCTCAATTAGGAAGTCTTTTGTTTGGTATTATTTCATAAAAAATAAAAATGAAGAAAGTGCAAAAATGCATGAAATGTAGCAATATTTTGAAGTGTAGAGGTTGGCTACAAGTGGTTTGCTTCGGCATTTACAAATTCAGCATAATATATCAAAATCAACTCAATCCGTTTCGTCAGGATCACAAAATACTGAAATTACTAAGAGAAAAATTGATAGTGATAATGATATCAGAATTACTTCTGAACAAAAGAAACCCTTATTATCATATTTTCTTAAAGAAAAAAAAAGAAACACTAGAGGAAATTGTAAGTAAACTTGTTTGTGTAGATGGATTCACGGTAAATGCAATAACAAAAAGTAACTTTATTAGGAAGTCTTTACATGATAAAGGTTATTCTTTTCCTCCAAACCCTAGTGATGTTATGAAGCTTGTATATAAACAATATAATGTGATTAAAGCTCGGGTTACTAATGAACTTTCATCAAAGTTAAACGCAGGACTTCGTTGTAGCTTGACGCTTGATGAGTTTACATCGCTTAAAAATAGACGATATTTGAACATAAACGTTCACTTCAATGAAGGTGAAATTTTTAATTTAGAAATGCTAAGAATTAGTGGATCCTTTTCAGCAGAAAATTGTGTTAAAGCGGCTGAGACTAAACTACAGGAATTCGGAATCATAACAGAAAAGCACATAGTTGCGTGTGTTACTAATGGTGCTAGTATGATGGTTAAGTTCGGAAAAATAATGAGTTGTGAGTATCACCTGTGCTATGCACACGCCATACACCTAGCCGTGTGCGATGTGCTTTATAATAAACAAATAGATTTGGTAGAAAACACTGTTGAAGTAGAAGATAAATCGCATGAAGAAGAAGACAATGATGAACGTGAAGAGCTTGTTGAAGATTTAGACAAAGCATTAGATTTAGAATTTGAAAACGGTATAGGAACAGATGCTTTGTTTCATGTCACTTATGAAGAAAAAAATTCCATAACTAACATAAATGAAACTATAAAAAAAGATTAGAAATGTAGTAAAATTATTCAGAAAGTCCCCTATAAAGAATGATATTTTTCAAAAATATGTTGAAGAAGAGTTTGGCTGTGAAAAGATGGTTTGTTTGGATACACCAAAACACGCTGGAATAGTTTGTTGGCAATGCTTGAAAGATTTTTAGAAATAAAGTCAGCAATTTCAAAAGCATTAATTTACATTAAAGAAGAACAAATGATGGTCAATGTAGAGTTTGAAACTGTGACTACAATTGTAAAAGGCTTAAAGCCAGTAAAAATTGGCTTAGGAAAATTATGCAGTCGAAATGCAACTTTGCTAACTGCAGAAGGTGTATTTTCTTTCGTCATTGGAGAATTGAACGAACAAAATTCAGAATTTGCAAAAAATATGAAATATTGTCTAATCCAAAGAATTAATGAGAGACGCAACGTTAATTTAATAGGATTAATGCAATACCTGAATTTTGGGAGAAATTATGAAGCAGCTGCAGTTACTGGCGATATTTCGCGATTGCCTGGTAAAAATTGTTTGGTTAGACAAGCCCAAATGATAGGGACAAGGCTTCTCTGCGAAGAAGAGGAATCAATATCCAACTCTTCACACTCAAAAGAAGAGAGCATGGAGCTTTTGAAAGAAAAACCTCTGACATTAGACGAAAAATTAGAGAAAGCAAAAACAAAAGTTTTATATTGTTTAACCAAAAAAAAGTACCACACACACACACACACAGTTTCAACAAAATCATGAAACAAGAGATGCAGTTGTTCGACTCGACTGAAAATCCATCACCGAACATTATAAAACTTTGTGATGCTTTAAAAATAATTCCTCCAACGTCAGTTGAAGCCGAGAGAGCATTTTCTTCTGCTGGATTGTTCGTTACAAAGCTCAGAACTAGGTTGAGAGATAAAAGTTTTAATTGCTTATGCTTTTTGAAATCTTATTTTAAAAATGAATAATCAATTTTATTGTATATTTTTTGTATTTTTTAGTTCATTGTATAAATAAGTATTACTTTTGGAGTTTATAAGTATCCTTATTTTATATTATTATTATTAATTTTATTTAAAAATAACTTATTTTTTTAAATTTTTTTGAATTTTTGATGTATTCCCGGGAATTCCGGGAACGACAATTGCATTCCCGGGAATGGAAAAACCCGGGAAATCAGAAACCCTGCTACAAACCGATCCCTTGGGAAACAACCACGTCCAGTCTTAGTTGGATAAAAAAATCAAAGTTTACATTTTAAACGGCAGAAGACAGTAAACTAACATAATACAAATTTAAAGGCAACTGCATGATATACATACGTATACGTATACATAATAAAAATGTACAAATCAAAAATAATAATAAAAATTTTAAAAAAAAACGTAAGAGAAGGAAGAAAGAATATACATTATATATTCCAGCATTCTTGCAAATGCACCGCACAGGCCCAAAGATGAAGAACGAAGGGGAAGGCAGGAAACATAAAAAAAGATGTTTTATTCGATTCATGTTTTCAGTTGACGCCGTAACTTCCTATTAATACTTTTTCTCTTAATTTGTCCTTCAGTTTAAAAAAAAAATGATTCAGCTTCGGAAGAAGAATTATTCATTTAAGACCCCTCCCCCCTCCCACTTTTTTAAAAAAGAAACAAAGGAAGAAAAAGCAGCAGTGGGGAAAAAAAAGAGAATAATTGTGAATTTTTTTGTTAGTTATCTTTTTGCTATATAAAAACAAGAAATTAACTTCAAACGAATACTCGCATTGTTAACCAATAGTTAAACCAGGAAGCTGCAATATGTGTGAGAAATATAAATAGGGTTTAAAGATTGAGATGGTGTGTGTATCCCTCTACTCCAGTCCCGTGAATCCATTCCACCGTAAGAGAATCATTTGTGACTACATAAGAGTGGCAATCGAACCTCATTTAAGGAATTTGGTCTCGGAATTTAGAGCAAATTTTAATACATGATTTTAGTTTAGAGTAAATTGGAAGATTTCTAATGATAGATTGGAACAAGGTTTTTATTAGTATTTCGAGATGGGGTGACCAAATGAAAATCCTTAGTCAGAGGACAAGCGAATACATTTAGGTCAGCATCCCCAACAGAACCACAAAGACAATTGGGAGTAGCTTTTAAGTAAAACGATGCAAATAAGAAACAAATGGGCCATGGTTTGTTAAGAATTGCACGACGTAACTGGAGAATGGGATTCCTATCTTAATTGGATTTGGGAAAGAAGGATTTGACTCGTATATAAGCCAATATTAGAGTTTGACCACCAACTCTCCCAGTGCTCAGTTAATTTATTTTGGAGGATTTTGATAACATAAGTTCGGGGGATGGAAACACACCTCTACACCATTAGTAGTAGCGACTTTAGCATAATGAACTACAGTATTATTAAAAAAATTAGTTTTAACCCAGAAAATATTACAAAATTTGCGGTATATAGAAAGTTTATTCTTTATTAAATTAAGATACGCAGATTTATTGTTAGGACTTTTAAGAAAAAGAATGAATGATCAACTATCAGTGCAGGTATTAATTTTTTAACATTTTTAGCAATGGCCCATATTACTGAGAATCTGATTGCATGACCTCCGCTTGGAAAACAGTATTGTAAGGTTTTAATTTGAAAGTATAGGTCCAATAAAGTGACCCACGACAAAAAATGCACACCACAAATCCGGTCTCAGTCCCAATTTTGGATCCATCAGTGTATACCTCCCATTCATTAGGCCCTTGCAATTGATTAAAATTAATAATTCTATTAAGAGCTTTCACAGAGATGTGAGAAATAAAATTTTCAATCGAGAATGGCAATCAATAATATTACTAAATTCAGGGTTTCTAAATTTCCAGATTTAGTATTTAAAAAAGGCTTTATTAACGTAATGGTGTGGGGGAGCACCAGATATGATTTGTAAAGCGTTTGTGGGTAAGGTTCTACAGCCCTTCGTGATTTTTAAAAGATAAATTCTTTGAATAGCGTTAAGCTTTTGGATACGGCGAGACGTGAGCGAGCCACGCCAGATTCCCGCACAGTAGATAATGATGGGTTCAATCACAGTAAAGTACCACATTTTAGTGTTTTTATTGGTAGATTTGGAAAACACACAAAATTCTATTAAACTGAAGAGACAATTGATAAATTATCTCTTTTAAAAAATTAATATGACGGAATCAAGAGAGCCGGTTTTCAATAATAAGCCCAAGATATTTAAAAGAGTCGACTACTTCTATAGTAACATTATTGATTTTAAAGATAGATTTCCTGAGAAACATAGTACCACCATGGGCTGTACACCTGAATGCAACTGAGGAAGTTTTTTCAGGAGAAATTACAAGTTTGAGATTTTTGAGTATATTGGAGATTGGGGGGTCAAGAATTGGATTGATTTCAATTTCCAAAGTCTTGGGCCTTACCCGTGGTGACGACAGCAAGATCGTCTGCAAAATCTTGAATTAAAAAAAAATCCGAGTTAAGGCCTAATACTGGATTGAAATAATTGTTCTACAAGGTAGACGCCACTTGACCATGGTTCAAAATTACGTGGTCCGTCGCCAAAAGCCCTCGTGTAGCTGAACAGTGCGACGTTAATATTCACTCACTCCACAAGGTAGGTGCAATAACGAAATCCTGAGCACAACCTCGGTTAATTGGATGTTTAATCGAAAAAAGTTAGGATTACAAAAAACAACAAACCAATTAACTAAACAGGAATAAATAAATGTTTGGAAATAAAAGGGGGGAGATTTTATAATTATGAAAAATTTGAAGGTGCTAGTTTGATATCGGGGTAATAGCGCCAAGTTGTTGTTTATGTTTGCCAAGATGGGCGATAACATTGCAATATGGTTACCTTAATATTTGTACCGTCTGCCGATGTGGTTGCCATGGGGATAACGCATATATTAGAAATAACTTTTATTGGTGTTTTCCCGCTGTAACTCTTTTAATTTCAGACGATTTTAATAAAAATTTCTAATTTCTGTAAAAATTTACCCATTTTCAGTGTAATTTTTCTACTGTTTGCGTCTTCTGTTTAATACTGTGCTATTTTTGAATATGAATATTTCTAAAATGAGTGAGAACTAGAATATTTTTACTAGAATATTTTTTTCTTAGATGAATAAGTGTTGTCCTTTTAATTATCGCTATAAATCGTTTATTTTCGTTTCATTTTACGTTTTAAAAATGTTTTTTTACGTTCTTTGTTCGATGCAATTCGTTGAAGAAACTTGCAGTGCAAGTTTCATATTGCAAGCTTTCACTACTTTGTAATTATAATTATTAATTAATTTTAACATACATTATGTAATTATTTTATTCATAATGTAATACAAAAATGCAATTATTACTTTTTTAATAATCAACTGATATTCGTTATTTATAATTGTTTCTTTTAACATTTATTTATAAATATTATTACATATTTTCTTATTTATTTATAATTAATATTACATATTTTCTTATTTATTTATAATTAATATTACATATTTTCTTATTTATTTATAATTAATATTGTTATTTATTTATAACTATTACTGTTATTTATTTATAATTATTATGTTAATTATTTATAATTATGTAATACGAGTTATCTTATGCATTATTTTTATTTTTTAACAATTCGACGATTATTCTTTTTTATTATTACTATTAAATTATATTATGTGATTATTAATTCTAATAACTGTTATTAAATCGTACTAAATGAATATTATATATAATTACGATAAAATAATATTATAAGATTATTATATGCTGCTTATAATACTATTCTTACTACATGTTACTTTTTATTACGTATTATTGATATTCATTATTTATTGACTGATCTATTATTGATATTAATTATTTATTTATTGATATAGGTTATTCTCAATCTCTTTCTATATCCTTTACTTGAAATACATTTCAATGTATTTCAAAACAATTCTTTAAAATTATTGTGTATCATTAAATTACCGTTAGGTCGCTATATTGGATTTCATTCCAACTACAGTAAACGCTGCTAGGCGCAATTACCCCCGATATCAAATTAGTTCCAATTTGAAATAGTATCGGTCAATTTTTATATTCTCAAACGCACTTTTAGTGTCAATAAGAGCTAAAGATGTGCGAACAGAAGCCCTGTTTATTTTAATATTAGTAATCAAGTTGTCAATGACATCCTCCTATCTGCAGTTTTCTGTAAAGCCAAACTGATTTTGTGAATAACGTTATGATTAGTTAACCAAGTATGAAGCCTATTGGCAAAAGCACGTTCAATAATTTTTCTTAGGATAGGTAACTCGGCCGATATGAATTAAGTGAGGATGGGTCCTTACCAGATTTTAACAATAACTTTAATTTAGTATTTCTTAAGATATTAGGTAAATATTAAAACTTAATACATAGATTAATAATTTTTATAATGACATGCTGATAGTTAGAATAAATTATTTTCCAAATATTATAATCTATATAGTCGAGAACAGGGACCTTGCTGGCCTTTAAATTCCGAAAAACAATCTCCCCTTCTTCTGAGATGAAATCTTCGGGTGGTAAACAATGATTAAAGGCAATTTCAAAAGGGGTAATGGCTATCTTTCATGTAGTTACTGATGTCAATGAGTTGCAGGGTACCGCGCGCGATGCCCATTTATCACGTAAAGCGGTTCTAAGCCATTGTGAGATTTGGTGGAGGTTTGCAACAACATCCCACATACGCTCAATGATATTAAGGTCATGAGATCGTATCGGTCATTCCATTTAGGCTAGTTTTTTCAAGAAATTGATGTATGAGGTGGATCATGCGATGACAGGCAATATATGCTAACAAAACAAAGGTATCGCTGATTGCGGAAGCATACGGACGAAATTATCCAGTGATATGTCGCATCCGTATTGTGAATATTGGGAGTTCTTTGCAGTTTACAGATATGTGCACCAACCAACAGATACTCCTTCGTACCAGAACATCACCTCCTTCAGTAGTATCTTTTCCCTTTGTTAGACGAAAAATATCGAATGTTTGCTTCTATCCTTTTATTAAAATGTCGAGAATCACTCTGTAAATCACACTAGGTGCAGGGTCCGTATGCTGATATCGAATCGAATGAAAGCAGTGGTCTTCTCAGAGTCTTTAGACACGTACACAGCCATCAAAATACTGCACGCAAAACCAGGACTCGTTTGAAGAGATGACATTGTGCCACTTCTGTATCCAGCTTTTTCGTTTCACGCATCAGAGCAGCCGTCTCTCTCTCTCTGCTGGATTTTCAAGGAAAGCCTAAGTTAACATTGCTGTATTGAAAGTACACGTTGCTGCAAGCGTCGTCACACTGTACGAATGGATACTGGGTGTGCCCCTCAAACGTGTCCATTTCCTGACTAATGGTTCGTGTTGTGCTTGTATGGTTTCGCAGGTTTTCTCTCCCAATATGCCTGTCCTCTTGGGCATTAGCCATGGGAGGGCATGGAGATCCCACTTGCCGTTCAGAATGACCCTCAGCAACCCAATGATTCAATATTCGCATAAAGGTGGTTGGATTTCGACCAGTGCGACAGGCGAATCACGGAATGATAAACCACACTTACCATGCTCAACGATCCTTCCTTTATCGAATTCCCTCACTTTTTGGTAAGCATTTCTTCATCTTGTTTGAGGCATAATACGATATTCTGAGCAAATTTTGACCTTTTTAACCTTAAAAAGCTCTTTCCGAATGAGAAATCCGCTACACAACTTTCCTTTTGTACAGTGTTTCAGGTGTCTTTTTTCCCTCTTGAGTTGTCTAAATGGACTGAAATACTAATCATTTGCATATCTCAACCTCTTCATCCTTTCATTTGATTTTGACGTTCGTCAGGTCATTCCTTTCTGGTGTTGCAATTTTAATAGCCATCAGTGTATGTCATTCGTAGAATTTAAGTGGTAATGCAAAAACTTAATACAATTTTATTTACAAGTTGAGAACGTGATCTAATTTTTAATTCATGTCACAGTCTGAAGCAACACGAGGGATATTGACAACGGACATTGACACTTGAGCTGACATTCCATTTTCCAAGCTTTCACACATCACGTATGGTTGAGGATTTGAGCTTCGACAGATTTAACAAGTCTGTCAAATTTTAATGAGTTACAATTTTTTTTATAAAATGTTTATTATTTCTAAGAATAAGATGATACGCATAAGAAGTTAAGTGTATTTTTTTTTGAAATTCTTGCTGATGCTGAATCGTTTAATATTATGTCATTACTCGGTAGCCTAATATCAGAAATCTTATTCAGAAAATGATTTTTTTAAAAATCTCTCATATTTTGAATTTCTAAAATAAGAATGTCACAATATGAATATTTTAGCAAAATATATGAGGGGTGATAAAAAAAGAGGTTACAAGTCGAATAAAAAGAAATATTAATTAACAATAGACAGAAAATACAAAAAAGAATTAAGAGGCATACTTGCCTATAACATTTCAACATAATCACCAAGCCCATTTAGGTATTTATTAGAACGCAGAAGGAACTTGTTTAACCCGTCTTGGTAGAAATCAGGTCCCTGTCCATTGAGCCAGGTCTCGGCGAATGTTTTCCCAGTACTGGTTTGGAATATAGCAGCACATCAGAAACAATATGCTTCACGCTACCATAGCTCAGTCCCAGCTCTGACGAAATTTCACTCACTGTTGATTATTTTGAATCATTTCTTCAATTCGTGCCGTGAAGAACTTGGTCGACTGCTCCCTGCCATATTGCGGTTTTCGACATCCTGCCTGCCCGATTAATAAGAGTGATACCATTTCGCTACATGTTATCTGCTCATTGTTTCTTCACCATAAACTTTCACGATTTGACTGTGAATGTCAGATACGAACACATTCTTTGCCCATAAAAATTGAATCACGGCTCGTACTTCAAAATGAGACCAATTTCCTAAGCGTCTTGCCATTTCGATCGTCCTAAGCCGTCTGGGAACTATCACTACCTACCCGCAAACCAGCTGTATGACAAGTAGCGCCATTAGTCTCCACTCTGGGGAAACAAATTTCTCCACAATGTGTAGTTTTCAAATGTTGCGGCTGGTAAACTTTTTTCTGATCATCCCTCGTAATAAATTTGAGAGTTTTAGAACGAAGCTTAATGAACAAATTTGAATCTTATTTTAAAAAGTAATAAATTTTGTGTGATATATAGCTAAAAGTATTATTCAAAAAAATCAAAGAAACTGTTTTTCCAATTTTACTCCATTTTATTATGCTTCAGATTTAATTTTTAGTACTTGTAGGCAAACTAAGAAGAAATATACAGTAAAATAAAATCAAAATCAAATGCTATGTATAAAGCATTTTTTTATATGAAAACAATCATATCCTTAATGTATACTCTTACACAAATTTTTTCATTTTATAAATTTTCATTTTTAACATGATGTGAAATTCGTTAAATATTATTTTTGACTGCAATAAATGTTGAATTAGTATACACATAAAATTAAATTATTAAATGCTACATCAGTTTAAGTACCAATACTACCAATTTTAAATTAAAAATACTGAAGCAGGCAAAAAGTAGTGAATTTTAAATGAAATTTAAATTACTTATTTTGGAAATATCTGTACAAAGATAGAGAAATCATGTAAACTCTGATGTAAATATTAATTTTTCATAAGAGGTAAAACAGTATCACTGCTTCTTTGATACTTCCTTGTACTTAAAGTGTACATCAGCTGTTCTTAAACTGGGTGTCCCCACTGCCTTTTTAGGGGGTCCACCAGAGGCGGATTAAGCTAGTTGGAGGCCTCTGGCGGTAAAAGGTTAGAGGCTTATGGGCTCAAGAGTCGAAAAATTGAAACAGTGAAAATATTCGCTGAACTTAAATTATCAAAAGATAAAATGTTTCCCTAATAATAAAACTCAACAACTCAAGAAAAACCTTAACTGTATTCAAAAGAATTAAAAACCTTACAAAAGGGCTTACAATTTTGCAATATATCTTTACATCTGGATTTCTTTTTGATAAATTAATCAGTTATTTTTGACGTTTATACTTTCCCCCAAAATATCTTGTTCTATATATATATCATGGCCATGTTCAATTTTTCGTTTTCCATAGTGCTTCTTAAATAACTTTTAAAGAGCTTTAAAACTGAAAAAGATTTCTCATCTGATGCATTTGATATTGGTAGTGTTAAAAATATTTTCAAAAGTATCTGTACATTAGAGAAAATCGAGGTTTTTTTCAAGAAGATAACGTGCGCCTTCATGCCCTGTTGTAACCCAACATGCTGTATAGAGTGTCGACGTATTACTTTAACCTGCTAGATCACCAGATCTTTTTTCAATCAATCAAGAATAGGACATCATTGAATGTCAACGTCAGTGCCATCTACAAAAAGAATTATCTTAAAATTCGTCGTATAACGCGCACCTACACTTTCGAGCTGCATTTTTGAGCTTTAAGTATATTCGCCGTATAGCACCCCCCTTTTACGAAGAAACATGAAAGATAATTATGCAGTTCTCTTATGTTTTGAAGCCATTTATTCGATATATTATTCAAGGCTTTTTAAAAAAATAGCACACTTCTAGAATTATTGCTCTTTAAATTCATAAGGATCAACGATTGAGTTACTTCACAGCCATCCTTCTCAAGAAAAAACCTTGATATTCAGATTAACTAGTATGTATATAGTGGATGCTTAGTAATCGGAGGAGAAGGAGGAAAAGGAAGCTGAGTTGCTGAACGCAGTGCTGTTACGGTAAGTATCGGAATTTAGACGCGTGATTATAGGACGGGCTTTAGTTATTAAATAAATTAAGGAAATTATGATTCTTAGGATAACTTTGAGTAAAGTTAAGCGATTAGGATTTCATGCGCTTATTCACATAAGATTTTGATCTACATTACATATCACTCTAGATTTTCCCTCTATAGTTGGATTGTCTTTGATTATTATATTTGGTGATAATAAATTGGATTTCTCATGGCTAGCTTGGATTATCAATCTTTACCACCTACAGATTTAGGTAGAGTAGATGATGAGATGGCTTCCTTAGGTAGGAGACTATTACAATATGTCATATTTAATGTGGAAAAAGACTCCTTCGCTTATTCACTGAATTATTTTCCGTCCTTCAGTCAATCCATACAGTTAATTAATAAGAGTCATAAAATTTATAATAAATTAAAGAAATCCTCTCTACCATCGCGTGGTGTCGTAGTTTGGAGAGAGGGTGCCAGCTCAAGTGTTGTCCTTTTCATTTCACCGAGGCTCAGAATTATACGAGGTCCTTCACCAATAGCCCTCTTGTTGCTTTATAACGCGACGTATTTATAACTCACTATCATCACGATAAAACAAATCATCATTCATAAGAAAATATAGAGATATTCCAAAGTGAATCTGCTCCGTTTTTTGGTACAATAGCATGTAAATACCCTATTGTGTGTCTTGGATTTTATCTAAAAAAAATCTAAATTCATTTGAAAACATAATTGTAATTAATTGTCATTTTTGTAAAGTCAATGTATGTATGTTTATTTAAAAAATAATATTGAAGGAATACGATCCAGTTAGTTTAAAATGTTAAAATATTTTAATATAATAATGGATTTTTTTCAACATAAACTTTTAAGTAAATATGAAAAATGAACAGTAACTGATTAAAATGAGAACAAACAATGTGGGAAATAAAATTCTACAATATCTGTCGATTTTGATTACATCTGTATCTTCAAAATATGTGAATATCTTATCCCAGCAAAGGGGCTGAGCATCTGCATTCAAAGATATACCCTGGAAGAAAAACAAAACTAATTTAAAGAGGAAGAAAGAAAAAGTGTATCAGTTATAAACTTGTTTACAATATAATTTACTGAATTTCAAAAATACTTTGATAACTATCTATTTATGGCATTTAGAATATCAACATACAATTTTTTACAAGGACTTTTCAGTGAATTTATGTTTGTACAGAAGTAGAATAAACAGAATTTTAAAACTACTGGAGAAAATATTTGTTCAATTAGCTATTCTAGCTCCGTTGAGTCTTTACTTGTATTTAGAATAGTATAATTAATTTTGTGAAATTTTCGCTAGTTTACATCAAAATTGTTTGTAAAATTTATATGTACAAGTAATACTGAGAAAAAATGGTCTGTAATATACTGAAGTGCCATTGAATTAGGGATAGCAAGGACTATGCAAATAGTGCATCGCTGTGCATCATTTATGCGCTGTGGTAACTGCATATATAGCACGTATTGCGATTGTTCTGAAATAGTTGTTAAAATTGCCAGTATGGGTAAGCTGCTTGATTAAGACGCCTTCGATCGTAGACAAATCGTAGTTACACGACGCATGGACCATTGAATTTCCGAAATCATCTGACAGCTAGGATTTTCAAGGTCGACAGTGTCAAGGATATACCAAGAATACATGGATAGTGGACAAAAAACTAGCAATCGGGCAAACTGCAAAGGACAATTAGCTTTGATAGTGCGTGGTAAGATAGGGCTCAGGCGTATTGTACGTAACCAGCGAAGTCAAACATTAGCTCGAATTACCACCCAGTTAGATGACGGTGCCAGTCGTACAGTCAGTAAACGGACTGTGAAACGCTCGCTTCACCGTATAGGTTTCGGGTGCCGTCGACCTACGAGAGTAGCATTACTCAATGCTCGCCATCGGGCTGCACGTCTTGCGTGGGCAAGAGAGCACAGACTGGAGTGTAGAGTGTGACAAATCTATACGGAACTTTATCACTAACCTTCTGAGTCGTCCTTTTTAGGGAAATTTAATTCCTTACCTATTTCCAATCAACTCCAAAAAGCGGACAGGATTCCTTGTTATATGCAGATTAGATAAAGTATTTAAGTCAAACGGAATAGTAAAGTTAGAGCAGTAGGAGATAGAGATTGAAGCAGAAAGTTATAGTGAAGTTAAATTGAAGATTTCTTGTTGGAGATAATTTACTCTCAAGAAGAGTTGAGATTCCGTTGGTAATTATTGATTTATAATTAAAGTCTCATTAAAGTTTTAGGAGTGAGATTAAAGTTAAATGTTCAATAGGAACATTAATAAATATAAATCTGGGATCTCTTATCATGGTAACCTCTGCGTGATCGTTATTTAATTGTTAATTAATTGGATCATTAATTAAATTAATTTAAAGGATATTACCTTTAAAACCTCATAATACTAGTTAGATATATTTGTTAATAAGTCTTTGATTCTATTATTTGGATAAGATAACCAAATAAAGAAAGTTGTTTATAAAAATGGCTACTGGTTCTTACATGACTCCTATTTATTCTCGTTCTCAAAGTGAGGTCCAAGGAGACCTTCGCAAGAGGACTGGAAACGAGTAGCGTGGAGTGATAAGTCTCGATTCCGACTACTTAACGTCGACGGGAGGCTGAGAATATGGCGTCCGGCTCAAGAAGTCGGGGATCCTGCGTGTCAGGTTGGAACTGTACAAAGGCATGGTGGCTCAATCATGATCTGGGGTGTTTTTTCGTGGCTCTGTTTTGGATCTTTGGTGCGTGTACCAGCCTCCCTCAATGCAATCCGGTACGTAGAGTTGCTGGGTGATCATCTCCATCCGTTTACGCTGTTCTGTTATCCGCACGGTAATGGAGTTTTCCAGCAAGACAACTGTATCTCTCGCAAGTTCTGGTTGGCTACTCGGTGGTTGGACGAGCCTTCCTTAGACTTTCCTATCATAAATTGGCCACCTAGAAGCTCAGATTTAAATTCTATTGATCATATTTGGGATGTTTTAGAACAAGCGTGAAAGGCCATCACACACACCCTACAAACCTTACTGAATAATTGACAGCTTTAGCCAATATTTGGCAAGTCATTCGTGTGGAACGTTTCCAGAAACTTGTTGAATCTATGCCTCGTCGTGTGGCAGCCGTTATCAAGGCCAGAGGAGGCCCACTTCATTACTACGTCGATATCCCTAATTCAGTGTATTTTCGATCGAAGTATTTTTCATAAGATTTTATTTAACTAAGTCATACAAAAATTTGTGTGTGAATTAGAATTTTATTCTCAGTTTTTATTTTAGCTTTTTTCATTAGAAATAAATTTAAGATAGGGTAAAAAGGAAAATCTTTTGTTTTGTTTTCTATTTTATAAGCAATCTGTAAAAATTATTGTGAAATAGGTAAGATGGGAACTCTAATAACAAAGTAAATTTTGTCTATTGTAATTGTGAATTTTTGAGCTTTCAAAATCTTATCAAGAATAAATAATATGTATGTTTTGAGTCAATTAAATATTTAATGAACTGACACTTTTTTTCTTTTCTTCTACGCAAGGCAATGAACAGTAATTTATATTTTTCAAATAATTAAGAAAGTTAATGAATTCTATCTTAAACAGTTGAAGAATATTGACATTTGATACTATTTAATGAAGTGAAACAACTATGACATGGAGTTAATACTGAAATCTATCTAAATGATTAAAAGTGTGCATTATAAAAAATATAAATTTTTCAAGGATTTCATTATTGTTTTCAACAATAAGCTTGTTAAAATGCTTCAATTAATTTGCACAAATATTATAATTTTAATTAAAGAAGCAAAAGTATTTTTTGAAAAAGAGTATAAACATTCTAGATTCATTAGTATTGTTATTAAGATTAAAATGCACTAGGATCTGAAATTCAAGGTGCAAACTAGTTTTTTGACACTTTCCATTAAGTATCCGACTACGTCCGGAACCGGGATTTTGAAAAAGCGTATAAATGGATATTTATGATATTTAGTGTCCCTTAGTGTATAAAATGTATATAAAATTGTTTTAAGAATATTTTATTACAATAAAAAATTATTTAAGTACAATATTTTGACAAAAAATGAACAATTTTCAAAATATTCTCCTTTTGTGTGAAAAATGCTTCTATTATAATAATATTTTGCCTGTATATAGCTCAGACCTCTGTACAGATGCTCAACTAGAATTTTTGAAATATATAACTTAGAAGTGGGTTTATCCATGTTTTACGACAACAGAGGGGAGAAATTTTAAGAAAAAGACGCCGTTAATTATTTCAATTGGTTGTAACTCTGAAAATACTGTGAATTTTTCAAAAAAAAAAAAAGAGTTCAGACTCTCTGGAGAGAGAGAGAGAAGTCTTTACTTTATATAAGCAAAATATTATATTTTAGAAGCAATTTTATAAAAGGAGAACATTTTGAAAAAAGGTTATTCTAAGTTAATTTTTTGCCAAAATATTGTATTTAAATAAATTTTTTTGTCAAAATATCCTTAAAACAATTTTATACATGTATTCTAATCCAAGTGACACTAAATATCATGAAAATTATCTATTTATGCGCTTTTTAAAATCACGGTTCCGATCGTAGTCGGATACCTTAACGTAATGGAAATACAGATAAAAAAAATAGGGCTTATATGAAGATTATATAGATAACTCCGATAAAACATTGTAAAACATTTATATCAACAACTATTTTTATAAACAATTGAGCACTGATATAGCAGTCAAAAAAGTTTGTGAAAATCCCATTTTCATAATTAATGTAGAATTTTTTTACGCTCACAAATGTTTAATTGTTGTTACAAGATATTGTTAACCTTTTCTTAAAGATTCGTGTTTAGCCAATTTGATGAAATGAAAAGTAAATTGGATAGATGGAAATTGATTTATTACAAGTGAATTCTGCTAAATATTTTAATATTTCTCAAAGTGTAGTCCAAAGATTCTGGGATGAATTTGAATTCGAAAATTTTATGTTGAAAAGACCTGTTCCAGGTAACCTACAACTCCTGCGCAAGGTCGCTTTCTTACACTTCCGGTCCGAAGAAAAGAAGAATTCCGATGTGCCTCAGCTCATTTCATATCACCGGGCCGTAACAGGAATGAATGAATGAATGATTGAATATTAACGTCGCTCTGTGTTCAGCTACACGAGGGCTTTTGGCGACGGACCACGTAATTTTGAACCATGGTCAAGTGACGTGGACGACACCTGAGCTGGTACCCCCTCTCTAACTACCACACCACACCAACGGGAGGACGTTTCAGCTCTCGACAGATTTAACGTGCATCGTCTTTAGTGCGGGTTTTAACGTGCGGGTCTTTAGTGGTACTGGGCTCGAACTCGTGACAAAGCAAGCCATTGTCCGATACCTAGCCCACTCGGCTACCACGGCCACGGGCCGTAACAGGATGACAACATCTGCTGTGCTTAGGTATACAGTCTACAAATGTCTTCAAACTTAAGGATTTCATGCTTAATCAACGACATAGAAGTGTCCATTTACATTAGGCAAAATAGCGTGTAACTTGAACTCGACAATAAAAGGCTTCTGAATTCACAAACGAATTCTAGTATATTTTGCAGCATAATTCTAGTCATTTTCATGTCTAGGAAGAACGAAGAACCAAAATATATTAATTTAAAATTGTTAAAAGGCACAGTTATAGAGGAAAAGAGAGTTTGAGCTGTTATCCCTCCGAGTAATTGCATTAACCATTGTATAGGCTCCATGGAGGAACATTGATTATTGTGAAATATTGGAATTAGATTCTTGCTTCATACAGTGGCGCACACAAGGGGGGGGAGGGTCCTAGGAGTCTGGACCCCTCCCAAAGCCTTGATTTTTTTCCCGATTGATTATAATTCGAAGTATATAGTAACGTAAAATGTATTTAAGTATTTGTTATTAATGATTAATTTTATTAATTAATGCTAATTATTGATTCAATATTTAGTTTTTTACTGTTTTTTGTTCCCGAAAATCGACAAAATCAAAAGGAGCATGATACGAGATACTTTCGACCCTGGACCCCCTTGAAAAATTTCTGTGTGCGCTTCTAGCTCCATATATCATATAAACTAGTACTATTGGTGAATTAATCCCAAAGGTGATAATGCCCGACCTTATCCAGGATTCTAGGCTTGTTAATGAATATTCTGGTTTGAAAGGAACGGAACGGCCAACTCACTCTTTGAACCTCTATCCAATAAAAGATCTTTGTAACTGCCTCGACAAAGTGACTCCTTATGTTCTCTCTTGTCGTTAGATGAACTGGAATAAGTGGAGTTTCCTACATGAACGTTACGAGGACACATTTCTTACAAAAACCCATTCCGTGTTGTTTTTCTTCCCATAAAGATCCATATTTTTTATCCAACTGTGGCATTTCTTAAAAATGTACTTTTTAATTTGTAAACTATATTCTTAGTTTTAAAATTGCGTAAAATTCTATAAGTAATGCTCAAAGCACAATTTTTCCAAATTTTATGCTTTCATGTTCATTTGTTTTAAATTAGACACAAAAAACACTGGTTATTTGTCAGAGTATCGTACATTCTTAATTATTACTGAGAAATAACAGAGGTATCTGTTTACAATTATATCTAGTGTTAAAAGAACTAATATTGATGACATATAAATATTGTATATATTTCTAGAAAGAATATTCATTTTTGTGACCTAAGATAAGTTCCTTTATTCTGAAAACTTTGTGAACCTTTATTTAATAAAGAAATATGACGAAAGGTTAAAAGTTAAATTATAAGAAAATTAAAAATCAATATTTTCGAAGATTTTAAGAAGAATCTTTAAAAAGCAACACTTATCGTAAAAATAATCGGATATTTTATGTTCAAATCAGTTAAATTTTAGTAGCCATTACAGTAAAATTTTAATCCTGTATTTAATTATATACTACCGAGTGTATTCGTATGTCTACACACAAGTAGCACTTTCAGAAATTTAATTTTGACTAATATCTGAATAAAATATTAAAAAAATAAATTTTCCTCTGCTCCCTGTCTTATAGTTTAAGGCTACACAGTACCTTTTATCAAAAAAGATTTTTGGAGACAGTTACAGTAAAAATAATTTACGTTTTATATTTAGATTATATTATTGAGCTGATTCTGTAAGTAAAAGTCAGTTTGACCAGCCATTATTTTACAATTTTAAAAAATTAGAAATTTTTTGAAGTTTTTCTAACTTTTATAAAATACTCAATTTTTAAAATTTTTTAGTCATTTTAATTTATTTATGTTTCTTAGGTTATTGCAAACAAAAGTTAGAATGGATTTCAAAATCTATTCCCTTGATGATTTTTAATAATTATTTTTCTAGAAAAACCTGGAAAAACACGAAAATTTTTATAATATCAACTTGAGCATTTTTAGAAAAATAACTAGAGATCTCAGCCCTAAATACATTCTAGCTATTGTAGAAAATACGTTTGGGAGTATTTACAAAAAATTTTAAGGCTCTATCTTGAACAGAAAAAACCTTAGGGAATCGAAAAAACTTATACCTTCAAAATTGAAAGTGTGAGAAAAACGCATTTAAAGTTTGTAAGGTCATAAAACAAAAACTTATAATTAATGCCCGTAAAGCTCTAATTTTTTAATATGTTATTTTCCAGTGTTATGTTCTACATTAAAGTACTATTTTAATTAAATATAACTGAAACTCTCTCTCTCTCTCTCTAATATTTTTAATTCAAAATGTATTTTTGTATAACATTGATAGCATTTGTTAAGAAGGCAGTTTATTCAGCTTAATCATAACCCAATATTTTCACAAAAGTTTTGAAACACAAAGCATTTATATACAAAATAATAATGATACTACCCTAAGCTAAAAATAGTAAGATTTGTTCACAAAATTTAATTTTTTCTAATTTTAAATTGGGACAGTTTAGGAAGCTTTAGCTCTTGTCGGATGACTTTAAAATACAAAAATATAGTACTACAATATGTTCAGTATAATGTAGTTTGGTATACACATCAAGGAAATATTCAGTTATATCTGCAACATTTGAATTCAGAATACTTGTATTCAGAAGTCTAATTGCAGTATCAGCTGACGACTGACTTTTAGATACATCATTTTTAGTAGTATTCCATCTCTTCGAAATATTGTTTCTCACAGCAACCTGAGAACGCTTTGGCCATGATATTTTCTCCACAAAAAAAAATTAATGATAAAGCTTTTAAGTTATAAAAACTATTTTTAAAGCAAAAATTGACCATGAAATTAATCTTAATTAATTAATTATGAAAACTCAAAGCATAATCAAGCAGAAATTAATTTACAAGGGGAGGGCACGACTAAGGAAATTCATTTTGTGACGAGACTTGGTGTATTAGTAGTACTCCTGTAGGGTGTTCAACTCCCAAAGTAATTCCGCCGAATGGGCACTCAATCCGGAGAAAATGGCCTTCGAAATTCGTGCTTAGCTTTTGCACAATTAAGTTTTAATTTCCTCCGATGACTCAGTAGCGTGGTTGGTAAAGTACCTGCTAACTACGCGGTTGGCATCGGTTCGAGTCGCGTGATCTTTTAATTATTAAATTCCTTGAATTATTCATACAATTAAATAAATTTATTTAAAAAAGGTTTATATTAAATATTAAATGATATTTTAAATAATTTTTTTGTATTTTAAAAAGTAAAATAATTATTGTAATTATATAAATATTTATATTATATAAATATAATTATTAATAAATAATATATATTATAAAAATATAAATTAAATATTAAATGACATTTTATATAAAAATTTGTTACAACTAGTTTTATAATATGAAATACAATGTATTACAAATAAAATAATACATAAAATATTATAATACATAAAATATATTAGAATAGTTATTTAATAATTAATTATAAAAATTATTTTATAATTAATATAATAAAAATAATTTTCTTACATTATATATTATTAATTTAATTATTTTGTAATTATATAATATCTTTTTAATGCTTTTTTCAATAAATATATTTAATTGTAAAAAAAAATTAAATGAATTTATAGTTTAAAACAAAAAAAAAACGATCGCGAACCAATTATATAAGATACTTTTATAATAAATATTATTTATTAATAATTATATTTATAAAATATAAATATTTATATAATAACAGCAATTATTTTACTTTTTAAAATACAAAATAATTATCTAAAATATCATTTAATATTTAATATAAACCTTTTTTATAAATAAATTTATTTAATTGTAAGAATAATTAAATGAATTTAATAATTAAAAGAAAAAACCAATCGCGCGACTCGAACCGATGCCAACTGCGTAGTTAGCAGGTACTTTACCAACCACGCTACTGAGTCTTCGGAGGAAATTAAAACTTAATTGTATAAAAACTAAGCACGAATTTCGAAGGCTATTTTCTCCGGATTGAGTGCCCATTCGGCGGAATTACATTAGGGGTTGAAGACCTTATAGGAGTACTACTATTACACTATGTCTCGTCTCCAAATGAATTTCCTTAGTCGTGTCCGCCCCTTGTTAGTAATGGAAATTGGAATTAATTACCATTTCACACTAAAAGCTCAAAAATATTTTTAATTAATTAAATTTAAGAGTGGAAAAGTGGTTTAAAATGAAACCGAAACCAAAACCATAGCTCATAAAACTTCAAATATCTTAAAAATTAATTTGCTAACAGATCTGAAATTTGGTTGCAAGCTTCTCAATGATATGGGCCACTAGAAAATGCAAAATGCAAAAAAAAAAAAAAAAAAAAAATCTGTAATTAATAAATTTTTAGGGTACTGTGTAGTCTTAAGTTTAAGTGCTGTTTGGGGAGCTTCAGTTTTTTAAAAAAATTCCCAGGCTTTATTATTATTATTATTATTACTTTAACTTTTTGAATCTTCGTAAATTAGAAAATTAGGATATGTTTAAGTTATAGTGAACTATGCAAATGAAGTCTTTAAATTCCCTGATTGTGAGCTTCCTTTTAAAAATGCATTTTCTAGCAATGTATTTCCCCCTCAAGTTAATTCCTGCTTAACTAATAAATTGCAACGGTTCTATTCGGGCTTCTACTAATCCTCTTGGGGAAAATACTCTGTTTAGCTGTGATTTTAGTTGAAAACCACTTTCCGTAGAGAGGATTTGATTTTATGCAACTACAAACTTCTATTTAAGTACTAGTCGTTGAGTAGGCGTGGTGATGATTGAGAGTTGATCCTAAGCGGAAAACATAGCGAGAGCGACCGAGGTTCGCACTTCATAATATTAATTCCAGAAGGAAGAATTCAAAGACAGGCAAACCGTCCATTTTATGACTGACGATTAATCAAGTTGGTAGCAAGAGCGAGAGAGAGAGAGATCAAGGGATTGATAAGATTAATGTATATAGTTATCTAATAAGATTAATAAGTTTTATTGCTCCTCAGGTTTAGTTATCAGTGCCATTCTCATTAATTCTCATATATTATCATAAGTATTAAAGGCTAAATAAAAGTGGTTAACTTTAAATAATGTCAGTTTCTTACTCGAACCCTCTCACACCTACGACAAAATTTCATTCGTTATCTTGAATGTAACATAAAATGTAAACAACATTAAAAAATGTAATGTCAATGGCTAATATTTAGTGAAGCAGAACTTATTTTCATTTCCTTCGTATTTTGTTTAATCTTCCCGTAAAAAACGCAAATTCCCAGTAGTAAATGCACCCATTGTCTCTCTCTCTCTCTTTCTTTGACTTAGAAACGTTATACTCAAGGGAAAAAAACCTAACTATTGGAAATTATAATAGAAGATGTATACTTACTTTATTGGCTTCTGGAATATGTCTGCCTTGATGGCTTCTGAGAGCTATTACTAAGGCATATTCAAGTAAACTGCTGAACACAAAGGCTATACACACAGAGAGAAACACATTTAATGCAACTACGTATGATACACTTGGGAGAGCCGCTTGATATTGTTTAGTAATCATAGTCAGTAAAGATGTTACTCCTAAGGTCACCCTACCAGGTACGGCATCCACAGGCATCCAGAAGGTTAGCATGGACATAAATACAATGAGAATGCTTGGAATGTAGATATTCATTATATAGTAACCGTATCGTCTTGTCAGCTTTATCACACCCCTTAAACAAGCAAATTTACCTGCAAAAATTAATATCATATAAATACATTTTTGTGTTTACAATATTAAACATAGTTATTTACGTTTTAAAAGATCAAATTTATTTGTACGGATAGCATTCATGACACTATATCTTGTCTAATTGCTTTTTACGGTGAGCCATAAATGCAATAAGTGAAATATTTTGAGTTGAAGGTCTATTGCATTAACAAATATTTCCCGAAGAAAATATTTTCATTCAAATAAAAAAACAAGTTTGTACCTTTCTTCTTTATAAACTAAAGAAAGGTTAACCATGCTGTGTGGGGAGTTATTTCATGATTTTAAAAAACTACATGACTAAATGGCTATTTGTGATGATTTCGATTAAAGTTACAAATTTTGAATTTGATACGCTTATCCTCAGTGGCGCACACAGGAATTTTTCAAGGGGGTGTCCGGGGTCGAAAGTTCACCATTCTTGTATCATGCTCCTTTAGATTTTGTCGATTTTCGGGAACGAAACACAGTAAAAAACCAATTTTTGAATAAATAATTAGCATTAATTAATAAAACTAATCATTAGAAACAAGTAATTAATTAAACTTTACGTACTAAATACTTAGAGTTATAATCAATCGGGAAAAAAATCAAGGGCTTTGGGGGGTTCGGACCCCCAGGACCACCCCCCCCTTGTGTGCGCCACAACTTATCCTATGTGCTATAAGAAGTTTTAGCACAACGGTGGTATTGTTAGCCAATTACATTATCACCATAAAACAAATTCAAATTTCCGTCATATAATTAATGTATTGAACAAAAGAGTTTCATTTGAATACATTTGATCATATAAATGTTTTTTCGCCTGAATGGCATTATCTCATTTTAAAACTGATTAGAGAGGTGGGAGGCCCCTGACCACCCCCAGGGTGTTTGTTCGCCCTCAAAATTTAGGTGGAACCGAGCAAAATCGTGCTGTCACCTGCATGGTGTTCAAAGCTAAGACTAACGACAGACGTAAGAATCTAGCCCCTAACCCAGTGTTTCCCAAACTTTGGGGTGCCCCCCCTTAAGGGGACGTGATAACTCTATGAGGGGGGGGGGTGCGAGTCTGTGTGTGTTGAAAAGTCGAAAACAAAAGACTATTTAAAAATTATTAATTGACTTAAGGTAAACAAAATACTTTCTAATATAATAAAATGCAAAATACGCTTTTACACATGTAATACACTTATAAATGTATCAGTACTATACAATGTATTTTATAATTAATTTAACAATACTAAGGTAAGAGCAAGTTTGATAATTATCAGTGACCCCATGGGCTCGTATTAACACTTATCTTGATAATTTGTACGGTTTATAGCTAATCCCTTACCTGCCGATTAAAAGTAATACGATTCGCTTCCCAGTGCCACCATTTTCCACGTAGACGTGCGTATTTCGATGTTTTTTGGGGGGAGGTGAAAAAGGAGTAATATTAAGCCAATCCTCTGAATTAAGGAAATCCTTTGCAAACACTACCATAGTCCTTTTATTGCATTCCAAAGCTTTCGAAATAATTTTATAGATAGCAGTGCACAGAAAAAATCGTACTTTGGAAAGACGTATATATACGCCCAGGAAATTAATGTTTTGGCTGAGGGAGACGCTTATATACGTCGGTGGCATGTAAGAGGTTAAAGTCGTATTGTAGCTTTAGTGTCAGAGTATAGTATTATTGAATTCAAATCATGTTATTGTATGGTTGGGGGGCGATGAAAATGATGATTGAATATTGGGTCGCGAATATTGAAAGTTTGAGAAGCACTAAACTAAAGAATTAAATATAAATTTCTAGTCTTTTTTTTCTATTAAAATGCAATGAATTCCGCAATGAATTTCGTGGACGATCTGATGTTACTGTCGATCGGGTGGCATAAGTAACAACATAACAACAACAAAACTGATTAGGAGCAAAAATTAAAAATGAGGGAATATTAATTCGTTTTTGCAGAATTAATTCGTACTTGTTTTATATACTTTGAAAAATAACATACATTTAAAAACATATCTGACTGATTTTTTTTTTCAATATGAGACTTAAAAATAAAGTTTTTGATCACAAATAACTTCATGTGTCAAGTTACTGTAAAAAGTTACGCTAACTTTGATCGCAGAAAATTATATGATTAATTGCTTATTTTATTAGCGTTGTAGAATCAACACAAAGACTGTTGGAGGCACTTAAGGTGTATCCCACCTTTCACCCAATGAAACGTGAGAACTTTGAGTCTCGACGGACTCAACGCCCCCCTTCCTTTACACAATGGGCCTTTAGTGTCATCAGAATTTAAACTCAGTCTTTTCTTTATAAACGTCAGCAACTACAGACAATCAGCTACGATAGATGTCAAGATGTTCAGAAAGGTGTCATGATCAATATAAATATTTTAAAAAAAGTTATGACTATGCGGTACCTATCGATCAAATTAACGCGGTATACCAATAAAACTATTTTCTTATTTAAAAACATGTTATTATCTTACATATGAATGAACATAGCTATCAAATAGGATTAGAATTGTCATTGAATTTAACTTATGCTGCTTATGATTACTGATTTAAGTCCTGTCTTACACCTGTAATTGATTATATTCGTCAAATAATTTTAGAATAGTTCCTTTTAACGCCATTTACATTAATAAAAAAATTAATTTTTGTCATATATATGCATCATGATAAATTTGTACAACCGGAAAATTAATTTAAGCTGTAACACAACAAATGAATAAAATTTACATAATTCACGCTTAACATAAATTTTGATAGGAACAATGCAATTTATTTCTATCTGTCAAACCTCAGTAAATTAAAATATTTCAGGTATCAGATAAATATACCCGTGTTTATAACAATTGCAACGCAAAGAGACTCATCAGAATTAAATAAAATTTATTTCACAAACGACCTGTATTGACACAAATTGATTAAGTTTGCAAAGCAAAAAAGAAAAGCGCAATATCACAAGTCAAAAATGATCATTTGGTGAATCCACTGCCATTTGGAGTAAGCCCTTCTACGCAACGTGATATTGAATCAGACATATTTGGAATATATACCCGAGAAATACCATTCAAGTTTCCTTTGAAAAAAAAATTATATTTAAATAAAGCGAGGCATTCAAACCTCTCCCTCCGAAATTAAAATTTACTGTATTAAAAAGAATTATGATTACACTCAAAAGCAAGAGGAGGTGCGACGATGCCACACCGTCGATACAACAGAGAACAACTTTGCTTCATTTTCGGTCCGAACCTGAATTTCATGGATATTTGATATTCATGGGACGAGCGTCACTGACCAATGAAGTTCCAGGTATGTTTTATCGCTAGCATATCGGGTGAATAGGATGGCCTGTGTTATAGATGCTGAAAAGAAAGCTTGAACATTCCATGGGTGAATATTATACTGCTGAAATACAGTTTCTGGAATGTGTTGAAGAAAAAATGAGATTTTGAGCCTTAGATTTCTTTTAATGGATCAGTTGCTGTTGAGATCACTAATAATTTTTAACAGATGAGATAGTCTATGGGATCCAATGGCGTACTAAACCAATGTTCGTTTTTCTTTAAAATGTTGTCAGATCACGCATTTTTAAAATCTAACTGATTTATAATCTACCTAACTGAGATAACTAAAGGGTGTTTTTTGACAGGTATAGAACTTTAAATTGCAATAAAACAACGATGTATTGTTTGATTGACATGAATTTTTTTTATTCGAAAGATAATCTTGTGGCATTACATTTTAAATATGATTTCTGGCATAGGACTGCCACGGCTGGCTTGGATGTAGTCCAATCTGGACGTCCAATTTTCGATGACTTTTTCCAACATTTGTGGCCGTATATCGGCAATAACAAGGCGAATGTTGTCTTCCAAATGGTCAAGCGTTTGTGGCTTATCCGCATAGACCAATGACTTTACATAGCCCCCCAGAAAATAGTCTAGCGGTGTTAAATCACAAGATCTTGGAGGCCAATTCACAGGTCCAAAACGTGAAATTAGGTGGTCACCAAACGTGTCTTTCAATAAATCGATTGTGGCACGAGCTGTGTGACATGTTGCGCCGTCTTGTTGGAACCACAGCTCCTGGACATCATAATTGTTCAATTCAGGAATGAAAAAGTTAGTAATCGTGGCTCTATACCGATCACCATTGACTGTAACGTTGTGGCCTTCATCGTTTTTGAAGAAGTACGGACCAATCATTCCACCAGCCCATAAAGCGCACCAAACAGTCAGTTTCTCTGGATGTAACGGTGTTTCGACATACACCTTGTGGATTAGCTTCACTCCAAATGCGGTAGTTTTGTTTGTTGACATAGCCATTCAACCAGAAGTGCGCTTCATCGCTAAACAAAATTCGCTTATGAAAATCGACCATTATTTTCGAAATAAAATTGCACAATTTGAAAGCGTTGTTCAGGTGTGAGTCCATTCATGATGAATTTCCAAACCAAACTGAGAATAAATCACTTGACAGCTGTTAAATCGGTCGCCATCTTGGAAAGTAATGCCAACTTAAACTTCTATACCTGGAAAAAAACACTCTGTATATGTAGAACGGATATATTCCCAATGAATAATTAAAGCATACACTTGCCTCTTAAAGTCTGCGTACAGGCAATCATACTTGTTTATGCTATGATTACTATTAAAATCTCGCTTCAGAAAATCAACATACCTCTCAAGTATTCTTCAAAATTTCCTTATTCGGACAACAGCAACAAATCCACCTTAACATGAAAAAATAAAAATGACCACCAAATAATCACCAACCACACCCGCTAAATGCGTACACTCTTACATAATAGAGCATTTAGAGACCTTTTATAATGAGATAATTTCACCAAGTCGTGTTTTTGAGTAATTATAAGCTTCTACGATGATTTATTTGGCATTTGCGATTTGAATACTTTTGTGATTCAATGGTAGGTAAGAGAAAAGAGATCGATGTATTACTGAAAGAAAGACTATCTTAAATCTTTAAAAAAGGAGGAAACCTTTTTAATCAGTTGGCTGAAACTGTTAATAGGAGACATTCATTGATTCAAAAAGTGTTCATTAACTACAAATCAACTAAAATTTTAACGTCCAACCCAAGATCCGGCAGCTCGTCTGCAGTGTGTGGCCTATAACTATTATAACTTTATAAATATTCGTAATATTTTATATAATAATCAATTGATCGTTGCTTATACTATTTAAATTTACGATGTTAGAGGAATTGATTCAGAAAGGCTACATTTAATTAGTGATCTTTACATGAATATGAAAGATGATCGTCTGAACGCAGACTTTCGGAAGCAAATGCATCTGTCTTCAGCAATGGGAAAAAAGCTTAACTTAGTATTCCTACGTTATAATGAATTTTATGCGTTCAGCTTCAACAAATCGATCATTGATTGAAATGTTCTTTATTTTTGTTTATTATTTTAACTTTCATATATGTACAAACATTTAAGCAATAAAAAAGTCTTTAAAGAAACTATAAAATGTACGCAAAGTATATAAATAAAACCATAATTATACTAGAATCAATTCACATTAATACCGAAGGTTACAGGTGTTGGTGTAGCTCAGAGTAAATGAAGATATAATGTGTTCGTAAGTTTACAAATAATCGAAGAGATTCGAATGATACCAAGGTTAGGTATAAAAATGAAAAGCAAATAATTAGCTCTTTCAATGTTTATAACTAAAACACTTACCGTGTTTTCCTATAAGATGATTCTGTCCGCATTCCGAAGGTTCAGGGTTTGAAAATTCAAATTGAGGCAAAATAATGTAATCTCCCAAGGTCAATGATTCTTTATTACTCCAGTGAAGGTTCATTTCGGAAAGGGTATGAGTTACTAAAAAATACAATTAAACTAATTTAGCTAAAAGCTTGTAAAAAAATCATAGAGAATAATTAAGAAATAAGTATATTAATTCAAAACATATGTAGTATACTTATAAAATTCTATTCTGTTGTAAAGATAGATAAATAGTAGTTATGTGATGTATTAAATTTGAATTAAAAAAAAAAGGAATTATATTGACTGAGATTTAAAAAGAACATTGGAAACGGTTCTAAAAATATTTGATATTTTTAATTCATAAAATTTTTTTCCTTTTTATACTTAAAAAACATAAATATATTTCTAAGCATATTTTATTTTGCGTATCAAATGCATAACTGCCGTGTTTTTGATTCACCATATATGCTATATTACTAATAGTTTTTGTTGCATCTTTATCAAAGTATTTTTCACATACATATATTTAAGTGTACATAACATATTGCAGCTAACTCTGAAGTTATCCATTTAAAATGGTTTTCTTTTCATCTAATAAATATTAGATTGTTTTGTTAAACATGTTGAAATGCATTATTTTTTTACAGAGTATTGCTTTATAATTCAGAATGCACAGCGTTTTATTGTATCCCTTGATTTACAATAAGCCCTCCAATTATTAGAAAAGTAACTGCATCTGGTATTATTAAAATTAAATGTAGCACACAATTCATTAGGATCCAAGAAAATATTAGGTAGTAGGATAGCTTATCTTTCAAAAAAGTTTTTAATGTCTTATCTGTTTGTACGAGAAAAAAAAAGTTTGTTTTAAATATCTGTTATCAGATCGAATGCTTCATTTTTCCACTAGTGAATAAATACAATATGCTATTTTTGAGTTATCTTCTGTGTGAAAGCAAATAATCTTGAATATAATATATATATATAAGAGTACATGCATTATATGGTGGGTTGAGTTATATATATATATATATATATATATATATATATATATATATATATATATATATATATATATATATATACATATAATTATTATTTTCTTTTTTGATCTCTACACTCTAGAAAAATGAATTTCATGTAGCTAAATAAAAAATGCAATAAATAAATAAATAAAATAAAATAGTATATTTCATTCGATGATCGGATTTGGAAGTTTTGAAAAATGGTAAAATTTTGCTGCTTTTTTTCTCTTTCAATTTTTATAATTATTTTACTTACTAATGTGCTTAAAAAACAGTTCTTTTCTAACTATAATATTTAAGATATAAAGACCGAGAAAAGATTCAAACGTGTAAATTAAAATACTTATCGTTCGTGCAAAATACTCTAAATACACGGTTTTTTTTCAGTGAAATTATTCATATTTCCTAATTTTATTTCGATTTTATTTTTTCTACCTTCAGTAAAGAAAATTTAATAAAGGACAAACATTATTTACATTTCTAATATTTTAACACTATACGTAGTCCTATCATCAAGCGTAATTATAAGAATATCTCTCTAATATTTTTATTCAAATAATGTATTCTGAAGTAAGAATTTTTGAGAAAAAAATTTCAGGTATTAATCTTGATAAAGCCGAGTCAAACTAATGATGCCATCTCTTGCTTCAGCATCATACATTCTTCCGACTACGTTCGGAACCGTGATTTTGCAAAAGCGTATAAATGGATAATATTTATGATATTTAGTGTCACTTAGATTAATAAATGTATATAAAATTGTTTTAAGAATATTATCACAATAAAAAATTATTTAAGTACAATATTTTGACAAAAAATGAACATAAAATGACTTATTTTCTAAATATTCTCCTTTTGTGAAAAATGCTTCGATTAAAATAATATTTTGAATGCATATATCTCAGACCTCTATATAGAGGTCTGAGAATTTTTGAAATATATAACTTAGAAGTGGATTTATCCATATTTTACTACAACAGAGGGGAGCAATTTTAAGAAAAACACACCGATAGCTATTTCAACTGATGGTAACTCTGAAAATATAATAGGAATTTTTTTCAAAAAACTCCTAGTTCAGACTCTCTGGGGAAGTCTTTACTTTATATAAGCAAACTATTATTATTATAGAAACATTCTTTATGAAAGGAAAATGTTTTGAAAAAAGGTTATTCTAAGTTAATTTTTTCCCAAAATATTGTATTTAAATAATTTTTTTTGTTAAAATGTCCTTAAAACAATTTTATACATTTATTCTAATCTAAGTGACACTAAATATCATGAAAATTATCCATTTATGCACTTTTTTAAAATCACGGTTCCGAACGTAGTCGGATACCCTAAGTTTGACTCAGAGCTCCACCCCATGTATGTGATTGAAAAGATTTGGAAATCTGTATTACACCATAGTCCTGAAAAACAATGAAGCAATCACAGCTGTATCTCGATTAGAGACTCCACAAAAATTACTGTAACTAGGATGTTATTTATATACGGATTCTCATATTGCATGTGAATTTTTTATTAGACTCATAGCGGAAGCTAAAATTGATAAGAATTATTATCATTTTCTGATATCAGATCCTTCATGTATTTTTTATTTGTTCAATGTGAATGTACTCCGGTTTGTAGGTCTCAGCATGTGGATGGGCTTACGCCTTTGCTAATTCACGTATTCCTTTTAAGAAAGTACAGCCATCTAAGCTTTCATTACTCATACTTTCTTCCTAAGAACAAAAAATGTAATTCAATTAAACAAATTTGATTGACTTTATCACAGTGACAGTAAACTGAAATCATACATTTAGAAAAATTTGAACATTATTGGAAAAAGAAATCCACGTGAATAGGACAATTTTACATGCGGCTACATCAGAAAAAAGAATATATTTCTTTTTGAGGATTTCAGACATTTTTTAAAACGAATTTTTGTTACGGGGCGTTTTAATTTATGTTTATGTGGTATTATTTAGCTATACTATTCCGGATTCATAAAACGCCAAAATGGAAGTTTTTTCGTACAAATATTTATTACTAGTTAAGCGCTACTATTCCGTCTAATTTACAAAAACTCATATTAGTTGTTGTAGCATAGTGACATCTTTCATCATTCTTGGAAATAGTACATTAAGACATCTCGGTGCGAATTTAACTTATTTTTCAGAATTCACTTCCAATACCAAATACTAGGCACACAAAATCTTTTCTAGGAATAATTTTATTTCACTTAACACTTTTTGTAGCGATTTTTGACATTAGCACTTAACGTTCAAAAATAATGTGAAGAAAAAGTAAAAACATTTACCAACAAAATAATTGCTACATTACCATGTGTTGAAGAATTCAAATAATTTAGTGAGCTAGTGAGGAATGTCTCCGTTTTCACAGCAACCCGAACGTATCATACATGAAAGGCTAACCATGTAAAAGAAAAATAAGACTTCAAATACGAGATCACCGTGGGATACTCCACCGTTGAATTCCCCTATTATGTCCGAATTTCCTCAGAAATCTAACCAAAAGGCATTATTTTTCAATAAAAAGTGGAAGTGAAAAATGTGTTTCCATTTTATTAAAATTTGATTAGTAAAGGCAAAAAGTTACTTTTGAAAAAAAATTTCTAAATATTACTAATTTTTTAAAGACTTATTTTTCAGCCTCTTACACAAACAACAAATGTTTTGAATTTACAAGTTTTAATTATTTCTGACCCTCGTATCTTTAACCACAAGTTTAGAATAATAGCATTGCGACACATTAGTATGTTAAATAATTTTAAAAATTGACAAAAAAAAATAGCAGCATTTCACCATTTTCCGAAGCTTTCAAAAGGCGATGGGCAAGCAAAAGATATTTGATTTTAAATTTCTTTCTTTTTGCTTCTTAGCTAGACCAGTGATCCACAACCCCCGGTCCGTGGATCAAATGGTGCCGACCCGTCTGAAGAACATTAAACTATTGCCATTTTATTTAAAGTGGTGCATTTTTCTCGGATTTGCGCAACTTTCCACGGAAATCACTTAAGATTCCACGTTAAATCACTTTTATTCATTTTTGGTGTAACAATATTTTATTCTGAAGGCAAATTTTTAAATGTAACTAAATTAAAATTGTTAAATCAAAACAATCTAAAATATAAACAATCAACGTGTCTCACCCTCAGCGGGCCGCGGTAAAATTATCAAACGTTGACCGGTCCGCAGCGATAAAAAGATTGCGGAGCATTGTGAGCTAGGCGAAAGTCAACTCTTCTAAGGTAGCATCAATAAGAAAATAATTATAATATAATTTGGCCTACCCTAATTATATATATGTATATATATATATATATATACATACATATATATATATACATACATACATATATATATACATACATATATATATACATATATATATATATATATATATATATATATATATATATATATATATATATATATATATATATATATATATATATATATATATATATATATATCATGTATTGAATTCTTGGATTGACAGGAGAAATGCAACGAGCAGCCGATTATCCTATTATATTTTATTCCAATATTCAGTAAAGCAGTCTGCACTCTCCAAGCCATGACAAAACAAGAGCTGTCAGCAAGTTGATCAGCAGCGAGTGAGTCTTTTGTACACGTGTCTTCTTTAAGTCCGGCGAAAGTAGAAGTCAAAGTTCTTATGCGGGAGGTGGGTTGAGTTGTCCTGGTAGGAAGTTTACTCCATCTGACACTTGAGGGACTGGGGATTCATCACACACACACATATATATATATTTATATATATATATATATATATATATATATATATATATATATATATATAATAACAATATTATAATTGTGTATCATAAATCCTAATTGTACTTGTTACAAAAAATGCTAGCAACAAATATTTTTGTGACATTGTTAATTTAAAATTCTATCTATTTCAATTAAATAATGCACACTTTTTTTAACGTAAGCCTATATCTTTAACATATGTCTTGCTTTTTTTATACCATTAAGATAAAATGTTGTATATACTCGTATTTCAGTAAGATCAAGGAAAGCATTTGGTAAAGGATTTTTCTTTTTTGTGCTATCGATTTGTACCTAAAAAAAGAAAAGTTAAATTCTTAAATACAGGGGCCTTTTTTCTATTTAACGAATTCATCGGGAACGAACAATTTGTTCATTAATTCGAGGTTATTCCTTATATAGGGGTAAAAAAAAATTTTTTTTGCACTTAGCTCTTGGAAGTTTTATAGTGGGTAGCCACACAAAAAATATCCACAGCTAGAAGTGTTACGCACTCTCTATTCAACAGCTATAAATATCATTCGTGAATTATTACGCACCAGTTGATTGGAAATTTTAATCTTTTTGTTTCCTGATTCGAAAGAGTTCTTTCTCGACATTACACATAGAATAAAATTCTACATCATTTACATCCTGTTGCATATGGTATATTTCCCATTTTCCAAACAATTTAAAGCATTAGAAACTGTAATAGTTTTGATAGTAATTTCATTATCAATTTCTGAATCTCTATTCAGTGGCTCCGACAAGTCAACAATTTCCGTAAATTCAGTTGCACAAATAAGCAGCCCGTCATCAAATGCAATTTTAAAGTATCCCCTGCGTTATGGAGTGGGATGAGATAATAAAGGAATTTCCTGTCTTATTCAAAACTCACACGATAGGTTACATTCGTAGCTCATCTGCATCTGTAAAGTCTAATGGTTGGAATCCTGTCCCGACGAAATTAGCTGCTTACAAGATAAGTCTTTATCTGCTCCGGACAAAAAGGATATGTCATTAAAAATAAAACCTTTTTTCTTACACAAACCAATAAAAAATTTTTTTACAGCTGCTGAAATAATTCGTTAATTCGGGGGTTTTAATTGGGGAAAGAGAAAAATTCGTTAATCGCGAAATTCGTTAAATAGGATTTCGTGAAATCGGGGTCCGACGGAATTTGTTTTGTTGGACCAAATGCTTCATGACTATGGTGTCTGTTTTGATACAAAAAATCAAATTCTGAAAATATGCTAGTGTTTTAGAAAAAACAATAGCTGTACTACTATCTGTAGTAAATATTTCAAATCATTGTTTTGAAATAAGGGGCTCATTCTGGAAATTTTTAAAACAAATTTGAAATCAATAATTTCGAACAACAATAATAGTACGAGTAATTAATTGTTGTATATATTCCTCCTTTATCTACGTATAAACAATAAAAAATTTTAGAAGTCATGATTCTTGAGATACGATTATATTTCGTTTTAATACACTTAAGATTCTGATTTATTGAAATAATGCTTTATAAGAAAGAAAACTTTTCAAATTATAGCACTATTTTAAAATAATATTAAATACGTAAATACAGAGTCATAGACAAAAAGTATTTGGTTGTTTTATCTTTTTGCATTAACTAAGAAAGTGTTACTAGAGTGTATCTAATTTGTTTATTATTTTTTTGTTTATTATTTTATTATTATTTAAGTCAAAATGTACAACATTTCTTTAGTACAACATGAACATTGCATACTATACCCAATAAAATACTTTCTCTACACTAATGAGAAATATGTGTTTTTTTTAAATGAGTATTCGTCTGTACTTATTGCCTTTTGAGTGTATACGTATACGCGTTGTTGGTCAAGTTATACAAAGTTAGTTAATGTTATTTAAATATTTCAGCACCTGGTGTGTGTAGCAATGGTAAGCCGAAAAATGTATTGTATAGTATGGAAAAAATATAATGATTTTGGGGACCGATGGTTTTGGTAAAAGTGAAGTATCTGTGAAGAGACGATGAACTCAAACTGGAACATAAATATACCTATAATAGCCTTGTAGTGATCTTTTAAGAAAAAAAGTAAGTTAAAATTTTCCATCAGTTTTATTGATCTTATTACGCAATGCTCAAAAAAGAAAAAAATAATTATGAAAAGTTTGTTTTATTTTTGAAATAATAGCATTGCTTTAAAATTACCTCTAAATGTATTAAAATAAAATAAAATTATTAAATTGAAAAAAAAATATTACGGTGAATATTACTACCTGATAATACTATAACTAAAAAAAAATCTTTTTACAAGACTACCTTTTGCATGGTTATCTAGTAGAAATATGAGCACACATGCACTTTTATTTGATGAAAGCTCGAATTCGAATCAGTTTAAAACACAAGCTATTTAAAGCATTTTCTATCTAACTCTATAACAACAACCTGTCTCCGTAATGAAAAATTTATTGTTTACAAATAATAAATAGTTAATTGAATCAATTAATTAATCCATCAATATCACGCAGTTGTTCACTTCGAGGTATTAGAAATACTTAAATTGTTTCGCAATAAAAGAATAAGGGTATATATTATGTTTAGAGATTGTGTATATTCTCTATTTTTCTTTTTTTAATAAAATTTCAGTGCAAGATATTTTAAAATAATTTTATGATAAACACGACTGTGTTGTACGAAAAATAAAAGTTAAGGTTCATTGCTGGATGAAATCCAGTTCAACTTTTATATATGAATATATATACTCGTTATTTTTCATACATATGTAAAGAATGTAATTAAAGGTAATATCATTTACAATTTAAAATTTAATGAGTACAAAATGTGATACTAAATACATTTTTATACAAAATCAAGTTACTCAGATACAACAAGCAGCTAAATTCCTCTATGTGAAAGTAAATTTAAAACAGGTTTTAAATATTTCTAATTTAATGCTATTCTAAAGTTGTAAAGCTTTTTATATGATTTCATCTAAAAACTTAACCTTTTTATGAGTCTAATAATTAATAAAAGAATTATTTTCAAAAAATTAGAAACTGCTATACAACTACATGTTTAAGTTATGCTGACTGAAATAAAAATAATTTAAACTTTAATGTGTAACTTGAATTATTTTTAAACAGCATGGTACTTAGTTCCTAGTTTTCGAAATTATAAATTTTTCCATCTCTCACACAGTACAAATACTTACAACTTTTTATAATTAAATCACAAGTCTGTGTATCATGAGGAAAGCGTCCCAGTAACATATCGCAACTCAGTTCCAAGGACAACCTAAAATTAAATCAGAACTTATTAAGTCATCCAATGGAAACTAAAGTATAACTTGTTAATTACCATGGGAAATATATCTGATACATAAAAAAAGAGCATCTCATCTGTCTTAAAAACTTATTTTTAATAATGATTACGTTGGAAAATTTACTAAAAAATATGTTCAAAATTCAATTATTTTATTTGCACGTGCTTATCCTGTAATGAATACACGAGATAAGTAATATTTAGTTCTTGATTGCCTCACTGAAAAGCAAATCATTCAATATATATATATATATATATATATATATATATATATATATATATATATATAGGTATATAACTATCTATTTATTTTTATATTTTTTGTTTATATATTTGTGTATATGTATATATATATGTATAAATTTATTTATATGTGTATGTATATGTATATAGTTATATATTGAAATTTTTTTATATTGGATTATGTATATATAAATATATATATATGTATATGGATTTTTTCGAAACACCAATAAAATCAGGTCGAAAACGACTTTATTTGAACATAACATAAACTCAACTAAGGTATTACATCTCGATCAGAGATATTTATTTACTTATTTTGAAGCAGACAGAAATTTCAGAGTATACGAATAAGTAGTATTATATTTTATTTCTTAAGAAATATTCCACATATTAATCGAAGCATTAATCCAATGAATTATTTCATAAATCACCTTTTCTCAGAATATAAGACGTTCTGAGCAGCAGGGTTATTCGAGTTTTTAGTTAAGAATTCAAAAGTTGATTTAAATTATCATAAAAAATTTGCTTTGTTTGGATTACATTTTACCTGGACAGTTTGCTCACAGCTTCGTTCTAACATAGTTTTCGATAGGAAGACTAAGAGTTTATGGGATACATATTTTAGTACTATATGTCACAAGGACTGTCCTCCTTTTAATTAGAAACGAATTTGGATCCACGAAATTTAAGGAAATAAATTTCGGTAAATACAGAGAAATACGCTTATCGCGAAAACGCTTAAAACGAAAAATCGGTTAATACGAAATAGTACAACGGTCAAGACAAGCTACAATGTATTTTCATGCATTTTTTCTCTTAACACGAGACGAAAATTGTTTAACGCGAAAAAATTTCCTTCTAGGAATGAACAAAGTACAGAAAACAGCAGCCGGATTGGATTGTCCTGTTGTATTATCGGAAGAATTCATTTCAGTAGATAATGATAATGCGTGTACAGCCCCAATTATGACAGACAAAGACAATTTTAAGTTTGTTCAAAACTCAAAAACTATCATTGAAGTAGATTCTGACGATGAAAATGAAATGAATAATGCAGCTCCTCTGTTCCCACATCATCCAAAATGAGGAAAGTCATGAAAAGTATGCGCACTTATTTAGTCGCAGATTCCAATGGTGTAATGAATGAAAATATGGATGACATTGAACAATTTGTTCAGTTTGATGCTAAAAAGGACAATGCACAGAAAAATATATCAGATTATTTTCCAAAAACTCAATAAATGTTTTGTTTTTTAAAAAATGTGAAAATTTTGTATTGTAAATTCTTAAGTCCTTTTTTGTAAATGTTTTCATTTCACCGATTTTTATTAAATGTATGCATATATACATATCTATGTAAATAAAATATCTAATAAGCTTAATTTTGTTGATGCATGGTTTTCTTTTTGCAATAACCTTTAACACGAAATTCTTTTAACATGAAAAAATATTTCAGTCCCTTCAGTTTCATGTGAAGCGATTTTCACTGCATCTTGTTTTTTATAAATGCTGCTTCAAAGCAGAGTGCAGGTTATTGTTGACGGATCTCGTACTTTTGAATCACGGCCAAATGCTGAGTACGACACCGGAGTCTATATCTCACTCTCTTAATATCTACACCATACCCAAAGCTATCTCTGTCCTTCCTTTCGATATTTTTGGTGCAATACGACTCGAACACGTGACCCGATTTCAACATTGCTAAAAACTAATTTCACAGCCATGATTACAAGACTAACGTAACCACTCCGTTAAAAAGGGTTTCTAAAAAAAAGTCTAGTCGATTTTTTTGATATCCATAAATCCATAACAGGCTGAAATGATTCCCCCCTCTTAAATTGGGATAATATAAGTAATGGATTATTTAATTTTCCTAAATGGATAATATTCTTCACTCTTAAATACATATTGATTCCAATTGTCTACACTCTAGTTCTACTTAATTTTATTCAAAAACTTGAGTGTTTGCCTTTTCGAATACACACTGATAACCATAGGCAGTAAATCCTGTTTGAAAGAAAAAAAAGATATTATTTTTGCCGGGTAAATTACATATATATATATATATACATTCAAAAGTCAAATATCATATATATATATATATATATATATATATATATATATATATATATATATATATATATTTCAAAAAGTCAAATATCATATATATATATATATATATATATATATGATATTTGACTTTTGAATGTGTGGGTGATAAAGTTCAGTGTGTAACTTGGAGAAATATTTTCTATTTCCGAGTTTCTTATAAAGGAATGATTTATCTAATTGTAAAAAAAATGTTTCTCATCTGTTGTCAAAAGTTAGCTAGCAATGTTTGATGTTGCATTTGAAAATTTTATTTTATATGTGCCAGATTTTGGGGGAAAATACTGTATGTTGCCAAATGTCTGCGCCCAACTTTTTTGAAAATAAGTACTCAATATAATTACCAGGACTTTTTAAAAAATTTTTTACGTGTAAAAAATGATTTTTTTTAAAATTCAAAACAAAAAAATATGCATTTAAGGGTTAAAATCATAAAATATACTTTGAAAATCTACTTTATATCTCGTAAACTTAAATTTTAATAAAATTTTATTTTTCATAATATAGATTTATTATTAAAGAATACACATGTTAATTATTTAGCCAGTTAAAACGTTTTTAAGCGGAGAGAGAAAAAAAGGCAGTTTTAATGAATTCTGCATATCTTATCGTAACTGAACTTAATAGATATCAATTTTGATAGCTCAAGAGGAACTAAATTTTTGCAGTAGCGAATTATAATTAGTTTATTTAATTAATACAGATTATTCAATTCCAAAGCAAAATTTTCTCATTGTGAAATTTGTACTTTTGCAGAATCTGAATAGTGTATATTCCAAATTTCTCATTTACTAATACAATAACAAATTCCAAAGATTGTTTAAGGAAACCTTTAAGAAAGGTCATATACTTCATTGCTTTCAACAGACGATTCTTAATTATTTCTCTATTTTCTTAGCATATGGTAGTAAATGAGTTTATAATTAAGTTTAGAAATTACTACAGTAAAGAGAGAGACTGCGGTTTCCAACCCTATAATCTTGATCTTGAATATACCCTGAACTGTTGAAAGGAGTGTTTCAAAATTTGAATAATGGAATTTTATGAAATTTAAACATCTAAAAACTTTAGTTTCTTATAATTCACTTTTTTCATAACTGTATTTAAGAATTCATAGTTATGTTACTTTTTCACTTTTTTATGTCTTCAGTATTAAGAAAAGTTTATCAATCGTTTGGTGTAAAATGCTTTGAAAAGTTTCGAACAGAATTTTTCTCTATTGTTTACTGTTCCTTAAGAACTCGTTTAACATTAGGTTACCGCTTTTCAATCCCCTTAATTCGAAAACTTTCAAGCAAAATTTAACAAAATTTATTTTTAGTCTAATTTTTTATGAGAAATTAAATGCAAAATAAATAAATAAATAAAAATAAAATATATATATATAAAAGCTAATCTTCGAAGTTAGTTAACTACATTAATCAATTAATTAATCCCTCAACATCAATTGGGAGAATTATGAATTTTATTAAAATTGTATTTTTTTATTATATTATTCAGTGTACAGGGGGATTCATAAAAGATTGGCACAAACTTTAACCCTTTACCTACCGACGGTACTTATAAGTACCATTCACTTTAAAATTACATGAAATAATCATTTTTAAGAATACTCTGACGATACTTAGCAGGAATCTTCTTTTAAATCCACTCTCCACGGGCTCTATGATGAGTATTTTAGCGGGGAGGGAGTGAATATTAACGCCATGTTCAGCTACACGAGGGCTTTTGGCGAATGACCAGGTAATTTTGAACCATGGTCAAGTGACGTGGACGACACCTGAGCTGGCACCCCCTTCTCTTAACTATCACACCACACCAACGGAAGGACGTTTGAGCTCTCGACAGATTTAACGTGCATCGTTCCCCTACACGGCATTTTAGCGGGGAAGGTGAATAGTTTTATGGGATATATTGCGTTTTCAGAGCATTGCAAAGATTGTCATTTTTGTTCCGAAAAAATAGTTAACGTCAAAATGTGTCTTATTTTTTTGTATGTAAATAAAGACCTTAAAAAACGATTTGACTATTTATTTTAAGTCAACAGTGCGTATAATTAATTTTACAGTTGATTTTCTTTAATTAATTAATTAGCTCTAACGGGTTAACATTCCCAAAGTTGAATATTTTTTAATGTTAATTTTCAATGTAGTGATTAAAAATTAACGTAAAAAAATGTAGTTCCCCCAATTTTCAATGTTGTGATCCAAAAAAAAATATTGCATGAAAAAAACTACAATAAATCATAATGCGGTAGATAACGGGTTAAGTGGTGGTAATAGGCATCCAAACAACTTTCATCAAAAAATGTATAGCCGGAATTAAAATGCAAACTTGCTAAAGGGCGCCGAAGGCGATGTTGGTATTCGAGACATAAACACACTAACAACGATAAAGTTACAATAGCAAGCTAGATGACATGTGATTATAATGATTGTTCAAAACAGTAATCGATAGTAGCTATGCATACGGTACAAAGTAGAAGAAATGATTGGCAAAATTTATGAATAACATCAGGCATATCGCGCACTGTCCTTGAAACAGCTTAGTCTTGCTTTTGCAGACTCAGTGGGGGACTCATATACAAAAGCCTTCACACCCCTTAAAAAGAAATTAAGACATGAAACATCGGACGAGTGCGGTGACCAAGCTACAGGATTACTTCATCCAACTCACTGGTTTAGAAGTCTTATATCGAGATAGTTTCGCACGTCTTGTATATAGTGGATTGATGCTCTACTTTACTGGAACCGCATCACACTCCCAATGTGTGTAGGAACACTGTTCAAAATGTCTGGCAGCACCTGTTGCAGAAACGTGAGGTATTTTCTCCCGTCAAGGCGTGCAAGAGAGAGTTCCCCTATGATATAAGAGTTCTTTTTCTCCATATAACGTTTTCATGCTATTAAGGCGGCATCCTAATCCTGATAACTCGCAACAGGAATGGTATATCGTTTGAATGGACCAAGTTTTCAAATGGGCCAGCACCTTTGCTTTTTAATTTCGACCATACATTTTTTGAGGAAAATTGTTTGTTTAGATGTGTACTATCATCTCTTAAAGTTTCCCCCATGTTTTATGAAACACTCTGTAGATATATTTACACAACGTGTGACACAATGATTTATTGGACCAGTTTCGTTTTTTTGTGTCACACCGCGCATGTTATTTTATAATTTGTTTTGTACAGTTTTGTTTTCAACAACTCTTAATCAACAATTTTCCCAAGAAATATTTTTAAAATGAATTTTATAATTTTCGAAAAGCTTAAGCACCACGTAATATCAACTTAGTTATTTTGAAAGATATATGACGCAAATTTAGTCTTTTTCGTTATTACACACATGCATAGTTTTTGTCTTTTCAAAAATGCATGAATGGAAAATACAACATTTGTTTTTATTTAAAAAAAATGTTTTTCATGTTGATGAATCATATCACTTGCAATTTTTTAAAAAGAAAATTGTTGGAAAAAGGGCAAATTATATCGCATTTTAAACCAAAATTTTAATTTCAAATTCAAATATTGCATAATACAAATATCCTTTAAGTTTATATTTGTCATATTTGAATTAGTCACTGCTATACAGGCATGAGGTTGAATAAAATTAAATAACTGATTTGCTTTCAAGATTTTGCCTCTCTTTTTCATCCTACTTGGAACCTTGCCTAAGTTGTTTCCTTTGTTTCTAATTTTAGTTCGTTACGGAAAGAAAACAGTAACAGTAGAAAATTTTGTCTGCCAGGATCCTGACAAATTTTCATATAGTGATTAAAAATAAATCTTTTAATACCTTTTCATTTTAATTTTCCCTACTTCTAAATCACAATGCATAGCATTTTTATTAAAATATTTTAAGCTGATAAATGCTTCGAAAGCATTGCTGATTATTTAGAGATTTTTTCCTCGCTAAGTGCTTTGGTGTAATTTTGTAAATAAAAGTTGTGTAAATATATATTGGAGAGGAAATAATCAAAATATTATCTTTCTAACTTACATGATTACGTTACATAAAATTCCATCAATTAAGGGTACTTATTGTAATTGATATGCATACTGATGTTACCTGGTACCAAAAATGACAGTGGAATCATTCTTCAGCCATAGATAAACATATGGAATAACGGCATCCATAACCTTGCCTTCAATAGCATTATAAAAGAAAACATCTGGAGTCCAAATGCTTTTTGTCCAATCAGGTGGAAGGGAAATTTTTTCCAGTGTTTTATTTGCTGGATAAGCCAATCTTGTATCTTTCCAAGTTGTGTACAAGAAGATGTCCGCTATGAAGGACTGAAATAGATTTTTTTTTTAAATTCATATGTCTTTCAAATAAAAAGAGATATTAAACTTTTTTTATGTAATAAAAATAAGTGGATAATTTCATTTTCTCGATTCCAATTTCGTTAATGAACTCATTATTCTAATTTATCTCTGTGTGCATTAATCAAATCTAATACACACAGAACTATTGTTCTAAAATAGTTATCATGGGCATCTTTTCGTAGCTCATAAAATCATTGTGATGATATGAATTCAAAACCCCTTAACTTATACTTAATCGATAATTCTTATATAAATGTTTACAGAGTTTTCCCTCAACTCACGTTTAATTAAGCATGGATTAATTGTAAGCGTGAATTTATTATTACTCCATATTATTTTGAATGCAACTTTCTTATAAATTAAATTCTGAAAAAATTAGTCTTAAAATGTAATAGTAATAGTAACTTAATATCAATTTTTTCATAATTTTTTATTTAGTGCAAGAGAAAGAGAGAAAATTAAAATGAAAAGGAAAAGAGAGAGAGAAAGTTCAAAACCTCTTTAAAATAATTTTTAAAAGGTATAAGCACTGTTAATATTGTTGAATAGTTGATTTTTTACCCCAAATCTCGGATACTAAACTATATTAAGTACCATAATTTGTTCTAAAATCCTAGTTACCAAATGTTATACAGAAAACAGAGTAATGGCTAAATAGCTTTTTTAAATTAATTAATTTACAAAACCTACTGCTTGAGAACTACAAATAAAATAAAAAAAACCTCAGTTTGAGGTAAGAGATTAATGTTCTATAATTAAAGGAGGCAGCTATGAGTACTACGAGTACTAGTAGTGACAGACCTCACAATTTTGAACCTCGGTCAAGTAACGAGGACGACACTTGAGTTGGCACACCCTCTCCCAAACTTCAATGCCCCGCCAACAGGAAGGCTTTGGGCCACGACATATTTAACTTGCATCAGTCCCTCTTCATGGTGGATCTTTCGGGGCCTCAAGACATTAAAAATGCAACACGTTACATGTTGACCATGAGCACTTGTTATGCAGCAAGGGACCTTGAAATTGTATTAAAATGTGTTTCAGAAAATACATGTTTTTTAAATTTTGGTGATGAAGATAAAAAAATATGCAAGTTAATAAAATTTACGATTTTGTTTACTACGATTTATTTGCCAAAGTCGCAAAATAATTCAGGGAGGAATCAGTTTTTTTGAGAATAATAATTCCATAAAAATAAGAAACTTTACGGTTAGTCATTATGTTTAAGATATTAACTAAGAAGTATAACTTTTTAAATAAATGTTTTAAATTTGCTGGAATTGTAGAAGAAGAATTTTCGTATATCGTTAAAAATAAAAGTAACAATCATGAAAACTATACTATTTCTTTTAAATAAATGCTGTAATTTTTTCACGTCTTTTTAAAAAATCGTTAAACTCTAGGCTTCTATCATAATTAAAAATTTTAATTTAAATTTTTTATTTTATTTATACTTAATTATTTACTTGCTATGGCTACAAGAATGCTGGTACTTAGGAGCAACTTTTCCGGCTATACTTTATTAGATTCGCTGCCTTATTCTTTTCGTTTCTGGATGTGTTTACGTGTAGCTACATACAATTCTATTTAGAGATCCGCCATCTCTCCTTTTTATAATTCTTTGTTAATAATTCAATCCTATAACAAAAATTAACTTAACTCCTGCCTTAACAAAGTTTCATATGGAAAGAAAAACATACATTAATCACAATTTGCAAGGTTCTGTGAATAATTATGCAGTAATTTAATATCGTGTAAAGTGGTGGAATCTTCTTTTTTCCTTCAAAATAAAATATCTAGCTAATTTAAAGAAAGTCGAAGTAAAAATATCAATTTCTTAATCTTTCCTCTTTTATAATTTATAAAATTAAATACTGATTTACTATAATTTAAAAGATTCTTTTGATTTCATAATATAAAAATAGAATTTGGAACAAATTAATTAAACCTCTTGCCCATGCCATGATGAATTTCGTGGGCCTCGATCTGACTACGTCAGACAGGTGGCATCAGAAAACAACAACAACTACAACAAATTAATTAAAGCTGTTTTCGCCATATGTACCAGAGAATGAACTTGAAGCGGAGCACATTTTTTCGGACAGAAAAAATTCCTCAATTTTTATAAAAAATTGTGACATTGTAACTCATGCATTTGTTTATAATATAGTGTTTCGTAAATTTCAAAATATTTCATAAATAATTAGTTTTTCCTTTTAACATGTAAAGGGATAGCTCATTTAGCATTACGGTATAGGGAAAAAAATTCGAAACACATTTTATAAAAGAAAAAATGTGTCAACTCGGATAAAAATGAGTAGTATGATAAAATAAGCGATTCTCTACAGGATAGTATAGCCAGAATATAATATTAATGTTTGAGTACTTTTATATCTGAAAAAATATTCCGAATTCGGCTCCTATTCTTTAACATTAGCCAAAGATAGCCTTAAGCTATTTTCCAGTTTCCTTCTGAAAATTATACGGCGTGTTAAATTTTAGATAAATGCTAAATTTAATTAAATGATAAGTCAAAGCCTAGTAACGGATATATTTTGGATCTTTAAGCTAAGTTAATTTAACAATGATTTTAATCAAAATTTAATAGAAATAATAAAAAAAAACGCGATTGATTCAACTTATATATATATCTTATATTTATAGGATAACATTCGACTACTTACAAATATCATGCAAATTTTTAGTAAAAGGGGAAAAATTGCGTTTTTTTACCTTTTTAGAAAAAAGAATATTTTATTGTAAGATTTTATTTAATTTAATTCATAACTTTATTTTGAAATCACAAAAAAATTTAAAAACTATGCTTACCATTTCAACAACATCAACGGATCGTATGTTCAGAAATTCAATTTGGACACTCACATCTGTTGGTTGTCCTGTGATAATATAAATTGGCACACATTCATATAATTTTACAAATAAATTTGGTTGAATTGGTAGAATATTTGTAAGTTACAGTTACTTAAACATTTTATAAATGTTCTAAATTTCTTTTTTCCCTTCGAAATTCTTTAACTTTCGGGAGTTTATTCATTGCTAAAATTTTCTCACTCAGCTGTAAAACATTTTTTCTTTCAAAATTTTAAAGTATATGTAACCAAGATTTTTTGTGTGTTGAAAAACAGCAAATAAATCTGTTTGTTTAAATCCATTACACAATCTAAAATGCTGAAAAAATCTGAAAAAATGCTGAAATCTAAAATCTATTTGCTGAACATTAAACTACAGAGTATATATATATTTAATATTTTTGTCTACTATTAAATAAATCTATTTCTTCTTATTTTAATTTATTTTACTTTTTAGTTTGTATTAATTTACCGTTTCATAAAAATATTTAAAAAAGAAAAAAATTCACCCTCGGATAAACTTGATCTAAAGTAAGGTTTTGAATTATCAAAAGAGAATTATTGGTTAAAAAATAATTTTCACATGGATAGTTTCTGGGAAAATCGCTATGAATAAGAAAACATTTGTTATAGCGTTTCAAAGGTCTAAAAGAAAGTTTCGTAGCGATGTGAGAATTCATCCATTTTTGATAAAGTCGAATTTGAAAGCAAAGAAGTACATTCAAAAATTTATTTTTAAAAGTATACACCCAACTCTCTTTTACACGATTTTGAAAAAACACGGCACGTGAAGTTAACAATTTTATTTTGACATAATTTTTTTTGTTTCGACACGAATTTCAAAAAGAAATTTGGAGACTCGTTCCCTGTACATGAGGACGATTTGAACGAGTTCATGGACAGTTTATGATAATAAAGAAGTCGATAATGACGAAGTCGAAGGCAAAGTTCAGTTTTTAACAGCTGATTTAATTCGCGAGGTCTTGAAATTTGCTACAAGTATGGAACAACATTTTGTTACTCACAGGGAAAAAATAAGGAAACCTTATTTAATATTCGTGTGCAGCATAACAGGAAGAAATCATAATTAAATTTGTAAAAAAATTGAAATATACAGGGTCTGCTCCACATAGCTGCCCCTTCTGGCAGCTAAAACGGCTGTAATCCAATTAGGCCTCAAATCGAACTGGGCTAGGATAGCAGATACAGGCTAGTCCTCCCATACTTTTTCTATTGTATGCCACACTTTATAAATCGTAATGGCAGGAGAGCGGTGTCCCGTCAACCCATATTACACGCTTTTAAATGGGAGAGAAGTATCGCTGTCCTTAGCAGCATTTGATAATTATCTGATTCGGGGGACGTTCAATATGCGATCTTAGTTGATCTTGTTGAAAGATGAAATTCTCTAAGGTCTTGAAAATAGGCCACCGGCCTAAATATTTGAGAAATGTCATACTGGCTCGTCAGATTATCGACGATGCGAACAAGAAGTATTCCTGTTTAGTACCCAATGGCTTTCATACCATTACACCAGGTTCAGCATCCGTTTGACGACATTGAATGCAATCAGGTCACGTGATTTCTCCTCGGTATTCCCAGACCCGATGACGTCCACCAAATTTTTGCATGCAGGACCGGGACTTGTCTGAAAAAACGATGGGGTGCCACTCCTGTTTCTAACTTTACTGTTGGGTATATCACAGTTGCTGCACTTCTGCATGCTGCAGTGTCAAGGAAAGCTGCAATAATGGTCCCTTTTCAGGCAGTCCAGACGTCATTACACTGTCCGCAAGGATGTTTGTCGTACTGGAAACAAGCCCACTTCTTGACACAAGATTCGGAATGAGACTGTAAGATCCTACAAGACCAATCTGATAGTATAGCTTTTTTTTCAGAATCGGAAGGCTGTTGCGATCATGCATGGCGTTCAGTAAGACCTTGCTGAAACCATCGATTCCGAATTCCCTTGGCAGCCATAGGATTCCGACGAATATGATTAGCAATATAGTGGACCGATTAAACACACTCTTGATAGTAGCCACGATCCTACCACAATTAAGTTCTGACACGTGCTGATAAGCGTTTGTCTCTCTTACACAAGGTATAATACGATCTATTTACAATCAACCAACATTCAAAAGTGAATTCCGAATGAGAATTCCGTTGCGTAATTTTCTTTTTACACAGCGTTTGAGATGCCGTTTCTTCCTCCTGCGACATTTGATTGCGCTTAAATGTTAATCCTTTGCATATCCTAGCTTCTTCCTTTCACTCGAATTTGATGCTTGTAGTTTATGCGAAAGATGCTCTAGTTCTTTCATAGTGTTACAATTTTAATGGTCAACAGTGTGCATTTGTATTTATTCATCTAAAATATACTTTCATTCCCTCTCATCTAAGCATCAGAAAATATTTCGTAAAGATGTAATTTTTATAATTGGAGATCGTGTGACCAAATATTCAGATATTTTGCTCTTTATAATTTTTGTGCTCGTAATTTAGAAAAAAATTCTTTAGAATTACAACTAAAAAACTTAACTAAACTGAGTTTTGTTGTGAAATAAAGCCTAAATAAATAAAAATAAAATTTGTTATGAAAAAAGATATTTCTAGAAAATTTGTTGCTACAATCATATTAATTTTAAGGAAAATGAATACATTAAAAATAATTTTTTAAAATTCTAACGGCTTTAAATGTGATTAAGTGTATTACAAAATCATTTTTCACGTTTTTTAATTGTTATTTATCCAAATTAAAAAAAAATTGTTGTCATGCAATTGATTTCCTTTTATTTTTCTAATAAATCAAATATTCTCCCCAAAAGAGAATTACATTAACTAAGTACACCTTTTAATTCCAATCACTTTGAAAATGGCACAGTGTTAGGTGCAAATGTCAAAAACCAATCTATATTTATTTTTTTCAAAAGTTTTACAAAATATTATAAAATAAATTTAATCATCACTAATCTCTTTTAAATTCGTGTTACATGTCACATTAATCTTTTTTCTTTCTTTCCTTACATGTTTCCCTGGGACTGTTCAAATGAGCTACACATATCTAATCAGATTTCAGTGATTGAGATTTGAGTAATGTTGCTAATTATTATTATTATCGGAAAATAATAAAAAATAACATGAAAGTTATGACTATGTCAAGATATGATGTAGAATAACTATAAATTTGCAACGAAAAGTGATATCAGTTTGGACAAAATTTTAATTTATTTACCTCCATTTGGTGGGGTTTGAAAACTATCATATCCATCTTTAATGATATCACTTATGCGAACAGGTGGCCTCCCATCTTCATCGCTTCTAAAAATAAAAATATGTAAATAAAGACAAGTTCAATGTATCTAAAACCTTGAAGAAAAAAATATTAATACGTAATACTGAAGAACATTTTTGCACCTGTGATAACGAAAGAGTTTTCTACGATATGCATTAGCGGTGAAAAAAAATCATGTCTCGAACTTTTTCCAAGCCATTAATTTAGACTTTACTCATGTGTGATAAGGATTTGCATTTAGTAAGACATGATGTATAGATAACTCTTAAAAGCATACGTTGTTATCACAAGGAACTGCGATCAACAGTTTAGTCAACTAAATAATATGCACTTGTCTTCCAAAATAAGAAGAGTAATTTATCATTGTACAATCAGAGAGTGCGAGCCTTGCATTCTATTTTTGATTTTAAAAAATATCCGTATTAAAATGACATCCCACATTATTCTGATAATAGTTTTATTGATTACAGCTGGATTCAACAATAAAACAAAAAGAAAATAGAAGAATTGTAAGGGTGAGTGAGGGAATATTAACGTCGCACTGTTCAGCTACACGAGGGCTTATGGTGATGGGCCACGTAATTTTGAACCATGGTCAAGTGACGTGGACGACACCTGATCTGACACCTGGAACCCCCTCTTCTAACTACCACACCACACCAATGGGAGGACGTTTCAGCTCTCGACAGATTTAACGCGCATCGCTGCCCTACACCATGGGTCTTTGGTAGTACTGGGCTCGAGCTCATGACATGCCTGCCTTGATCCGATACCTTGACCACTGGGCTACAGCAGCCCTATAGAAAGGGTGAGAGAAGTAGAAAGAAGACAATGAGGTTTGGCATTAAGAAGAAGGTTCAGATGATATTGGGCTATCAGGGGTTTAATTAACCTACGGCGAATTTTGAGGAATATTACTAGCTAGGTTGAGTATGTTTCAACGTGTTTACTATGGTGCTGAAAACAAGTATGAAGTATAATATGCAAGTATATATAATCTTACTGTCCGATTAGATCATATTAGAACAATTAAATAAATTCAGTATCTCGCTTGCTATGTAAAGTCCCATTCAGTTTATGTTCAAAATTCAAAGCGTTACTGTGCTTGTATTTTTATTTCTGTCCTTTGAGTGTTTTGTGTTAATATTCCGGACAGTGCTTGCTTTATTTTTGGTTAATATGCGATTAAAAGTCAACAGAGAAACGTAAATGATTCTGAGAAGAAAATTTATTTGGCTTACTTCAAATTGAAACTTGGGGATGAACTCCAAAATATGATACTTTCCAGTTAGTCCGGAGTGAATCGGAAGAAACGAAGACACATTACCTTCCCTCAACGAATCTAGCTTCAATTCTTCTATTGACAAGATACCTTAAATTTCATCTCTGACCAGTAGGAGGGTAAGTTTTTCCAAAGAAATAGACGAATTGCTAGAATAAATGCTAAAGCACGATAACCTGCTATCGCCTAGAGCCTCATTTTTGTGGTACAGGTATCGAGAGAAGACAATGTATTTAACTATTTTCTTCAAAAGAGGGAAATCTAATTTCTTGTGCGGTTCATACGGTAGTGTATAATTTATTTGAAGGGCTCCCATTCATTGATTCACCCTAAATCAGCCTCAATTTATTTATGCTGAATAATGGAAACACATTTGCATCTCTTCCTGAGGGGCACTCGGTACTTATAAAAGAAAATTATAGTAATTTGGCTACGGTTCTTAGGAAAATCAATTATCAAGAGCAGAGGTGGACATTAAGTATATCGCGATCGACAAGTGGACCACCAAGACATTTTAGGGTGACCGATTTTACTAAGACCCAAGACACGCATGCTAAAAAGATCATATTTAAGGGAAATCGATGTCAGCTAGCCTGGAAAAGCAAATAATTCGATGTATGTAGACGACGCATGTATCTTTATTGAAAGCGCACGATGACTCTTGACACTTTCGCTGTCGCTATAGGGAGAAAAACGATCAACGGGATGCCGGCGGGAGAAATGAGTTTTCTCAACATGCTGACTGAAGGGGAGAATAAACATTGAGGATCAGCTCTTTCCGCAACAGCAAGGGATTGGCTATTGAGACATCCCCCCTCACCCCACTCTTTCACGGGATTGGGTTCTCGACTAGACGTCACGTCCCACGATAGCGTGGAAAGTACATACATCGGTCACAGATTCATCGGTTCACGTATGTTCGCTGCATTGAATTCGTCCACGCTCCATAGTCTAGAAGTCGCTTATAATTGTCCAAACATTCAACTTGAAAATTTTGTGTTACTGGAGTAATCTGCCACCTTTTAAAAGAGAGGTACAATGTCGAAAATAAGTGTTGAGAAAAGAAAAGCATGGGGTTTTAATATGGAATAGGAAGAACAGATTTCTTTACAATGGTATATGCAAAATGCTTGTGCTATATGTGGTGTCATAATGAAAGGGTGGCACTTCCAAAAAAAATAAATAAACGTTGAAAGACATTTGTTGAAAGACAACGCCAACACCACTGAAGGGATCGCACCACCTTGAAAAAATTAAAAGTAGCCCGTACAAGGAAAAAGTCTATCCACCCCTAATCAAGAGCAATAATGGATAACTTGTTGTGACTTAAAAATGTTAATCCTGTCAATGGGCAAGAAAGTAAGATGCTAACTATCCCTATTTTGTGTAGACAATAGAAGCAATAAACTGCATTCAACAAAAACTGACTGGTTAAACCGAGACCTCTTAGTCTCATTAAAGAAAACTGTCATCAATACGACCTTGGCTCCACCTGAAAAAAGTATTATCGCCACCTCTTCTTATTAAATTGGGGCATATGAAGTAGTTTTCAAAATCACTACCAAAAGATGGGGAATGTATCAGATTTCTGTGCTCCAAGTTCTCGAAATTGTTTGAAGTTGAAAAAGGATGTTTTTACTGTGTTCTCAACAAGCAAAAACTTTTAATTTATTCCCTCTTTTTTGAAACAATAGGAAGAAAGCAAAAAGAAGCATAAAATATCAAAAATGTACAATTTTTGGGAAATACTAACGGCCAAATTACGAATCCATTATAGGATCCCTAATGGTGCGTATAAAGCTCAAAGATGAAAGAAGAGCTAAAAAGTTCATTTCTTACACTCCCATACTGACTATTTTCCTGAAAACTTGGAAGCCTGTAGGAAACAGTGTATGAAATAAAGTCGGTCCTCTATATAACGCAGTCGCTAAATCCCCCCCCTAAAAAAAATTCCTTATATGGAAAATTATATAGAAGTTCATCTTTAAATTTTCTTTCTAAGTCACATAAAACAAATTTTAAATTCATAAACACTTTATATTATAAAATTAATTATTCGCACCTTTTTGTAAATTAATATATATTTATTTCATATATCTTACTTATCAAAAGAAAGAAAACTGCAAGGAAAATTTTTTGACTCCTTTGTCCACTTCCTGAAGAACTAAATTTTTTTTTGAAGCTCAAGCATTTACGTTTTAACATTTTTGAGCTGCAAGAATGGAAGCTACCAGTACGACTGATCAACACTACAAATGAACGGAAACTAGTTCAAGAACACGGGAACACGTTCAACTTCACTGAAGGTGAAAGGGGATATCAAAGTGTTTACAGTGAACTGGACAAGGGGGGGGGGTTAAAGGTTGCACTTCTTGGATGGAACGCCCAGAACTCTATTGCTCCCGGATAGTTTTAAGATTTATGATCACTATAAAGTGCATTAAAAGAGAGAAGAACTTGAAATGTCCAGAAATACTTTAAAAATATGGAGGAAAAATTGAATCACAAGAGAAAAAGTTCGTTATACAGAGAATTCACTTCGCTATTGGGAGATTATTTTACGAAGAAAATCATGATATATTCTTGGTTCCAGAAAAAAGTGCACTGTATAGAAAAATTCGCAGCATAGAGGTTCGTAATAGGGAGGTTCAACTGTATTTCCCCTGAAAGTACTTGTATCAATAGACGTTACCAAGAGAGATGGTATGGGAATATGCTGGTTACTATTGGATGCTCAAGCGAGGAAAATAATAATCAAGAAAAAAAAAGTACGAAAATGCAAGCGAATTCGGAGAGGCATCAAAAAGAAGAAAAGATTTCGCCAGAAGAAAAAAGCGAATATAAAGTTTTAAGTATATATCACAAAAAATTTATTAATTACAGAGGATAATACATTTAATTCAATGTGATAAAATAATTATTTTTAATGACTGCGTGTTTTTTAAAAAACCTCTCTTATTTAGCACCAAAAAAAAATGCACATGATGAAAGAATATGGATCTCATTTTTAGATTCAGCGCACGTTAAAACATATAATTCAAGAAAATTTCCCATGCAGCGGATTTTTTTTTTTTTTTTTTTGCAGACCTGTGTTATCTCAGATAACCGCACATAAATTCCAATTTGATATGATTGAATACTGTTGAATGCAGCATTTTTTTAAATGAAAGTAATGATAAGAAAATCTGACGATTGATTAGACACGGTAAAACTTTTTTACTATTTTTGCTTGCATTCATGTTGATCATTTATAGTAGCGTACACTGGGGGAGTTCACTCTCCTCCTTATAGATCGACATATTTTTAATTTTTACCGTAGAAATTACTCCTCCACACTTTCGTGTACTTGTTTATTAGACTGCACCCAGTGTCATAACGGAGAATATTAGCCCCCCTGCAAAATCAGGTTTTAGATCCCAAGCCCAAATAGTCAGCCAGGCTTTTGACCTCCTAGAATCCCTGCCCCCCCAGCCGCAAAAAGGGGGTTACGGGGTGCACGTTACGCCATTTACTGCCCCACAATAAGAGAGGTCAGTGAATGAAACATCATTTATGCATCATAGTTATCGAAAAGCAAATCATTATAATAAAATACAATTCACAGATGTAAAAGTACGAAGAGTTGTATTTGATGTACCAGAGGGAAAGACAAAGGGATAAATTTTCTATAAAGATGCCTGATTTAAATTCTTTCTTAAGACTACACAGTATCCTTTTTCAAAAAATTTTTTGGGGGACACTAATAGTAAAAATAATTTATGTTTTATACTCATATTACATTATTAATTTGATTCTGAAAGCAAAAAGAGCCAGTTTGACCAGCCTTTATTTTACAATTTAAGAAAATTAAGAAATTATGAAAATTTTCAAACACATAAAATGCTCAATTTTTAAAATATTTTACTCATTTCACGTTATTTATGTTTCATAGATTATTGCAAACAAAAGTTAGAAGGGATTTAAAAATCTGTGTGTGTTCCCTTGTTGATTTTTAATAATTATTTTTCTAGTTAAACCTGGAAAAAAACTCGAAAATTTTTACAGCATTAAATTTAGCATTTTTAAAAAATTAACTAGGTATCTCAGACCTATAAATCCATGCTAACTTTTATAAAACATGCATTTGAGAGTACCTACAAAAAATTTCAAGAGTCTATCTTGAACAGAAAAAAAGTCTTAGGGATTAGAAAACGCCTACATATCCTCAAAATTAAAAGTCCGAAAAAAACGCATTTAAAGTTTGTAAAGGCATAAAATATAAACTAATTATGCACGTAAAGCTCTAATTTTTTAATATGTTATTTTCCGACTTATGTTCTGTATCAAAACACTACTTCAATTAATTATGACTGAAAATATTTTTTTTTAATTCAAAATATGGTTTTGAATAGTATTGATAGTGTTTGTTACGACGACAGTTTATTCAGCCTAATCTTACCAAAATATTTTCACAAAAGTTTTGAAACACAAATCATTTATGTACAATGTAATAATATGATACTAACTTAAGCTAAAAATCTCCAGGTTTGTACATAAAATCTTATTTTCTTAGGTTTAAATTGGGAAGTTTAGCTAGTTTTAAAGTCGCCCAACAAGAACTCATAAATACCATAACATAGTACTACTATATGTTTACTATTATGTGGTTCGGCAAATCATGGAAATATTATCTGCAATACTTATGATCAGAATTCTTGTATTCGGAAGTCTTATTGCAGTATCATTGAATGACTAGTTTTTCGATATATAATTTTTTCAGTAGTATTCCACTTCTAAATATTGTTTCTTATAGCATCTTGAGAGAGTTTTGGCTTTTGGCCGTGGCCTTTTCTGAATAGGAAAAAAATTAATGAAAAAAACTCTAAGTTATATAAACTATTTTTTAAAACAAAAATTAGTCTTGAAATCAATTTTAATTAAATAATTACGAGAAATTAAAAAATTCAAACATAATCAAGCAGAAATGATTTTAGACATGAAAATTGAAATTAATAATTATTTCACACTGAAAAAGTTGTTTGTGCTCAAAAATATTTTTAATTAATTCAATTAAAGAGGGGAGAAATGCTTTAATATGAAACCGAAACCAAAACCTAAGCTCAGAAATTCGTTAGTAAATCTGAAATTTGGTGGCAAGCTTCCCAATGTTATGGGCCACAAGAAAATGCAAAAAAAAAAAAAAAAAAAAAAAAAAAATCATGTTTGTAGGGTACTGTGTAGTCTTAAAGTAAATATAACATCAACACATTCTGGTAAATTATTTTATCTGCATGCTTGAAAGTTCTACACGGACACATATTTCTTTACAAATTTATCACTACTACTGAATTTATATGCTTAAGTGTGCACTTAATATATGGCGTCATGTAATTTAGAGTCTTATGCACGTTTGGATACCAAGAATTCTACAACAATATAATTCATTCTGCTTTATTAGCTACAATTAAGATCTATTTTTTGTCGAAACTGACAGTTTTTCTGCAAATTTGGATTAAATTTTAAGGTATTCCTTAGAAAATGGAAAAATGATATTTGTTTTTCAATTTTTCAGTCTAGTTCAGTCAAAGCGTAAAATATTTACATCGATCATATAATAAATTCAAAATATTATTTAGGGAAATAGAAAAGAGTGTTGATACATTTAATGCATATAAATAAAACAAGCAACTTTTTTACTGCCAATAATCGCTTGATTTAAACTTACGTTTCTGATAATGAATAAATTGAATTAATTTTTTTCATTTTTTAAATACTTTAAAGAAATCAATATTCTGTAAGTAAATTCGTAAATATATAACAAAGTTGTATACATACATTTAATAAACAAGGCAAAAAGCTTTAATTTATCAATCTAAAGTAGGAAAAATATCTTCTACTTATAATATGATTAAGTATCCATTTAACATGTTGAAACTCTTACAGCTGCTTTCTATGTTAGTATTTTAAAAATAAGTTTAAACTATAAACTACAGAATAATGGATAATTATTACCTTATTTCTTGAACTTGACATAATAATCCAATAATAATGGAACAAATAATCCATTTAGTCGGCATTAATAGCTTATAATCCATCACTCATCCCAAAAATGTTTAAATTATTGAAGAATGAGAAGAAATGCATTAGTTATTTCATTGTGCGGAACGATTTAGAAACTCCGATTCAGCTCCGCTGGCTCCTCTCCACTAAATTCCAGGGTTTTCAGTTAGTGAGCTAACTACGTCTCCACTTCCAATTTTTTATTCCGAGTTTCCCAACACCTGTGAAATAGCCTAGCACACTTCACGATAAATCACCGTTCTTTGAGTTTATAAGCATACTTCTCTTTCGTTGATTCAATTATTACATCACAAATATGTTCTTTTTAACAGGGTTTCTATTTATTTCAAAAACTAAAATTTAAAATCGGTCAATGATGAATAACGTCCTCTTTCAGTTATTTCACATTACTTCACTCAAAAAATTATTTTTTGGTTATCTCGCTTGGTTATATCATAATTCATTTTTGGACGTATAAATATTAAGCATTATATATTTTAATTATCATTTCACATTTTCATATATTTTCTTAAAAATATTTCATATTTTTACCTAGTAATATTCCAACTTCAACATTAAAAGTATTACTTTTATTCCTCTAGCTTCATATCCTTTGCTGAAAAAGTGTGCAATTTGATTCTGGATTTTCTATTTCTTCATTGGCTTCTTCATCTTAAAACTAATAAAAATAATTTCTAAGAAGGCCTTAATAATTAAAAGATTTACCTGTAAATAGTATTCCCTGAGATTTTTACTATAAAATATTTCTTCTGCAGAAGTGTAAGTAAACAAGCAGTTTTTCCACGCATTAAATGGTCAAAAAACTGATTATTGAAAATCTATCCATCATCTGTTGCTATTAAGTTTCAAGTTATGTTAAAAGATAAATATTTATTCCATACTTTTCAGCATATATATTTTACGATTATCTTCATTACCATTTTCGCAAGCATTTCGCACTCCGACTTGTGAAGCAACTTGTTTCTGTACTAATGCCATGGAGTTGGATTGGCTTTAAAACATAAAACCTAGAGAAGTAACTTTGCCAAACCAGAGTTGGAAGACGAATACCTATAAAGAAAAAAATATCTGCTTAGATATATTATTGTATAATGTATTCATCAGATATATTTTGCTCCCAAAAATGGAATTTTAAGTCACAATCCAGGTATTAAAATGAACAAAATATTTTCCCAAGTGCTTTAAAATAAGCCGAAACTCCCAGAAAATTACTTTTTTATTAGTTTTCAAAGAAAACAGCTGAATAACAGGAATTGATCGTAAATTTTGACTGATTGCAATACTGAATTTGACTCTCCGTCAAATGAGTACCAACCTCAACTGGCACATACATTGTTCTCAAAATCATTTCATTGCGTTGTAATGAGAAACTGGCATTAAATTTAAATACAATATAAAATTAAATACTTTGAACTCCAAAATTTACTCTCAACAACCCATTGTTTGAGTTTTCAAGCAAGCAGTTTTCTTGTTGCCACTGAAAGGAAACGAATGCATTATATCACGGCTTTGTGAGATAAATATTTAAAAAGAGAGTGTTATTGTGAAGCTCAAAAACTACTAACTAGCAAAAGACCGTGATTACCAATCTAATATACTTTGGTAAGAAATAAGTCATCTTCTAAAAAACTGTACAGTAAAATTTTAAAAAGATAGCCATATTAAAATTTTTATTGAGATAAAGGAAGAATGTATAAGACAAGACAAAGATTTTACTACAACGGACAAAGATAACTTTTTAAAGCCTTTAATCTTTATAGTCTTTTACTCAGAAATGTTTCACTCATAACTCTGAGATATATGATGATAGGGATACTCTTTTAAGATGATTTTGGGTTCGCATATGTAAATTCCATTCCTTGTAAAAGAAAGGACTTCATGTATCTACTGAGATATATTATGTTATGTGATCAAAATTAGATACTCTTATTTAAAAAAAAATAGAGATAAAAAAGGTGTTAATTTAATTTTTATCCTTCACTCTTTTGATTTTTCTCTTTTATCCTAAATTTTTTTCATAAAACTAATTTTCCACGGATTAAGTTTTTATTTTTGTGCAAATAGTATAATAATCATTAGTCGAACATTTAATTCTCACAGATAAGTCCTAATTTCTTAAATACTTTCCTCAAAAAATTTTTCTGCTATCGAGTTTTCATTTATCAATTTTTCTGCATTTTTTTTTTACTTCTCTAGCATCACTGTTCATGCCATTTACAGGGGATAATTTGCATTAAATCTGCCATGACTCTGAATCCTCAACTGAAGTGGTATGATAGTTTGAAGAGTGGGGTATCAGTTCAGGTGTCATTTTTGTCACTCTACAAAGGCTCAGAATGACACGGTTCGCCACCAAAAGTGCGGCGTAAATAAACAGTCAATCTTGCCTTTCAGTTAAAAGTAATTGATTGTTTGATAATTTACATTGCGAAACTACACGAGGTCTATTGGTGACTGACTTCATAATTATAAAGCATGGTTAGGCGATGATATTTGTTATCTGATACCCCACATTCCAAACTTCCATGCCACATTTTGCAATAGACCTCTTGATGTTTTGATTTATCTAGCGTGCATCAACCCCTTTACTCAGCACGGCTCGAACCTACCATTCAACAGATACAAAACTGGTCTAGAGCTCGTAACTATGACCATTCGGCTATTGTGGCCACTCAATTAAAAATAAATAACTCTGTGTGTGTGTGTGTGATCAGTATATTTTCCAAGTACATACATTTAAGGCTGTTTTCGCCATATGCACAAGAGCATGAACTTAACGCGGAGCACATTTTCAGACAAAAAAAATGCCTCAAATTTTATAAAAATGTATGACATTATACCTCATGCTTTTGTTTATAATATAGTGTTCTTAAAATTTCAAAATATGTCATTAGCAATTAGTTTTTCCTTTTAACATATAAAGGGATAGTTCATTTAGCATTATGGTATAGGTGAAAAAAGGCGAAACACATTTTATAAAGGAAAAAAAAATGTGTCAACTCGGATAAAAATAAATAATGTTATAAAATAAAAGCGATTCTCTACAAGATAGTGAAGCCAGAATATAATATTAAAGTTGGAGTACTTTTATATCTCAAAAAATATTCCGAATTTGGGTCCTATTCTGTAACATTAACCGAAAACAGCCTTAATAGATTGAACACTTACTTTTTTAAAAAAATGCACTTTAGAGGTTTTAATTTTTAACTAAAGAACAAGCGTTTTTTAAATCTTAAGCCGAAGATAACTTTTTTTTATGCAATTAGCAATGGCAATTCTAAATATTTCTCACCACTCAATTTCAAGAAGTCTGAAATTTGCTTGTTTGTGTCTTATAATTTATTTTTTAATCGCCCAGCACTTACTCTTTTCAAGTTATCTGTTTTTTTCTTTAACTTCTGAGTAATTGGGTATTTATCTTTCTTGAGCAAAGGTCTCTCTACAAAATCAGACATTTAAATCGACATTCAATTTAACTGGTAGCTCTGCTGTGTGAAAGTGAAAATTCTGAAATCGAGAGCAGAAACATAAAAGAAGTAAAAGAAATTGAAATTTAATATTGTCAGATCTTACATATATATATATATATATATATATATATATATATACGAAGTTGAAAGAATGAAGACAATAAACGTTCATTAATAGAGAGAAGTATTCATAATAGAAAGTCTTTATCATCAAAAATGAGAAAATCAAATATAAAAACAAAACCTTAAGAATTATTTTAAAAAAAATAATAAATTCAAGTCTATAAATGTAATAGAAGAGTCTATATAACCTTCGAGATCAGTCCTCAAGTTTTTTAATTTTTAAGGGAAGTAAATCCCTCCCCCCCCATTGTTGGACTAAACTCTTGACTTGATATTAGTTCTGCTACATTTTTTGGACAACCATTTGAAGGAAGATTCAGCTGATGTTTGTTTAAAATGAAAATGAATTGAAACAGTAAATAAATTACGAAACTTTCCTAAGTTCTCTAGAGGCATACCTCCTCTCCCCCCAAAAAACACCTGTTATAAATCTACAATCTGCTCACTTTTCAATAAAATGAATAAGACTCAAAATCGAAAAATTAATCATATGAATATTTGCATTTGCAAATTTCTTTCCTATTACCAGAAAAAAACTAAATCGATTTATATACATCAGAGTTCGCATATACACACCGATTCTTCTTTATTTTAATACTTAATTTATGTAACTAAATTTGAGTTTGTTAAAACTTCCTTAAAAAAGCTGCAAGACTAATATTTTTACGATAAAGCTACTTTCCGTATTGTAATATGTAAATGTAAGAATAACTATATGAATTAAAGAGATGATAAAATGCAAAAACTATTCACATTTCAAACAAGTGATGGAAATATTACAGAAAACGTAGAGTGCTGGTAGTATAACACATTTGTATGGAGAGACATCTGATAAGAGAAAGAAACAAAAAAATTCCGTTTTTTGAAATTTAAATGTTCTTGATTAACTTCATGCCTCTTTTTTGTAGCTTCATCGAAAAGAAAAAGTAGTGAAAGTTGATGTCAATTTCAGGGATTAGAGATCCAATTTGACTTTTCTAAACCCATTGCTAAATGTTCTGTTTTCTTATTGTGATAGTTATTAACAAAACGGCCTAGTGAATGCAGTTAGGATATTTAGTCACTCAATTAAATCTTACGAACACATAATTGGGTATTAGAGATGCACAGAGACGTAAATGGCATATGGAACACCGCCAACTATCTTAACCGTGATCATTCTCGAACAGGCATTCTGTATTCATTAACCTATGGTCTTGAGAATAAATATGACTTTTTAGTAAATATTGAGCAAACTTATGATGGTTTTGAATGACAGAGGTTCCTGAAGACAAAAAATGCTTCGGACAGACACACAACAAAGGATATTTACAATCCAAATCATATATTTGAATACCTAATAGAAATTATAGATTATTTCCTTCACACTTTTTATATAACTAAGAATGATACATTTTATACATATATTCTTTTTATATAGTATTACATACAACACTGAAAGGAAAAAACACATGTATAGTAATGAAATGAGCTAATTTGCTTTTATACGTATGGGGAGGATAGCCCGATGTACTTGTATTTAGTCTACAGAAGAGTATTAAAGGGTTATTTCACTGACTAAATATAAGCAGAGGAAGCCCAGTCCAGCCACTCTTCCACGCCACAGGTCTGGGGTCCAAACCCCAGGTTGAACAGGGTCAACTAAGCATTTCATCCCTTCAGTGGGTCAATAAAAGGAGTACAAAGCTTGTGTGTGCTTGGGAACTAAACATTGGGGGTTTCGAGTCAGACTGAATATCTGCTCATGTACCGCAGCGCCTAAGGTCAAGAAAACTGGGATAGACATAGTAGGTCTTGACCCTTCCTGGGCTGTTGCACCACTGAGTTTAGTTTAGTGTAAGCAGAAAATAAGTACTTCTCGTGTTAATTAAATATGCCAGGAGTATGGCAGAATTAAATCTTCCAATGTTCAATTTCAAATAGAGAACAAACTATAGAATCATTCAAAAACTGAAGTGGTGTACATAACATTGGAAGTTATTTCGGAATTATTCATTGCTCAAAAATTGAAATCTTATTCCGATATTTCAGAATTCCAAATCAATTCTGAAAGGAAGTTTTATAATATCAATAAATACATTTTTTTAAATCCATTCAAAGCCATTGTAATTGTATATACAATCTCAAACTCTACAAATTTCCTTTTCAAATTATTTTTTAACATATACACACCATCTGGTTTTCTAAAAAGAATTCCCTTTCAATCGTGTAGCACTGTTAGGGTTCTGATTAATGTTCTATCTACGCCGCGTTCCCAAAACCAGATATACACTAATATCAATCAAAACATAAACATATGCAGTATACAATTACAAACACTATTACAATAATCATTTTAAACAAACAAGGCAAGGAATTCTCGCATCCCAGTGTAGTCTTAAACAGCAGTAAACAAATGTAATTATACATTTGCTTTCCACAATTTGGAATAAATTTATAAATACATAAGTTTATTTTTCAAGCAGCCAGAAAAATGCACCGCGACGTAGTGTCAACTTTTGTACAGAAATCATTTTAATAAATTTTGACTTGCTTCTGAAAATAATTCACCCGAATTCCTGTCAATAAAAAAAAATATAATGAAACGATACAACCTGGCTAATATTTGCTTTTGTCGTTGACGTCTCCAACTAGGACTTCCAGCGACACAGTCTACGTGCTTGTTGATTTTCCTACCATCTCCTAGCGCTCTTGCTGTCTGGCTCCTCTGTATCGCTGTGGATTCTGACGACTTGATTGTCCGCTCCTTGGATTCTGTTCCTGCTCTTGACAACTCTGGCATCGAGACTGCTGCTTATAGCTTGGATCTTTGTTGTAGGGTCCAGGCTCTTGAAATCTCCTTCCTCTGGACCGGACTGGTCCCTCTTAGTCCTACATCTCTCCTCTGGATGATCTGGACTCAGTGGCCTTTTTCACTCTAGGCAGTAAATTATACGGTTCTATCTCCCGTTCTTGTATAGTTGTTTCAGTTTGCCGGAATCTTTTTCTAGAATTAGTATAAGAAATAACTGATGATGATATCCTTCTTTTATCTATACCTTTGCTTCGTTTTCTCTAAGGTCCCTTGGATCTTGAGGTAGGGATTGACCTTTTATATCCAGTCACCTCTTGCCTACATTTCTTTATCCTATTTGTAGTGAAGACTCCTTGGACCCTACATTTTGTGACGAAGCCGGTCTCTTCCCTTTAATTGCTAAGAGTGGGGCCCGCAGACGTGAGAAAATTGCAGACATTTCCCTAATTGCTTGGAAAGAATTTCGTAAATGGGTGGTCAAAGATTTGGACCCTTTTTACCAGGCTGTTTCGGCCATTCAAAAGAGACGCCGTAACATTGTGCTTTCGTTTCTCACGATTCGGTGATGACAGCGCGTCTGAAAACTTACAATGTGCACAGAGCCATTGGCGCCCATTGCACAAGAGATCAAATGTGCTGAGACTGACAGGGGCGGCAGAAGAACAAGAGATCACAGAAGGATGATTAGGCGAGAGATAGTTAGAGAAAGATATGAGAGGAGCGGGAGAGTCCGAAAGGGGACTGGATTTTGAGGGAGCCGTTTGACGTCCCTTCAGCGAGGAGAAAGAAACGATAGTGAGTCCGTGAAGTACGGCGGATTCCGAACTAGGGAGATCCAGGAGCAGTCTGAGTCCCGATCAACGAAAGAAAGCGATACTGGATCCGCGAAGTACGGTGGGGTCAGAACCGGCTAAACTTTACGTGAGGGAACCGAATTGGAGGCCCCTGCATAATTTAGATCCCTGCATAGATCTGCATAATTTAGATTCCTGCATAGATCTGCATAATTTTTTATAAATTTACTATACCACATGCTCATCCCTAAAAATTTAGAAACTTCTCTGGCATTCTTATGAGTCCTCCTCTCAACTATTTATTTAACCTTAGCCTCGTCTGTTCTAATTCCCTCCTTGCTAATCACCAAACCTAAATAATTCAACTTGTCACAACTAAATTTACATTTATCCTTATTCAGCGTTAACCCATTTCCTGCAACAATCGAAACACTTCTTTTAAATGCTTAACGTGGTGAGCAAACGATGGCGACGAAATTATGTCATCGTCCATAAATAAGTTCACAAACCGCCCTATCACCGGTTTTAAAATAATGTCTATTACCTTTTGAAAATTAGGAGCAGCTCCCGACTGACCGAAATGAATGCATGTGAACGCGTAAGTTCCATGCTTTGTCACGAATGCCGTCTTAAACACATTGCTAGGTTTTACAGCGAGTTGAAAATAACCCGAAGGGAGGTCGAGCGAAGACAATATTTCGGTGTGGGGTATGTTTGTAATCAAAACCTCAATCAGAGTTAAGGGATATCTCGGGTTCTTTATGATTGCATTTAACTTTCGATAGTCGACCGCGAACCTATAAGCTTCCGGATTATCCGGAGATAGTCCATTAGTCTTCCTACACAAAACAACAGCTACCGTCCTTATATCGTCAATCTAATTCTTGATCCCACTTTACCCGGCAAATGGATAATCTTCCGGCCTTCGAACTTCCTGTAGAACTCTCTTAGCATTCTCCTAGAACTTCACTGGCATTATTATACCTCCCCATCAAACTCTTAGAACTCTGGGAACTCCAAGCGAATACAAAAGTTTCAATATATACACTTCCTAATTTACATAATCGCGTTCTCTTCTTGGGTTGGTTGGAAAGAATTGCCATTCTGACCCCAAAGTTTTCCCAAGAGGTTTATTAAAAGAAATCACGATAAAGCCCCATTGCAACCTTCATTAGGGGTACCTGTGTCTTCTCGAACCATACGAAGGCTCCTGGCTGAAGGACATTTGTAATCGCGTCACCCATTACGTGTGCTGCCCTTGACACCCACCCAGATTCAATCTCTGCAGTGATGACAATCGTGTTCGTGTGTGGAGACCCCGTGGTGAGCGCCTCAATCCTGCCTTACCTTTCAGCGACACACCGCTCCCACAGCTGGCGTGATGATATGGGATGCGCCTACAATGTATGTTCACCCCTAGTATTAATCCGTGGCACCATGACAGCCCAGCGGTATGTCCATGACATCCTGCAGCCAGATGTGCTGCCACTCATGCAGCGGCTCCCAGGAGCCATTTTTCAACAAGACAATGGTCGGTCTCACACGGCAAAGGTGTTAAAAGACTGTCTCTGCACTGTTACTACCCTTTCTTGGCCTGTCCGATCTCCAGATTTGTCTCCAATCGAGCATACTGGGATCATTTGGGACGGTGAGTTGGGCCTCCCCCGAGTTTGCACGAACTCGAGGCAAGGTTACAACAAATATGGAACGAAATGTCTCAAGACATCATTCAGAACTTGTATGCTTTAATGCCCGATCGTATCTCATCGTGCATTCGCACTAGAGGGGGTTTAACAGGGTATTAAATCCTCCGTTCTTTTGCCTTTTCTCTAAAATAAATGATCCTTTTTCTTTGATTTTCTAATCATTTACTTACATCAAAGTAGTCATTACGTTTGTGAAATTTCGTTTCATTTTGACGACTCCTTCTAGGTTCGCTAATTTTTTTGTCCATGAGTGTAGAGACATATTTAACATTTTAACACTTCAATGATCAATCTAAAAAAGAGAAATATTAATGAGTTTGAAAATGCTATTCAATAAATCCTTTTCAAAATTTATCTATTTGCAATTTCTACATTTATTGCTGTTTTTTTACGTTTATATATAAAAAGACTAAATATTCCATTAATATAAGACTATATTTTTGGCATAAGCTTTTAGGCTGTTTTTTTTTTAAACAATATCTATTTCAGCGACAAAGTTCTTTATAGCTAGATAAGCCAGCTTCCAATTGCTATTTTTCTCACTCATTTGTAGACGCTTTTTTTGTCATCTTATTTACTACGTCCCATATTTAAGTAGATAATACTTAAAGCCTTTTTATCTATCCTTGGCTTATCACGTCTGTATATGGGCTAGAGTTTCCGATGCTTGATTTTAGGCATGTTATTTTAAGTATTCACTTGGCATACAATACCAAACTTGCTTTAAATTAAAAAGAATTTTTAAAAATTAATTTTTTTTCGCATATTTAGTAATAAAAGCTAGAGACCAAGTATAACTTATATCAAAATATATTAAAAGTCTTTCGCCTAATTTAAATTACTTTTAATAAGATACATGTTTATTACTACTAATTAAATTAATGCAAAAAGGTGTGCTTAAGGAAAAGAATTAAAATTAATTAAATTAAAGTAATAATTAAAGTGCAATTTGAATAAACAATTCAAACATAACTTCAAATACAGAGTCAATTTTTTTTTCTTTCATTTTTTCCTTAATGTAGTTCCGAGAGGATTATTTTATTGGTGTCTTTTATATATTAATGATTTATATGGAACCACACTATAAAAAAGAAATCATTTTGTTAACAGTCTTAATAATATTTTTTAAGACAGGCAATAACTGATAATCATTTGCATTTCTTTTAAAAGCACATTTTTCAAATTGCTCTATCAAATATTTTTTCTATTCAAAATTCAATCTTGAGATGTCTCAGAATTTATTATTTACTCAGTCAATTCTTAACAGTATATTTGAAATGTAATTTTAGCACTTTTTGGCAATAATTTTTTGATGTTCAATTTTTCATTGTTTCATAATTTTTATTCACATAATGGACTGTTTTTTTAAGATAAGAACATTTTCTGACATATTTTAATACACTGATATAATTTTAATAGTAAGCTGTGTGTGTGTGTGATTTTGTATATAGTTTGTTCTCATTCATTTTCAGCAGTTTACCTTAAATTGTTTTAAAAGTTATACGCAGGAAATCATTATAATATTTTAAAAATTTTATTAAGTAGCAATATTATTTGTCAAAAGAATATAAAAACAAACGAAATTATGCCAATAAGAACTATATATTTAAAGAAGAATGAATAGCCAAAAAATAACATTTATTTTCAAGTTATTTGATTTTACAAAGTTATTGATCTATAATTCAAAAATACGTATGACATGTCATGGAATTTAATTTGCATTTCGTTGCAGTTAAAGGTAAATTTTCCTATTTCAAGCAGATAAGAGAGACTTCTCAAAAATAACATCAAATCCTAAGAGTTTTCCTGATAGTTTCTATCCAGATGCTAATAAATTCTAAACACATTTTTCCTTTCAGTTGTTCGCACCCGGATAGAAACTATTATTGAAGCTTTCATTTGTTACTTTGCAACGCATTCAACAGGCAAAATAATTTATAGCTTTTCTATCTTATTTTAGGTTCCAAGTGTAGGAATTACTGATTTTTTTATATCGCTTAAAAAAGATTCATGAAGGTGATAAATCTTAAAGCTTTTTAAGTTGCTTATCTAAGTGCTTGAAAGTAAATTACTGCACGAATAAAAACATTATTCTTCCGCTGCAAAACAGTAGCGAAAATGTTGCTCTTGAGTAAGTATCTGATTACTGAGTTTACACGAGGTATGCGTTTACTGATTTTGAGATAAGTGTGATACAGGAAATGGTTATCTTAAGGATAAGTAGATATTCGTTTTTTAGTGTCTTTTGCCAAGTGCCCTTTTAAGCTTCTGGGTATGTTTATTCTTTCGTATTATCTCTTTCATATCGACTATCAGATTAACGAGGAAATGTTACAGACGTTTGTTTGGACTAAGTGGAATAAAATCTAAGGAAGTGTTTTTTTTATAAATTAAGTCGATTCATCTTTGAGGCTTATTTTTAGCTTTCTAAGTAAAAAAAATCATTAATAATTTTTTAATTTGTTAGTAATGAAATGAAAGAAATTCGTTTCAGTTTTGAATAGAATCGAGTTTTGCTAATTGAGTTCAACTAATTAAAAATATCTAGCGTTTTAAGTTTCTATAAAAATAATATGTTCAGATGTTGAATAATCTATGTATTATGCTTATCTATGCTGTTTCTATTTATCCGCATTGTTACAACTAAATTCTACTCTTATCGCAAGGCTATTGAGGTTATCGTGCGTTCATGGAACTTCCTCATGTGCAAAAACCATTTTCCATATCAGAAAGGTTGTGACTAAATATCTTCGTGACGTCACATCATTTCACTTGAGTTTTATATTTAGAGTTTTTAGATTCAGTATTTCTCCTAGAGCTCCCGACGTTGAAACAGGGAATTTCCAATAGTTAGTTTCAACATGACTAACTGTACCTTAGGATACTGGGACATTCGAGGTCTAGCAGAACCGGTTCGATACCTACTCCACTACAAGAAAGTGAGTTTTGAAGATAAGAGGTATTTAACTTATGACTCTTGGCAAATTGACAAATTTCGATTGAATTTAGATTTTCCAAATTTACCCTACTACATTGATGGGAATGTGAAATTGACCCAGAGTACTGCTATCCTCCGGTATTTGGCTCGAAAGCACGATCTCGACGGCATAACAGAAGAAGAAAAGGTTCGTGCCACGCTGGCAGAACAACAAATAATCGATTTTCGCACAAGCATGATCCGCACTTGTTATAACCATGAGTTCGAGAAAATAAAACCAGAATTTGTCAAAAATGTTCCTGCTCAACTGAGGCTTTTTGTGGCATTTCTTGGAGAAAGGAGCTTTTTAGCAGGTGAAAACGTTACTTATGTTGATTTTATGGCCTATGAGACATTTGATTTTTACCGACTACTAATTCCATCAGTTTTAAGCGGTTTTCCTACTCTCAAGGCTTATCAAGATCGGATAGAAAATTTACCAGAACTTCAAGAATATTTTCATTCTTCAACCTACAAGAGATGGCCTATATTTGGACCAGTGGCACATTTTGGTGGAAAGGGAATAGAGCCAACGCGTGTGTAAACTTTCTTCATCTACAAGGCAGTACTGATACTTTTATAAGCTAGCGAATTTATATGTAAAACTTTTCGATTTCATCATAAGTGTTGAATATACTGCACTGATACTTTTAAAAACTTCTACATACATATATATTCTTCTCATTTTATTAAAATCATTTCATTTTTTTAAAAATGAACCTAGTTCAAAAGCTCTTCTAATGAAGAAAAGAGAAGGCACTTATAAACAGTGTTAATGGCATCTTTCATGAAATAAGTGCAGAAAGTATATCAGGGGTTTGGGGGTAAGTAAATGCATTAAAATGATAAGCATCAAGTACTGAATGTTATTTAATCTGAACATTTTTTCAACTGTGTTTCAAAAATCAGCTCAAAAATTCTATTTTATATGAAAAATGTATATGAATGTGTATAGTATATTAAATATTTTACTAAAAATATCGACAGAAGAAAATATTTCTTCTAGTTACAAAATTTTAATTGTTTTGATAGCTTTTCACTTGTATTTTTGTAAGTTGAATTTTATATTTTAAAAATAAAATATATAGAACACACACATTTGCATGCTTATTAATGTGAATTCTTGTTATTTCTATTTTTTCATATTTTCTGAAAAAGTTATATATTATAAAGTTATTATTTATGTAACTAACTTTTTAAAAAGGTAAAACATCCTAAAGATTTTATATTTAAAAATAATAATTCATTCAATACTTTAATAATTTATCATTATGATTGTATCTTCAAATTTCAAAAACGTTTGCATGAAAAATTCAGTTTTTTTTTATAAATCTATGGTTTAGTGCAATCAATATTTTAGAATATTTTTCAACGTTTAAACACGTTTTAACATAAACTGAATTCTTTCATTTGTTAGTAAAGAAATCCGAAGAAACTCTAGAATTTTTCTGGCAAAAACACTATTATGTTATAACTTTTAAAACTCTATGAACGTCTAGAAAATTTTTAAAAGCATTTTTCGTATATTTTGTTGAATTTTCAAATCATCTAAGCTTAAATAATTCAGCTATGAATACATGTTACTCTACCTAAAAAGAAAATTGACTAATATATTGGTATATACGAGAAGGAATAGGTTTCACATACACACACACACATGTTCAAAGTTTTTTCCTTACATTTTCATGAAAAATAAAGTTTTAATTTTACTATATTAATACTTAACTAAAACAACACAAGATATTTATGTGGTACCTTAAAATTGTTTGTGAAATTTGTAAAAAAATTGACTTGTGTAGCTTTAAAAATTATTAGCAGTTTAAGAAAACATAACGATTTTTCATTTTGTTCAAATGATTTTTCCATATATATATATATTTGTTCTTAGTTTTTCTTTTCAGAATTGGGCTTTCTTTGTTTTGTAGGGTTGTCGATTTATTCATCATTTCTCTCTCTTTTACTTATTATTATTCCTATTATATATAACTGCTGCATGCATTCTATATTTTAAATTAGTTTCGTATTCATTTATTATTCGAAAATATGACTCACTTTCAAGTGTTTTGAGTACTACATTAATATTCTTTTTAACTGTTTTGACATAGTGAGCGCATTTTGCTTTTAAATCACACTGACATGATTAGATATTATATTTAAATATGTTTTAATAGTTACTAGTAGTAAGTGACTAACTTTGTGCAACATACTAACAATGCTATTCTAGCATTTATTATACATTATTATTTGTAGTTAGCTAAATAATAATTGTTTTCCTTCAGTTATAATAGAGAGCACGATGAATTTAAATATTAACATTTTCTCAAAGTAAAATTAATTTTAGTATTGAATAAGAAAAAGAATTTATACGCTAGCTTCTATATATATGAAAGTTGGAGCTCTAATAGCGCCAATTATTAAAGCTTAATGCAAGAGCTTGTAGAAAATATTTTCAGAAGAGCATTTAATTCTGTATAACTTTTTTAAACTTTTTTTTTATAACTTTATTTGAGTTAACTAAAAAACGCATGACAATCCCACAACAAATTAAGCAATATTATGCATTTGATGTAATATATTATGCACATTATTATTTTTAATAATTCATCAACAATGTGTTAAATATCCCATTTAAATATAACATTAGATCATTAGAATGAAATAAATACAAGTTTTTTCCCCTGTGATTTTTAAAACATAACCAAAAATTGATGAATCAACCTGTTGAAAAAGTCCTACAGAAATCTTCACTCTACCTTTCAAAATTTCGGCCAAGTGATTATTTTGAATTTTACCAATTATATATATATATATATTGTCATGTTAAACTATTATAAACCAAAATAATTGAAAAAATTATTACTATTACTTCAGAAAAACTTTCTTATGACACTTTCACTTTTAAAATTGGAAAATTTTCATGTAAATATATTCGAAATGACTTAACTCTTGATATAACATAGTGTGACTGTTTTGTTATATGCATCAAATAAGTAATCTCACTATATTTTTTAGGAATGACATTGTATAGAGCTAAATTAGTTTTAGAAAATTATTTCTATAGTATACTATAAATTAATGAAATATAAATTAGTACACTAGAAATGGTTTTAGCTTCGTATGCAATTAAGTTTACGTATTTTACGACAAAATTAATCAATCTTAGAGTTTGTCAAAGATTTTTTTCAAATATTTTAAGGTAATAGACAAAAAAAATCACGAATTAAATAGATTTTGAAAGTATTTAATGTTTTATTTAGGCATATATCATCAACAATACGTTTTTTTTTGATAATTTACTGTAAATAAATTTTGTTTTCTAAAACGTGTTTGTTTTTTAAAATTAAATTTGAAACTATAACAGATCTTTTATGCTAAATTGCTATGGGTAATCTTTTTGAAATATTATAAAGATTTGTAGTGCCACTTCATGACTGCTCTTGACCAGGTTCACTGACATCATCCTACGAATATGACTGGTATAAAATTACTTTTGTGTAGCATATCTATTTATAAATGCACACGTACAGTTTTTTTTGCCCAGCGAGTTGTGCCACGTGAATGCGGCTTCTTGCTTCATATTTTATTTGTATGCACTTTATTCCTGTTGCTGGCATATTTGTCTGGATTTTAAGAGATTTTAAATTTAACTTAATATTTTATTTCAAAATAAATATTGTTATTTTTAATAAACATTTTCCTTTTGAAGTCAGTGTGGTATTGCTAAGAAAAAATTAAAGCTTTATAATAATTAATCTGTAAAAATTTTCATTTCATGTGCTACCGAAAATTTTTTGCCATACATGATTTGCAAATAGTATTAAATTAATAAAAATAATGACTCTGAAAACTTTCAGTTGGCCATAAACATACAGAAACTCCAATGCTACAAACGATGTCATAATGAGTGAGTGAATATTAACGTCAAACTATTCAGCTACTCGAAGGCTTTTAACAACGGACCTCGTAATTCTGAACCATGGTAGACCGTGGCTTACCTTGTCACGAGTTCGAGTCCGGTACCACTAAAGACCCGCCGTGTAGGGTAGCGATGCACGTTAAATCTGTCGAGAGCTGACACGGCCTCCCTTTGGTGTGGTGTGGTAGTTAGGAGAGGGGGTGTCGTCTACGTCACTTGACCATGGTTCAAAATTACGTGGTCCGTCGCCAAAAGCCCTCGTGTAGCTGAACAGTGCGACGTTAATATTCAATCAATCAATCAATCTGAACCATGGTCAAATGATGTGGACAACACCTGAGCTGGCACCCCTCTCCTAACTACCACACCACACCAAAGGGAGGACGTTTGAGCTCTTGACATATTTAACGTGCATCGCTCCTCTACACGCCGGACCACGATGTCACAATAATTAACAATCTCACCGATTTAGCATCTGAGCCTTGTATTGAGATTTGAAACTGTTTAAGTAATGGTAGGATAGCTAAGTAGCATCAAAATGTTACAAACAAGACTCAAAATAACCTTGAGAAATAATATAATCCACTTTTTAAGCTTAATAACTTATATACGAATATTTTAGGCCGTTAAAATAAAAATATCTTGATAGCAACATTTTCATTACTATTTTTTTACTGTTATGATATGCAACTTAACAGATAAATTATTTCTGAAGTTTTACTATAGCACTTGTGATCGTAGCACACCCTCTCCAAACTACCACACCACACTAACGGGAGATCATTGAGCCTCGTTAGACATAGTGCAGCGGTTCTCTCTACTCTCAGTTGCACAAGAACCCGAGTTCGTGACCATAACCACTAGGCTACCTTTGTTACAAACACATATATGAGTTGTGTTTGCGTGTGCATGGGGTCATGTTTGGGAAGTTCAATTTATAGGGAGTAGTCAAAGAAATAGAACGAAATCTTTAATAACGTTTGGGAATATTAGAGAGAGTCGAGCTGTATTTAATGGCAGAGCAATTGAATGTGGTGTGCGGGTATCTCCTCGATGCGTCCACACACTTTTCTGAAAGGATTTAGGTGTCAATAGTCGACCCTCTTGAAAGAGTAGGAAGATGATTTGACGATGATGCAATACACATTTAGTTGTTTAGAAAGGAGGACATATTCATTCTATGTCACGAGTCATATGAGAATTGTCATAAGGGGATTTCAGGTCTTTTATAGATCTTTCTATTATGTAGCTAATGCTTATAGTCAAATCTTTTTATCTCATAGGTTAGATTTTTGACTATTATTTTCTTTCACTGTTATTTTCTTTTTACTCATTTTTCATTTTGTATAAGTAAATCCAGATTTTTGTATTCTTAAAAGTTATCAATGCACTTATCAAATTTTAACACACACACATTCTTAAAACTCTATTATATTTTTAATTTTTCATGTATCCTTCAATATGTGGCTATCTTGCAATTTCAATTTTTTCCAGTTTTGCTTATTGAATATTCATCTCTTTTAGTAGAGAATTTTGACTATATATATATATATATATATATATATATATATATATATATAATATATATATATATATATATATATATATAAGGATAATTAAATTAGATTAAAAATTAAATTCCCTATCTAGCACCTGACTCATCTTTCTCAGTTCCCATATTCAAGTATCAAACTAATCACCCATTTATTTCTTCCGAACATATGGCCTAGCCAATAAACATGTCTAATTCCAGATCGTTAGATTTAATAGTCAACATATGTCAGCATTAACTTGCAAGCAACCTCTTCAAAGCAGCGATACTTACCATATGTTTTTCAAGTGTTATCCACTTGAAACCACCACCATGGCGTGCTTTTTACTCCCTGCTCTTAGCGTCAGAAGAGATGTCGAAACGATTGAATAAAGATCTCCTTTTTTAAACTTTAATCTGATTCTGTCTTAGAAATCATGACAGAATTAAAGCCGGCAGGATCTTTGTCTGCGATCTTAATGTAAAAAACTAATCTTTTTTATAAAGTATTTTAATATAAAAACGAAAGCCAACTGCAGTAATAACTGATATGAAGAATTTTATGGAAGACTGACGGCAATCTACATTTGTTAGCTGAGGACATTGGGTTACCAGAATTAATCTATGGTACGGAAAAAGAAACGCGCTAGTAATCCCCGGAAGAACATCACTCTTAACACCGAGAAGAATGCAGTGTTTACCGCCGAACGATTTTCTGTCTTTGCTGAAGAGGCCATCCAGCTTACCGTGAATGGAAGAAACATTCTAATGGAGAGAAAAAGAAAAGAAAGGGGGGAAAGCGTGAATCCCCTAAACTCCATGATGAAAGATGTCAATCCCTTCCGCCAGAATAGATAAAAAATATGTTTTTCTCCGAATGGTATTTTGATTTAGTTCCAGTGATACAATGATGGAAGGACCAATATTGAAAGAAAAATAAAAGGAACAAATCTTCTTAGCCGGAAAGTCTGCACGGTAATATTGTGAATTTGACCACCATATAATAATAGTGAAGTACCAACATTGAAAGAAAAATAAATAAATTAAATTTTACTAGTGAAATAACGTGACAACAGCATCTGGATTAATGTTCACCAAAGAGTTCTGCCGTTGCAAAGTGGAAGTCAGTTAAATTGTATATTTCCAATTTTAGTAACATTGAAGAACTGAGTTTTGCTGAACCGAACTTTACGAAAAAGAATAATATATGATATGATATGGTATTTAATTTTTATAATATAGTTGTGTTATAAATGAGATATTTTCTTTATATTTTGATTGAGAAAACAAAGTATATAGGTTTAGTCATACAAAATTTTGAGAAATTTTAATTTACGTCTCATAATTTTATCTTAAGATGTCGAATGAGTTAAGAATTATGATAGAAATTGGTGTTTTAAAGTGAAAGATATAAATTAAGTTTTTAGAAAAATGACTAATGAGAGAACTAATACTAGAGATATTGATTTTTATAAGAAACAAAAGTAAAGTCAAGTTGTATTCTTTTTTTCTCCATTGAATTCAATTGTTTTGTTAATTATTTTATTCAGCAGTAATCTTATTGTATGTCATTAATTTTTTTTTATTTTGAAATTGTGTGTTTTGATATACTGGCCATATATCAGGATTCACTATTTCTCGAAAATTTCCTTATCTAAAATTAAAATTAATTTAATAACTTGAAGTTTATTTTTGGATATTATACAGTGGATATAAGGGAGAATACAATCATTATAATTTTGTATATGTCTCGAAACATTAAGAGGACAAACTTGTTTAGTTTGATATGTACACCTCTCATTGTTTCTTATCGGCATCCCTGAACATCTGTGAGTTCATGACGCAGATTTCTCAGAGAGATGTGTTCAAAATTAAGTAAGGTGATACAGTTTTATTAGTGAATGTGTGATGCAAGAGAAACTCAAAAATTTTTGTCTATGAAACGTATTTTTAGAAGGCTACGGAAAGATTCAAAATATTGCATGCGATATTAAGTTACAATGAATATTGTGAAAATTTTCATACATACTAAAAGTTATTATTGAAGTGAGTCCACTTTTCCGACTCAAAATAATAAAAAAGAGCTCTTATATTTTTATAATTTTTATATTTTATAACGCATATGAAATAAAACATTGTTTATTGTGTTGGATAGTGCATAGAAGTTGTGTGTGTTATACACCGTTTTCATATTATTAATAATTTCATTTTATTAGTGTCTATATTTTTTTATCTTTTTAAAAAATGTATTTCATATACGCAAAATGTGTGTAACAATATAAGGTATTACTACGATGGCGCCAGAGTAGATTTTTATACAAAATTATTATTTTAACATTTGTATGATTTCATGTATTTTTATATTTACTATCTTATTGTTTGATATATTATTTTCCAACATAATTTTTTTTGAAAACATCTACCAGCTATAATACGAATCTATTATTATGAAGGAATAGGAGGAAACGCGAGCTCTTATTCTAGATGTCGAATAGATATAAACAAGCTAATCTTCAATTATATGTATGGAAATTCATTTTTATCAATTAATTGTCATTACTGTGTTTGTTGTTATAGTTTCGTTTATTATATTGCATTTTGATTTTAGTATTCCTATTGCTTAAATATTTCTACTGTGTGTAATATGTCTTTCTAAATAACTATGTATTGTTTTGTGTTTGTTGAAAATTGATTAAGTTTGTAAAGAGAGAAAAAACCACGCCATGACTCCCTTTTAAAATTGGGGGGCAAATGTAAGGATAATTAAATTAGATTAAAAATTAAATTTCCTATCTAGCACTTGATTCACATCTTTCTCAGGTCTCATATTCAAGTATCAAACTAATCACCCATTTATGTCTTCCGAACATATGGCCTAGCCAATAAACATGTCTAATTCCAGATCGTTAGATTTAATAGTCAACATATGTCAGCATTAACTTGTAAGCATCTTCTTCAAAGCAGCGATACTTACCATATGTTTTTCAAGTGTTATCCACTTGAAACCACCACCATGGCGTGCTTTATACTCCCTGCTCTTAGCGTCAGAAGAGATGTCGAAACGATTGAATAAAGATCTCCTTTTTTAAACTTTAATCTGATTCTGTCTTAAAAATCATGACATATATAATATATATATATATATATATATATAAAATATATATATATATATATATATATATATATAAAATATATATATATATAATATATATATATATAAATATATATATATAATATAAATATATCATATATATATAATATATATATATATATATAATATATATACAATATATATATAATAATATATATATATATATATATATATATATATATATATATATATATATATATATATATATATATAATAGCCCCAGTGGTTGAGTGGTAGCGTATCGCGCTTTCACTCCACAGGTTCGAGCTATTCTCGGGCTGGACAAGGTCGACTCAGCCTTTCATCCTTACTGCAGTGGGTCGATAAATGAGTACCAAGCTTTCTAGGGGACTTAAACACTGGGGGCCTCGCTTCAGGCTGACCGTCTGATCGAGACATCTGCTCATGCACCTCAGCGCCCAATGGTCACGTATACTGGAATGGGCACAGTAGACCCTGGCCGTCATGGGCTGTTGCGCCACTGAGTTTGAGTTATATATATATATATATATATATATATATATATATATATATATATATATATATATAATAAATAACATAAATTTGTACGTATAGAATAGGAGAGAACATGAGAAACATTTTTGTTACATCTTTCTACATCCATGCAATGTCTGTTGGTAATTGATTTCTTTATTTTTACCACGATCAGAAGAAGGAACATGAGCTAGTGTTTACCTCCATTATTTTCACAACATATATTTGAGGATTTTGAGATACGGTTCCCCTTAAATTTCAAATATCCATTATTATGCATCATGTTCTTTTAGAATATCCCATTAGTTTTAGTGGAATTATTTGATTGTAGTTTACAAATATTTACCATAACGAGTATCTCGCTAAAGGAATTTTTTGTAGAATAATTTTCTTTAATATGTGTATAATAATAAATCTTAATTGTTTTTCTATTAAAAAATATATTCTGGGGTATCTTGAATTAGAATGAGAATCGGTAGAAGTTACCTTCGTGCTTAGCTAAGGAGAGTACAGTTTGACAGAGTTAAACATTTTATAATTAATATTTTACACATTTCGCATATATTTATGCAACATGTGATCCCATATTCATGCAATATTGCTGAACTTCTAGAAACCTACATTTTTATTGAAATATGGGTATTTTGATTTTATGAGACAATCTTCGACCTTAATCACGACACATGATTTAAGTCGTACTTAATTTGTGAAATTATCATAGGAAACATCACAATGATTGATAAAGCCACTGATTACTAAATATTACTAAAATGACTGTCTTTGAAAGAAAGTAGAAAATTTATCTTCGCTTTTCTAGCACTAACAGCATTTTTCAGGTCTTTGTCCTCAAAAATCTTTGACCTTCACTTTGAACAGTGATAAGATTGTCTACATTGTTTAAGCATTATCCTTCATTGGATCATTTATTTCATCATAGTTTATCTAACTGGAGCAATTTTTAGAAAATTTATTTTTATGCAAATCAACTCAAATATTTGTTTCCTTGGAAAGGAAAGATAACAAAATGTTTATTGTTATCAAACTGAGTTTTTTTTTATAATTTTTAGAAGCATTTTACGTTAATATTTATATGTTTGTTCACACTTTTTTTGCTATTTTATATGTATTTTATGATGCAAGTTAGGTTGGATTAAAACTTAAAATATGCCAGCCATAACATCTGCATCAAATATTTTCTTAAAATTTTGAAAAGTTTAAAATTTTATAGAAGTTGCCATGAACAAAACTGATATATTATTTTGTACTGTTATATTCATTTTACCATGCATAATGAGTTTTTTAAATGAATTTTGGATTTAAATTTTTTGTTCTTTTTTTCCTATAGTAAAATATACAGTATTTTCTCTAACCTACACACACACACACACACACACACACACACACACACACACACACACACACACACACACACACACACACACACACACACACACACACACACACACACACACACACACACAGTTTATAATCTTTACTATTTTTCTAAAATTTCCAACAATTAAGTTAATTAAATTTTAAACAATTTCTACTCTAGAATTGTAATTAGTCTTCACAAAAAATATATTAATGTAGCATTAAAAATGTATTTACATATATATCCTTCCTTTTTAGGAGAATTAGCCAAGGGAACTTCGATAAGCATTGGGAATATTTTACTGATTAGGAAGTGAAAGATTTTATCAGAAAATGTATTTTTATTAGAATGCATATATATATAAAATGTATATTTTATATATATAATATATATATAAATATATATATATATATATATATATATATATATATATATATATATATATACCGAAATGTAAAGTTGTTTTGTAAACATGTTGGTGTGAATATAAATTTAAAAGAGTATTGAAAAGATCATGCATTAAAATTAATAACAATATTTGAGATAGTGTGATAATTTCTTAACGAAAAATGAAGTCAAACACAAAAAATTATGCAAAAAAATGAGTGTGTTCAGGACTTTTTGCCACCACTGTATATACAAATTTTTATTAGTATTTATTTCACTTAAATACTCTTTATTTGCTATATGCCACCCTTCCTTATATTTAATTTTATTGCATCATTTTGCTTATTATCATGAATAATTAATTCAAAACAACATGATAATTTTTTAAGTTTAAAATAATACATTTTCTTAACTATGCTTTAAAACACTGCGCATTTAAGTTAAACATTTTGGAACATTTATCCTTGAATTACAAATAAAATTTTTATTAGATTCAGTCAAATTTTGAACATCATGATCAAGTTTTCCTTTTATTATGACGAACTTTTAAGTTGCTAATAAGTTATTTATAGAAAGAATAGTAACATTTATAAATTTCTTTATCTTTTATTTTGAAATAAATAACTTTACAGAACTTACAGAAATTTTATTGAAATAACAATACCATATATAACAAATTTAATGTAAAGTTTTGCTATTGTAAGTAAAAGTAACTTTTTCAGAAAAACTTCAGAGAGAAAGATATATATATTCTTACAACAAATGTTAACACACACACACAACTACATTTTTCTGTAGACTGATTCATATGTATAAGATAAAACATCCAGCTTCTTCATTCCTCATATAATTTTGTATCATGCAATATTTTAAGAAAATTCTTCGAACCTTATTTCAAAAGTATTTATAAGAAAACATAAGATAAAGCACAATCCACACACTACTTTGTAAAATTCATTATAATAGTTGTTTACACGATGAATCAAAATACTGTCGTTATGTTACTGTGTATATGTTAAAACTTCTATACTTATAACTATTAATAGTATTTACATAAATAGAAAAACATCAATGAAAAGCAGAAGCTAAAAGAGAATAGAAAAAAAAAAAAGCTTACAATATATGTTTAAAAAAATTTTTGTTTTATGATTATTTGTACTTAATTAGTGTAGTATAGATTATATATATTATATTGAAATTATTCCATTTCCATTACGTAGAACTCGGATTCGCTTGTGTTTGCTTTTTTTTTTGCACAATTCATCATTAATATTAGTTATGATAGTAAATGGCCCAATATATCGAACACTGACTGACGAAAATACATGGAAATAAGATTCTTGAAGTATAATCGATGTTTTCTGGTGTAAATTTAGCTAAGTGTTTCGTCCAAAATTTTTCTTTCTTTGGTTTTCTGTTCACCCAACCATTTCTAACAGTACGTGAATCTCTTGGATATACCTAGAAAAAATAGAAGTATTATAAAACAAACTTTATATTGCGTGTATGTTAATACCAATTTAATTTAAGTTCAAAGAGTATCTTCATTTAGTGAAATATGCTATACAATTTTTTATTTAAGAGTTTTTTTTATAAAGGGCAAAACGATTGCAGTAAATTAAAATAAGGATATATAATTAATAAAAATTCTTTAATGTTCAAAATTTACTAACCTCATTTCATATGTATAAAAAAAGATATAATTTGATTATATACTATTTTAAAATTAATAGAAATTATTATTGTAACAGGGCGTTTTAAGAATTTTACTTGTCACTTTCAGGTGAATTTGACAAAAAAATAACGAGGAGCAATAATATAGATAATAAACCTAGTACTGTCATTTTCAGAACTAGATTAACCATGATTTTTGTCTTGAAGTGTGTAAGTATTTAAGCCCAAGAAAATTAGATTGGTCCATTTTCCTCTGGTAATGCTTGGGGGTAAACTGCAACCACATATATTAAGTTTTCTTGCAGCTGAACTGAACTTATATCTTTGCTTTATATGATAATGATTTGAAAATCACTAGAAATAATTGCAGAAAAATATTCCCAACTTGAAAGAAACTACTTACTGAATATATTTCTTTCATAACCCACTATTAACCCCTTAACTGCCGATTAAAAATTATGTGATTTGCTCCACCGTTTTTCACATAGGTGCATATGTGCGGTGTATTGGAGTCGTGAAAAAGAAAGGCATAAATAAGGACATTTTTCTCTGAAATAAGTAAATGCTTCGCTAACACTGCCAAGATCATTTTACTGCATCCTAAAGCGTTTGGAATAGTTTTACTGATAACAGCGCAAAGAAGATGTCATTTTTGAAAAGACGTATATATACGTCCAATGTAGTTAACACGAGACGTATATATACTTTGGTGGGAGTTTAGAGCACTTTTTTGTACTCATGCATAAGTCTTCGAACTTTTAAATTTAATGGGGGGTAAAGAAGAGAGATTTATTGTTCGTTGTTTGCCCCATACGGCTTTGCTTTAATCTTTTGAAGGGGCAGCAATAGGCTTCGAAATCTTCAGAGACGTTCATATTGATGAGAAGTATTAAGAGGTTTAGAAAAAAAAATTCTTTGACATCCCAAACATAACACCAGGTAAAGCAGAGGTATAGTAATGCTTAATGTATTGATCATATATTTTTTTTATTGCGGAGCTGCCAATAACCGTCGTAGTGTTATAGGCAAAATTGTTATTCGCGTGAAAAGACACTATTGTGTCATTCATTTGTTCATGCCCGACGCACTATTGCAGCTTCACACACCTACATTATACAATCAAAGATAATCTTGGTAATATATGTCTTGCTGAAATTTTCCCTTTTGCTACAGACGAAATCGAATGGTTCAGGCTGGCACAGACTGTTATACATCAGAACATAATTTTCGCGCTATAATTTCCGATGTTACAGTGCGATCCATGTCATGTAAAAATCCCTGCCTGACGAGACTGTTGTAACATTACAAAATACTCAACGAGATCTTTTCATGGAATTTCTGTGAGTTGAATAAAATATGCCATTATGCTTAATTGCTAATATGTTAAAATAAAGTTTTCTTTAACCCTTTACCAGGCCGTGGTAAAAATACTTACCACCAAATTCATCAATAAGTCTCTTTATTAGTCTCTAAAAAAGGGTCTTAAAAATCAAAAAAGTTTTATTTTATATATATATATATATATATATATATATATATATATATATATATATATATATATATATATACATATATATACATATATATATATACATATATATATATATATATATATATATATATATATATATATATATATATATACATATATATATATACATACATATATATATATATATATATATATATATATATATACATATATATATATACATATATATATATATATATATATATATATATATATATATATATATATATATATATATATATATATATATATATATATATAAAGGGTGTTTTTTAGAGGTATAGAACTTTAAATTGCAATAAAACAACGACGTATTATTCGATTGACATGAATTTTTTTTATTCGAAAGATAATCTTGTGGCATTACATTTTAAATATGATTTCTGGCATTGGACTGCCACGGCTGGCTCGGATGTAGTCCAATCTGGACGTCCAATTTTCGATGACTTTTTCCAACATTTGTGGCCGTATATCGGAAATAACACGGCGAATGTTGTCTTCCAAATGGTCAAGCGTTTGTGGCTTATCCGCATAGACCAATGACTTTACATAGCCCCACAAAAATAGTCTAGCGGTGTTAAATCACAAGATCTTGGAGGCCAATTCACAGGTCCAAAACGTGAAATTAGGCGGTCACCAAACGTGTCTTTCAATAAATCGATTGTGGCACGAGCTGTGTGACATGTTGCGCCGTCTTGTTGGAACCACAGCTCCTAGACATCATGATTGTTCAATTCAGGAATGAAAAAGTTAGTAATCATGGCTCTATACCGATCACCATTGATTGTAACGTTGTGGCCTTCATCGTTTTTGAAGAAGGATTCCACCAGCCCATAAAGCGCACCAAACAGTCAGTTTTTCTGGAAGTAACGGTGTTTCGACATACACTTGTGGATTAGCTTCACTCCAAATGCGGCAGTTTTGTTTGTTGACGTAGCCATTCAACCAGAAGTGCGCTTCATCGCTAAACAAAATTCGCTTATGAAAATTGACCATTATTTTCGAAATAAAATTGCACAATTTGAAAGCGTTGTTCAGGCGTGAGTCTATTCTGGCCAAACCAAACTGAGAATAAATCACTTGACAGCTGTTAAATCGGTCGCCATCTTGGAAAGTAATGCCAACTTAAACTTCTATACCTGTAAAAAAAACACTCTGTATATATATATATAATAAGCTAAATTAATTTCTTTTCTTAAATCAATCTCGTTCACCCAAAACGTTTTAATGTACTATCGCTAGAAAAAATAGCCCTGTGAAGGGTTAGCATAACTTTACTTGAAAAGAATTGCCTCATAAACGGTTAAACTATTATTTATTATTCCTCAATTAATTTATTGAAAACTGAAAAATCTATATCATAGCTCCCTATTCTTTCTCGACATGAATGTAGAATTATGATATATAGAAAATTTATCCTTAGTAAAAGTGTTTAATATTTTTCTATTGAGTGAATAGTTTTACTGTAATTCTTACCTTGTGTACAACTTTTACTTGTTCATTTATAGTAGATACATTAACTTTCGATAACTCTTTCAGTCTCGTATGTAATGCAATGACAGTTGCATATTCAAGAAGGCTCACAAAAACAAATCCTATGCAAGCTGAAAGCCATATATTTAATGCTACTATGTATGACACATTAGGTAAAGAAGCTTGATATTGTTTTGTTACAATAGTAAGTAAACTAGTAACACCTAAGGTAACTCTAGCTGGTACAGCATCTGGTGGTATCCAAAAGGAAAGCATTGACATGAAAACTATTAAAGAAGTAGGTATGTAGACATTAGTAATGTAATAACCAGATCGTCTAGTCATCGTAACGGAGCCCCTCAAACACGAAAAGCGTGCATCTGAAAAGAAGAATGGCAATTTATCAGTTTACAGCATTACTAAGGATTGTGAGCAATTTTATTGAAATAAGGAAAAGCAGTAGTAAAAATTTTAAAAGCATTTTTTACAAATTCTAGAGTAGATGAGTTTTTTGATAAATTGTGACGTGTGTTTGCTTCAGGAAAAGTATGAAACGTGGGCCTTATTTTTGATTTGAACAAATATTATAAGGAAGAATATTTTATTTCCATACGAAATTTTATAGTAGTGTTATTTTTCAATGTGTTCATTTCGTCTCAGAGTTTATACTGCATCTTCCTCTTAAAGCTTCCGTAAACAGTGTACTTAGAAATATTGAGGTACCAGGAGCCCTTTCGAGTTGAGTTGCTATCATCCTCTCATACAGTTACTGACAAACATCAGTAATCCTAACTAGTGGTGGCACCCTGTAACTGGTCTTCTGAATACTGTTCTGGTGCTTTAGAACTGATTTTATAATCTGAAAACCACATTGTAGGACACACTGAGCCATTGGCTTCGTCCGCTTGGGATTCACCAGCTTCCAATCTCCCAACTGCTCTCCAACATAATACAACATCCAGAAGTAATCTTTCTGTCAATGCAAGCATTCAGAAAAACGAGTAGAACTAAAACCAAACAGTGTCGTGTTTGAAGTATCTGTCACGTCATTTTTCTTAATTTGTACGAAAAGAGAGAGACGAAATTTGATTGGATGACTTACATCTTTATATACGTATATATATATTTGCCAATTTTCATTAAAAATTGTTCAGTAGTTTTTGGAAAAGCTGCGAAAACGTGTTTGTTCCTAAAGTGTTGTATACCAGTGTAACATTTTCAAAATTTTTCTTTACAGTAAATCTCAGCATGAATTACAAAAACATATAATCACTAAATATTGCATTAGTTAAAATACCGACGTCAGAAATTTGAAAAGAAAAATATTTTAATGAACATTGAAATTTAATATGAAATTTTAATTGTATTAACTATATAAAAATTAATTTATTTACTACAGTGCATAATTAACTTCAGAAAAACGCAAAAACATATGAATGAAAATATAATACAAAATTAAATTAAATGTTATTCTAAATATACCTAATCTGCTTATTGTGAAAACACAAAAATGTTTTTAATCATTATATAAATAGCAGCAATTAATAACATCCCATTCTGTCACTAAGTAGCTTATGGCAATAATAAAGGATATCGATTACACAGTTCATTGGAACTGTTGAAAATGATAAGATTGTTTTATAACTTTGGATTCTTTATCTATATAGAGAGAAATATATCAATATTATAGATAAGATATTGTACAGATAAAATATATCATAGTGAAATATTTTTATCGATCTTTTATATAGTGCGAGAATGAAAAAAAGAAGAAATTAGTAAAATATACAACAGCATTATTTCAATAAAGGAAATTGATCCGTTCAAACTATAGTACAAAAAGGAGCGCAGCACTTTTTTTGGTGATGAGAGTGCTACCAACAAATTAAAGTACATATAAGTATTTGTAAAGTACATGTAAATAAGTGTTTAAGTAAACTAGTGCAGAGTATAGATGTCCGAGTCTGTTTGTCCGAACAAAGGTAAAATGTTTTAACTTAGGCATCATGACCTAAATTTCAGAAAATTCAAAAAATAGTAGAATATTTGACTGAAATCAATTTTAATTTAGGAGATTTAGGATTCTAACTGGCCGTTGATATTTTATGATTGATACATAAATTAATAATTAAAATATTCTTCATACTTTGCTTGGAATTTGAAATGTTGAAAATTTTTATCATAGAAGGTGGAAAACAAATTTCTCCTTTAGTATTATTATTTATACAGAAACCTTTTTAATTCTGTACAAATCACAAATATTTTTTCTTTGAAAATATACATAAGGCATCAAAAATATTGGTCAATCTCGTACAAAATTTTGATTTCACTGTACATTGAATGACAAAAAGAGCGACGCACCAAAAAGGAGTTATCGGAATGGGATAAAATTGCGTATGCACATACCTTACGACATAATATGCAAATGATTAACTTTCGGTGGCTAATGACTGAGTATTTGAAGATCAAGATTATTGCAATGTAGCGCATAGTTGGTGTTTAAAACAGGAAACTCTAATGCTAAGGCACTAGTTCCATGCAAATGTGGTTCTGTGGACTGTGCCAATGACTAACAAACAGATTTACGTGCAGTGTAGGTAGCTGTCACTATTTGAGACAGGGCGAGTAATTGGATTAAAGGAAACAGGATGGTTAATTCTCAGGGTTGTTCTACATTTGGGTCTGAGTTTTGCTACCATTCGGAGATTTTCGCAATAATGCGAGAATCATGGCTGTTTTGAGTATCGAAAAGGTAGGGGTCGACCCAGAGCGATGACAAATTGATCATCCTATCGGCACTTAAGAGCCTCTGATGCATCCTTATCAACAAACGGACATGTAATCAGAACACACAACTGAGGGCAGAAACAATTCCAGAGATGATTCTGAGAAAGAGGCTGAGATCACGGAGATCATCGCGTTGGCTGCACCTAATCATTGCACACTATCAAGCGCATCTGCAATGATCCCTAACGCCTTCAACTGGGAATCTCAAGGACTGGCGTAGAATTATTTTTTAGCGATGAGTCTCGCTTTGAACTGATCCCCGATAATCAGCGAAGACATATTTGGAGACGCCCAGGACAGCGGAAGGATGCTAACTTGATTGTCACTCACCACACAGCCGATAATCAGGAGCTTTGGTATGTGGTACTGTTTTATTTGAATGCAGGACCCCTTTGGTTATCATCTGTGTCAATTTTGCAGAAAGGAAGCACGTCGACGAGATAATACGCACTTTAGTGTTCCCTTCCTTTTCCGGACTTATGGGGTTATATTTCAACAAAAACTCCATCCACACGACATGCCTTTCTATTTCTTTATTTTAAGCTTCTTCAGTATTTCCCTGGACGACATGATCGTCAAATTTCTCCACAATATAATACGCGCGTTTCAGCTCTGATAAGCACGTATCTTAGATTTGAATTGTGCCGGTTTAACTCATCTGCAAGAATGCGTAGAGCAAGTAAACCTACAAAAAGATAACAACCAACTCTACTAGTCTTAATATCATGCTGTATAACATACTTCAGGCCCATAGCAGAGCCCCCACATTATTGATTTTTTTTCTACTTCTATAGCTGTGTATCTCTTGAATAAAATTTTCAATTCCTATGGCAATGTCAGTGTTTCCTTTTCAATGCATGTTGCATGTACATCTCAGATCTAATGATTTTTATCTCATCCGGATAACCCTTTATTGGTGAGTCGCTTTTTGTGTTATACAGTGTATGATAAAAAAATTAATTCTTAGCATTTCTTTTTCACTTTAAAATTGACACAGTTACAGAATATAGCATGCTTGTGTGTGATTAAAATTACTTTTAAAAGAAAAATACTTTTGTGCCCTTAAATAAATTAATTATTATTCTGAATCCTTTTTTAAATTAATATATTTATGTAAACAACAGAGAAACTCGTTTTTTACGGAACATACCAACCATTTGAAAAGGCTAAAAATAATATGTTACCCTTTTTGCAGTCACCGCTAGATACTTTTATTATCTCAAATTGAGGAAGAACTATATGTTCACCTTGAATAATACTGCTGTCTTTATCCCATATAAGTTGCATTTCATCTACGGTATGAGCAACTAGATAAAGGAAAACATACATTCACTTGACAAAAGGTTCTTATAATCGTGAGAGGCACGGCTTAAATTTAAAAAAATCATGCTTAATGTCAAATGTTTTGAATAAAGAATTCATTTAAAAATTAATTTTAAAACTTCTTTTAAACGCCGAAAAACATTTCAAATATAAGCTTCCCGGTCAGATATATGCAAAATTAAATAGAAATATTCCCAACATTAAAAGTATTTATATGACACCTTATACTAGAGATCTTTAATGCAATTGATTTGTACACTGTCTACAATAAAATCTAAGGCCAGTTAATTACAAGTATATGAATTTTTTCGAGAAATTTTTCAAGGAATAACTGTTAAAGAACAAAGTTCTAATAAAATAAATAAATTTTAAAAGAATATTACATTATAAGAAACAAATATTAATGTATTTTTAAATTACAGGGTTAGCAAGAAATAAGTTGCCCACTTTAAATGGCTCTAAAATCCGTTCTATTGGTTTAAAGAAGATAAAGTTTGAACTACAGATAATTCAAATAATGCACTTGATATTTACTAAAAAAATTTTAGTGCAAAGTTTCACCAATAGGAGCCGTTATAACACAAATGGTACTTATTTGCATAAATTCAAAATCATAATTAGTATTTGTGTTGCAGCGCATACCCATCAGAAATTATTCTTTGGATAAAAGAAAGGCGGATTCTGCAAGAGCAGTAGTTGCATCTCTGCATGCACATCATGACTACGTTACAAGAAAAAGCGCTATTGGTAAAATTGTTCTACCAGAACCAGCAGAACTCTTTTGCAGTTGTGAAAGAATTACGCCGTATAAAGTGGATGCGAAGAGGTCCAATGATTTCATATGCCCTACGCAAGGTGATACAGAAATTTGAAACAACAGGATAACTTGGAATTCTTCCAGATAGAGGTCGAATGCAAATCCTGTTTTCTAGCATCGAAAATGTGGCTACTGCGGTCGTTGAAACCAGCAGTCAGTCGCAGGAGGGTAGTGTAAGTGGGCCAATTGTTTCCTGTGTTTTTATGTAAAGAATATTAGCAGCTACCAGCTGCTCTAGCACTTTGAATCAGTTCAAGCAGGCACATCAGTTATAATATTTGATTTATTTGATACAGGCACAAAACATGAACACAAAAGACGCCACAATACAGCAAACGTTACAGTTAGTTGCAAGTCATCCCAATACACAAAAGCTGCCGGACTACATATATCTTTCAGTACTCAGTTCACTACAGCTCCTTTTCGAATTTTTGCTTGATTGCTTGTGCAACACGTGAATTTAGATATGCCATATTCCTCTGTGCGACAAATCTTACGGCGTATTTTGCATTTTTATCTGTACAAAATCCGAAATGTGCACCAATTGAAAAATGGGGATACAGAGGTTCGTAAGAGATTTGTACTTCAGCTCCTTATACGAATGACGAGGCCCACTTTTGCATCAATGGGCAAGTTAACACCCCAATTGTCGAATTTGGGCAGCTGAAAATCCTCACGCTATCCAAAAAAAAACATGCATCTTAAAAAAAGAGAAATACGGCGTGGTTTCCCGGCTACCTTTATCATTGGGTATATTTTTGAAGATATGAGGTCGAAGGGAATAAAAATCTGTTCTACCACAGGAAAACAGTACTATGGTTTGGTGAGGGATTTTGTTATCCCACAGCTCACACACACAAACAGCGTGGATGTCATCAGAATATGACTTTCATGTAAGATGACACACATCCTCGTGTTGATCGCGTAAGGTATTTCCTAAAATAGCGTTTCATAGATGTACAGGAGATCACCCTTTGTTTTCCAATAGCATGGCCTCTTCATTTGCCGGATTCTCCTCCTTCTGCGACTTTTGGTTGTGAGGTTTGCTAAAGAGAAATATCTACCGTCAAAGGCCATCAATTCTGCCTGATATGAAAGGCAGTAATTTCCTCGATATTCCGGAAGAATGACTCCGGTCAGCTGTTGAAAATATGATTCTGCGATTAGAGCGCATTGTTGAACATGAAGGGTATCATATTGAGCAGTTACTTTATATTGTTTGAAGATTTTAAATAATATTAAACGTGGTTATATGTATTACCTATCCACCCTGTGTAGCACCTATCAACGAAATTTTATACCATCATTTTTTTAATAAATGGCAAGCGCATCATATGAATTATCTGCGGGTGAAATTTTATCTCTTTTGGACGAATAGAACGGTTTCTAGAGCTTTCTGAAGTGAGCAACTTGTTCCTAGCTAACCCTGCATATTCTTGAACACATGACTTGTCTCTTATAAGGTATAGAAAATATCAATTTTTTAAACTAATTCGTTAAATTTGATACAAAAAGACAAAAATCAAATGAAATTAAATATTTCTTTGCTATCATGGTATGCAATAAATTTCTTTAGTAGAATAGTGAAAAATTTGTAATAGCACTTCTCATACATCAAGAGGTCAGAGATATTTGTAATAATACTACTCTAATACCTCTCATATATCATAATACTTCTCATCTCTGTTAATGCTTTTAATGTATATACAATAATAGTCCTTGTTAAATTTTGAAGCAGTACATTGAAATGTGACTTACGACTCATTATTATCATATCACATTCTTGAGTATCATGTGGGAAAAGTCGCAAATCCATGTGGCAGCTAAACTCTATGGAGATTCTATATTTAAAAAAAAGCAACGTATCAAGAATCTTATAGGCATTTTGAAAACTGCTTATAACATTATTATTATCAACATGAAAAGAGGAATATCTTAAAAAAAGAGAGGTAATACACAATCTAACATAGGAAATATAGTGGGAAACTTTAACTACATTAACACAAGAACTAAATATGAGAATTTGAGCGACATAACATTTTTTTAATATATGAGCATCACCTATGGAACGAAGAACACAAAAAGAATGTAATGTGGAAATAAAACATTGAATACCAATGCGAAATATAAATCTCTATGTAACAAAAGTAAGCTACAGGTGAAAAAAAGTTATTTTTTCAAATAATAAAGGTATTCGACAAAATTTCAGTGGCGCAGCAGCTGAATCGTCATAATCACGAACTGGTGGTTGGCGTAGCTTCTGTCTCAAGTCCTGGTTCTCCAGAAGACTCACCATGTAGAAGGGCTGATATACGTTAAATTCATCGAGGATCTAAGTCCTCATTTTAGTGTAGTGTAGAAGTTTGGAGAGGGGGTGTCAGCTCAGATGCCACCCCGTTACAGGAATCATTCAAAATTACGAACTCAGTTGTCAAAATCCTCCTGAAGCTTCAAAAGACAACATTAATAAAAAATAAAACTTAAATTTATACGACTATTTTTAATGCCTGTTATTAGTGATGGTGCCAAATTCCTGTCCATAGATAATAATTCACCTTCCCCTCGTTCAGGATCTATCGACGACATTTTTAACGTAAAGATGCCCAGTGCATGCACTAGCCATCAAGGTCTCCTGATCTTAATCGTATAGATTTTGTATATGATTATCGAGAGATAAATTGCAGCCCGCCAGAACCCGCCAAACTTCATTTTGGAATTGAAAACAGTTTTCCATCAGACTTGTAACTCTTTGAGCCCATACCTCATTAATATAATCACCAAAGGTATGGGAATTGCTGTGTAACATGTATGACTACCAGAGATAACCCCATACCATATTAAACTTATTTTACGCTAAATTTCTAACTGATAAAATAACTATTTTTCTTCCAACCTTCTTATTTCGATGATAAACTTCAGAATTATACTTGCTTTTCATCGATTTATTCTCCTACAGCCCTTTTATAAAAGCATACCACATTTCTTTTCCTTCGACCATTCTTCAAATTTTCACATAAAGAGTAATTATATTTAACTTTCGAACATGTCTATATATATACTTGGTCGATAAAAAATTAAAAGAAATTGGTTTTCCTTTAAAGAGATAATGAACTTCAAACTAATATTTTTGTATCCTTTGAATATAAAAATGAATAGTATCATTCAAAAGAAAGTTGTATTGTAGTGATAAATAATTCAGTTTTGTATTAGAATAATGCTCATCATTTTCCTTTTTCAATCAACAAGATCATAAAGAATGTTTGTTAACTTTTTTCTGAGTATGACTAGAAGTTAGAATTTTGATCAGAAAGTTTGAATGATACCATTGATATTTGAATAGAATAAAGAGAGAAAAATTAACATGCTAAAATCAAGGAAATAAATGAGCATGGAAAACATATGATGCATTAATAAAATTTTAATAAAAAATTTTGCTGTATTAGCTTAGTTGTTATGGTCACAAACACATAGCCGGAGAGTCAAATATTTAAATAGAAACACTTTTAATGCAATTTTTTAAATTCATGCATATTCTTATTCATGAAAATTAACTGAATAAGAGTTTGGTTAGAATTCTTACTTGCCTGTTTAAAGCACATGAATGTATTGTGACTTAAATTTTTATCGAAAGAAATTTGAGAAAACTGAGAATCTGTCTTACCAGGGACTTGAAATCATATATAATTACACCGAAACTTTATATATATATACTGCTGGCCACCGTAGAACACCAAGAAAGACAAGAGATAGCACAACAAAATTTATTTTGTACATATCATGTTGACCAAGTATCAAATGATTAAGTTTATAGACATCTGTGAAGTGTGGTTCCAGCCAGAGTAGCCACCATTGTTGGAGATCACCGCTGCCACACGCCTCGGCATTGATTCAAAGAGACTTTGGATGTGTTCTTGGGATACAGCAGACCAAACAGCTTCCACACGTTGCCAAAGTTGATCTGGTGTGGCAGCTGGGAGTGTAATCTGGGTCAATCGTTGAGCAACCAAGGACCACATGTTTTCTATCATCGAAAGATCCGGAGAGCAAGCCGGCCAGGGAAACAATTCAATCTGGTAATTGACAAAGAATGATTGGATAATGCGTGCCACGTGTGGTCGCGCATTATCCTGTTGAAATATGGCTGTGGCCAAGCCCTGAAGGTAAGGAATGACAACTGGCTCCAACACCTCTGAGATGTAGCGCTGGCTGTTTAAATTGCCGGCGATGCGTACTAGAGGAGTGTGAGAGTGATATCCAATACCGCCCCATACCATAATACCCGGTGCAGGACCAGTGTGGCGGTGCATAACGCAGCTATTCAGCAACCTCTCCCCACGGTGTCTCCAGACTCGAATCCGAACATCATGGTGTTGCAGACAGATGCGTGATTCGTCAGTAAAGACAACTTCATTTCATTCTGCCGCCCACATCCTTCTTTCATCGCACCATTGGCGGTGGAGACATCTGAGGTTCTGCGTCAAGGGTAGACCAAGCAATGGACGTCTTGCGGACAGACCACTCTGCTGTAAACGACGTCGAATGGTACGCGCAGACACTGAATGATGCGTTACAGACTCAATGTGCTGTGATATGGTTCGTGATATGACTGAGCGATCCGTCCCTGCCATGCGCACAATTTGCCTGTCCTCACATGAAGTGGTGCACTGAGGTGGATGCGATCGAGCACGTCGGTCCGTCGTACCCTCCTGCATCCTACGCTTACATATCCACATTACAGTTGTTTGGTTTCGTCCAACACGACTACCGATTTCCCTGAAAGATAATCCACAATCTCAGTAGGCCACTATCCTTCCTCTGTCGAAGTCGGATACTTGATCAAAAGCTGATCGCTGTTTTCTACGAGACATAACTGATCGTTTTTTGAAAAACCACAAGAAAAACACAATTGCTGAACTTGAAATCGTCGAAATCTCCAAGCCTTAAATAGCGCTTTGAGGTGGCGCCACAGGCACGTGTGATTTGTGTCTGCGCTGAAATTCTAATCATTTGCATATCTCACCTCCGCTAATGCATGTTGTAAATTTCATGTTATTTGCATGCTTCCTTCAGGGTGTTGCATTTACGGTGGCCAGCATTGTATATATGTAGTTTGATCAATAGCCTTCTCAGTGGTCTACCTACACAATGGACTACTTATATCATCTGTACTCAGCTAGGAATCGCATTAAAAAAACTCCTTCATAGAAAGCATGCAAGTCTAAACCTCACGATACAGCTAGAAATTGGTTTCTCAAGCACACATAGGAGCATGTTTAAATGTCTTGTTACTTCCGAAAACTTAAAGGAATAATTAAATACTAGCATATATGATTGGGTATTTGATATTAAGTCGATATGATTAAGAAACATTTAATGGAAAAATTATTGCTTATAGACGTAATTTAACATTTACTTTTAAGGTATCCGACTATCCTAAATTTGTGACTTTTGCCAAAAATTGACAAATTTTTTTATGGTTTTATTTTATAGGTCATCTTATTAGCTGTATAAAATACGAAGTTTATTCTTTTCGATTCACTAGAACAAAAACTACAAGTGAAGTGTTTTAGTGAAGGCCTTTTCTTCTTTTTTTTTTACCTAATAAGGCTGCGCAATTTAGTGAAAGCAGACGCCACTACTTTAAGCAAGATGTCATATTTTCAAATGTGTTTTACTCGAATTGCTTTTTTTGTTTGAAAATGCTGAAACAGAGACAGTGATTGCTCAAAAAGTTTTAAGAATAATTAACATACATTTTTTGTGTATGTTCTGTATAATAGTATAAATGTTTTAACCTTCAGATTTATCAATCACTGTTTTATTACAAAATTTACAGTCCCTTATGTGAATATAATCACTGCTTTTTTAAGCAATTTCACATAACTAAGATAAAGTGCTCTAGTTTATGTAAAAATTAAAATATCTCTTACCGTTAAGGTCATTTTAAAAATGCATAGCAAAGCAACACATCAAAATTGAAAATTTGTTCGTAAACTTTTTGTACATAATAGGTCCCTTTATGTAATTTTTTTTAAATTTTTAATCAATTTATTCCCACTTTAGCAATAATAATTTATTTTTCTCTTCTTAATTTTAGCATATTTTTCTTAAAATGTGCTAAATAAATCTAAAAAGCACAAAAAATCCCCATATCTCCATTTCTTAAAAAAAAGTTGTCTCAAGTAGTCAGATACCTTAAAGTGGTGTAAATTAGTAAGTAAACTTAATAGAGTAGAATTAATATTTAGGAATGAAACTAAACGTTTGGTATAAAGGCGTGTTAACAACTGAATCACCTGGTTCGATATAGAGTCTTATTTCTTCTATGAACTTTCTCGTATTATCACAGCGATGCATTTGAAGACCAATTTCATTATAATGAACTCTTAATGATGCTTTTACACATGTCCTGTATGCTGATTTTAACATTTTTTAAAACTCTTGCGGTGTGGTTAAGATAACTAAGACGTTACAATGTTTCAAATTTTGCATTTTTTTATGTTACTTTAAAAAATATAGGAAACTTTACTGCATCCATAGGGGCATTATTTATGAGAATTAAATAAATAGAACTCTAGAAAATTGAATTTTTTAAAATTGTAAGCAAATGTGATGTAAATATATTCAGGTACACTTTCTTCACAAAATCTGTTTTGTATATAATATGTATTTATAAAACACTTATTTTACCTATATAAGGAATGCAATTTTTCTGTATTATGCGTTCAAACTTTTTGAGTTATACATTTTTATGCAAAAATTAAGGAAAATTTAAATGAATAATTACAAAATCATACAATAAATTTTGTTTTTTAAAATCTTGGTTATGTCTAGTTTTGCATTTATTAATATTCAGTGTAGTTCTTAAAATATAAATCAAGTAAATAAATACAAAGTTAATCTTGAGGATTATCCTAAATTAACCACATAGCTTGTTGGAGAGGCATTTTGTTATTCCTATAACTGCTTATTGTTAAAGTTTAAATATTCTCTCTCTCTCTCTCTCTCGTGAATAATTCTTTATGTTTATAATTGTTGTTTTTACTTTAAAATAAATATTCATATGTATGATTACAAAAACAGGGCTTCTTTTGTTATGAATTTTAAAAAACGGGGTCCTATTTAAACTACATATCAAATGAACTTTTTAAAATCATCAAAGACACTTCTTTTATGTACTTTTATAACAATAGCTAAAATATATGTAAGGAATGCTGTAATATCCTATACTTATGATGTTCAAAAAGAAGTAAAAGTACTAAAAATTACAGGTATAAAACATTGTTTTTTAAATGGAAGATGTTATTAATCATTGATGACACGTGTTGATGAAGTAGGGGTAGAGTAATTAAAAAGATGTCTAAATAAGCTAGAATTTAAAATTTACATATTAAAAACTGAAAAGGAATGCAGAATAATCCAATTAATTATGGTATAATTTTACATTGCACTAAAAAATATTATTTTTTAATCACAGAAGAAAATATCTTCGTTCGCAATTTTCTCAAAGTGCCATTTTTGGTGATTCCGGTACACTTTTCTGAAAATCTACTTTACCTACAGTGTTGATATTTTGTATATTATAAAATTCACAAATTTTTGATATAATACAATTTTTGCATAAAATTTAAAACTTTTTAAAAAGCTTTTATAAATATATTTTTTTTAATTTTATTTCATTTATTATATATGGACTATTATGTTTATAAGCACTCAGCAAAATTTTAAAGCTATATATGCAGTGGATTTAATGCAAAATGTACCTAAAGGTAAGAACATGACTTTAAAATAATTGATTATTAATAGTTATTGATTATTAATTGCTCATACAGAATTATTTATATTTTAAGATGGTATTTTTTCGCATTAACAGGTTCATAAACATACAGATAATTCATTTTAAAAATATTACTTCCATAACTATTAATTTAAGCAAGTTATTGATGTAAAAAACTCTTTTTTTCTTTACACATTAAAACCCAAATGTGTGTGTTTATATTTTACTTCATTTAAATTAAATGTGAAGCATCTCAAATAACCTGACAATAAAATTAAGGTATCCGATTACGTCGGAACCGTGATTATAAAAAAGCACATACATTGATAATTTTCATGATATTTAATGTCACTGAGATTAGAATACATGTATAAAATTGTGTTTTAAGGATATTTGAAAAAAAATTATTTAAATACAATATTTTGGCAAAAACTTAACTTAAAATAATCTTTTTTCAAAATGTTCTCCTTTTATAAAAAATGCTTCTAAAATAATAATATTTCGCTTATATAAAGTAAAGACTTCTCCAGAGAGTCTGAACTAGGATTTTTGAAAAATTCACAATATTTTCAGAGTTACCACCAGTTGAAACAATTATCGGCGTTTTTTTTCTTAAAATTTCTCCCCTCTGTTGTCGTAAAACATGGATAAACCCACTTCTAAGTTATATATTTCAAAAATTCTAGTTGAGCTTCTGTACAGAGGTCTGGGCTATATACAGGCAAAATATTATCATAATAGAAGCATTTTTCACAAAAGGAGAATATTTTGAAAATGGGTCATTCTATGTTCATTTTTTGTCAAAATATTGTACTTAAATAATTTTTTTGTAATAATATTCTTAAAACCATTTTATATACATTTTCTAATTAAGTGGCACTAAATATCATAAACACTGTCCATTCATACGCTTTTGCAAAATCATAGTTCTGAACGTAGTCGGATACCTTAAAATATTTTTCTCTCTTCAGTCAAATGCAGTTTATAAGAAGTGGATTAAATTACTTTTTACATTAAATTTAAAGTTCCGCTGCGTGCAGTATTTAAATCTCGAATTTCAAGACTAAATATGAACTTAGCTCAACACAAATATTTAACAAAATTTCAGAAATCGAAAGCCTTACTTACCTTGCCGTGAATTGAATAGTTTTATTCTTAAACAACCAAACATACATATTAGGGATGATCATGTCTTGAACGTGGCCTTCAATCGAATTCTCAAAAAAGATATCTGGCATCCAAATACGTTTCCTCCATTCTAAATCAAGAACGACTTTATCTTCATCAGAAAGGATAGGGAAAAGAAGTCTTTCATCTATCCATCGCTTGGTCATCATTAAGTCAAATCGAACGGACTAAATATTAAAAACTCTGTCATTATATACACATCAAACACACAAATATACATTAAAAAGAATATAGAATTTTAAAATACTTATTTAATTATATTTAGATTTAAAATTTGTCGCTTAATTAATCATATCATTCCAATAAACTGTTTAACAAGACTGTTTTGAAACGAAACAAGTAATATAAAAAAACTAAAAAAATTAAATCAGTTCCTACTTAGGTCAACAAAGAAAATTTTTATTTTAGTTACTTTTTTATTAAATAATTACAATTAATATAAATATGTATATACATATGACGGAATCACAATATTAAGTGGTAAAATAGAAAACGATTTTCCTTGCAATTCTCACTTTTCCTTTCTATATATGATGTTGGACTATTAATTTTGTTTGTTACTATTTATCCAATCATAAATCACGTTCTCAGAAATTGGGCCCTCCCAGGTAGGATTCGAACCCACAACCTTTGGATTAAAAGTCCAATGCGCTATCCATTGCGTTACAGGGACACAACGAACGGTTTTCCTTTTTATATATGGTGTTGAGCTATTATTTTTGTTTGTGTTACTATTTATTCATTAATTAAATAAAATTAATGAATTAACATTTGAAAAAACTGTGTTAACATCAAGTGTTATCTACTACAAGTATAAAAAATGTATTTGAACTTGAGTAGATGAATAAAAAGTATTTTATTAACGATTGAAAATTTGAACAAGATACATATATAAGGGAGAGTGTGAACTAACACAGTATGAATTGAAAAAGAAAACATAATTGGCATACATAAATTATTAAACATTAAACATAAATTACCAAGTCTTTTTGTATTACCATAATAATGCCCATCATGTTGGGGAATGATAAATAAAGGGAGGAGGTACATGGTCAAAAGACTAATTTTTTCACTCATAACAACTATATATCATTTTCGGCAGACCAAAAACAGCATTTTGCTACATAACAAATTTTAACCGCAGTTTTCTTGATACAGTGCGATTATCATCCGTTTCAATGTAATACAAATTCGTCCAAAAATCAATACTTTTCTTATGATTGATATTGATCATTTCATCAGTATAATGTGTTTTAACGATCAACAGAATCAAACGAAATTTTAAAAGACTTTTAGATGCCCATTTTATTATTAACATCAAGTCATTTTTTTCACACACTTCTTAATGGTATGGAAATATTTCCTTTCTGCTTTCATTTGCCTTGTGATTCAAATATTTTTTCGAAATACATTTTGAGGAATTTTAATGGGTATTCTCAACTGCATTCATTAGAATTTAGAGGAGAATTGTTAAAGCAATTCTCTAGAACAGCGTTTCTCAAACAAAGGGGTGTGTTCCCCTAGGGGGCATGAAAACTTGACAAGAAAATATTGAAAAGTCGAAAACAAAAGATTACTTTAAAAAATTATTTACTTACTGAATGGAAACAAAACAAAATACGGTTTGACATAATAAAAAACAAAATACACATTTAAACTGGTAGAATACACTTATAAATGTATCAGTACTGCTCCATGTATTTCATAGTTAATTTAACAGTACAAAGTTAAGAACCAGTTGAATAATTCCCAGCAACCCTATGGGCATGTCAAAAAATTCTATGCAAAATTTAACACTTATCTTAATCATTTGTGCAATTTATAATTAAAGTTGTATTGCAGCTTTACGTCAAAGTGTATTATTATTGAATTCAATACATAATTATTGTATGGAGGGTGGGAGGACGATAAGAAATAAGATTGAAAATTGGGTCGGTAAGTACAGAAAGTTTGAGAAGCAATTCTCTAAAATGATAGCATTGTCTTGCTGAAATATGTAGTCCACGCATATTATTGATAAATCAAAAACTGAGATAAGAATTATCTAAGAATGAGAATGTGATTTCAAAGAACACATTCGTTTTGCTATTTTAGAAATTACTATTCCTCTGTTTAATTAAGTATTTTTATTTAGCAATATATATATATATATATATATATATATATATATATATATATATATATTGTAGGCAAAAATTTTTAAACTCATAAGTCTGTAATTTCAGTTATTAAAAGAATTTTAAAAAATTTCAAAATTATAAAAGTCAGCCAAGACTTCTTTAAATAGTAATGGCTGAGTAATTGCTAAATCCTCTGTTTCTCATTTGACTCACACATTCATATTTTGGATTGAAAAAAGCACTTAAACTTCTGGAAAATGAAATTTTTTTCTTCAATCAAAACTGCTTTATTATGTTTAGTATACAAAAACTATAACACACAAAATAACAAAATTTTGGATTGAGAATAGCTTTTTTTAAACTTTTAATGGGCTGTGGATTGGTTTCTTACTATTGCAGACCTAGCATATTCCCGGAAGCTGGAATCTCTTTTAGTGTGGCACCATATAGATGGACTATTAATCGCCGCAGGTAATTTTGATACCCAGTTTCCTCCCCTGAGGGAGGCACCTGAGCTCTGACGATGTGAAATCGGACATACGAATTTAATTTTGCTGAGAGTACCTAAGCCAAACAGACACTCAAAAGTCTTTTACATTTCACATAATCATACGACATGGACGCTGTCGGTTTTCAACATCAAGGAAATCCATCGACTTGGGTCGGGGTCGAGTGAGTGAGTGAATATTAACGTCGCACTGTTCAGCTACACGAGGGCTTTTGGCGACGGACAACGTAATTTTGAACCATGGTCAAGTGACGTGGACGACACCTGAACTGGCATCCCCTCTCCTAACTACCACACCAACGGGTGGGCCGGGGTCGAACCCGCAACCTTAGGCGTACAAGGCCAGCGTCAAACCAACTACGCCACCCACGTGGCATGATATCTTTATAAGTGTTTGAATATTGAAAATACTTTAGAGATAAGATCAGAATGCGTGTGTGTGTGCGCGCAATTCAACAACTTTTTTTTCTCAAAGAGAGTGTGTACAAAGTGACTGACTTGGTGATTTATACAAATAAATGTTTAAAAATAGAATGTCAGTTAAAACGCTTGTATTTAATTATTAGTTCCTGAACAGAAAAAAAATATGCTTAAGAAAATTACTTTTACAATAGTAAGCAATTCGAATAAAAGTAATACGCTTTGAACTTCTACTAATATAGAAACACACTTCTAACAAAAAGCAATTACTAGAGCATTTTTAAGGTAGCCATTTGGAATTCATGGTCATTTATTCTACAGCAATACTTCGAACGAAAACTAAAAGTAGCTACTCATAAGAACTTGGTGCAGGCCCATTGATCTGGAAATGCATTAATGAAAACCGATTTTTGAAGTTTTTTTTCTGTTTAATTGATATACGAAACTTTATCGCAGTCACCATTTTACTTCAGATAGATTGGATAAAGTATAAGTGACACGCAGCGTTAATAAATCATATTTCGATGCAGAAGCCTAATTTCCTCAAGAGAAAAAAATATAAAAACGCCGGGTCACGCAAGTGTAACACATATGACGTTCGAGATGACAATTAACACGAGTCAAAAGTTCCTCGATGATAAATTGAACTACTTTTTCTGAAAAACGAACCTTAATAATGACCCTTTTTGCTTTAAACCTTTTTAAGACCAAAATATAACTAATGATGAATTTTGAGCTAGTCAAAAATCTTCGATCTGCTCATTTGCAGTCAATCATGTGCATACTAAGTTAGAAATAATTATGATTTCAAGAAGGAAAAGAGGTTTGTGACATTCACAAGACCTAGCTGACATGTTGAAGGAGAGCTCTGGACATGAATGAAATTTATAGAAGTACATCAATATTTTCAGTATGGAACATAATCAATGAAGTGTTATTGAAATAATATTGAGCTCTCTGGTGTTATGTACAAGAGAGAAAACTATGTCCATCATAATAAATGTATAAAAGTGTCATTTTATCGATAGCATAATCATTTAAAAAATTACGAGTAATATAAATATAATTAATAAATATTCACAAATTCAATTTTGCAACCTGAGTAAAGACGCTTTAAGAAAAATTACTTCCAAACATCATTATATTAGAAGTATTGTTCATCGATTTAAATCCATCAATCAGCTGGAATAGAATATTTATTAACATATAGCTACTGATAACATAACAAATTTTTTTTGTTCATATAAATACTCAATTAAAAATATTTTAGTAATTATATACTGTTTACTTTAAATATACAATAATTTAGAAATATGTTACCTCAGCGTTTGTCAAACTGTGGGGCGCGCCCCCTAAGGGGACGAAATAACTCTACGAGGGGGGTGCAAGCATATTGAAAAGTTGAAAACAAAAGATTATGCAAAAAAATTATTAATTTACTGAAAGTAAACAAACACAAAATACATTATGACATAGTAAAAAATAAAATACACATTTACACTGCTATAATATACTTACTGCACTGTATCCAATGTATTTTATAATTAATTTAACAATACCAATTTAAGAACAAGTTTAATAATTACCAATGACCCCGTGGGCTTATCATATATTCTTGTTGATGTTACTAATGCCACCTGATCGGCAAAGGCCAGATAAAGGCCCACGAAATTCATCACGGCAAAGGGCTAAGTGACGCCTGTCGTTAGCCGTACCTTTGAGCAGCATACAGGTGACAGAACGATTTAGCTCGGTTTCACTCCAATTTAGAGGGAGAACACCTTGGGGGTGGACAGGGGCCTCCCACCAATCTCACGAGAGGATTTACGGCTCGACGGCTATTTAAAGTACCCCCATGCCGCGAAGGCACTATACATTTATAAACATCCATGTCTTCTCCGGGATTCGAACCCACTCCCAACGGCACAGCAGTCAGCGTCACTAACCACTATACTGGATGTGTGACGCTTACCATGTATAAAATTGCATACAAATATTAACGCTTATCTTGATAACTTGTACGGTTTAATTAATGCCTTAACTGTCAATTAAATATTACGCGATTCACTCCCCAATACCATCACTTCCCACGTAAGCACTCGTATTGGATGTAGTGCGGAAAGCATAAGCAAATCCCCTGAAATAAGTAAATCCGTCGCAAGCACTATCAGAGTCCTATTATTGTAGTCCAAAGCCTTGGGAACAATTTTATGGATGCAATGCACAGAAAAGATCAAGTTCCGGAAATATACGCCCCAGGAAATTAACGCTTTGTCTAAGCAAACGTTTATATAAGCCGGTGGCATTTAAGAGGATAAGGTCGTATTGTAGCTTTAGCGTTAAAATATAGTATTTTTGAATTCAATACATTGCTAATGTATGAAGGGGTGAGGGGCGCGATGGAAATTCTGATTGTATATTGGAAAGCTTGGGAAGCACTGTCTTAAAGTATCCAACTACGTTCGGAACCGTGATTTTAAAAAGTCACGTATAAATGGATAATTTCCCATGATATTTAGTGTCACTTAGATTAGAATACATGTATAAAATTGTTTTAAGGTCATTTTGGCAACAAAAAAAATTATTTTAAAATAATATTTCAGCTAAAAATTAACTTAGAAAAACCTTTTTTTCAAAATGTTCTCATTTCGTGAAAAATGCTTTTATTATAATAATACACTGCTGGACAATTGCTAAGGACGGATCACAAATTGCTATGTAGCATAACATTAAGCGAGACATCAGGCCTAGTAGGATAAAATATAGTTGCCACACTGTTCAGACATTAGAATAAAGAATATTTATTGTTCTGGAAAGTACAAAAGCTGTGAAACATCTGAAAGAAAAAAAAATGTTCATTTGATCTGCGTACGGAGAAATGGAACAATGCATCTAAAAGTCAGCAGGCACCTTAAAGAAAGGTATCAGTACGGGATATGTCCACCGTGGAGTGTGATGCAACATTCCACACGTCGTACCATACATTGCACAACATTATCCAGCAGCTGTTGAGGCAATTTATCCCATTCCTCTGTGAGTGCACGGATGAGGGTGTTCTTGTTTGTCGGAGGATAGTTTCGAACAGCAAGTTGCCTCCCCAAAGCATCCCACACATTTTCAATGGGGTTTAGATCTGGAGAACGCGTTGGCCATACGACACGTTGAATACCCTCGCTGTCTAGACATTCCTAAACAGCGAGTGTTCGATGACATGTTGCGTTGTCGTCCATAAAAACAAATTTATCACCTACAGCACCACGGAAAAGACGAACATGAGGAAGTAGAACTTCATCAATGTATCGTTGGCCCGTCATAGTCCCATTCGCAACCACATGTAGGCGCGTGCGGCCATTGATCATGATGCCGGCCCACACCATGATACTGCATGTCGGATATCGGTCCTTTTCCTGGATATTTTCTGGGCGATAAGCAGTACGACTCTCGCGCCAGATCAGTTGGCGTCTACAATCCGATGACAGACTGAACCTACTCTCATCTGAGAATAGTACGCATGCCCAGTCCTGTTCAGTCCAATTGTGATGCTCAAGACACCATTGCAAACGGGCAGTACGGTGCTGTCTGGTCAATGGGACACACACAACAGGTCTGCGTGCGTATAGTCCTCCTCCCCTCAAACGTCTGGCAACAGTTTTTCGGAAGATCTGCTTTCCTGAGGCAGCAAGAAACTGATTTGCCACCTGCTGAGCTGTGGTGCGCCTGTTTCTTTTTGCTGATAGGACGATATATCTGTCTTCTGCAGGCGTCGTACTTCTAACACGACCTCCCCCGTGCTGTCTACTACACATTCCAGTAGTTTTAAATGACTTCCACAGCCGTGAAACAACGCTGTGAGCGATGTCGAACTTCCTGGCAACATCTGTTTTTTTTTCGCCCTTCTTCGATCTTTCCAATAATTCGGCCACGCATAAAATCATCTATGTGATGTCGGGAAAGCATGCCAAAAATTTTAAGTTCGTCTATTAAATCTTTCCTGTAAAACTTTGACTTGAAACAACAACTGTCCACAAGCGTCAAAACCTTTAAAGCTCTTATGAACGCTATCACGTGATGAACAGACGTGGAAAAAAAATTCCATACTCATACTTCTTCTTACTAATATCCCGCACTTATTCTAATTTTCCACATTTTGCTTCCTTTCATTTTGTGGTTGCTATGGATGATAGTGTTATTCGTCCTTAGCAATTGTCCAGCAGTGTATTTTACCTGCATGTAACTCAGACCTCTTTACAGAGGCTCAACTATGATTTTTGAAAAATTCACATTATTTTCAGAGTTACAACCCGTTGAAATAATTATTGGCGTTTTTTTCTTAAAATTGCTCCCCTCTGTTGTCGTAAAATATGGATATATATATAAACCCACTTCTAAGTTATACATTTCAAACATTCTAATTGATCATCTGTACAGAGGTCTGAGCTATATACAGGCAAAATATTATTATAATAGAAACCTTTTTCACAAAAGGAGAATATTTTGGAAATGGGTTATTCTATATTCATTTTTTGTCAAAATATTGTACATAAATAATTTTTTTGTTGTAATAATATTCTTAAATCAATTTCATATACATTTTCTAATCTAAGTGACACTAAATATCATAAATATTATCCATTTATACGCTATTGCAAAATCACGAGTCCGAACGTCGTCGGATACCTTAACGACAAGAGGAGCGAACAGTTTATTTAAAGAAGATTAATTTACTATTAAAGCTGTACTCTGAAGCAACACGAGAGCTATTGACTACGGACATCATATCCTTGAGCCAAGGCTAAATAACGATAGTGACACCTGCTGCCACTCCATTGTCCAAACTTCCACATCCCGCGATCTTGAAGAATTTGAGACTCGACAGACTTAACGCTAATGGACGGTCTTTATTGACTTTTATTTGATTTTTTATAAACGTAACTTTTGCAGCTGCATTCGAGCGACTCCTTTATGGCGCCAAGATTCCAGCCCACGATTTGATGGTTAAGAAAACATTACTTCCCGACATTTTCGTGCAGTTTCAGTTTATATTCCCAAATTACCTTAATTTTTTATTGCTTCCATTACTGTTTATGCTTTTATTTGCCCATTTTACTTAAAATATTTTAGTATTTTCCCACAATGAAATTCTTTTAGCACTTTATTTTGCTTTATTTTTCGAGCTCTTTTCTGCTGTAATTATGCAGTATTACTAATTGTACGTTTTTACAATATTGGTATATTACACATTTCTACATTAGGATGTTCTGGATTCAAGAGTTAAGCTTTACGTAATATATTTTATTTCAACAATGTACGAAAAAAAAGTGTTTTCTTAAAAATGAAGTGAGTGAAAAGAAAATTTTGTGATGCTTTATGTTATTTTTAGGGCTTTCTTTCGAATGGTTTTAGTCTGTTCTAACCAATATTTCTCTTCCAATTAATCTACAATCATGTCCTAAAACTGTTTCAGTATTTTGTTTATTTTGGAAAATTGGCTAAGAGCTGAAGTAAACTGAGTCCTCTACATTGCTCGCCAACGTAAATGCAACACCCTGAAAGAAGCATGCAAATAACATGAAATTTACAACATTCATTAGCGGAGGTGAGATATGCAAATGATTAGAATTTCAGTGCAGACATCACGCGCGCCTGTGGCGCCACCTCAAAGCGCTATTTAAGACTTGGGGATTTCGACGATTTAGAGTTCGGCAATTGTGTTTTTCTTGTTGTTTTTTCAAAAAATTATCAGTTATGTCTCGTAGAAAACAGTGATCAGCTTTTGATCAAGAATCCAAGTTTGACAGAGGAAGGATAGTGGCCTACCGAGATTGTGAATTATCTTTCAGGGAAATCGGTAATCGTGTTGGACGAAATCAAACAACTGTAATGCGGATATGTGACCGTTGGATGCAGGAGGGTACGTCGGACCGACGTAGTCGATCGCATTCACCTCAGTGAACCACTTCATGTGAGGACAGGTAAATTGTGCGCATGGCAGTGACGGATCGCTCAGCCACATCAAGAACCGTAGCACAGCACATTGAGTCTGTAACGCAACATTAAGTGTCTGTGCGTACCATTTGATGCCGTTTACAGCAGAGTGGTCTATCCGCAAGACGTACATTGCTTGGTCTACCCTTGACGCAGAACCACAGATGTCTCCACCGCCAATGGTGCGATGAAAGAAGGATGTGGGCAGCAGAATGGAATGAAGCTGTCTTTACTGACGAATCACGCATCTGTCTGCAACACCACGATGTTCGGATTCGAGTATGGAGACACCGTGAAGAAAGGATGCTGAATAACTGCGTTATGCACCACCACACTGGTCCTTCACCGGGTATTATGGCATGGGGTGGTATGGATATCTCTCTCTCACACTCCTCTGGTATGCATTGCCAGTACTTTAAACAGCCAGCGCTACATCTCCGAGGTGTTAGAGACAGTTGTCCTTCCTTACCTTTAGGGCTTGGTCACAGCCATATTTCAACAAGATGATACGTGACCACACGTGGCACGCATTGTCCAAAAATTCGTCGTCAATCACCAGATTGAATTGCTTCCCTGGCCGGCTCGCTCTCCGGGTATTTCGCTGATAGAAAACATGTGGTCTATGGTTGTTTAACGATTGACCCAAATTACACCCCCAGCTGCCACACCAGATCAACTTTGGCAACGTGTGGAAGCTGCTTGGTCTGCTGTACCCCAAAAACACATCCAAAGTCTCTTTGAATCAATGCCGAGGCGTGTGGCAGCGGTGATCTCCAACAATGGCAGCTACTCTGGCTACTGATTCTGGCAGGAACCACACTGCACAGAAGTCTATAAATTTAATCATTTGATACTTGGTCAACATGTTATCTACTAAATAAATTTTGTTGTGCTATGTCTTGTCTTTCTTGGTGTTGCATTTACGGTGGCCAGCAGTGTAATTTTTGTACTAAATAATCTTCTCAGATGAAGCCCAAAATATAGATTAAAAAGATTGAAATGTATTGAGTCAATGCTGTGAAAAGAAGTTGAAATTATCCTTCTTGGTAACATTGAACTAAATTGGTCTACATTCTGTATGGATCTAAGAGTTGGAGAACTTATGTAAATTGTGCTACACTTGCATTTATTTTTCCAATGGTGCTTAATTGATAAATATTTCTTTCAATTAAAGTCTGACTTTGTATATACCTCTCAACTAATATAGTTTTAACTCATATACACACACACTGACGGAAAGAAATCCCAACACCAAGAAAGATGTGTTAGATAAACCCAATTCGGTAGGCGTGTTTATACATCTGAAAGATGATATCGATTCAAATTTCGAGCTTAAGTACGATGCTACTAGCGTCACTCAGAACTTGTACAAATCAGGGTTGCTTTAAATGCGTGCTGTAAAGTTAATGAGCGTTATTTGTCTGTGAAATTTGACGTATTGAGTTGATGTTAGCTAAGAATGCCTTTAAGAAGACAAAGAAGCCATTATCAACAGTTCACCTAGTTTGAACGAAGTCGTATAATAGAGTTATGAGAAGGTATATTTTCATTCCGCGATATTGCAGAAAGTCTTGTTCGGAATGTATCTACTGTGCATGATTGTTGGGAGCATTGGTCAAGGGATGGTACCGCCTAAAGAAGACCGGGTTTCGGGCAGTCACGTGGCTTTATACGGCGTACGGCTGGGGCGCATCGTACTACGTCTGCGGCAGAAATTTGAGCTGCAGTTGATACCACAGGGACACAACGCATTAATCGAAATCGGTTACTTTAAGGACAGTTCCGAGCCAGGTGCACTGTAGCGTGTATTCCACTCACTCCAAGCCAGTGACATTTACGACGCCAGTGGAGTCAAGCCAGTGCTCATTATTAGAAGATAGAGTGGAGACCTGTTGTGTTTTCTGATAAAAGCAGGTTCTGCCTTGGTGCCAGTGATAACCATGTGTTGGTCAGAAGGAGGCCAGGGGAACGCCTGCAACTAAACTATTAGCGGCCTAGACACACTGGACCTACACTTGGAATCATGGTCTGGGAAGCAATTTTCTATATATGAAAGCAGGAGTACTCTTGTGGTTATCCCAAACACACTGACAGCGAATGTGTACGTCAGTCTGGTTATTCAACCTGTTGTACCGCTATTCGTGAACAGCATTGAAAGGGGAGTTTTCCAACAGGATAACGCTTGTCCTCCCACCGCTGTTATAACGCAACGTACTCTACAGAGTGTTGACATATTACCTTGGCCTGTGAGATTATTGAAGACGCATAGGATATCATTGAACGATGACTCCAGCCTCATCCACAACCAACACTTACCGTCCCAGTATTGACACAACAAGTACAAGCATGGAACTCTATACCACAAAATGACATTCGGCACCTGTATGCCAGAATGCACGCACGCTTGCATTCAAAATTCTGGAGGTTACATCGGGTATTAATTTAACAGCATTTCACGTTTGAAACGTATTTTCTTGAGCTTAAACTAACTTGTGATCTGGAAAATTTAATCAATTAAACATGTTAACTAGACAACTGCATTGTCCAAAAATTTCATTATTCTTCAATAATTTTTTCTTGGTGTTGGGATTTTTTTCCGTCAGTGTAGATTAAATTGTCAGTGTAAATTGTAATAACTATCAAGTTATTTGTGTGCACAGTAATCTAGTTGTCATGATCGTTCAACTCGAAGCCAGTGTTTCTTCTGTCTAGTTGAAGGTTCGAGTCCTGATGTCACCGAAACCTTGCCGTGTAGAGGGGCTGATGAACGTTAAGGGGGTTCACCCATGTGACGGCCTGTTTCTTAAGCATTTTTAGGAAATTGTTTTGGATGGCCTGTAAAATGATAGAACTTTACATTTTTCATCATTTATTTATATATATTTTAAGAGTATGCATATAAATGTTTAGCCAAAAATATCGAATAGAACGTGAGTTACAACGCTTTAAACACATCCACCTCGAAAAATTAGTCGCTCACTTCCTCGAAGATTCCGGCTGATTGGCTTATCTGAAATAAAAAAAATCTACAAGCTTAAATGCACCAAATGAATTATACTCAACTGAAAATATCAATAATTGGGTTTTTGGTAGACTTCTGAAGAAAAAGTTTCGAATTTTATGGGGGGGTGTTATATTTTTGTTATAAAAAATAGAAAGATTTTGAATTTTGGAATAATCGTAATCCACATCTTTTGGTGCGTATATATGTGCTGAGTCCAGTAGCGCACACAGGAATTTTTCAAGAGAGGTGTCCGGGGTCGCAAGCCCATCATTCTTGTATCATGCTCCTTTTAATTTTTGCGATTTTCGGAAAGAAAAACAGTAAAAACTACTTATTGAATAAATAATTAGCATTAATTAATAAAATTAATCTCACTAATAACAAATACTTAATTAAATTTTACGTACTATATACTTAGATTTATAATCATTCAGAAAAAATCAAGGGCTTTGGGGGGGGGGAATCCGTACCCCTAGGACATTCCCTTTGTGTGCGCCACTGGCTGTGTCTACCCTATAAATTTGAAGTTATTCGGTCAAACCGTTCTTGAGATATGATGGAGGAAAGTATGAAAAAAAAACAGTTTTGAGAAAAACGCGTTTAAAAAAGTTTCAAGTCCGATTAAAACAATGAAAATCTTAACTTCGCTCATGGAACAACATCTCTTCTAACACCCGCTTCTTTCTAGCGACTTCGAATTTCAAAAAACCACTTTACCACCGTATTCTAGACGTCTTAAGGAAGCAATTTATGAAAAAAAAATTTTGATTTTTTGGCAGTTTTAAGGGGGTTTACCCGCTTAAAACTGCTTAAGGTCAGCTGGTGAGGTGAGGAGAGAGGTGTCGTCCCTATTATTTGACGGAGGTTCACAATTGTGAAGTCCGTTGCCATAAACCCTGTGTAGCTTCAGCGTGAGACATTAATAAGAAATGAAAATCAATCTATCTAACTTTCTATCTATCTTGTAAAGTTAAGCATTTTAATATTGGACAATTTGTTCTTAATCCCAAAAGTATATGGTTGGAATAAAAAAAATTTCAAATAACAAAAAGCAAAAGTTTTTTATTTTAAAATAAATTTCTGAGCATTTATTGCCTTTCAAAAATATACTTGTTGGCAAAAGTTTGTTATACATGCTAAAAATAATATTCAAGTTTTAAATTACGGAATTTCTCTCTTCATTTACGGCTGTTAATGCGTAAATGAAGCGAGCAGAAATTAAGTATAAATCTTACACAAAAGAACATCATAAGACTGAGAATAAGAAAAAAATCACGCAGGAACACTTTATGAAAAAAGGACCAGCACATGAAATGGGTACATTTTAAGGTTGAAAAGAATTATTTTAATAAAAAAATTTTAATTTAATCTCCTAGCTTGATTTTTTACTGTTTCTATAACTTTCGCCGTTTCCCACAAGATTAAAAAAAGTTTCGGTTGCAGAGTTATACTAGTTCCTTTGTCAATTGCCCTTGTAGATCTGTATTCTGAACACATCGATTTTAAAAAAGGGATAAATAGATTTTATTCCGTTTTAATGATAAATAGAAGCAAATAATACATTTTTATTCTTTTTAATTTTAAAAATATTTAAATAACAGATAAATTTAAAATTTGAGGTATACAGAGAATACTGGCATTCTTTAACTTCAGTTTTATACATGAATGTAAGATCTACTACACACGTTTCAAAAGTTTTAATGCGGGAAAAACAGAAAGTAAACTAAGTAGTTATTATTATTTTTATGGTGACACTTTATCTAATTAAAAGAAACAAGTCTCATAGCAGAAATTGTTTTGATACTTTAAACTTTTTACTTTATTGCAAAAGCTGAAAAACATCATATTAAAATGAGCAAAACTTGCTGGTTTATGTTCAACCGTAAAAGTTTGTAAAAATATGCAATTTAAAAATTCGTATGGTACTATCCACCTTTAAATTATTTTTTCAATTCTTTGGATGTTAGTTACTCTTTAATACGATTTGTGTTAAATTTAACTATTTAATTTAATATTAATTAACAGTGGTAGCAATATGAAAAAACTATTCTATTAATGTGTGTTATGAAGATATGTATATCTGGGTGGGCGGAAAAAATTTTCTTTTTTCAATTTCTATCTCTATATACCTTAGAAAAGGGGCATTTTTCCTCACTAAATAAACTAGCGAAAAGGTTTTTCAACTAAAAAAATGGCTTCCCCTCACGCGACGAACTACCAATTTAGAAAAATTGAGAAATTTGTTATGTTTTGTCAAGTTTTTATAATTTTTTAATTTAGAAATGAAATATAAACCACTATTCTAAAATGCAAAGTTTTCAATATTACGATTAAAAAATTAATACTTGTTTATTCAATACATTTATTGTCATGCAAAAAGCTTTAAAACACGTGTGTGGGGGGAGGTAAAATTAACAATATTTCGTAATTTTATTACACTTTTTTTCGTTTCATAAACAAAATAATTAATGATAAACATACCTTTTATTTCAAATATTATTAACATTACACGTTTAGACCTATTATTAAACATAATTTAAGAAATCATCTTATATTTTTATTCAAAAGTATGTAAAGTCAAATTTTAAGAAAATTTGTGTATTATTGATCTTGATAAAAGAGTTGCCCACACACACAGACAGATGATAGCGCTCAGCACTACACAATTTTTGAGATGCTTTGGATACAATGTTCGATCACTTATGTGGTACAGGGGAAGCTTTAGAAATATACATCTGAGTCATCTGTCACACCATGATCTAAATCTGGGGTGTCCAACACGCGGCCCTCTGGCCGCATGTGGCCCGACAGCACGTAAGTAGGGTGTGGCCCACCGACTATTCTTAAAAATTTTTTAAATATCAGGTTTTTAAAGATTTTTCATTTTGAAATTTATTTAAGGGGAAATTTATTTATATAAATCTACAATGTATTTGCCTGTTAATTGTTCTTGTTTTAAAATAAATCCTTTTTCATTATAGAAACGTCCTTTAAATTAAAATAGATTTATATTTTATCAAACAGTTACGTTTGATTTAACTATAATAAATTACTTTTTTAATAAATTCCGAATTGCATTATGCATATCATTTACTATGAATGGTACATGATTCTTTGTGTGTGCAACTTTCATTTATCCTTTTTTGTTTGGAGTGCCCAAAAAGCAAGAGGAAATCTCAGAGATGTTTTTTTAAAGTTTAAAAAAATATTCAGGACGGGGTGTTAAGATAAAAGGTAATGTATACTTAATCGTTTGAGAATGACAGCACAATCAAATTTCAACAATGAGTAACGAGAGATCAATTCAAAAGGAACTCCGTAATTTTCAAGAAAATGGCAACTGTAATGTTTTAAACATTATTTGATCATTTTATTATTTTATTATATAAACATTATTATATTATCTATGTCTGTAAACATGAAAAATAATGAAAACATTAATAATAATTCATTTTGTTTTAAATTTTCACTCCAATAAATGTTTTTTTGTTTCTAAATCTGATATAAATGTACGTATTTTTATGTGTGGCCCACGAGATTATGTTTTTCCGAAGTGGCCCGCAAGGTCATTTGGGTTGGATACCCCTGATCCAGAAGAACAGATGACGCTATCTCACATACTGCTTGATTAGAGACTCCGTAACAATCCCTGGCCAATATGATGATGTTTTTAAGTTGACTTTCAACTTACTGAACTTATAATCATTATCTCTATCTGAGACTCTTCCCGTATTTGTATTTGTTTAATTTTAGAATATTTTGGTTTTTAATTCTGTAGAATTTTACTTGAAATACTTTGATGGGTCCCTATATCAAAGTCCTCTGTTTTTCTTTTAAACCTCTATGCTAATTTACATGTTCGTTTCTTGCAAGTTCAATGATACAATTTTTCCCAATCTATACTTTCTTTACCGGAATTTAAAACATAATTCAAATAAGTAATTTGGTTGACATTATCACAATGATAGTTAATTGAAATAATGCACTCATATAAATTTATATTTCCTTGGAAAATGCAGTCTACACAAATAGGACATTTACATGCTTTTACATTAAAAAGCAGAGCAAATTCATTTTTGATGATATTGGGTTTTTTTCTACGAATGTAGCTTGTTTATATCTCCATGATAGTACTTTCTTAATTAATAGTAATTATCATGATATTTATTAATTAACGACACTATTCTGTGTTCGAAAACAATAAAAATAGAAGTTTTTTCGAACAAATACTTTATTTTTTTAAGCCACCATTTCAGTTACCTTACAAAAACTCAAAAATTTGTTTCCGAAGCATAGGGATATCTCATGTCATTCTTGAAAACAACAAATGAAGACTTCTTTGAGAGAAGAAAGCTTATTTGGTAAAAATACACTTGGAATGGGCATTCAAACCCTTTTCAAGTAATTGTTCTTTGACACTTACCCATTTTTTCCCCACAGCTCTGACATTAATACTCAATAATAAAAAGTATATAAAAAGAAAAGTGCAACACTTACCGGAAAATTTATTGTCACATTACCATCTATTGGCAATTGATTAAAAGACAAAAAAAATCAGGGAATTGGTGAAGGATGTCTCCATTCCTATAATTACCTGAATATGACAAATAACACGTAAAAGAAAAAGCAGGTGGTTAAATGATACTTTGGTGATGATATTCATGATACTTCGGTTTTCTGTCGCCTTTTTATGTCCGTATTTTCTCAGGAATGTAGCTTTAAGGAGCATTCTTTTCAATAAAGAAATTAAATTAAAAATATGTTTCCTATATTTACTAAGGTTTGCTTATCATTCACAGTGTAAAGATGTACAAAATTACGAAATATTTCTAATTTTACAAAAAAGAAAAGTGATTTTCTTAGCATTTTGTGCTATTAACAATTATTTTCTCTCTCTCTCTCTCTCTCTCTCTCTCTCTCTCTATATATATATATATATGATGAATCTCCAGCCCCACAAGTGTCAGTTCGGGTAAACTTCCTACCAGGACAACTCAACCCATCTCCCGCATAAGAACTTTGACTTCTACTTTCACCGGACTTAAAGAAGACACGTGTTCTAAGAGGAGTGGATCAAGACAGCGCTCTGCACCCAGATAAAGTTTTTTTGTAATGCAGTGCTATCGCCATCTGTTTTCCAAAATATTATTTGTTTTTGTGAATATATCTCATGATTATTTATCAAACCTCAGTTTAATTTGTAATTTATTTAGTTAATGAAAATAATTTATTATTAAATATTAATATTTTCATTCATTTATTTCTATTTACCTATGTAGAATGTTAATTTCCTCTCTTACATCCAAACATATATTTTTATGAAATCATTCTTTCTGTAAGGCCAAATTGCAATTTAATTAAATGTTTTTTTAAATACAACTATTCATACCACTGAAAGTATTGAATTCCTTCAAAATCTCTTCATTTACATCACACTGTTGCTGATCATGAATATTTTTTAAATGCCTTTTCAAGCTGAAAGAGCGAGTGAAGACTTGATTACAAAATGAGTAGATTAAGTCTCTGCTATGCACATTCATTTCAGAAAACAATAAGTATATGCAAAAATTGATTACAGAAAATAAAAAAAACAGATTGACTAATTAAAATAACAAGAAAGATAAAAAACAATTAACAAAATAAAGCAAAAAAAAAACAAGAAACCAAAAGTAAAAATTATTAAAAATGTAAATAAAATGCAAAAGCACTTCCACAAAAATCGTTCGACAAATACAGGGATACAAAAATAGCAAGGCAATCAATTATTTTAGTTTCCATATTTCGTAACAGATGGCGCTAGCACTGCGTCAAAAAATCTAACTGGGTGCAGAGCGCTGTCTTGATCCACCTCTGTTCTTAGGACTCACTCGCTGCTGGTCAGCGCTGAGAGAGCTCTCGTTTTTTGTCATGGCTTGGAGTGCAGACTTCTTTACTGAATATTGAACTAAAATATAGTAGGACAAACGGCTGCCCGTTGCATTTCTCCTGTCAATCCAAGAATTTCTCCAAAACATTATATATATATATATATATATATATATATATATATATATATATACACTGCTCAAAACAGTTAAAGGATATTGTAAGTTTTATATAAAATAAAGATATAAGCGAAATTTTTTTTGCCGAAAATGGAAGAAGATAATCACAAATGCAAATTTTTCTGATTTTCAAACTGTGGAGTATGCTAATTTTGAGTTCAACGTCAAAAACGTCGCTTCAGCGGCAGCGAATGAAATTTGACTTTCAACTGAAATGAAGACAAGGATGATCGGCATTCAGTGACTGCTTTGTTTCGGTGAGTACGATGTCTCAGCGAAGTCATTTAACCGATTCAGAAGCTTGGAGATTTGTTGGTAGGTTAGAAGGGGGCCAAACTCAAGCCGAAATAGTGCAAGCCGTTGGAGTGTCACAAAGTGTGATTTCCAGGATCTGGAACCGTTTTTTGGAGACTGAAAGTGCAGGCCGAAGACCAGGACAAGGTCGTAGATGGGCAACAACGCCCAATGAAGATCGTTTTTTAGTGTTAACGGCTCGGAGACACCGAAATATGAGCGCTACTCTTCTCCAACAACACCTTCGCTCGGCTACTGGCACCACGGTTTCAACTCAGACTGTCCGAAACCGGCTCCATGGTGTAGGTCTGTATGCTCGTCGACCGATGGTATGTGTTAGACTAACATCAAGGCATCGTCGCGACCGCAGGGAGTGAGCAACAGAGCTTGTGAACTGGAGGAGAAATGAATGGAGCAATGTTCGTTTTTCTGATGAGTCCCATTTTTCTGTTCATCCGGATAATAGGTGTATTTTCATCTGGAGGGACCGTGGCAGTAGGAATAATCCTGCGTTCGTGCAGGAAAGTGTCAGATTTCGCGGTGGAGGAGTGTTGGTGTATGGTGGCATCTCCAGTGACGGGCGCACAGACCTCTACATCATTCGAGATGGACCTCTGACTGCTCGCCGATATAGGGATGAGATCATCAGACCTATTGTAGTCCCTTACGCTGCATTAATCGTAGATGACTTCATTTTAATGGACGATAACAGCAGGCCACATAGTGCTAACCTCGTGGAGGATTCCCTTTTCGAGGAAGGAATCGTTCGAATGGAATGGCCAACGTGTTCTCCAGACATGAATCCAATAGAGCACGTTTGGGTCGCTCTCGGAAGACCAGTTGCTGGCCGCCAACCACCCTTACAAGCTCTCCAAGAACTGGAAAGAGCTCTTCTGGAAGAGTGGGACAGAATACCCCAACTCGTGATTAATAGCCTCATTAACTCCATGCCTCAAAGGTGCTCAACGTTGCTGGCTGTCCGTGGAAACCATACCCCCTACTGAAAATGATTTCCTTTGAAGAAAAAACCTTTTCTTATTCTTTTTTTCTCATATGCACAAATTGTGTTTTTTTTCCCTTTTGTACACAAATGCTTAATAAAATGCATTTTTTTCTGCCAAACATGTGTAATTTATTCTCATATAACCTACTACGTCTGTCGACCATGTGTCAATCAGCTAAAAAGTTTCCTAGCCACAAGATCCACCTAAAACCGCAATATCCTTTAATTATTTTGAGCAGTGTATATATATATATATATATATATATATATATATATATATTTACACAAACTTTAACTTTTTCTCCCATCTTCATATCCCAAATTTATCACTTAGAACAAATGCGTTACAGCATTGGTAAGTTAAATAATTATTATAATATTCAGAAAGAAAATGTAGCAAATTTCTCAAATTTTCAAAACTTTAAATGCAATGCAGAGATATTTTTAAGAAGAAAAAATATATGTAAGAGAGAAGATACATGCAGCACTTACACAGGAGTTGCTCTTTATATTCGAAAATATATATATATATATTCCGCTATTTTACTTAGCTGGGTAAAATACAACTTTTTTAGTGGATAGTAATTGAAACAGATAAAAAATTTTTCGCGGTCCAACTTAATTCATATGCCTTATTTACTTTATTACAACTGGGTCTCAGTTTTGGCGCGTTATTCGTTTCTGTGCTATCAATAGCTTTCTAATACCTAATGCAAACTGCTTTCCTAACCCTGGCAAAAAGTTGCATTATTTTTTAAAGTTGTTAATAAAATGTACATGCCAAAGCATACCAAAACAATCTAACCATGTTCGACATAAAATGTAAAATGAATGATACACAGAACTGTATGAATGTACTCACTCAAGATCCATGCTAATTTTAAAATACACTCTGTCGCAAAAAATATATGCACCCAGAAGAAATTGAGCTACATTCCCGAAATTTGGTATGCATGTAGTGTATATGAAAATAAACAAATGATTAAAAATTCAGAACAAAATATCATTTTATTAAGCGGTTACAGCTTGCAAAAGGTTAAAAATCAGTAAGTAGTAAAGCCACCTCTGGCAGCTATACAAGCCGAAATTCGGCGTGGCATCGATTCAATTAGATCACTTATGACCCCCTGTGGAAGATCCTGCCATAGTCTTTGCATCTGCGCAGTTAATTCTCCTGTATCTCGGGACGGCTGCAGTTGCCTTCCCAGCGCGTCCCAGACATGATCTATTGGTGATAGATCTGGTGACCTGGCAGGCCATGGTAGGACGTCATATCCTTGAAGACATTGTTGGGAGAGTCGCGCAGTATGTGGACGAGCATTATCCTGTTGATAAATGGCACCTGGGCGACTTGATAGCATGGGTAGCACAATCGGCGTTAAAATATCATCCACGTATCTGCGAGCTGTCAAAGTGCCTTGAAGGACCACTAAAGATGATCGTGTGTCCCAAGAAATTGCTCCCCACACTGTCACACCTTGTGAAATTGCTGTATGCCGCTCGACAATAAATGCCGGATCGGACCGCTGGCCAGTGCGCCTCCAGACACGTGTGCGGTGGTCATCATCACTGAGACTGAATCGGGATTCATCACTGAAGATGACACGTCTCCAGTCTGTCACACTCCAAGTTGCCCGAGGTCGGCAAAATCCAGTCGACACTGCCTATGATGTGGGGTCAGTGGTAAGCGTCTTAGCGGACGTCGGCTCCTCAAGCCAACTTCGGTCAGTCGTCTCCTTATGGTTTCTCTTGATGGCACTGGACGTCTGGAAGGAGGTAAGTGGCGTTGAATAGATGCTAGCGACGTTGTTGGTGCCGAAGTGGCCACTCTTCTGATTGCACGATCCTCGCGATCATTTGTGTTCCTGGGACGTCCTGACCCTCCGCGACGGTACACTCTACCTTCTGTGATCCACTGTTGCCAACACCGAGCAACTACCATATCGCTCCGACCGAGGTGGCGGCCGATACGTCTATTCGACCAACCTGCTTCTCTGAGGCCTATTATACGGCCCCTATCAAAGTCCGTCAGCTGCTCGTACTGCCACCGGTTACGTCTTAGAGGCATCCTAAGTCTCAATATCGTCTATCAAAGTCATCAGATTCGTTTGGATAGCCGTACGGCGCTCGTACTCATGCTTTTAAACTCTCCCAGTTGCGCAACTAATATGCGCATAGCACACTTAGCCTTGTCTCATTGGCTTCGAAATTTTAATCATTTGCATATCTCTTACCAGACTACATTCTTGCCGAGTTTCGTGATTGTAGCTTGATTTCTTCTGGGTGCATATATTTTTTTGCGACAGAGTGTATAAGCAGGTCGCAAAACTCTACAATAAAAAGCCAATCAATTATTAAACAACTCAAGCACTTGAAAACCTTGAAAAATAGTAATATGAAACTGTGTTTAGAAATATACGATAAAAATAGCTAACTATAATACCTAGAAAGCAATGATAAACAATATTGTGAATCTCCTTCAAAAGGCAAAAGGAATGTAAACATTGGATTGCCTGTTTTCATTTTTCTCGTTTAAACTGACACGGATACTAGGAATGTTTCATTCCATAAGATGTATAATTTGAATCGATTCTTGCAACTGATCACTGAAAGTAACACGGTTGCATTGGTAAACAAACCAATTTCATGAAAATGATTCAAGTTCAGCATTGAACAGTAGAGCAAAAAGGGAAAATGTTGGTTTTTTGCTTATCTACTGAATAAGTGTATGTAGCATAATGATTACGATAGTTTTGAAGAGAGCTTGTTTGATTTTTACGTAATATAATGAACGCCTGGTGTATTGGGAAATGGATTACGAATGCATGTACCGTTGTTTGTCCAAGAGGAATTTTTAAATTTCTTTGCAATAACGTGATAAAAGCAGATTGTTATTATTTATTTTCTACATTCAGATTTTTTATTATCTTTTGTCATAATCACAGTAAACAAATAATAGAATTTTTAAGTGAAAGTCTCTCTTTAACTTTATATAAACACATGTACTTTGAAATAAATGAAAAAGAAATATATGTATGGCGTGCATGTGTGTGTGTGTCTTAGGCAAAAAGCAAAAAATAACAAAATCTTGTTTTTAGATGATCATTTTAAAAAAATGAGAACGTAATTAATGAACTTTTTCACTGAAATTCACGAGCGTCAAATATTTTTATGAAAAGTTATGATGTGTAATATTATAATTCCATAAAATATACATTAATAATTTAAAATAATTATGATTCGGGAAAAATTCAAAGATCTGTTTTATATACGTAAAACATGGAGGGAAGTTAATATTCTATAGCTGCAAAAACTTCTCGAAGATTTATATATAAATGTTTGTATTTATATATACAGTAAAAGAAAAAATGAAGACTCAATATTTTTTACAATGTATTAGTCGTCTATTGCATATTTCTATACTTTGCATTGATGATAGAATGCATTATTGATTAAAGCTTGTTAAGTAATCATGAATAGCATTCAAGAGTTCCAGAGTCAACATGAGATCAATATTAGGAACAAAAGATGCTGAAAAATATGTCAATAGTTTCTTCTCCTTCTTTAAGATACGTCCAAATAATAATAATATACTGTTGAAGGCAATGAAGCTCCACATTATTAATTATTAATCTTTAAAGCAATTTCTTTGTCTCTAAAAATTAGGTCTTATAATAATAGAAACAGTAAGCTTAAAAGTATTTTATAGAAGAAAAATTTAGTTATCCTTTTGGTTCTATTAAAAAAATGCAAAAAAAGGAATTAATAATCATTTGAATAACAAAACATTGTCCATCAAAAAGTTTATTATGCAATAACATCTTACAGACATCGTTTTCGAACAATGATCTTTTTTCCTTTCTTTTTGAATGGTGTGATAAAAAGTTGTAAATAATTTGCATTTCATATTCTGAATCATTTAAGATTTCTGTAACTGGTTTATTGAAAAAGTATACGTCACAAAATGCTCTTAAACATTATCACATAAAAAAATAATAGTTCATACATTGAAATAATATTGTGATATTTAAGCTTTGTGAAATTTAAGGTAAAGAATTTATTTCTCTACATTTTATGTTTCTTTTACATATATAGAGAGAGAGGAACTTTATGTTATATATATATATATATATATATATATATATATATATATATATATATATATATATATATATATAATACATAACGATTGCATCCTTGAACGACTTTCGTGAAACACTGAAGCTTTTTATCTTACTCAGCTGAATTGTGACTTAATCATAAAGATGGTTAAAAATAAATTATATGGTTTTAAATTATTGAAAAGGTATATATTAGAACAATTTTAAAAGGGGACACAGAAGGTGCAAATGAATTTTACATCATTAAAGTATCTCACATGTAATATTCTAGTATAAAAATATTTTAATTACATATTATGTAAAAGATATATTTAGGCAGTATGAGACAATTTTTTTTCATGAATCGAATGACATGCTTGGCCTCTTATTTGAATTAATGTTCTTTAAATAAAAGAATTTGATCCATTGAAAGGAGGGAATTTTCGTAGAATATTCATCTGATTACATATCAAATGTAATTCATTTGGTATGAAAACAATACAAAAATATTTTAATAATTTGAGATATATATTCTTGTAAATTTTTCACTTCATACATTAAGGTAAAAAAAAATAAATTTATCACGCGCATTTTTATTGTTATCCATGTTACCATACAAAACAGTAAATTGGTTTATTACAATTTAACAAAAAGTTTTCATTGTTCACATCGGAAAAGTTTAGTCGACAAATATCAAGAATTAACTAGATCAGGAGATTTGACACTATCGTATGCTAAACAGAAGCTTCTATACCTCAGTTCATCTTTTTTATAATATCTTAATAATCATTGATAATATCAATAATACAATTCTCTTCAAAATATTTTTTTCTTTTCGATACTTTTTAAAGTAACATAGAATGTCAAAGAAAACTATCCTGCAGTATAATTATATTCTGTGGTTTTTATTACTTTTCTTTTTCAAAAACAAAATAGTATCCGACCGAATGCCCGATCGTATCGCATCGGGCATTCGCGCTAGAAGGGGTTCAACAGGGTATTAAATCCTCCGTTCTTTTACCTTTTTCTCTGAAATAAATTATCCCTTTTCTTTGATTTTCTAATCATTTACTTATATCAAAGTAGTCATTACGTATGTAAAGTTTCGTTTCATTTTGACTCCTTCTTGCTGAACTTTTTTTTCCTTTTTTTTTGCCCATGAGTGTAGATTTAGACATTGATTTGGTTAAACCGTTCTAAAGAATTGCTTAATCAAAGCCATCCGAAACTGTTGCCAATGTTGTTCAGAGCCTTTGAACTTCCCTGGCATAGCAAGCTGCAACTACAACTGGTTTTTCAAAGATAGTTCTTAGTTTCAAAATATTTATCCATCATCAAGCATTAGCAATTTAACAGGGAAATTTAAATCCTATCTTAAGTTTTATCCTCCTCATAGGCAAGATAAAATGATGCTAAAAAAGCCAGTTGAAAAGAAATACTTAGTGTAAAGAATTTCAAATAAATAGTTGGTAGATAAAGCTATCAGGGTTGTCATTCCCTGTGTTCTGTACAGAATTAAGAAAAAACGCTCTAATGTTATTCGTACAATTGAAACTAAATTTCTAATCCTATTTGCATTGTAATAAAAATTTGAAAGAAAATTAAAAATCCCAATTAAAATAAAATAATATTAAAAGCAATTTTCTTATTTAGAAAACAATTTTACTGATTATTATATCAGCTATGCGCACTGCATAAAAGAGAATTAAAATAATTCATATTTTTATTTTAAGCAATTTTAAAGGCTTATGAATGAATTCTTAAAAAATCATTCGAAAGCAATATATAATATGCCTCACTTTATAATAAACATTAATGTTCGCAATCTGATTTTGGTAAACCTTAAGGTATATCCGACTGCCCTAAAATTGTGAATTTTACCAAAAATTGACAATTTTTCTTATGATTTTATTTTATAAGCCATCTTATTAGATTTATAAAAATATCCCCCCTCCAAGTTAATTATTTTCCATTCGCTGGAACAAGAACTACAAGTGTTTTAGTAAAAGCAGATGACACTACTTTAAGCAAGATCTCATACTTTAAAACGCGTTTTACTTAAATGTGTTTTCATGCAAATGCTCAAATGGAGACAGAGATTTTTCAAAAAATTTTTAAAAATAATCGACTGAAATTTTTTGTGTATGTTCTGTTAAATAGTAGAAGTATTCTAACCAGAATTATCAATCACTGTTTTATTACAAAATTTACAGTCCCTTATGTGAATATAATTGCTGTTTTTTTTAAGCAATTTCATATAATAACTAAGATAAAGTGCATTAGTTTTGGTAAAAATTAAAATATATTTATCCTGAAAATCATTTCAAAAATGAATAGCAAAGCAACGCAACTTTTTGTACAGAAGGGGCCCCGTTTATGTAATTTTTTGTAAATTTTGATCAATTTTTTCCTTCTTAGTAATGATAATTTCTTTTTCTCTTCTTAATTTTAGCATCTATTTCTTAAAGTGTACTAAAAAACCACAAAAAAATCCCTATATCTCTATTTTTCTTTAAAAAAAGTTGTCGCAAGTAGTCGGATACCTTAATAAAAAAGCAACACTAACAAAAGAATTTGTGACATGAAAAATGTATTCAGATAATTACAGATGCTCAGTTATAGCATAACAGAGAAATACAAGAGCAAATCTGTATCAAAAGCTGTTAAAAATCATTCATCAAAGGATTTATTGCAGAGGAAATATGTCAAAAGAGGTACATAAATATTCACAATCTATTTTTCTAATTACGCTATGCATCAACTTGATGCCAGAGAATATTGATTTCTTGCTTATCAGAATTACGTACAGTGTAGATTATTTCTTAAGTCAAATAGCAGTTTTAATAAAGTTCTTGAATTCAATTATACTTAGTAAACAAAAGAAAAATGATTACACGAAAATCTTTTCAAGACATAGAGCCTTTGAACTACTTTCTAAATACACTGCTGACCATTCAAAATGCAACACCGAGAAAGAATTATCCAATGGAAGCGAAACCTGTACCATGCATAAATCCTGTTAAGGCACATGCAGATTATTAGCATTTAAGTACACATACAAATAATATGCGATAAAGCACGATGCATATAAAGAGAACACAGATTTAAGTTCTGTAATTTTGATGTCACAGAAACTGATTGATTAACAGAGAAACTTAAGTTCTAATAAAGATTACAGGTTATTAGTGTTGAGCAAAATCAAGCTACAGTGATGCGAATATAGAATTGGCGAATGAGGAGGAAATAATCAACCAACGGGAAGTATTACTTACTTATTTATTAATTTATTTACTCAGGATGATCAAACTCACCCAGGGGGCTTAGAGCTACAAATAGGTCCTGTGCGAGATAGACAAGAAATAATACAAAAATGCATTTTATTTAATAAATACAATATAATATTAAACACAAAAAAACACCTTTGCAAAAGGAGCAGAGGTAGGGAGAAAAAACTACATCAGTCAAGCGCAAAAAAATTTTGAAATAAGGAAACATGAAACTAACATATTATGAATCATATAATGGTGAAAAATAGAACATAACTTCCTGTTTAGGTTTTATAAGGTCAAATTTGGCAGTATCGGGGCGTTGAAAAACGTAGTGATCAAAGTCCCCGGGAAAACAACGTGAACAATTAGGAGTGGAAATCAACTTGAACCTGTGTGTGATTGTAAACAGGAAAAAGTGTCATGATTGGTAAGATGGATATCGAAGGAGATTACAATCAAAGTTTCTAATAAACAGTTTGACGATCATTCCAGAAGGAAGTCCAAGAGTCATGGATAAAGTTTTTGAAACAATTTAGAAAACAACGAAGAGCTGGAACAGCAAAAACTTGACCCTCAAGAACTGCTTTTATTTACTCAAAAAGTACTTTAAAAGGGTAATTATTGTAAAAAAAATAATAAAGGAATATATATGTTGAGAATATTTATGTTTGATGGAGTTCAGATATCTGCCTAGACTTGTAAGGTAATGAGATAGAGAGGCTGTCAGTGTAAATGTGACTATCCAGCAAACAAGCGTCAACTGTAGAAAAGTCTCTCTGCCAGGAAAACAATAACATAAGTATTAATCTAGAAAAGGCAAGATTTAAAGAGAGAGCCCCGGTAGAAGGTACACACTGAGAAACCAGTCTCCGAATCGAGTTTGGAGATATCAGTGTCTCACTCCAGTGGGTTTTTGTAAAGTTTAAAAGAAAAGGACCAAAGATCAGGGGTAAGATTTTGAAGGAAATAAAGGAATCTAATTTAGGGATGGAGATGACGTCTGGAAAAATATCTTGCCTGTTCCAAATTTCAAAATTAAAAAGATGAAAAAAATAGTAGTAAGGATAAGAGAGAAATCCTAGAAAGAATATTAAATGCATCAGGGAGGTTTTGTATAATCTTTGTTGCTGTTACTTATGCCACACCTGATAGACAATAACATCAGATCAAAATTTCGCCTTTGCCGCGAAATTCATCGTGGTAAAGGCCTACGTGTATGACTGTCGTTAGCCGTACCCCGCCGGTGATAGTATGATTTGGCTCGGTTCCATTCCAATTTTGAGGTAGAACACCCTGGAAGGGGTCAGGGGCCTCTCACCTCTCTTCCGCTTCCACCAACCTCACTAAAGGACTTGCGGCTAGACGGCTATTTAGAATACCCCCCGCTGCGAGGGCACTATACATTTATAAGCACCCATGCCTTCATCGGGACTCAAACCCACGCCCAACGGCACAGCAGTCAGCGTCAATAACCGCTATACCAGATGGGTGGCTGTATAATCTTTAGTGATTATTAAATGGTAAATTCTTCGGGTGTATTTATACATAAGTTTTTTTAATTTGAGTGTAGATCAGAAACCCACCCCACAACCCTGACCCATTAGGGATAGTTGGTTCTACAACAGAAACATATTCACATCATAAATCTTCATCAGCATGGTTAACATTATTTGCTACACGCTGGAAGGGGGAAGGATTGCCCGTCTCGACATATCACGAAGTATAAGGACATACGCGTGTGCATACCATGACGGATCTCACAGCAACATCAAGAACCCGAGCACATGAGTAAGGGTTTGTTGCACAGTAACATTTTGTCAGCCTGTAGTATTCGACGTCATTTACAACAGAGGAAATTTCAGTGAGGCTACCATTGTTGCAATTACATTTGACCAAGCTTATGCTACTGTAAAGATACATTAAACACTGGACAAGAACAAACAAATACAAGGCATTTTGCAACGTTAAATTTATACTGCTCCTGATGTCATGATTTGAGATGTTAATGGACTTTATTTCAGCTCCTTCTTAATACGTATTGTAAATACACTCAACAGCCATCACAACATATCTGAAGTGTTGAGATATGTTCTCCTCCCTTACCTTCAAGCCATGCATGCGATTAAATTTCAAAAGGATAAAAATGAAACCACATGCGTAGCACACTCCATTGAATAACTCATCACTCCCCACCATATTGGATTAAGTGCTTCGTCCCTCCCCCACACGCTCACTCAATCTGTCACTCATGGCAAGTGGCTGGTCTACAATCGTATGCATTACACGCTGTTACGCTGAATATACTTTAGCAGTGTATGGAAGAAGTGTGGGCCAATATACTCCTAGAACATATCCACAGGCTTTTATTTTCAATGTCTAGGCATATCGCTATAGTTATTTCCAGCCACCGAGACAGCAAAAAATACTTATTTCATCGTGTTCCAAAAAAAGGGACTATTATTTTAATTATATTGCATCCTTATATATTTTATATTATTTCTTCAAAAAAATCTTATATGATACCTCTTACCAATATTGCATTTTAGACACTCATCAGTTTATTAATCTGATTTATTTTCACCTCAAAATAAGATACGAGGGCTACTCAATAAGTAATAAGACTAAAATTCTAAAATAAACAGAATGCCCTTAATCGTCATCATTTACATTGTCTTTTTCAAAATACCTTCCGAAGGCACGTAATTCATTTATCCCAACGTTCTGTTCACTTTTTAAAAACATGCGAAAGTCCGTTTTGTGAGAGCTTTTTCAAAACTGCCTCCACAGCCTTTACACATGCTTTGTTGCTTGCAAAACGTTTGCCTCGTAATGGTTTCTTAAGTTGAGGAAGCAACCAGAAATAGCATGGAGTTTGATCAGGACTGTATGGAGGGTGTGGTAAAATCTCTACGTTGTTCTGCTGCGAAACATCCAGTACGCAACGAGCAATATTTGGTCGGGCATTGTCATGGTGCAATAGGACGCCATTTTGGAACAATGGACGTTTCCTTTTAACGTGATGTACCATTGTTCGCAGGACATTCGCGTAGTACGAGCCGTTTACGGCTGTACCGGGTTCGACAGCGCGTTAATTCCTTCATAATCAAAAAAAAATTATGGTCATAACTTTACCAGCCGATTTCACAGATTTGCTTTCTTGGGAGTAGGGAAAGATGGATGCTTCCGTTGACTGCTTTGTTGTTTTATGGTTGGATCAGTGATACAACCAAGCTTCGTCTGCTGTGATGAAGCTTTTTAAGATATTATCGCCTTCTTGTTCCAGTCTTTAATCATATCGTATCGCATCAAAGGTCTCCGGTGCTGATTTTTGCTTCCATTTCGACAACTGGCTGCGTCTCGTAGGCGCCCGCAAACACGTTTCAGTTCGAGCACGTGATACTCAAGAACGTGAGTCTGTACACGCCATATACAGGTAGTTTTTGTTAATACAGACAACAAACTTTTCTAATGCCATAGAAATTAACATTTCGATGAGTGGTTTCGCGGCAGTAAAATTAGTCTTATTACTTATTGAACAGCCTACGTATATATCACTGATGATAAGTTAAGAAAATTTTACAAGAAATATCAAGCCTTATTTATAAAGTTTAAAGAATTGATAAACACATATATTTTCTGCTTTTTCTTTTTTATCTATTTTGGAGGGGGGAAATTAGTTGATTTTATGAAAAAAATTATTTTGTGTGAAAAATACTTGCTTTAAAACAAATACTTGCTTGCATTAAAAAATATTTTTTATACCTCTAAAGTGATCAAATTTTTAAAGAAAAACTATCATATTAATGCAAAAATTGTAATTTTTCTTTATTCGATGGTTTAAAATATTGAAAATATATTCATATGAAGTATTGATTATATAATAAATAGTTGTCAAATAATTTTAAAATAAGCAAACAATGTCTTATCTCCTATCAAAACTTGAAATTTTTTGCTAATTCTTTTTAATATTGTGACTGCTTTGCAATTAGGATTACTTATTGAAAATTTATTTTGATAATTAGTAATCTAGTATTACTGGATCTAGATAGTATTCTGAATTAATTCAGAATAAAAAGCATTGATTAAATTTTAAAAATTTAATAATTTTTCATGAATTTCATTTTATTTTTTAGATTTTTCTCTAACAATATTAAATTAATTCATTCTTCATTCGTCTAAAAATAATCAAAAATCACTCCTGGGATAACCTTTTGCACATGAATTCATGTTTTGCATTATGTTTCACTCAAAATTAAATTCATTCAGTGTCCGATGTATTGATCATTCGGAAATGAAGCATCATATAATTAATTGTATGTTTAAAATTAATTTCAGTATTATTTCTAGCTAATTATTACGCATGGGGTTCTTTTATTTGTTACATATAACAATATAATTTTAATTACATACTGTTTCATACTGTTTAACTTTGCTCATTTGATATTTTCTTTTATTGTAAATTCAACTACTCAATCTCTGAGCCCAAACTAGATTTTCCTTTCAAAATGTTATTGTATTAGAATTTTACATTTAAAATAATGGTAAAATATTCTGGAATTTTTAATGAAAATACTTTTAATAATGCAATTGCTAGAACTCTTTATTACTGAATAACGCTATTTTCTTCTAAATATCTTGTCACTATTGTAAAATATTTTCTGGGTAATTGTGAGCTTATCAAAGTCTTCAAATATTTGCTGTTGAATGCTAATAATATTGTGAAAGATATTGTAACATTTATAGCAAATTCTTATAGTTTTGTGTAGAAATGCTAATGTTTTTTCCCTAATATTCTGATTTAATGTAAGTATAAATGTGTAAGTGTCATTATTCAAATTTGATTTCTCTGAAATATGTTGCAGATAAAATTGCAACTTAAGTCACGCTATTGCATTTGTAAGGCTCCGATATTTTTTATTCGATTAATTTCGGACCTAAATAAAAAAAAAAATCATGGTGTATTATTACATTGGAATTATTGAATGGAATTCTCTCAACATATCATCTCTAAAACATATCACGTTTTCTCTCCATTCGTAGTAACCAAAACAAAACAGAAACTGTACACTGTCGCAAATACCGAAAATAAGCTTTAATATAATGGAATTACACAAACTATACCTGTCAATAATCAAGTTTCTAAAAAATATACAGCTGGAAAATTAATCATAAAAAATTATACAGGAGCACAAAAACAAATCATTTGAAAAAAAACATTAAAGAAAGATGTGTAAGCTATGTTAAAAGTAATTCTTTTTACATTTCTAGTGCAGATACTGATAAGTTATGAATGCTTTATGAAAAATCGATTGTCAGTTTTCATAGATGACTGATCTGAAAATCTCTACCCTGTAATCAAGCACAAAACTCATGACAATAAGGTTACCAGTAGGTGTTATTGCATGAAAACGAGGTAAAAAAATTGCGCATTCAAAATAATTTTCAATGAGATGTTTTTGAAGTTTAGTATTTCTCTAATCATTCAACAATAATGCTGATTAATATATTTGACATGAAATATACTTATTACACTAAATGATTGAAAAGGAGTTTTATATCCATCACAATCACTAAAAACACTTCCTTTTACCGTTTCAATATCGAATGCTTAGGTTGTGACTGCATGTGAATATCATATTAATCCCAAAGTAGAAAGTTCAGATTATCGCTTAAATTTCTAAAAGAAAAGCTGTCACCTAAGTTTTATTTTGTACACCTTTTAACTACACGATATTTTCTCTCGCCTAGCAACGCATTCCAATAGCAACGTTTCTGTATATTAGGATTGCTGCCTTTCAAAGTTCAATTTAAAATTTTGAAACTTCACTAGACCATTAAATAGCATATTTTAGAAGCAAAAATTACAATAAATATATTACAAAAAGCAGTGTTACTATTATTACACACAATTGTTGTTATTGTTCATAAAGGGAACATTTAATCGGATCTTTCCAATCAATTCCTTTGACAATTACATCTGAAATACTAAAGGAAAGGAAAAGGTTCTTAAATAAACTAGATTTGAAAACGTGATATAAATAATAAACTTTTCAGAAAACACACTTTTGAAAATATTAAATTGTGAAAAATAACAACTTACTAATTTTTTTGTGAAAGAAAATAAAACCAAACATAACATGCATACGTAAACAATTTTTAAAGCTGATTGATTTCCATTTATGCATTACATGCATCATTTAAGCACATCCTGAGTATTTCTGGTGCTCGTTCCCAATATGGTACAAAACACACAAAAAAACTGTGCTTGTAAAAAGGCAACAATAATTTCACTATTTTACCGAATTTTTTTTTTATTTTATTGGTTAATTTACTACATGAATACCTCGCAAAAGAATATTTTTTAATTAAAATATCATCAAGGATTAATGCCACATTAAGTACGAAAATTTCGCATAAAAGTTCTCTGATTATTTTTGAGATTTAATTCAGCAACAGAGTGTTGCCTTATTTTTATTGTTTTTGCAATATCAACAGTTCTACTTGTAAAAGATGAAACAAATATTCAGAACACGATAACGTGTTTTTCTAAGCTCAGTTGCGTGATTCCTAACCATACCAGTAACATCTCGGCAATTATGATTGCGATAGACTCAACTTCAGCAAAAGATACACGCAGTATAACTTCTCAAGACCATGACTTCTTTCACGCAAAGTTATTTCGTCCAATGAGATTTTTGGGGGAAAATATAATTTTTATTAAAAAAAACTAAATTGGTTTTCAGTCTACTACAATAAATTTAGCACAAAAAAGTTTTAAAAAATCTTTTTAAGAGAACAATGAACTCAAAAAGACAAAATTTGTGGGGGAAGAATAATTTTTATTGAAAAATACTAATGTGTGTGTGTGTGTGTCAGGACATATATATACAGAGGCATTTGCTACCAGACCGACAAATTTGCAGGGTGTGTAGGGGGTACAGAGATGACTCAGAATCACATAGAAATGCAGGGTATCAAATGCGGTAGTTGCAGGTAAGGGTGCAAAGAAGAAGAGAAAAAGAACAGAAACAGCAACACATTAACGGGACAGAAAACATTTTATTGAAACAACAGGTGTTCGGAATTACTACCAAAAGTGTTCTGGCAGACCTGAAAGTGGCACTGCATGGAGTTCCTTACGTTCTAGAAGATTCCTGTCATGTCGCATATCCCCCCAGGAACTACAAATATTCGAGCAATGATGTCTTCAACTGAAAGAAGGGACATCTCGTACACCAAAAAGAATAAGTTAACTCGTTAAAGAACCAGTCTCAAGTAACCTTCTTGCGAATGTCGTGGGATACAGAATACGTCTGTTCGAGAAACGTTCTTTCGTATCTCCATACACTATCAGCCTGTCGATCAGTTCCTCGTTTGAATACGAGTTTATCCTACTACCTCGGGAAACGGATCACAAATAACGGCTTCCTGCATGAATGGTGTTCACGAAACCTTTCGTTCAGCTCCATCTATTGCAAAACTGCCGGGAGAAATCTTCCAGAACATCAGGAACTCCATGCAGTGCTACTGTCAGACTTGCCAGACGACTTTTTGGTGGTAATTTCGAACACCTGTTGTAGTACAACCCTTCAATAAAACGTTTTCTGTCTCATTAATGTGCTGCTGTTCCTGTTCTTCTTTGTACCGTAGCTCGCTACCATGGCATTCCTATGTGATTCCAAATCGTCTTTGTACCCTCTGTACATCTTGCACGTTTGTCGGTCTGGTAACGATGCATCCTGTATATATATATAGGATTTCTGAGTTCAGGATTTTGTTTTACAAGTAAGTTTTTCCTAATATTTTCTATTAAAAAAAGTTTTATTATTCTTCTCCTTGATAGATTCATTACTGTTCTCTTTTCTCAATTTCTTTTTAAGATTTTGTTAGGTTCTACAACCACGTGCTGTATTAGGCTTAACTTTTCAACTTCTGTTTTTTTTTCCTATTATATCGAAAATTTCTGCTGTACGGGGAAGGTGGATCCATAAAGCATTGCTAACCCTAATTCGCTGGCCTAATTCAGCGACAGCTTTAGAAATCATAATAGGTCTCCAGTTTAGTACTATGACTTTTTGTATCTACTTTTGTTGTTTTTGCTGAATTCCAATTTCTTACTTCTTTAGTACTGTGGGCTCTAGTTTTTCTTCGCTTTTATTTTATTATACTATATATATCTTTAGATTGACCGTAACATCTGCTCATGCACCTCTGTGCCCAGGGTCACAAAAACTAAAATGAGCACAGAGCAAGCCTTGGTCCTCCAATGGGCTGTTGCGCAACTAAGTTTAGTTTTAGCCAATATACATATATATCTATAATACGGTAATTTGGTTGAACTTAAGTTATTTTTGATTTGTTATATGATATTTTATTGAATGGTATCAATTAATTTCATGCAGTCGTTGAGGGATGAGTAAATTTGGTACTTTTAAATCCACATTAATTTATTTATGTAAAAAAAAAGACAAAAAAAAAACACAAACTTACATAAAATACCCAAAGCACAAGACATTAACACGTTTGCAAAAGCAGCTTTTTTTCGCTCCAGAAATCTGGTCTATTTATAATCATAGTCAATCGGAAGCTATTTAAATCAGGGATACTCAACGTTTTTTTAACGTCGGGGTACATGCATATGACATTCATTTAATGCAGGCCGTAACATGATGATTAATGGGGGGGGACGCTACAAGATCAAAAACATTTAAAGTGCGGAAAAATGATCGAAATATTAAAAGTCATAATTTTGGATTTTATTTTAAAACTATATGAAACTTTTACCAAACACAAAAAATAGGTTTTATGCATTTTTTTACCCAATTTTGGAGTAATTTTGATTTCTTTTCATCAATGTGATCCCAAGCCCCTTGTTTTATTTCAGATATTAATTTATCAAGTGCATAATGGTAGCAAAGAGTTTTTACTGAATTCCAGACTGAAATCAGTACTATTTGTTTAAAATTAGTTCCGACTTATTTGTGCATTTGTTTCAAATCTATTCAAATATTTTTTTTTATTCTGTTTAAAAACATCTGAACAAATAACTGAATTTATCAATGAGTACATCGGAAGCATTTAAGAAACACTCTAACAATCTCTGTATCAATTCATATGTTTATCCTTAAAAATTTCATGTTTATCAATACATATAATGTTTTTTTATATCTTTTGTTACCTCTGCTCTTTGTGACATTACCACTCACAAAATATTTCGTTGCTGTTGCAAAGATTTTTTAACGAGGCCAATTTATCTAATCTTGAAAGAGATCCTCAAGAAAAGAGCAATTGAAAGATTTGTGCTTAGTGACAAGCAAAATTATGTGTGTAGTTTTCTAGCATAACATTTTCACGACAAAAATCAAATAAGCTGTTGATTCATGTTGGTTTTCCTTTACAAAATAACCAAGATCCTTATCGCTCTGAAACAACAAATAGTCTTTAGATATTTTTCAATTGAAAGACACGAAGGTTAATTAAAAATTAATTTCACCCATAAAATGGTCAAAATTTCACTGTTATTTGTTATCACTAACCATTACAATTACTAAAAGAAAAAAAGTTATCTCGCAACTCTTACCAGCACGACACCGATAGCAAAATTGATGTATTTGATTACCAGATTAATAGAATTTCTCACTAAGTTTTTAATGCATTGTTCTTAAATAATTAAATTTGTTATTTGAACGGACCATGGCCGGGTCACTCACAAAGCTCCGGTGGGCCACATTCAGCCCGCGGGCCCCAGGTTGAGTATCGCTTATTTAAATCATATGATTTCTGGTAAATGCTTTTTTTAATGGTCCACATACGTGGGTGATGCAAGATTGCATCATCCTGAATTAAAAGGACTGAAGTTTAAGTTTTTGGAAAGTAAGGTTATGGCTATTTCTCATTCGAAGGGTAAACTAAAAATTACACAGAAATATTTCACAGAAGACAAATTTCGCCGATTTTACGTTTACGGTTTGGAGTTAAAATATCCCCCCAGACAGAAATCTAATGGAGTAGGTTCGAATGATTTTGTTACCTATGGTAATAGGAAATATGTGGTAGAGGGTATTTCTTTCATCAAAGTAATGTATTAACAAGCGTTTGATAGAGTACCCTGCGTTTGAGGCAGTACTATCTTGGATCCACACGACGTGTAAGAAAGTATTTCGCTCAAATAGAAATTGACATATTTGATCAACATTGATTGATAAAGAGCATTTGTTACCATAAGCACTCGTAAACCATTGCAACAATCTTTTCAATGCAAGGAGCAAAATGGTCAGCAAAATGTAAGGACCAAGAATTAAGGTGCTTGTGGTCGGTCCCCTAACAAGTAATCCCTTTCGCATCACATAACGGATATACGACCAAATCATGATGATTTAAATCTCTGTAGTGAACTCACTTCTTCGAATTAACTTTATCAGTGGATACAAATGGGCCTCGTCTATTCATAGAATGAATAAAGAGAGGACGCATTCATTTTATCCAAATACAACCTTATTTTATAATTATTCGTTTGCACTATGAATCTGATATATTTGTGAAATTTATAATTGTAATTTTCGGCAACCGCAAAACTCTGTGAATCCTTGTACGGTGATATTTGCTAAGCGGCTGGTGCACATCTGCAGAAACCTCAACAAGAATAGAACTCCAAGAGTATATCAATTGCATGTGCAAACAGTTTCTTCAAATTTGCATGTCATATCCGTGCAACTTGCTCAAAATTATAGCTACGTTGTAGTCGGTGTTTTCAACGATAGCCACATAAAACCTCTGTGCCTTGATTGATTACTTATTAACATTGCCCCCAGAAGATAACGAGGGTTATTGGCGATGGACCTGGTATTTTTAAACTTCAATCAAATGCCTCTGCAGCCTTTTATTCACTCAAGCGATAAAGTGTTACTATTCCATCGTGCTATTTCTCTGTCAAATGTATATGTTCCAGTCCAACAGCAAGACAAGACGCAACAAATCACACTTGTTAACTTTTTTCTTCTTGTAGGACGATGACGTGAACCTTGATAGTGTTGTACGTCAGACCACGAAATTTGCGAACCATCGTATGTTCAGCTGTTTTTTAAGAGAGATTCAGTAGTATTAAATCAGAAGAGAATACGGTGGTAACTATAACAGTAATGAAACACAGTTTTGCGTTTTTTATTCTGTAGATTACGATTCGAAAACAATAAATAGGCTTTCACATTTGAAATTTTTGATATTTTGTCCCTATATCAGGGAGAACTCAACTGTATTTCGTACCATTTTTCAGCATATATTTTGTAATACTTGTATGCATGTGTGTGTACATTTATATAGGTAGATATATGTAGATGAGGTAGGTGCTTAAAGAGTCACTGAAGTAATGATTCAAATTCAAAGTGGTGATAGAAGTCCTGAACATAAACAAAAGTCCCAATACAGAAGGCAATCAGTATGGATTCAGAAGGCAATCGCCAAGTCGCTAGCGGGTGCATTCGTGGTTAAAAAGGTGAACGCAGAAAAAAATTTTAAAAAAAGGGTTGAGTGACTAGTAGCTGAGATACAGGCATAACATCGGCAACGAAAATATATTTTACTCGAAGAAAGATTACTGGCTTATTACAAACGTCAACTGCTGCATAGCTAATACAGGAGCCAAAAGTCCTCTGATGATTAAATAGGCGTTTCGTACATGAAGTTTTTAAGCTGTCTCCAGAGAAAAAGAAGATAAGGGTGTCAGGTGGCCGAGCAACGGACTCGTCACGGTAAATTGGCTGTAAAAGTATATATATATATATACATATATATATTTATATATATATATATATATATATATATATATATATATATATATATATATATATATATATATATATATATATATAATGCCCTGGTAATTCCTGTCATATTGAGCTGGCGTTCAACCGTGCTGGAATCGGATAATCGCTCACTATTTGTGGCATATCTGAGAGTGGGAACATCTCAAAGTAAATCTGGCAGAGATGGAGTATAGTGACAGCTGTACCAAGACAGAAGTCTTAGAGAACTAGTGTGAGATTGTCCGCTGCAGCTGTTATGTGGTTCTGATTTCGTTTCAATAGGTGAAAATTATGCATATCACTAGAGTAGATTTGACATCGTCGATGGCAACTTGGGGAATGAGGAGATAAAGCGTATAGATTACCCCAGTGTTTCTCAAATTGCGAGATGCGCCCCCTATGAGGGTGGCGTGAGCATATCGAAAATAAAAGGATTAAAAAATTTATTTACTGCAATGAAGTAAACAAAATACTTTCTGACATATAAAAAAACTTATATAATTTACACTGCTGGCCACCATAAATGCAACACCCAGAAAGACAAGAGATAGCACTACAAAATTTATTTTGTAGATAACATGTTGACCAAGTATCAAATGATTAAATTTATAGACTTCTGTGAAGTGTGGTTCTTGCTAGAATCAGTAGCCAGAGTAGCCACCATTGTTGGAGATCTCCTCTGCCACACACCTCGTCATTGATTAAAAGAGACTTTCGATGTGTTCTTAGGATACAGCAGACCAAGCAGCTTCTACACGTTGCCAAAGAGGATCTGGTGTGGCAGCTGGGGGTGTAATCTGGGTCAATCGTTGAACAACCATGGACCAGATGTTTTCTATCGGCGAAAGATCCGGAGAGCAAGCCATCCAGGGAAGCAATTCAATCTGGTGATTGGCGAAGAAACTTTGGACAATGTGAGCCACGTGTGGTCACGTATTATTCAGTTGAAATATGGCTGTGGCCAAGCCCAGAAGGTAAGGAAGGACAACTGGCTCCAACACCTCTCAGATGTAGCGCTGGCTGTTTAAAGTACCGGTGATGCGTACTAGACGAGTGCGAGAGTGATATCCAATACCGCCCCATACCATAATACCCAAAGCAGGACCAGTGTGGCGGTGCATAACGCAGCTGTTCAGCATCCTCTCTCCACGGTGTCTCCAGACTCGAATCCGACCAACGTGGTGTTACAGACAGATGCGTGACTCGTCAGAAAAGACAACTTCATTCCATTCTGCCGCCCACATCCTTCTTTTATCGCACCATTGGCAGTGGAGGCGTCTGTGGTTCTGCGTCAAGGGTAGACCAAACAATGGATGTCTTGCGGGCAGACCTCTCTGCTGTAAACGGCGTCGAATGGTAAGTGCAGACACTGAAGGATGCGTTACTGACTCAGTGTGCTGTGCTACGTTTCGTGATGTGACTGAGCGATCCGTCACTGCCATGCGCACAATTTACCTTTCCTCACATGAAGTGGTTCACTGAGGTGGATGCGATCGACTACGTCGGTCCGACGTACCCTCCTGCATCCAACGGTCACATATCCGCATTACAGTTGTTTGTTTTCGTCCAACACGACTACCGATTTATCTGAAAGATAATCCACAATCTCGGTAGGTCACTATCCTTCCTCTATCGAACTCGGATTCTTGATCAAAAGCTGATCGCTGTTTTCTACGAGACATAACTGATCGTTTTTTGAAAAAACAACAAGAAAAACACAATTGCCGAACTTGAAATCGTCGAAATCTCCCAGCCTTAAATAGCACTTTGAGGTGGCGCCACAGGCACGCGTGATGTGTATCTGCGCTGAAATTCTAATCATTTGCACATCTCATCTCCGCTAATGCATGTTGTAAATTTCATGTTATTTACATGCTTCCTTCAGGGTGTTGCATTTACGGTTTGCCAGCAGAGTATTTTGTTACGAATTTTGTGTAAATAGTGTAAATAATTTGTATTTGGGTGTTTAATGCATTTATATTACTCTATGTTATATTTATTTCATGTTAAAATTGTACTATTCACAAGGTATTCACAAGCACCCTTACGTTATAATGGCGATTAAATGAGAACTTAATGAAATCTTGGCGGTATAGCCAAGTTGGCATCATTTTTGGCGACAAAGTTTGCGGCTTTGGTGACCATTCTGGCGTCATTGGCGACAATGTTGGCAAGTTCGAAATACCCTCTGGATTCTTCTAGAAAGTAGTGGATCTCTCCATTAACGTCACGCTCGATGATACGAGTGGTTATATTGCTGGAAGTTTCCTCCACGCCTATAAATAGGAGTGCCAGCCGCAACCAGTCAGTCTGATTTTAACTAGCGAATAGTGACGATTGTTTGACTAGCGATTAGCTCGGCTGTGCTTGTGAATAATCTTTTACATACAGGTATAGGACAAAATAATAGGAACACTCATTTAAAAAGGAGTCGTACTTCAACCCGCCCAATAAATAGCTGCCACGTGTCGCAACAGTGTGCCACGTAGTGGCGACGAAAAGGAAGGTATCAGTCAAGTATTTTGCAGTGTGAAAGTTGCTTGAGAAAATTCTGTTCCCAGCTAAGCGGGATTATGTGTGACCTCTTTGACGTTAAAAGAGGTATGGTAATTGAAGCTCGCCTCGCTGGAGCCTCCGTATCCAGAACAGCCAACCTTGTGGGTGTTTTAAGGACCACTGTGTCAAGGGTTATGACAGCCTACACAAACCTGGGTAAGGTGTCTTCTGCGAAGCACAACAGTGGGGGCGAAAGTTGAAGTTGAAGGACCGTGATAGACGGGTGTTGAAGAGGATAGTCACCCAAAATCGCAAGACTACACTGCCACAGATAACGTCCGAGATGAACACCCACCATCTGAACCCCGTATCCATGAAAACTATTCAACGAGAGTTGCATACTGCGAACATCCACGGCAGAGTAGCTATTCGAAAACCGTTAGTTTCGGGGCGGAAGGCTGCAAAGAGATTACAGTGGTGCCGAGACCACCTAAACTGGACGCAACTGCAATCGGAACAAGTCATCTGGTCTGATGAATCCTCATTTACATTATTCCAGACCTCCGGACGTGTGTTCATCTGGCGAACGCCGACAGAAGCATTTCATGTTGATTGTCTGGTTCCAACTGTGAAACATGGAAGGGGTTCTGTGATAGTCTGGGCAGCAATATCTTCCCGTGGGTTGGGACCTCTCGTTGTTTTGAGGGGGATGATCACAGGTGACCATTATCGAAGCATTCTCGCAGATCATCTTCACCCTATGCTTCAGACTCTCTTTCCCGAAGAACGTCCTGTGTTCCAAGACGACAACACCCCTGTTCACACGTCACGCTGTGTTCAAACATGGTTACATGAGCATGATGATGAAGTGGAACAACTAACCTGGTGTCCTGAGTCCCCTGATCTCAATATCATTCAGCCTTTGTGGGATTATTTAGAGGACAAAGTCCATGCTCGGTTTCCACCTCCTCGCACACTATTTGAACTCGAGACTTTTCTGCACGAAGAATGGGTGCAAATTCCTATGAATTTTGTTCAAGATCGTTATTTTTCAATCCCACGTCGAATGCAAACAGTCATTCAGGCCAAAGTTGGCCCAACACGTTACTGATTAAAAAATTTCATTTTTTCACAGGTGTTCCTATTACTTTTTCCTATACCTGTACGTGTATTTTTAAACACTGACAATTGTGTTTGAGTGCTTTTGAAGATGTGAAGACCGGATATTTACTCGGTGTGTATTGCTGCTGAATCCTGTATTTAAAGGATTGGATTTTTGATAATAAGTTCGCATCGCTCTTAAAGATCTGTTTATTTTCTTTGTGATTGTTTTGCATAAAATCCACGAACCCGGGTCTACGTAATAATATCATTTGGTGATATTACTTCATCAAAAATAAAAGTTCCCACTTGGATACGTTCATTAGTTATCTGATTCTATAACTAAATAAAAAAACTTCATTTTGTTTCATTTGCTGTAATCCCATGATTAGATTTTTTGTTACGTTTTCTTTTTAAACCTAAAATACTACTCTTTCAGGGGGGGGGAAACATAACTCAGACCTAGAGAAAATTTCTAGGAAGATAAAAAAATTCTTCAGTGTTATTATTATTGAAATACTGTACATTAGCTGTAGAAAGAAAAGGAAGACTTAAATGGCTAAGATTTATTTTTATGGGTATTCTGAAACATATAACGCACGTTTTACACAATTGTTTTCTTAGAACTAATATCTGTATTTTTATATTGAATACACTTTTAATCCAGGAGTGGTCATGCGTGGACAATAAAACTACCATAATTTGAACAAAATATGACAGTTTTGCTTGCATATGTCATTCCTGCAATGTTGCGAAAAGCGTCTGTGATTTGTGTCCTTTATTAAAATTACGTACCTTTGAAACATTTTAGTTCAGTTTTAACGGATTTTTTCTCAAATTATCAAAGAAAAAATGAAAAGTCCTTGAAAGTAGGTAAGTATACTTTCTCTTGATTAAATTATTAACTGGAATTGTGGTTTTTATCGCATAATAAAAATAATTGTAAAAAAAACATTGAGGTGACTCAGTCATCTTGCGCGACTATTAATGTTAATATCGAGTGCTCGCCTGCTCTCCTTGGTTAAAACATTTTGAAGTCTTCTCGCTTTAAAAATAAATGCCAGATGTGATGGATTTGATGAGAGCAAAATAGACTAGACTATTTTTCTAATGACATTTATACTTTTAGAAATGGATGGTGGAGAAAATAAATCTTTAATTAAATATTTTGCATTCTGTTCCAATTTAAAACTTAGAGAAAAGAAAAATAACATAATAATTATCCTATTATTTATAAGTAATTTACTTAAAATAAATATTACTTTAAAGTTGCAAATACAAAATGTAATACTTATCTTGTTAATTTGTTCGGTCTATAATTAAGGTCGTATTGTAGCTATAGTACCAAAGCGCATTATTATTGGCGATAAAAAATAGGATTGAAAATTGGGTCGCCAATAGTAAAAGTTTGAGAAACACTGGATTACCCACTTTACTTCTCAACTTTAATCCCCTTTAGAATCTTGGGGTTACTTGCTATGTTTTAACGTTTTCCATCCCCAGACATTCCCATAGAACTGAAAACTGCTCTACCGGAGGAATGGCGATCACTTGAATCTGTTGCTTGTCTTTCATTTAAACATCTTTTTGTTTTTGACACTAACTGGACTTAAAAAGGGTATATATATATAACTTTTGAAGGGTATATATATATAAGAATTAAGAATATTATATTAAGTCCAATTGTGGCTACGCCAACTTAGAATCTGAGAGTTAAATATTTTTATTTTCAATCAAATGTTTTAAATTTAGATTGAACATTTTCTAATCACAATGGAATTAACCCTTCTTTCTAATGGTATATCAGATCCAAAACTTTGCTTATTAAAAGTCCAGACAAGAACATTAACTGAATTTTTCTGGGTTCTTCAAGGATTGATACATACTAAGAGATTAATTAGGCCATGGGTAGGCTGGTGGTTAGAGCATCGGACTCCAGACCAGAAGGCCTGGGTTCAATGCCCGATGCCACCAAATACTCTCCGAGTACACTCGGAGTACGTGCTTGTTAAATCAGTGGGTCCGAAAGTCTTGTGGGCTGAACCACGAGTGCAGGGAACTGGAGAATATTTCCCTCCCCTCCAGTCCCATGGCAAAATTGTGGAGGTGGAGATAGGTGTTGTCGCCCTCTATCGTCCCTTTCGAGGAATTTCGCCGTGTTAATTCGTACTGTCTGCCACCTGTATGGTGATCAAGGTCTAGACCAACGACAGGCGTACTTCTAGTCCTTTGCCACGATGAATTTCGTGGACCTCGTTCTGACTACGTCAGACAAGTGGCAATAGCCACAACACAACAAGAAGAGATTAATTTCATTGTAAACAGCACAACCACTTTAAAGTATTCTTTGACCATTGTAGTTAAAAATTTTGTTAGATATTACGGAGGTAAATAGCATTTATGTATGCAATTAAGAACTTTTGATATTTATTCATTCTAAACAATAAATAATAATCCATGGAATCATGTTTTAGGTGTATTTCTATATTTTGAATAATAAACACAATATGAACAGGAAGTTCTTCAACGTTTTGTTTCTCAAATGAATTTTTTTTTTTGCTATTAAACCTATGAATTAAATTTTGGTAATCAAACAGCATTATGAAGGGTCTTTATTCATGACTTTGGTGTTTACAGACAAAACCAGTTGGTGTTAGTCATAATAGTGTAAACAATAAAAACTTACCATTTCTGAAACATCCACATTCCGAACGTTCATGATAACTATAGTCATTTTCACTTCAGCCGGACCATCTACAATGAGAAAACAAATCTTACTCTGATTTGAAAAATTAAGAACTCAATTAAAATTCAAGTTTCAATTAGTATTTTATTTTCGTTTTTTTTACTGTTCTTTTATATTTTTCGAGAATTGTCATCTTGTACGCTTGCATTACGCTTTTATATGATCAGTTAATTAAAATGATATTTTTGATATTCATCACCCCAAGTATTACTCTAATGAAATTGTATAACAGTAATAACTAAAAAAAAAATTTAAAAAGCTTCATAATATTAAAGTACTTCCAAAATATTAAAAGATGTATTATAATGCATAAAACTAATGTAATAAAAGATGAAACAATGAAGTGCTACATAAAATAAAATTTTAATCAATTACTTTGAATCTTTGGAGTTCGTAGTCCATCATATTCCACAGGCACAATATCTTCAATTCTAAGACGACGAGGATTATAGACACTAAATAAAATGTGCTTTGAATAAGAATTTTTTAATCAGAAAATAACAGAATTTATGTATTTTCAAAAGATAATATATTGATGAATGAAGAACTTATAAAATATTGTTCTCATGGAATAAATTAGTAAATGCTAATCAAAGACGTAATAGATGAAAAGAAATCTACGCATGTCTAATGTAAATAAAATACTGAACAATAACTGCTTAGTTTACAAATTTTAAAGATTAAAGCACATTCCTCCAGTTTCTTTTTTAAGCTGGGAGTTCCCGCACCTTCATTTAGCCTCTTGCTCAAGCTGGTTTTTTCAAACTTCTGAAGCTTTTTTAACTCGTAGCAGACTATGTATGCTACTTGAGATTTGTTTAATTACCAAAAATAAACCGAAATAAGTACAGTTTTAGGTCAGCAGAAGAAGAATGTTGTAACAATATGAAACGAAACTATCAGAATTTCTAAACTTGCGGGTACTATATATTAATCTTATTCATACGTATGTGCTGGTGTCCAAAAGTTACAAATAATTAGGAAATTGAAGGTAAGAAAGGGTTAAATTAATCATCAAAGCCTAAAATTGCGCATGCAGGATTTATTGATACTACCCAATGATTTACATCGAATTTTTTTTTTGTCAGTAGCGTATTAAAATAATGAGAAGGGATATTAGTAATACTGAAAGTAAAGGGATGTGAATGAGCATCAGAAACTTCAGTTGTTATTGTGATCAGTTAGCTCGTGCTTATTTAACTGGTACAAAAGTATTGATTATACCTTAAAGAAGTCAAATCACAGGCAGTATCAATGGAATTATAGGAAGTGGACGATATATTTCAAGCAAAGATGTTTAGTGTCGTAAATGTTGTTTTAGCACGGGATTTCCAAGCATTTTTTAAACAACAGCTAAACAAGGTCTATTTCTGTCTATTACTTCATGATGTGTGCTAGACGGTGGTCTTCAGAGCTTGCTACAACCACAGAAAGAATTTTATTTACGGGTAAACTGTTTACATAAGACTCAGGGAAAGTGGCATGTGCGCCAGACAATAAGCTACGTACGTGCCACTGATTTGTGTTTAAAAGAAACTGCTACTTGGTAGGGAGTCGAGAACATCAAAACCAGACAGAAAATGGATGAAGTAATGTAATATGCTTCATTTTATGAATTGATTCTCATTGAAGTTTGATCTGCTGGGTTCAAAATTCTTCACGTTTTCAGAGGTGGTTCTGTCAATAGAATAAGGTACAGAGGGAAGATTTGGAACTGAGAGAGAGAGAGAGTGTACTTCTTTTCCAAGATGCTATGGGTTAACGGCTCCTATTCATACGTATTAAAGCGACATCACCCCGTTCTCAATTCGTTGAGAAATATCTCGAAAGTGAAGATTTAAAGTAAGAACTATCGCCACCACACACACAAGATTCCTAGGCCTGAATCCAATTCGGTATACTCAAGACGTACTTAGACGAAAAGTTTTTAACTCGTCAGCCCCCACCAAATTACATTGCTAAGGTCTAAGCAATTCTGTTGCAAGAGTGGCAGAATCTGCAATCGGAGGTGTACACTAACTACTTTCATGGCATAGGTAATGTTTTCAAAAAACGTAGATGAAAGCACCGAAAAGTAGTCTTTATACTAACAATTAAAAGTCTGTTGGTCTATAAAAAGAGTTTGAGCCCTTGTGTATTTTATTAATCGATATTATTCCAGACTCGAATAGATAAAATGTAAAATCACTTTAGTGCTTGTATTGTAGCAAGAATTTTCACTAACTACATTTGTATTTTCTTTTCTTGCAACATTAGATGTATTTCTTGCTTTTTCTCCATTTTGTGTCATTTACGTAAATCCAGCAAGAATTTGCATTATTCAGCTTTTTTTGTGTTTGGAATAACCTTTTAATTAAGTTTGCCAAATTTTTTCTACAATTTTACCCTTTTATTTCCCACCATACTTAAGATAATAGCTATTATCTTTTGGATGTCGATATATTTATAAGTAATATATTATACCAATAATAATAATAATTACGTAACTTTTTACGAGGTATATATGTTACCCGAAAAACCGCGTAAAAGAAATGTTGAAGAAGTAGCTATAAGTTTCATATATGTGTATTGATATTTTTTAAAAATACTTAACATTTATACATTGAGCAAAACATAATTATATATTTGACCATAATATTAAATTCATGCGTGTTTCACGAATGATAAATAAAATAAAATTAGGAACGCGTACAAATTGCTGAAGAAAGAATAAACATTTTAAATTAAAATTACTAGAATTAATATTATTCGTCGTTGCTTGTTTATAATAAATGCGTTTGCCTATTTGCTTTCTTGCGAAACGAATTGAAAATTGATGTCCTCAGTAGAAAGACCTACCATGGCTACTATATTTAATTCTAATGAGAAGTTTATTCCAGTGATGCCATTTTGAAAAAGTTAACTGACTTCCGAAATGTTTTGCATTATTGGCTTTCTTATTTAAAAATATGCTATTTATTTGTTTTACGCTTTAGTTATGAGAGAATTTTTTTTAATATAATTTTTAGTATCCAGCTAAATAAATTGTCAGATCTTGTGGGAGCATTAGATGCTTTCTACATTTGGATCAACTTTTTAAAAATTACTTTCTCCACTTGCACACATTTTAAGGCCCTCAAAAACTAAACTAGCAGTTCATCAAAGAATCTGACCCTGGTCTTTAATTGGAGCAATCACCCATCTTAGTTCTTGTTGTAGTAAAATAACCGTGTAGAAAGGAAAAGAAGACATGTGACTAGATTTTAAGCCCAGTTATTTAAAAAAAAAATTAGAAAAGATTTAGGTATGCAGGTATTTAGAAATCTTATACGAATAATTTTATTCACAGAAGAGAGTGATAAGGTTGAATTTACATTACTTTTGGATTCAAAGAATTTTTGATAAATTTTAAAATTCGGAATAAAAAAAAATGTCAATCAAATCAAAAATGATAAGCAGAGATCTTTTCGAAAAAAATACATTAATGATTCAGAACAATACATAATTCTGATGACTTTTATATTTGTTCTTTTTGGATGTACATGGTTCTTGCAAACGAACTTGCTCGTTAATCCATAAAAATAATAACAATAACAACGAAGATTACTTTTTAAGGCTTGCATTGAAATTTTTAAATTTTCAAGCAAGTAAAAGTTTTTCGCCACAACTATACAAATTATTACAAGAATTTATTAATATTCTATAATTTTCATATATATATAGACTATATGTATATGGATGTATATGTATATGTAAATCAATAAACTTTGTTCAAATATGTATTAAATACTTGAATGTATGAGATTCCTATTGAAACTTGAGAAATTGATCCCCCCCCACACCTTTTTCCATTCATTGAGACAATTTGTTTTGTAATAAAAAGTTATTTTAATAAATCGAAAAAGTATTCTATTCATTATTCTATTTTTAAGGAAAACTATTGTCCAAACTTAAAAGAATTTCTAATGGTGATCAAGGAATTATTCCGCTATAAAGATATGTTTTCAGAAGCAAAAAAAAACTTAAATCATTTACTAAACAATTTATACCAAATTACTAAAAGCCGAATAAATTATTGTTAACTCATTTATTATACTTGAGTATTTAATGTACAAATGTTACTCAAGTTAGTTTTTATTCAACATCTTTTGTAAATGAAACGATGTGAAAACGTTTCATTGAAGAAGTTATTCAAACTAACAAATAAAATACATGAGCATCGATATCAGTTTATAATATAATGTATTTTCTATTTGAATTTCACAAGTAAAAAGTAATATTTTAATCAAATGATTTTTTTATAAACTCTGATAATTACACTGGTGTTCATAATTAATAGAATTTTTAGATTTTCAGATAGAAGTAGCGAATTCCTGGTTATCTCCATATGAAAGAACTGAGAGAATATTTGGAGAGAACCACACACACACACACACACAGGGATCTGTTACCTGCCCTCCAATGCCCGAGAAATCGATCATTACAATAGTGGAGGCTTAATGGCCTGGTCTGGCATCACGTTGGATGGCCGCAAACACCTCTATGTCTTTGAAAGAGGCACTGCGACTGTTGATCCAAGATCCATCCAAGACCTGAAAACAGAGTTGCTGAACGAGTGGGATTAATTGCCACAGGAACTCATAAATTCCCTTATTTTCGGTATAAAATCATTACCTGTTGATCTGAAAGAGGGTAACATACTCCCTATGAAATCAATTTCTGTGTTATATTCTTAAACTGATGTTTCATACCTCTATATTTTGATGAGTGTTAAACATGATCATACGTGGGTATTTTAACTCTTGAATGATTTTTTTTATATTATATTAGCCCTACATACATACAAATTTTTATTAAAATCTGTCCAGTAGTTCAAAGAATAACCGACAGAAACTAAAAATTCTCTTAATTTTGAGCTCTAATGTATATAAATACTATATTTTAAATGTATAAGTATCATTTCTACTGCAAATGAATTTCCCAAAATAGTAATGCGCGTTCCATGTTTTTCTAATATTTTAATGAATCGATATATATAAAATATAAAAACGATACACAGTAGAAAAACAACTAAAATTGGATAGAAAGCGAGAAAAAATGTTGTTTAATATATTAATTTCTCTCTCTATCCTCGGTTCATATAGTGGAGAAAAAATATATTTATGCAAGGAAAAATTGTATAAAAAAGGGGTTCCCTTTCCAATATCCATGTCTCCATCACGCGACATGATGTAAACATTTAAAAACATTTTTTGCTACAACTGAAAGAGAAAAAAAGATCCACCCATTCCTTTGAAAATCAGGCTCTTTGCGGTAACGCAAAGTTGGCTTTTTAATTCCAAAACATGATAGATTAAAGAACGTGGGGGGAAAACGTTCTCTTCATCACACCTTTTCAAAAAATAATCTATACTTTTCACATTCGTTATGCACTGCAGGTGTTTTGTTCGGGGTTTATTGATTCTATAGTTGGACCGCACCTAACATATTAAAAAAGAATGCCCTGGCTTCTTTGGAGAGCGATCCATTAAAATATTTGTTGTCTTTTCAGTCTGAAAGTACTTGCATGGTTGTTAATATGCACTATTACTATACTTTGTCTTCCTAAGAATGGAAACTAATGCTAGCAGGTCGATTCATGGAACATTTTCTAGGACGCTATTAATGATCTTTTTGCTAGTTTTGCGTTAATAATATTTATATCAATTTGTATCAGAAGGGGCTTAGTAGACCTCTGAAATAAGTCACTAGATTTTTGTTTTGCTTTCAAATGTATTAGGCGTGCTAAATGCGTAATATAAGTTGTAGAACATATCTGTGAATAACTTGATTACTTGTGGAATAAGTTTGGGGAAACTGTTTCAAGAATAAATTAACTACTATATATATATAATATTTTTAAGAGATGCAAAAATAGAAGTTAAGAAGTTTAGTAGTCTAGAAAAGTGAGAAAGTTTAATTAAGAATGCCATAAGTATAAGACTGTTTTATTGAATTTTTCCTTTTTAGTAGATAGTTCAGAAATAGATAAAAAAATATTTTATTTTTATTTTTTGAAAATTTAGCAGCTTAACACTAGATTGCTCAAGGAAGTCATTTTGACTGGTTTTGAATTTCAATTAGAAAAGAAATTACACATATACTGCACAATTTCTTAGAATTTTTTAGAATATATTTTTTTCCCAAGTGAAGTAAATTTCTCTATTGTTAATATTTACTAATAACTGTATATAATATTAAAAATATCAAAAGTTAATTTTAAACGAATTTCGTTACACATTTTAATCGTTCTTTCCCAATGCAGTCATTTTGACTGCTTTTGGGCACTCTAGGTATATATTAAGTTTCAGTCTTTCTAGAGTTAAGCAGTTTAGAAGTTGGATAAGTACCTGCATAATTTCTAAAAGAAAGTTCTAATGCATGTGATATTATTTGCAAACACTAAAGAATTATTTTAAATTGCTATTTAAGGTAATAAAGCTAAAAATTTGATTATTAGAATAATGAAAGGGCTCTTGCGTCGAATCAATGGCACATAGTTAAAAATTTTCCTTAATTATTATATTTTTTATAGAACACACATTTTAATTACACTTACGTAAGACAAAGAAAAACAAAATAATTGTAAAAAATAGCACAAAAACTGGATAGAATACTAGTTTCTGCCTGCATATTACCCCTTAAAACTTTCGGAAAATGCCGTTATCTTCCCATCCAAGCTCAAGTATAGAAAAAGGATAAAAAAAGAAAAGAATACACAATATATAAATACTTTTTACTACTATCTACAGAACTTAATTTTAGAGTTTTGCTCGAGCGTGCTTCATTTATTGGCATTTATTTTAAATAAAAGGATTATGAAGAACATTGAAACTGGAAGATAACTTGAAGATTTTTCAACATAGCTATTAAACTGTTGCATAATTAAAAGAAAATGCATGTTTTCCGAACAGTCGAATGTATAGCATTATATATACAAAAGCTGTGATAAATTTTATGAAATCAAATATATCACTTAAATTCATTACATATTTCCTAATATTCTTTAGAAATAATTTCAAATTATACAATTACATAATTTCAGTGAAAAATAAAGTAAAATTAAGTAGATTTTTTTCGGATGATATATTTTTATTTTCTATATAATTTGCACTTGATTATTAGGCATTTTTCTATTTTTTTCAGCATCCAAGTTATTCTGCATATTACACAGTTTATTTCAAATTTCTACAAAAGTTTCATGGCTTAATTTTGTACTTTTTGAGGTAATTCTCGTGTAATAATCAAAAAACAAATTTATGGAACGACAGAATCATTCCAAAAATTATTACATTTATACTACTTGATAATATGCATTTATTTCTAAGCAGTTTAAGTGAGTGTTCAAAAAAATGTCCTACTGCAAAATATATTAATTGTGAGGGATATAGTAAGAATCTAATAACTTTTTTTCCATTTTTTCTAGTTAAAGAAAGAATTTGGGTGAAATAATTTGAACAAAATATGGTCAATTTCATTTTAATTTAATACTGAAATTAAAGCAAATTTTTTTCTTCCTCATTTCAAATTAAAAACTTGGTACATGAAATGCTCTGCATTGTTTACCAAAAAAGGGGATCATTATTTTAGGAGCGAAATTTAAAAAATAGATGGGGTAAAAAAAAGAATTTTTTTGCAATAAATTAAAGCTGTTTGAAATGTTTGTACAAGGCATACTGTACCTTTTTATCAATAGAACACATTTCTAAAATTATTTGCATTCTATTCTTAATGCATTATAATCCCAACATGATTCAGGTATTTATTCAATATATTAAAATTCATAAAATTATTTTCACAACGTATGACATATTTTATAAGCATTTTTAAACGTGTTTTTAGCATTCTTTTATAAACATATTTCAAACATTTTTATTTCGCAACATATTTTATAAACATTTAAGCAACAATTATTTTACTGTATTTGATGTAATTTTTGGCACATTCTTGGCAACATTTTAAGCAAACATATGAGTAATTATTTTTGAGAAAACGTAATAATATGCAATAAAAAATAATAATACATTACCTAGAAGTATTTTGTGTATTGATGCGTTTCACAAAGTTGAGAAGTATAAAAACGATTACTGTTGGTAAAACTTTCATTAAAATTTCAGGTAAGAAAATTCATACATGACACTACTTTTTTTCTCTTTTGCTTTTGTCCTAAATATCTTTGAAAAACAAATTACTCTTTTACAGTACTTTTACTAGGTCGCGTCGCATTACTTTCTACAGTTTATTTCTGGTTTCTCCATTTTGAATCAATTTACTGTAACTGATGGAGCCAAAAGTTACTTTAATTGTTTTAGACATCTGACAGATCTAAAGATCAGAAACCTTGGCATGCAATAGATAGTAAAATTGATGGGGAAAAAATCAAATTTTAAAATTTTTTTAAACATACTTCTTTCAGATATTTTTTTATTTCGCTGTCCTTTTTTACATTGATCTAAACTATATGTTCATAGTCATACAAAAAAGTTCTTCATATGATATATTAATTAAATTTTTGTGTTTGGTGACGCACTTTCAAAAAATATTTTAATTACACTTATAATGACTCATAATAGCAGTAACTTTAAATAACGCAGTTTGCAACATTTCACCATTAGTTTAAGTTTAAATGACGTAATTTTGGCTAAATTACATTTTAGAAACAAATTTGCTCATTTATATGCTTAGTAAAGAATAGCTTGAAGGTTTAATATTGGCATGTTTCGCATGGGAATAAGCTTTAAGGGTTCTTTAGTTTCTTTCTCTAGCAAAAAGAGAGTGATTCAAAATCCTTTTCAGAAATGAGCTCCTAATAACCTGTAAGATAATAAAAAATGAGTTTAAAAAAACGTATGTAATTAATTATTCATCCTAAAATAGTAATAGGTATTTACTGGTCATTTTCTCAGACATTATTTACATTATCACTTTCGTTTTATGAATATAGACAATAAATATAAACTTGTACTCAAGTCAGACATTATTTATTATTATCACTTTCATTTAATGATTATAGACAGTAAATATAAATCTATACTCAAGTTATCATCTGATAGTGTTTCGAATAAAATGTATATTAAGCATGAAAAATATTAAAGTATGTACAAAGTAATCTAAAGAATTTATTAAACATTGCTAACAATATTACCAACATTAAAAGTAACATAAAGATTTAAAAACTGAGTCAGATAAGAAACATTTTTAATTTAAAAAAGACGAATTTATATATATATATATATATATATATAAAATTTTATTTTGAAAATTTGAATTAAATTGAATTTTATCATGGTTCCTAAAATTGAAATGGTATTTTTAAGCAATTCTCAGAAAATTTTGATCAATGCATTTCTTAAGATAAAATAAATAATACATAAAAAGTGTCACGAAAATATCATACATAAAGGAAAATTTTCTAAGCGCGTACCCTTAAATATCTCTCTAAATAGAGAGAGAGAATGTGCTTAAATATTGTATACTACTGTGGTATTTATATTTCTTTCTCTACTGTCTGGTTATTCTTCTATTTATGCTTAATTAGAATTATATCTATTTAGTATATATAAATGGTAATACTTTCTACAAATTAGAAAAATTTTAAAAACTTTTTACAGTTTCATATGGTAGTTAATAATCACTTAAACTAACAATATGAACGAACTTCTAAAAAATAAAAAAATAATTTTAATAATGGTAATTTTAAATAGTACCATGAATTATATTTCATAATCCAAAGAGCGTGATTACAATCAACTACAGAATGTTCGAATGGAAAGTAAGAAAAGAAAATGTTTCCACTTTGAAATGTATTTCTTCCAAACTTTCACTCCATATTCACGCATCAAGTGCATTCGGCAGTTAATGAATTTGAAGAGAAACTGAAACTAACGCTCGCTAAATTCAGGCGGGAAAGAATAGCAAGGTGGTATTGGCTGCTCGGCGGTCTTGACAAACTGCATGAGGTTGCCATGCCTACAGAGCAATGCGTGTATCTTCGCCGTATCGTTTCCGTTAAAATAGTTCAAACGATAAGACTTTCCTCTAAACGTAGAAGCCCTCCCATCCAGGCTTTAATTTTGAACAGCACGTTCTTATAATTCTGAATTTATGCCGAGAAAGACGGCACTGATTGGCGATACTTGAAATTTTTTGAAATTTAAGAGAAAAAATTTATGATGTCAGTGAACGGCATCTTCTAAAATTTATTCCAACTTAATCGTATTGCACTAAGCAAACGGTAATAAACTATATAACGGTCTCTAAAACCAAGGTGCTGTACATATTTTGAGTAAAATATTGCTGGAGTTGCCATCCCTATATTTCGTGAAAAAGTTTAAAAAACTGACAACATAAAAGATAAGAAAAGAAAAATCTTTTCAACCATTAAAGTCTTTTTGTACTTCTCAGAGAGAGAAAACTTGTTTATAACTTAAGTTTATTGGCGATCTTTAAATTTCGTAAATAGTATGCGGAATAAACGTGAATATATAAAATTTTAAAAATGTATATCTAATATATATAATAAATATGAACATTTGTGAGGATGTTTGTGGGTCTTTCACGCAAAAATAACTGAATGGATTTTAATGAAACTTTACAGTAATATAGCTTATACATCAGAAAAACACATAGGCTATAATTTATAAAAATTTGTAAAAAGTGTCCAAAATATAACGATATTTGTCAAGTAAGTAGGAAAAAATTCTGGCATCTGCAAGAAAATCTGGCTTGCCCTGCAAAAAAGCCCACCACAGCATATATCTATCTTTTGTTTGTGAAAAACTCTTTTTGTCTTGGCTACGCAAGGGGCTCGCTTCTAACAAATTCAAAACTAAGTTTTGAAGGGAGAGGTTGTTATAAATCTCTCTTTATTTTAATGTTCTTTTTTATGATTTTATTATGCACGTTTGGTAGTATGAAATTGATCTTTTTTCAAAATAAATGCTTTTATCGGTTCTGGTACTACTAACTTAAGTAAAAGAACTAAGTAAATAAACTTTCTCTTTCACACTGAATCATTTGGACAAGTTTTCAAAATTTGTTTGTGGTTAGTAGTTAATTATAATGCCATAATTTTAATTGAATAGGCAAATATTGCGTTTTTAAGTATAAAAATAATTATAACTACTGCACTGTATTTTTTGGAGTGTGTGATTGAGTGAATATTAACATCGCACTTTTCAGCTACACGAGGGCTTTTCGCAACGTATCACGTAATTTTGAACCATGGTCAAGTGACGTGGACGACGCCTGAGCTGGCACCCCCTTCTCCTAACTACCACACCACACCAACTTTGCAGGAATATTCTACCAATACTTAGCTGTAATATTCTTTGAAATCCACTCTTCCAAGATATATGGCAGTACGGGTTCTATGATGAGTATTTTAAAAGGGAAAGGCGAACAGTTTTGTAGCAGATATTGCGTTTCCAGAGGATTGAAAAGATTATTATTTTTGTCGCAAAAAAATAGTTAATGTCAAAATTTAAGTGTCTTATGGTTTTGTCTGTTAATGAAGACCTTGGAAAATGATTTGACTACTTATTTTAAATGAACGGTGTACATAATTAATTTTACACAGTGGAATATCTTTAATTAATTTATTAGCTCTAACGGATTAAATTTTCCAAAGTGGAGTATTTTGTTTATGTATATCCCTTAATTTGTACATGTAGTGAACCAAAAAAAAATATTGTATGAAAAAAACTGCAGTAAATCATAATGCGGTTGGATAAAGTATTAACGTGCATCGTTCCCCTACACGGCGGGACTTACAAAGCTCTAATAAAGCTCGAGTTATGAAAGTAGCTAGGCATTTGCCAACTTGACTCTATCGTTAACATTTCGCTATGTTTTTCATTAAATCGTCATTATAATTTAAGAAACGGCGTTGCTTGCGAATAATACAATTTTAAATTAAAATAAATACAACAGAAAGTAATATTAATGTATTACACTTTCAGATATAAATTATTTACACTACTTTAAGCGTTCATTACGCAAAACTTTTAACAATGTGTTACTTTTTCTGGGCAGAGATCAGCTTAGGGAGGGATTTTGAAAAATCGACCCTCAAGAGTGTTAAGAGGAATTATAAATAAAAAAAAATCCTTCTTATCAGCTATTAGATCTACATACTTAAAATTTAACAAAGGCGTTTTTTTTTTTTTTTTTTTTTTTTTATTTAGCTAAGATATGCAAAAAGCTTTTTTTTTTTTGTTTAATTCGCAATTCACATGAAATTAACTCATTAAAAACTTATTTTTCCTTCAATCTATGTTGTTTAATTTTCAGTTCACCCGTGCGAAGAACGGGTATATACCAGCTAGTATATAATATATCAATATATATATATACGTATGTATATGCTGCATTATTTGCGCGATTTAATTTTGCTTAAGCACATTAGTATAAAAATAAAGTTAGAATTGATATTGTTAATCTGAAGTGTTTGATGGTAAATTAAAAGAGATAGTTGTGTGTGTGTGTGTGTGTGTGTGTGTGTGTGTGTGTGTGTGTGTGTGTGTGTGTGTGTGTGTGTGTGTGTGTGTGTGTGTGTGTGTGTGTGTGTGTGTGTGTGTGTGTGTGTGTGTAATGTAAAACATATATATATAATATATATATATATCAGTGGCGCACACAAGAGGGGTCCGCCCCCCCGCCAAAAAACTTGATTTTTTTAATTGACTATAATTCTAAGTATATAGTACGTAAAATATAATTAAGTATTTGTTATTAATGATTAATTTTATTAATTAATGCTAATTATTTATTCAATAATTAGTTTTTTACTGTGTTTTGTTCCCCAAAATCGACAAAATCAAAAGGAACATGATACAAGAATGGTGAACTTTCGACCCCGACCCCCCTTGAAAATTCCTGTGTGTGCTACTGATATATATATATATATATATATATATATATATATTACATAATTCATGTTTATTTAATTAACAAATGTATTACTTACGCATACCTTCGTCTAAAAGAATCTTATTTGTATAGATCCCGTAATCTACAAAACAAAATTTCAATCATTTTGCTTTGACAAATTCTATACATGAAAACAAAAGGATCACGCGTATCAAGATAGTATAAATTCATAAATATAGTAATAATTGGCTCAAGTTCTTGAATGCTGGTCTTGGCTTGATGATTCTTCGCCTTGACGAATTTACTCGCAATAGAGAAATTTCGAACAGAAATAGTAAAATTGTATATATGACTCGTGGGTGATGCTCTTAAATTTAATTTAAATGCAGTAATGCCTCGAACTTACGCAATAGATGGAGCTGAGTGATAACTGCGTAAATAAAGAGTATAATTTCGCATACAAATACATATAAATTATTTTTAGTTGGAGCCGCAGACGAAAGAAAATTATAATTTAGAAAAAATCAATCACTTCATTGGTAACTATGTTTGACATGATTGTAATCAATTCATTTTGAATACCGTGGCTTAGATATTGGTGTGCAAGTTGTTTATTATCAATGCGATTTATGAGTTCCCGTAATGTAGAATCATATTTATATAGATATCAATTTAAATAAATCTATGAAGTTTAAAGAATTCTTACTCTCTTCGTCTGTTTTGAGAGATTCTCTGTGACTTCTTAACTTCAAAATTATGATAGTCTAAGAAATTTATGTTATCAATTAATCTCTCAAACAAATTATACTAATGCTTTTGAGATTCAAGAATTCGCCTTCCGTTTTCTCCGTCTATTGTTTTTCCGTGCTTTATTCCTTTCTCTAATGTTATCCATTGGGACATATAGGCCCTATGTTCTTTAGTATTCTCCTGCCAGTGTAAAATGCTCTCTATCTCTCTTATGTGCTTCCAATCACAGCACCCTTCCTGTACCATTTGAGTTTGTGAACTGCCAAATTGTCTTCATGGAAAACAGAAAACTTTATTTTTAGAACTTGAATAAACCAACCAGTGACGACGTTGAGTTTCACCGTTATTTAGTTTTCGTGAGAAAACAAAAGTGGAAAAGTGTCTATGATCACCATCTTTAAGATAATATTTATCACTGTCATTTAATGGCTCTGTTGGATCACTTTGAACTTAATCATGACCGGTGAGCATCTGTCATGGGAAGCGTACCCAATTCCGGGTCAAAACTGGAAAATGCTTGTTTCACTACCTCAATGGCATCTCTGTTCACAGGCGTGAAGAACTAATCTCTATCTCTTCCTGATTGTGACTTATGTTGCTCAACGTGAACCCGGAAATCTCAGCGTCAGATTATGATTGGCAAGCTTTTGATCCTATTTCTGTTTCCGAGTTTCGTCGTTCGGTATCAATAGTCGGTGCATCTGGAGTAACTTCCAAATTCAACGGAGACTTCGATACGAAAAAATGTTGTTGATAAGACGAAGGAATTGATTAATTTGATCTTGTACTACCAGAATCAGTCTGACCGGGAAATTTCATCATATCTAAGCTTTAAACCTCGTAGGATACAACTCTTTCCGCTTTTGTTGTTGTTGTTGTTCTTTTTGCTGCACCAGGTTCCTATTTTTCCCCTTTATTTCTATCTCTCTTAGTGTCTAAGCCTGACATGATTGATAAATTATGAAAAATGCCAACTACCACTGTTATTTATTCTCACATCAAACACTTAAAATTTATAATGTGATAAATAAACATGAAGCGAGACTGCGTCTGCATGCGATCCTTTAATTGGCTTTTTAATGATGGAAAGTCCCGAGCTATGCCTCGTCTCTGACCGGGAACTCCCCGCGATAGCAGCTTAACTCCAGCTAATATTGCTGGACTAAATATGAGTGGAATTAGCTCTGTTAATGAACAGCACCCTCTAGCTGATTGTCAAAAAAAAAATTCAGTGTGTTTGCAACAATAACTCCAAGAGAAATTAAAGGATGACAGTCCACTTCTAGTGTTGTTTATTGTGTTGAGTCAAAACATGGTCAGAATCGCCGGAGGTAAGCGATCGTATGGATATGTGTATTTGTGAAACCGTTGGATTATCAAAATTCAGTGAAAAAAGTGTGATGGCGAAAGTGTAAATAGAGACCGATTTCTAAACCGAAACTCAAGCTAGCGGCGTGAAACAGCGATCTGAGGAGATAGGTGCAATTGATCCTTCTATTAGTGGCATTAGTTCATATAAATGTCTTTAAATAAATGTCTAATGACCTGATGGTCAATGGCCTGGCGTTTGTAAAATAAATGTCTTTAAATAAATTAAAGAAAGACGAGTTAAAAATCGTCGCAGAAGAGTTAAATTTAACTGTACCAGAAGGTGAAAAAATCGCTGATTTAAAAAGCTTAATTGTAAATAGTGACGTTTACAAAAAGGATAAAGCTGTGTTACTCAAACTTTCAATACTGGCGACCCAATTTTCAATCATAATTTTGTCGCCCCCTGTTCAACAATAATGTATTTACTACAATAAAAATAAACTTTGATGCTAAAGCTACAATGCGATCTCAATTATAAAGTGTATAAGTATTAAATTTTGTATGTGTTACTTTTAAGTAATATATATATTTTAAGAAAATTACCTAAAATATATATATTACTTACTTATTATTATGTTATTTTTCTTTCTTTATTTTTTAAATTGGAACATATCGCTAAATGATATATTTAATTAAAGATTTATTTCCTTCAGCATCCATTTCTCAAAGTACAAATGTCATTAGAAAAACAGTCTAGTCAATGTTGCTCTCTATCATATCCATCACATCTGGCATTATAGGGTACGTTTGCGTGAGTCTGGACAACTTATCGAACGTCTGCGCAAAACATGTAAAAAATGCTTTTCCTCGTACAATTCCAGTCAGTTTTGGTCGACTCGATACTTCTATAGTTACCGAATCTAGCTTGTGTGTGAATGTAAATTTTTTAATTTGCACGTTAATTGTAATTCACGGTAATTAAGTATTTACGGCAGTAGATTAAAACAAAATCATACATACATTTTTAAGTCGTAAGCGAACATTCGACGATAATAAATGATCAACAAGTACACAGACGAGCATGGTTCCGAAAAATTAAATCAAGGAAATATTCTCAAAAATACTTAAATTTTCGATGTACCACTACTGAAGTAAATGATGGGAAAAAAAGCCCCAGCTCGTTATGTGTTAAAACTTACAAATCTGAAGAACAACATGTAAAAGTTGTTTTTACAACCATGTAAAATCATTTAGCCATGTTGGCAAAGAATTTTAAAAAGTATTTTCTTGATGAAGACAACTTGGTAGCAAGTTACGAGTGGATTAGTGATCTATTTCAAGATACTCCAGAAGGGCTCTCTTTGCGGCCGCGGTAGCCGAGTGGTATAGGTATCGGACCGTGGCTTGCCTTGTCACGAGTTCAAGCCCAGCGATGCACGTTAAATCTGTCGAGAGCTGAAACGTCCTCTCGTTGGTGTGGTGTGGTAGTTAGGAAAGGGGGGTGCCAGCTCAGGTGTCGTCCACGTCACTTGACCATGGTTCAAAATTACGTGGTCCGTCGCCCAAAGCCCTCGTGTAGCTGAACAGCGTGACGTTAATATTCAATCAACCAAAAGGGCTCTCAACTTCCGGAGAAGAAATCTTCATAGATTTCACATCCAGTGAAAAATTAAAAGGCAATTTTGTAATAAATTGCTCTTTAAGTTTTGGGTAGAGGTGGATGATGAATTTTTCTGCACTGAAAACAAAAGCACTTCGTATACTATTACCATTTTTTCAGCATCCTACCTTTGATAAACCGGATTTTCTGCGTTGGCTGCTGTGAAGACAAAATATTGATCTCAGCTAAATATAGAAAAATAACTCAGAGTGTCAATTTCTGATATTAAACCTTCCTTTGAAAACCTTTGCTCTACAAGACAAGCCCATGGAAGTCACTAATAATTATTAAACTTGTTCTTAATTTAGTATTAAGAAATTATTTATAAAATACCTTCTTCAGTACTGACACATTAAACGTATACTGGCTGAAACACCGGCTCTTCGCACGAGTTAATTTTTTTAAAAAATAAGACATTATTCTTGATATAATAGCTAAACTGTAAGGAGAGTAAAACTGCGTGCACGACATTGTATACAAAAATGTAAAATGGTTTTTTTAGATAAATGCTATAATTGTAAATAACTGTTTCAAAGAACTGTAATTTTAAACCTCACAGAATTAGCATTTAAAATTAATGTTAAATAATGAAAAAGAATATAAAATTCCGATGAAGAATAATTGTGTTACTTTTTAATATTTAAAGCGAGAAGACTTCAAAATGTTTTAACCCGGGAGCAGGCGCACACTAGATACTAACGCTAATGGTAGTGCAGGGGGCTCAGTCATCCCAATCCTTTGTTTGTAATTATTTTTACTGTACACGAGAGCGATACAAATCAGAATTCCAGTGAATAATTTAATTAAGAGAAAGTATACTTACCGGCTTTCAAGGACTATTCAACTTTTCTTTGATGATTTGAGAAAAAATCCAATAAAACACTGAAGTAAAATGATTCAAAAGGGCAAGACCTTAATAAAGGACGTAAATCAGAGACACTTTTCACTAATATTACAGAAATGTTATTTGCTGGCAAGGCTGTCATATTTTGTTCAAATTATTGTAGTTTTAATGAACTTTCATGATCAAATGAGTGAATATTAACATCGCACTGTTCAGCTATACGAGGGCTTTTGGAAACGGACTTCGTAATTTTGAACCATGGTCAAGTGACGAGGACGATTCTTCAGATGGCCTCTTTTAACTACCACACCACTCTAACAAGAGGTCATTTGAGCTCTCGACAGATTTAACGTGCATCTCTCATCTACACGGTGGGTCTTTAGTGGTACGGGACTCGAACTCGTGACACCTTTGGTGATCAACAAATAACAAGTTGAACTTTTTTTTTCTTGTGTCTTTTTGACAAGGCGAACTGAACCTTGTTGTACACTTATGGCTTCATATTTTAACTGATGGAGTTTTTTAGGAAGCATTTGAAAATTTTCCTTTCGTTTCATGTTCATCGCGTTTCTCAATCATGAATAATATGCATTCTTTCAGCAGGTTCTTCTTTTGCTTGATCAGTTTCAACTTCCTTCAATGGAGATCATAGATGCCCCACGCCACCGTTCCCGGGTTAAAAGTGTATTCAGAAAAAAATACGAATGTTCTAAAAAGGATTATGACGTTTTTCACTATGCTTTATATGTTTGAGAATACTCATAAAAATAAATCTTGACCAAATAACCCTTCAAGTCAATCAATTATTTTCCAAATATCGTAAAACTCTTCATTATTTACAATTTCCCTAAGAGAAAAACAAACACATAAAAGATGGGACGGAACTAATGTAGAACTAACCATACCAGTAAGTTTGAAGGTCAATCAAATGATCAGCAAATGTATTATGCTGCCTGGCTGAAAAGTAAATCATGTCTTCCTTTTCTTTCTACAACTAATGTACAGTATTTCAATAATAATTACAGTGATGAATTGTTTATCTTCTTAAAATTTTTCTCAGGGTCTGGGTTTCGTTTTTTCTTTTAACGAGTAATATTTTATATTTAAAAAGAAAACAAAATTTTAAAAAATCTCTCATTGAGGAAATACAGCAAATTAAGCAAAATAATTTTTTTTCTTTAATTTGGTTTTGGGATCAAAGATAGCTATTTGATGACGGAAAAACGCCAGATGATAAATATAAATTATATCAGTGTTGTTGTGTATTTTCTATGGAAGAAAGTATTTTGTTTTACTTTTCTTTCCGGTTATTTTTTTAAAAAAAATCTTTAAATTTTCGATATGCTCGCGCCTCTTTGTAGGGTTATCACCCCCCAGGGGACCCTCCCCACACTTTGAGAAACACTGGGATAAAGAATTAGTTCAATCCGCAGCCGATTATGCTTTGGCGGAAGTTAAAAATAAGAGATTGAATAGTGAAACTAAATTAGAATTTGAACGAATTAAATTAGCGTAATTGCAAAAACAATTAGAGCTTGCAAATATTCAGAAGAATTTACCTTAAAATTCCGATGTTCGAAATCAGAGTGAGCTTGAAAGTGCCGCCAATATTAATATTGAGACTTTGTTAAAGCCCGTAAAAACTTTAACAATACTTGTACCTTCAAGAGTGGAGTCATATAATTTATTTTTCCAGTCACTTGAAAAAGCATTCAAAATAAAAGAGGTTCCCGAACAATTTAAAGGCGAAATTCTTTTAAATATTCTAGGTGAAAGAGTTAATAATTTACCTGTTCATGTTTCCGAAGTAGAATTAAATAATTATAGTAAGCTTAAAGATGTAGTATAAAAAGAGTTTACACCCACAGCGCAAGAATGCTATAATAGATTTCAGAAAGCGCAAAAAATAAGTGTGCAGAGAGTCATGTGCTATTTGCATCAAGATTATGCGCGACATTTGAGTATTATTGTCAGCTGCGCAATGTGAATGATTTTAAATCATTGTGTGAGTTAATTGTATCGGATAAAATACTGAGCACGCTCGATAGAGAATTAATGTCTCATATGAGCATAAACAGGGAGAGAAATATTTTAAACCACATGAGTTAGGACGTGAGTGCGATATATATTTGTCATCAAAAGGTAAAAATAAAAATGAGATATTTTCTAAACCCTTTTGTGAAAATGCCAAGCGTTTTAGTTATAATAAACAAAACAAATTTAATGCGAAAATACCGCGAGATGCATCGAATGTATTTTTATCTGAGTTAAAAAATGACAAATGTGCATTGTGTAAAAATAATGTAGTTCATGCTCTACAATTTTGTCCACAATTAAAAATGTTTTCGGTAAACGAAAGAATAGAATTTGTTAAAAATAATAGACTTTGTTTTAAATGTTTTTCACCTCAATGTAGCGTTAGAAGATGTCGATCCAAAAATTGTTTCTGCTCTAAGCCGCATAATAAATTATTACATTATCCCAGAGAAATGAAAAATAATTCTTTCTCCCCCCCCCCATGGAGACGACGCCAGAGGTTAAACGGAATGAGTAACAATTTGGCTTGAGTGTAAGTGCTGAATCTTTTGCTCCGAAAGGAGACAAAACACAAATCGTGGCGACGGCATGTTTTAAAAACAAATGCTTTTTGAATACTGCTTTAATTCTTGTGAAAGATAAATATTCAGAACGGCAGACATTTAGAGTCTTGTTAAACTTGGAAAGTGAAACATGTCTAATTTCAAACGAGTACGCAAATAAATTACAACTTAAGACCGAAAGAATAAATACATTAATCTCGTGTTTAAAAGATGTCTCTATGGTTGTCAATGGGTGTGTGAAAGTGGCGATTTCTAATCAAAATAAATCTTTCGAAAGGGAGTTGGATATGCTCGTAGTTAAAAAAATCACTGACTTTATTCCGCAGAAAACTTTAGAGATAAATTCTGATTTTTCTAATTTTGTGGAATTAGTGGGTTCTAATTTTAATATTCCAGGTAAAATTGATTTATTATTAGGTGCAAATATATTTTATGAGTTATTGAAACCGGAAAGAATTAAAATAAAAGATTCGCAATTACTGTTAGTCAACAGCGTATTTGGTTATATAGTAACGGGTAATTTAGTTTCAATAAATGAAACTAAGGTTCACTGCGGTTTGATTCGAGATGAGGACTTAAATAAAACTTTAGAAAAATTTGGTTGAGTCCTAGGAGAACCCACTTCTGTCGCCAAATATTTTGGTGCCAAAATTTTAGCGATAAAGATTACAATATGGTAACCCTACCATTTCACACCAAAAGATTGGATTTTCAAACGCCCGAAAATATGGCAACCCTAAAAAGGGTGAAACGAAAATCGCCCTTTTCGGACAAAAAGTCTTTTTGACCCCTGACTTCGCTTGAGAAGGTTGTTTGCTCTTCACTGGTTTTGTTAAGAATGGCTTGTGAAAGTAAGGCTACAACAGGTTTCTTTGTGCTTCTGGGCACAAAGGGAAGAAAGATACGTTAGAATGGTGCATGAAAGCTAATTTAATTGCTTCACGGTATGAATGTCCGAAGTGTAGAAAAGATATGAGTTTGCAAGAGTGAAAGGGAATGGTTGACGACTACGAATGGCGTTGCCGCAGCCAGTCGAAAGATAATCCCCGCGACGTCGTTCGGAGTGTAAGAAAGGGCACTTGGTTTAGCGAAAGCAAGCTTGGTATGACTATTATCTTGCATTTGACCAGATATTGGTTCGGCAGGAGCATGAATGCGTTCGTTGTGAATTACTTGAAACTCAATAAGAATACCGTCGTGGACGTATATATTTGGTCGTAAGGTACGTATGATTGCATGGTGTATCCACCCATCCATCGCAAGGGTGTATCCACTACCCGAAAAAGACGAACCACAAGCGTAAGGTAAGTGCCTTTTAAAAAAATTTTAAATAATTAATTTCATGTATTTCTTCGATTTCATCTTTGCGAAAAGCTCCTTTCGTCATTTTCTTTAAATGTAAATCATGTACTGGTTTTAGAGTGCTTTTTTAAAATGAATTTCTTTGGTTTCTCCGTTATCTTTTTAAAATGATTTTTATTTCATGTATTTCTTCGATTTCATCTTTGCAAAACGCTCCTTTCGTCCTTTTTTTTAAATGTAAATCGTGTACTGGTTTTAGAGTGCTTTTTTAAAAGGAATTCATTGATTTCTCCATTTTTATCTCTTTAAAATGATTAATTGCATATATTTCTTCGATTTTATCTTTGCAAAAAGCACATTTCGTACTTTTTTTAATGTAAAACATTTAGTACCAACGGTTTTCAGGCGTCCCTGACGCCATTCCTGAAACCCCGTTCATTTCATGATTTTTGAACTTTTCGTACCCTCCCCCCTCCTCTCCTTCAGAAACCAACCGTTGCTCTTTGCCCATTTAGTCCCCCCACCCCCTCTGACACATACGGTTTCCAAGAGTTTTTCGTCTTTGGCACCATTTTGGAAAACTTGTGTTTCTCAATTTGGCACCATTTGGCGAAAACCTTTTGGCGCCAAAAAATACCAGTGAGTCCAGCTAGGATTTTACCAAAAATTTTGAAAAGTAGAGGAGGTAGAGGAACCAATAGTTAAAAATAAAGAAAGGCTATTTTGTGAGGAACATTACGCGAATACTCATTTTAGAACAAAGGAAGGTAAATATGCAGTATCTGTGCCCTTAAAAGAGGAGCCTTCATGTTTGGGTAATTCGAAAGACATAGCCCTCAAACGACTTGGATCGCTGTGGAATCGCTTAGCTAGAGATGAAAATTACTTAAATTTATATCGTGAATTTTTAAGAGATTATGAGAGACTTGATCACATGAAGGAAGTGACTAACGAAACTGAACCCGAAATCACTGGACGATATATCATGGAATTTATCGTCCAGAAAAGTCCACAACAAAACTTACAGTTGTCTTTAATTGCTCTTCGTTAACTGATAATGGAATATCTTCAAATGACATTCAATATAATGGAGGAGTGATACAAGAGGACTTATATGCGCAAATGCTTAGGTTCAGAACTTACACGTATGCATTTACAGCCGACATTAAAATGATGTATCGAATTATATTAAGTAACCCTAAACAGCGTAATCTGCAGAGGATCGTTTGGTGTGAAAGTGAACATGAATCACCCAAAATTTACGAACTTTCGACTGTTACATATGACATTGTAAGTGCTCCCTACTTAGCATAGAAAACTTTAACCCAATTGTCGATGGACGAAGAGGCCAACTTCCCAGTAGCAGCTTCCGTTTTATGGAACAAATTATATATGGACGATGTCCTTTGTGGTGCTGCAACGTTAGAGGAGGGAACTGTTCTTAGACAACAATTAAAAGGAATTTTGAAAAGTGCTGGAATGGAGTTGCATAAACTTTGCGCCAATCACGAGAAATTGTCACCAGATCCCGAACAGAGTTATAATTTTGCAACTTTAACACAGACAAAAACGTTAGGAGTGTCGTGGAAGCCGATCCTAGATTGCTTTTTGATTAAAATGAAAGTCTGTTTAGACAGCTCTCTTATACTAAAAGAGACGTCTTGTCTACTATTGCCAAGATCTTTGATCCTGTTGGATTGATGGCACCAGTAATTTCAAGAGCAAAGATTTTCCTCCAGCGTTTGTGGAGAAGCAAACTGGAATGGAATGAACTTCTGCCAATATAGCGAATATCAAGAATGGCATCAATTCCTAGTATCCTTAGAGAATATCAACAATATAGAGATACTAAGACGTATTCCTGTCGCTTTTCCAGAAGCTATTGAGATCCATGGCTTTGCCAATGCCTCAGAGTGGTGCTACGGTGCAGCAGTGTACTGCAAATCTAAAATTTTGAAGAGTGAAACTTTAGTTCGATTAATGACAAGCAAATCAAGAGTAGAGCCTATTAAAAATCTGACAATTCCCAGACTTGAATTATGTGCTGCAGTGCTATTGGCAAAACTTGTTAACAGAGTTGTAGCTGCTTTATAACTAGAAACTGCTGAATTATATCTTTGATTGGATTCGATGATCGTCTTGGCGTGGCTTTGAAAGGAACAGATGGACTTAAAGACCTTTGTTCAAAATAGGGTTGCCAAGATACAAGAACTCTATCCTAATCTGCTATGGAGACACGTACCATCTGATCAAAATCCCGCAGACTTAGTCTCCCGAGGAGTCGATCCTGATAAACTTTTGCAACAAAAATTATGGTTTAATGGACCAACATTTCATTTAGGTGATGACTATCCCAATCGAACTATAAACTGTAGAGAGAAACTAGAAGAATATAATTCAGAACTGAAAAACTCTGTTGATGAACAAATTGAGAACTATCAATCGGTGCTTAATAATCATGTTAATGTGATTTTTTAAACGACCTACTTAATCTAAGCAATAATTATATAACTATTTTACTTGTATTGAGTTTTATTTTCAGGTTCGTGGAAAATTCAAAAGGTATAAGTAGAGTGACTGGTGTGCCGAAATATTGACCACGCGAGGGCGCTGTGTGCGCACATCTGTATTAAAATTGTAAAGATCGTTTAGTGTGTGTGTGTAACTTGTATTGTAGAATGTAAGCCGCATCGCGGCAATTCGTATCTAATTAAACATTACTATACCAAAATTATCTCAAGGAATTATTTATAGCGGACTGTCTAACTAATTCGCCCGGATACACACTCCTTTCGTTACGAAATAATTATGGACATTGCTTCATTTATAATTCGCTACATGGTGCATCGGCCGGGAAGGTCATTCGCTGCTTGATGGGGGGTGAGTACTTTGGTTTTGTCTAACTATGAATTCGGTATTTGTCTAGTTAAGCTTATTTCTCATCATTTCTGATTTTGGTTTATTCGTAACTGTCGGTATTTGGAAGGTTGCTCTGGTATAGTTTTGTTTATTTGTATGCATATTGTTAAGCTGAATTTTGTTTGAAAGTTGTACTAAGTTGCATTCAGAATTGGTGTTGTCATTTGTATATTTGTTTGCAATTATAGTGTTTTGGTTTAAAATGGATGCAGCAAATAAGGCTATATTAGAAAGAACGAAAAAGACTCGATCTGTTTCGAGATCCCTCGTGACAAAACAAATTAATAAATTAGAATCCGAAATAAGCAATACAGCTGATAAAACAACAGTACATGAGATATATATGCAATTAATTTCTAAATTTGAAGAGCTGAGTACACTCGATAAGGAAATTGAGATTTTAATAGATATTGAGAGTCTAGAAGAAGAAATCGTAACTCGCGAAGAATATCGAGATAAATTTATAATTTGGAAAATCCGTGCTGAACGTTATGTAGAATCAGTTTCGAACACTGCTATTCAAAATTCGGTGGAAAATCAACCACAAAACATAACACTTCCTTTAAATAGTACAGTTAGTTCTATTTTAACAAATCAACCGCGTTTACCTAAACTCACATTAGAATCTTTTTCGGGCAAGGATATCAGTAGTTTTTCCAGTTTTTGGGCTAGATTTAATTCCGCAGTACATGAAAATTCGAGTTTAAATGATGTGAACAAATTTTCCTATTTGAAATCGGTTGTCACATCTGATGCAGAATTGGCTATACGAGGCTTAACTCTAACATCGGAAAATTATGCAAAAGCAATGAAAATTTTAGAAAATCGGTTCGGACGTAAAGAACTTATTTTTGACTTTCATATGAATCGCTTGTTAAATCTCACCCCTGTCCGTAAATCGTTTGATGTTATTGCGTTAAGAAATTTATATTATCAGTTAGAAATTAATATAAGGGGACTTGAATCTCTTGAAATCTCTCCCGATTCCTATAGTTGTCTCTTGTTTCCGATAATTATGAAAGCTATTCCCCCTGATTTAGCATTAGAATATAATAAAAAACATAATGAAACACAATCACAAATCACTGATTTAATTGCATATTTGCGAAGCGAAGTAGAAAGTCGCGAACGCACAGAATTTCTAGTAAAACTGCATGACCTAGAATTGAAAAATAAAAATTCCTATTCCAATACTAAGTATTTCGAAAGAACGTCTCATAGCTATCCACAGTCAAATCGAAGGGTTCAAGGTCATTCTCGATTCCACCCATCTCATAAATCGTTTTCCTCTGCAAACGAATTGCTGACGGATGCATTTTCGAATTGCTTATTTTGTTCCCAGAATACTCATATGTCTGACTTGTGTGAGAATTTATGCGTTCAGAAAAAAAAAGCTAAATTAATTCAAGAAGGGGGATGTTTCATTTGTTGCAACACTGGTTGTTATGTTAAAAAGTGCAAGAAAGAGGTTTGTTCGTAGTGTAAAGGTCGACATGCACGTGCTATTTGTTTTAAGTTAGAAAAATCTAAGCAAAATTCGCATTTGGATTTGAAGGAAAAGAATGTTGACGTTAAAACTACGTCTTCAAATTCTGTTTTTCATAACAGAGGTGGAGTTTTATTGCAATGTGTGAAGGCCAAAATTATAGGTCGTTCTTCATCGAATAAGATATTTTGCCTTTTTGATAATGGAAGTGAAAAGTCGTTCATCAAAAAAAATGTGTCTCGGAGGTTGGGGTTGAAAATATTGGGTTCGGAAAGGCTAAATATTTTTTCGTTCGGTTGTAAAACTCCTAAAAAACAAACTTGTAGTAAGGTCGAGGTTAGGCTAAGGAATGTATTAAGCGGAGAAGAGACTGTGATTGAGGCATTGGAAATTGAGGAAATTTCAAAGGCATGACTTAGCCTACCTAATCCAGATGCTTGGGCAGAAATGGAGTCGAAAGGGTTTAGGCTAACATTCAGTTGTAATGAATCTTCTGAGAATTGTGAAATTTCATTGTTAATTGGTTCCGATTTTTATTGGTCTTTAACACATCGGATAAAAAGATTAGATTCATCATTGGTTGCAGTCGAGACTAGGCTAGGATGGTCTCTTCAGGGAAAGTGTGATGAGCGGAGTGATTGTACTTTGGGGTACATTTGGTTCACAGTGAAGAGGAATCGATTTCGGCTGAACTAAGGAGATTTTGGGAGATAGAAAGTTTAGGAATACTTGACAAGGGTTCGGTGACTTTAGGTAATGGGGATGAAGAGATACTTAGTGAGTTTGATAAATCAGTTAATTTCGTAGATGGTCGATATCGTGTAAATTTGCCATGGCAACCAGGTATGAGAGAGGCTTTACAAAATAATAAAACTGTCGCACGTAAGCGTTTTGAGGGGTTGGTTCGTAGGTTTAAATGTGATCACGAGTTGTTCTGCGAGTATAAGGATGTAATTGATGACTATGTTAGGGAAGGTATTGTTGAGCGTACTTCTTGTGATTCTTTATTGGATAGTCAGGGATTTTACCTACCCCATCATGCAGTGATACGCAGCGACAAAACCACAAGTCGTATTCGAATAGTATTTGATGGTTCAGCACATGAAGATGGACAGTCATCGTTAAACCAAAGTTTATATACGGGACCAAATTTGCATCCCACATTTTAGAACTGCTTTTATGTTTTCGAAAAAGTCCTGTAGCATTTACAGCTGATGTAAAATCGGCTTTTCTTCAAATTGAATTAGATTTCCGTGATCGAGATTTTACACGTTTCTTCTGGACTGATAATTTGAATAACGAGCCATACGTTTTGAATTTCACGAGAGTTCTTTTTGGACTTCGACCTAGCCCATACCTTCTCGCAGCAACTTTAAAACATCATTTTAAGAAGTACAGAGAGCAATATCCTCATACATTTGAGTTGCTAAATAGTTCCATTTATGTTGATGACCTCATTTGTGGTCAGAATGATGTTCCGGACGTTCTACGTACTACCTTGGAGTGCTTGAAAATATTCAGTGACGCAGGCATGTTATTGCGCAAATGGCGAAGTAATTCGAAACAACTTAATTTGTTATGGCAGCAAGAAGGTGTCAAAACGGAATCCTCTGAAACTAGTGCTATTGATCTTAGACCTCCAACTAAGGTTTTAGGACTTGCTTGGGATCCAGAAAATGATTTAATTTATTTCGATCCAAAGGATCTATTGAAGTTTATGTCACGTAGAGGAGAATAGAAAAGATTTATTCTGAGTGTGGTTGGTCGCATCTTCGACCCCATTGGAATTCTTGACCCATTCGTTATCAAATTGAAATGTCTACTTCAGGAACTTTGGACTCTAGGAGTAGAATGGGACTCTGAACTTCCCCCAAAGCTACGACACAAGTGGCAGCAGTGGAGTAGCGAAGCTGAGGGCTTGACTGAGATAAAGATACCACGGTTCTATTTAGGTAACATAGATCAAGAAAGATCAAAGTGTGAAATACATTGTTTTTCAGACGCGAGTAAATCAGCTTATGGAACAATATTATACTTGAGATTTGTTACTTGTAATAACGAAATCGAAACTAGTTTCATTTGCTCAAAAAGTCGTGTGGCATCTTTGAAATCATTGACGCTTCCTCGTCTTGAACTGACAGCAGCCTTATTGTCAGCTAGGTTGGCCAAACAGGTGTCATCTTGTCTCAAATTTGATGCTAATATATATTATTGGACTGATTCTCTCATTTCGTACTACTGGATACGCGGCGATTCTTCAGCGTTCAAACCATACATTAAAAATCGTGTTCAAGAGATACAATTGCTTTCTGATCCGATGCAGTGAGGACACTGTCCAGGAAAGGACAACCCTGCTGATCTCCTTTCGCGTGGTACATCTGCCGTCAAGTTAGCACAGAATGAGCTGTGGTGGCATGGCCCACCTTGGCTTAAACTAACACCCGATCATTGGCCAAATCGTCACCGAGATATTTTAGATTCAGAGCTCTGCTCGGAAGAATTAGAACATCGTTCTAGTGTGCATGTGGCAGTTACTCAACAGAGGGAAGCTCTTGTTGACATAAATCGATTCAGCAGCCTTAAGAAACTTTTGAAAACGACTGCTTGGGTTTTCCGATTCGTGAACAATGCTAGAAACATTTACAAATCGATGGACTTCTACATTACTGCAGATGAAATACAAACTGAATATTTTTGGCTTAAATGTGTTCCATCCGAATTTTATTCAGCTGAGATATTAGCCTTAAAACAAAACGAACAACTTCGATCTAGCTCTGAAATAAAAAGTTTAGTGCCGTATTTGGATGAAAATAATTTATTACGACTTACTGGATGGTTGCTTGAAGAAGACTTATGCTTTGGTGAAAAGCATCCTGTTATTCTTCCTCGACGCTGTAAATTTACAGAATTACTTGTTATTAGGGAACATGAACGAATTGGTCATTGTGGCGTATCTGCAACTTTGACTCAACTTCGGAAAAAATATTGGATACCTAAGGGTCGTCAGTTAGTGAAAACAATGATTCGAATCTGTCTCGTTTGTAAAAAATACAGTGCCAAACAAGCTGACCAGTTAAGTGGTGAGTTGCCCCGAGATAGAATCACCCAATCTCCTCCTTTCCAAATTGTAGGAATTGATTTTACGGGTGCAATACTTGTTAAGGACAATCAAGGGACTCGCAAGTCTTATTTTTCTTTGTTTACATGTGCAGTCACTCGTGCCGTACACTTAGAGCTTGTGTCGGACATGTCCACAAGGTGTTTTTTACTTGCTTTACGGAGATTCCTCGCTAGTAGAGGTAATTGCAAGGTAATATACTCCGATAATGCACGTACATTTAAAGCAGCTGAAAGGGAGCTAGCATATTTTGCCAACATCTTGAAAGACAGTGAATTTCAAAGTTTTGTCGCAGATAAAGGTATTCACTGGAAGTTCATAGTTGAACATGTGCCTTGGTGGGGTGGATTTTACGAACGTCTTGTTAAAACTATAAAGGATCCTTTACGTAAAATACTTGGCAGGGCACTTCTAACATTTGAAGAACTTTTAACGATACTTTCAGAAGTTGAAGTCATCGTTAATCATCGACCACTGACATACGTGGAGAATGATCCAGAAGAGCCGGAACCACTAACACCGGCCCACTTCCTCGAGTTAGGTTATGGTGACTCTAAATATCCTATACATTTCATCGAACTGATCGACGCCACTACGGCAAAGGAGTCGTACAAGAAAAGAAAGACTTACCGAACTCTTCTTTTAAAACAACTTTGGAGACGCTGGAAAGAACAGTATTTGCTCCAGTTAAAACCAGCTAATCATTTTAAAACACCAACTGTTCGTAAGAATTTAAAATTAAACGACGTAGTTCTTGTTGAAGAAAATGTAAAATCAAAATTGTTTTGAGAACTTGGAATAATCAAAGAAATATTTATTGGAAGAGACGATAACGTTAGATCTTGTCTTGTAAAAACTTTTAAGGGTCTCTTCAAAAAACCCATTCAATTGCTGTACCCTTTAGAAATTGTATAATATACTTGTACTAATTTGTTTATATTTTTCAGATTAATGGTAGGAGATTACACATTATTAATTAATCTCTGTTAAATTTATTTTTTGTGAAATCTCTTGAGGTATGTATCCTAGTATTTGTTCGTTTGTAAATTGAAGCTTTGTAATCTTTAAGTTTCATTATATTGTGTACTTTAATGTATATTTACTTTTTTCTTTCTAATATGTATAATTTAGATTTGATTAGTAGTATTGTATCAGTATTTTCTTTGTAAGAATTGTATTTGAATAATTGTTTGTATTAATTGTGGTTCGATATTTACTGGGTGAACATTCTGTTCACCGTTGGGGTGTGTGCCGAAATATTGACCACGCGAGGGCGCTGGTGTGCGCACATCTGTATTAAAATTGTAACGATCGTTTAGTGAGTGTGTGTGTGTAACTTGTATCGTAGAATGTGTAAGCCGCATCGCGGCAATTCGTATCTAATTAAACATTACTATACCAAAATTATCTCAAGGAACTATTTATAGTGGACTGTCTAACTAATTCGCCCGGATACACACTCCTTTCGTTACGAAATAATTATGGACATTGCTTCGTTTATAATTCGCTACAACTGGTCCGCTCACAACAAAAGAATTTGAGAATGCTGAAACATTTCTGATAAAAAAAAAGTGCAAGAGCAAAAATTTTCCTGTGATATTAACAAGCTTAAAAGTAAGGGAAGTGTGCCACCAAACGGTAAGTTCAAGACATTTAATCCCTTTTTATATGACAATGGTGTCTTAAGAGTAGGAGGACGACTGTGTAATCCAGAGTTTAGTTTTAATAAAATGCACCAGATAATTTTACCAAAAAATAATAAATTAACTTTAATAATAATAGAATATTTTCATAAGAAATATTTATATATACATGAGGGAACTGTATCTTTACTGAATCATATTCGGGAAAAATTTTGGCCGTTGAATGGTAGGTCAATTTGCAGAAAAATTGTATATAAATGTAAGCGTTTTAAAGCGAAACCAATTGTTTCAACTCAAATTATGGGTAATTTGCCAAAAGAGAGACTTATTACTGAATATCCATTTAATTGTTCAGGAGTAGATTTCTCTGGTCCTTTTTTCATTAACCCTCCAAGCGGTTAGCACGGAAAATTCCGTCATTGTAAAGATACTTCAAAAATGCACTGCACGGGTTTTTTTGCCTTCAAGTAACATTTTCAAAAGCGAATTAGCCGTACTTTTCTGAAATCCTTTCCCACTTTTAAAGGTTTAACATCTTGAAAGATAATTAGGGACGGTGGAAGCAACACAGCAGGACACTGATAGGAAGTTTTATGGCTCGCAGGAATTACCCAGGTTCTACTATCACATCGCATCATAGCTTAAGTTAAAATTAAACACTAAATCCTCTAAAAACAATAAAACAGTACACTAAATTAAAAGGCCGTTCTTCAATTAACAAGTAATTTATTTTGAATTAACATTTTTTAATAAAGAACGTTTAAAAATTTCAAGGGTATTTACTTATCTGGAATGAGAGGAGAGAGCGACGAAGGGTGACCTCGGGTAGCGAGTGCGCTTCCCGGCTGGAGGTTTTTTCTGGCAGACGTAAGAGGGAGTAAAAAAGCCTCGAGAATTCGCGAGCCAAACCTTATAAAGGGGCGACCGCACCACTCGGAAAATCATCCGCTTCAAAGTTCTGGCGGTATGTTTTACAATTCCGATTGGACAACAAGCTGTGCAAGGATACAGCTTCGCCCGCCATAGAGTCCGTTGACCTGAAGCACCCCCAAATTCCTTAGAAATCCGTTTCCTGTAAACAGGGCAAATGTAAAAACTGCAACTGTATCTTGGGGACCGGCGGCCTCCCATCAATATATAAATTACAAATGCAAAAATAAATCTTGTAATTTTCCATACATTTTTATAACATCGAATTGTGGAATTGGCTTCCAATACATTGTTGTGTTTGACAATATGTAAGGTAACCAACCCTACTTTAGATAGATTTGTACTACTTTTTCGTAAACCGTATTCCTTTTAAAATTAATTCGTGCAGCCGAAATACGCCTTTTGCACCCTTAAAATTTATGTAAACTATAACGGTTAATTTTAATTTATGCAACTTGTGAAATGTTCATAATTAACCATTTCCGTCTAAACAGTTTACATGAAAAAAAAGTTTGGACTCCCTCATTCATTAGGGAATTATATAAGATTCTAACATTAAGTTTTATTTTTCACCGAATAGGGTCGAGTGGAAGTGTGTCGTTCTTCCACACCACAGGTCTTGGGTTCTATTAACGGGCTAGAAAAGGTCGACTCTGCCTTCCATCCCCGCTACATTGGGTCGATAAATGAGTACCAAGCTTGCTTGGGGTCTTAAACACTGAAGGTCTCTCTTCAGACAGACCACCAAATCGGGACATCTGTTCATGCACCTCAGCGCCCAATGGTCACGTATATTGGGATGGGCATAGTTGTTCCTGGCCCTCATGGATTGTTGTGCCACTGAGTTGAGTTTTAAGTTTGAGGATTGCCTGACTTTGGGGATACCCCTTAGATAAACATGTATTTCCACTCATTTGCAATTAAACATTTTTTCTTTCAATTACGTTTATTTCAGAAGGAAGTTTGATTTTTCAAATGTATTTGCTTAATAACATGTATATTTGTATATTATATTAAACATTTTATCAATCAAAAATTACATGTTTTTATCTCCTCTAAAAGCTTTTAGGATTTTACAACTGATCTTACAATCCATATACGTTTTATAGTAGTATATTTAAAAATGATAAAGACATTTTTACGACTGTGTGAGCTTTTTTGCCTCGTTTATAAATATAAAAATTGCATTCAGCTACAGTTTTTAAAATGTACTGAAATAAGAGGAGGAATAGGATATTTACATATTATGAATATTTTTGACTGCAGTAAGATATATTTATATTTCAGTTTCTTTACAATTTGAATAGAAGTCGTAAGCCATTTTGCGAATAGTTTGATATTGAGTATAAACCCATGGGCTGTTTAATATTGTAAAGTGTTTTACTTTGATACCAGCACACATTAAAATAAGGCTCATTTACAGTTATATGATCAGCTTCAGTGATATTTAAATTTTCAAAAATAGTCTACACGTACGAAAACATTCTTTCACAACCCCGCACACCACATCTCATACTATATCTTCCCTACAGCAGGAAATATTTGTGTATACTGAAAATTTAATACAGGATACATTTTCAAGTGTTAAATTTGTTTTTAAAATTTGGTATGAATACATTGTGGAACTGTCGGTTAACTTCACTGAACAAAATCGTTTTAAGTGTACTGTTTCGAAAGACAAAATTAATTATAGGGAGAACTTTTCTCACAATAGAATTTGTAATGACTGAATTGTGTGAAAATGTAGTTATCGATGTGTGACGTTTTTCCTTGTAATAAAAGAAACAGAAAGATAAAAAATTAAACTTTAGTAGAAAATGGTTAGAAGTACTGTCATGCGCATTTGAAAAAGTATATCCCCCATTAAAATTAAAAATTATTGACTGAATGTGTGTTATGTCCATCACAAATGCCGATGTAGAAAAGAATACAAGAAGTTCGAAAAAGAGAACACTAGGAAGGAAAATTTAAATTTTTTCCGAAAAATATTCAGTTAACATAAAAATATCTTTTATATGATTTTAATTAAAATAAATTAAAAGTATTGAAATCCTTTTATGCTATTTTAAATTAAAAATATAACTGAATAGAGAAAGATCGGTTTTATTTCATGAATATAATCTTCGTATGTATATCACCGTATGCACCATTTATTGTTTTATTGTTTAAAAAAAAAGGATAGGGCCTTCGCTCTTTTTACCTCATTACTTTTTTAAAAAACAGGAAAGTGAGCGTGTTTTCTTACTCTCATATTCAAAAATGAATACAGGATGCTTTTTTCTGGTTCGAATCGCAATACCAATATATATATATATATATATATATATATATATATATATATTTAATTTTTAAAAAAAAAATGACAGAAAAATAAATTTTGTTTGAAGAAAATATAATTATTTTGCAACTTCTAACACACTATTTATTTCCTTTTTTCCACCCTTCATTTTGTTTTAATTTTACTGTGACTAAACATATAGGGGAAACGACCCACAGTTGCACTACAACTTTCAAACAAGATTGCCCAAGGCAACTTGACAGCTAGCTGTAAACGATTGATCTCTTGGTTCTTACTTTACAAAGGGACCGAACTGAGTCATAAAATTGTCCCCGTTCGACCTCCCAAGTTTTAAAAGGGGGAAAGGAAATAAGTCTGTTGCATTTTTAAAGCGAATGTCAAAATAAGAGTAAACGCTTTCGGAATAACTTTTCAGGGGGAAGCTAACCACTCAGAGGGTTAAAAATAAAGGACAACGTAAAGGAAATTTGTTTAAAGTGTATATTTGTATTTTTGTGTGATTTGTGTTTAAAGCGGTACATATTGAGTTAGTATCAGATTTAACATCCCAAGCATTCATTACCGCGTTGAAAAGGTTCATGGCTCGAAGAGGCAAATGTGCAAAACTGTTTTCGGACAATGGTAAAAATTTTGTCGGAGCTAGCAATGAAATTAAAAAACTTCTTGAAATAGTCAGAAACCCAGACGAAAAATTAGCTAATTACTTAGCAGCAGAGGGAATAGAAAGGAAATTTATTCCCGTGAGGTCACCCAATTTTGGAGGCTTTTGGGAAGCAGCCATAAAGTCCTGTAAATATCACTTAAAAAGAGTTGTGAATGGAATTAATTTAACGTACGAGGAACTACTTACGGTCACTGTACAAATTGAGGGAATTTTAAATTATCGACCCCGCTTTGCCCTTTATCAAACAATGAGGATGATTTCCAAGTTCTTACACCAGCCCATTTTTTAATTAATAGGTCTTTAAATTCGCTAGAAAAGCCTAATTTGACAAAATGTAAAGAGAGTAATCTCAAAAGGTGGCAAAAATTAACTAAGATAGTTTAATTAATGTGGAAATTTTGGAGTCGTAATTACTTAAATCAATTACAACAGAGGGGGAAATGGATGTTTGAAAAAAATAACGTTAAAATTAGAGACTGGTTTTAATAATTGAAGAAAATTTACCAACCTATAAATGGGCATTAGGTAGAATCGTAGAATTGTATTATGGCGAAGATAAAAGTTCGTGTTGTTAAAATTAAAACTCACTATAGTACATGTAAACGAGCCATATCAAAAATTTATGTTTTACCAATGGAAGATCCTTAAATATAATTTGAATTTTTTTATTTAGTGTACCTTTGGTGGTGTATAAAATTGCCTCATTGTTAGTAAAGGGATTTTGTATTTGTATTAAAAAAAATTGTTATTTGTGAAATTTTGCATTTATATAGTGATTTATGTAATTGTATTTCTTCAGAATTGTCAAGTGTTCAATGTGTAAAGTGTTCTAGATGTAACAAATATGAATGTTAATTTTGTAACAATGATTGCATGGTTAAACCATTGCAATGTGGGGCGGTATGTTAGCTCTATTAATGAACGCCCTCTAGCTGATTGTAAAAAAACTTCAGTGTGTGTGCAACAATAACTCCGAGAGAGGTAGTGTATGGAGTAGAGAAATTAAAGGATGACAGTCCACTTCTAGTGTTGTTTATTGTCTTGAGTAAAAACAAGCGGAAACAACAAAATTGAGAAATTTTATTTAAAGAAAATGGAAGACAATATTTTCACGAGTTATTTATTCGTATGCCTTCATGCACAAATAAATAGAATATCTATTTTAAAAAAAAGTCGATACATCAATTTTTCGATATCTTATGGCGAAAAACAGATAGAATTGAAAATTTTCTAATTTATTAATTATAAAAAAACCTTGTGGCGTGCACTTTTGGATTTTCCTTGCTTTTTGTTTAATTTATTTCTGCTTTGAGGCGCAATGCCCTATGCGCCGCGAGGCCTTGGGCAATGGCCCACACCGCCCACGCCTTACGCCGCCTCTGCCACTGTCTAGAAAAGAGAATTTTTTCTTGGAAAATCATCATCTCGATTAAGTGAAATCCTTCCATGTGATAGTGTGTTATGTAAACAATTTTAATTTGGAAGGGGGTACACAGTAATATTTTTAATTACTTTCTAAAATGCAAACATTTCACTCAAAAAGTTTAAGTTCTTTATCTTTTTAAAAAATTTTAATATTTTGACAAAAACTTTGATTTTTCAATTAAGAAATTTTTGCTGTTTTGAAATTTTTATTTAGTAACCCTATTCGCCCTATTCGAGGTAACACACTGCTCTCAGCCCTCTATAAAAATCAATCTGAAAACATATTACTGAAACAACAGTTTGTGAACAACTAAATATATATTGTATTGATTGGTTTCTGTTTTGAAAATCGTGTTCTGTGAATTGGAACGCATTGGTTACTGCTAAGATTTTCTGGGAAATAGCATGTATTCCAGACGACAAAATAAATCTGTTGGTAGTAAAGCTACGGATGCTGGAAAAGATGTAGAAACATTACGATCCGAAATCGAAAATGAGCAACGAATGACGTATGTATAATTTAATACCTTTTAATCGTTAAGGTTTGTTTCCTATAAAGGTACTTTCAGGTATAACAAATCGAAAGAAAAAAATTGATAATTTACTTATTGTTTTTCTCCAATAAATATTTTTTTAAAAATAAAATCGAATTAAGTATTTAGTATGTATTCCTTCCATATACATTCACATGCTCTTTTTTTTTTATTCCCAATACACTGAGAGAGATTTGGTACATATCATCTATAAATATTCTTCTTATTAAACAAAATTTGAACTAATACCAGCGTATTTTAAATTATTTGGGAAACATAAATAGTCTAACATTTTTGCAAAATTTAGTTAATTGTTTTAGTAATTATCACTGAATAATGGTAGCACATAAGTAATGTGGATGACTCACTGCTAGTCACAGGTTTGAGCCTTAGTGCTACTGAAGACCTACCATTTAAAGGGGTTGTTGCATGTCAAACCTGTCATGTCTCAAAGTCCTTCCATTGGCATGATGTGAAAATAAGCAGAGAGGTATACCAGTTTAGGTGTCATCCTCGTTGCTTGACTGTGGTTCAAAATTATGAGGTCTGTCACCATTATCCTTCATGTTGCCTTAGAGTATGATGTTAATAAATGCTCTCTACTAGTTGACAAATGAAGTAGATTTTAAGCCTCAACAGGATGCCAAATGTTACCTTACCAGTGAGAATTAATGTAGTATTAAAATTTATATATATATATATATATATTATTGCAGTAACTAACTTTGTTTCCTTATATTTTAAATCTACTTCATAAATAAGTATACTTTAATTGTAAAGATGAAAGCCTGAAAATCAAAATATCACTTATCAGAATGTGTCAGTTATATGCATGTTTAGCTTCAATAATAATTATTTTTTATGTAAAGGAAAAAATAATCAACTATATAAATATTTTAAAACTTTTCATTGAAGTAGTCTTATGTTTAGATTAGGAATTCCCAACTTGTTTGTCGTACATGCACATTCTAGATTGACTAAAGTAGTGGTAAGTGCTAGGTCTATATAGTTTCTAATAAACTGTTAAACTATTTTGCTCATTTATTTTAAAAAATGGAAGTAGTTCTATTAAGTCCTTATAGTATTTGCATTGATACCTTTTCCAGAATATTTAAAGAAAAATTAGTTACAAAAATAAGATGAAATGTGTCAAGGAAAGCAAAGAAAATCAAATATTGTGAACTTAAAGAAGCAAAAAATAATAGATCAAACTAAATAGAAAAGGAAAAGATATTTTTTAATAAAAAATATATTAAGACACACAAAGACACACACACAAGATTTGTCGAACAACAAAAGAGCATTAATTGAGATATTGATGTGCCATATATAGAATTTTTTTAAAAAAAATAAGGTGGTGAGAGAAACAGTGATTAGTGTTGTTACTTCTCAGTAAAGTCATTTTTACATTTTGTAGTGGGCACATGCAAATATTATAGTCGACCCACAGGGACCTGTAGGCATAGGTTTGAGAAAACTTTGCTCATAGATCTTACTGAAATACTTTTAAATTTATGCACTTATTTTTTGATAAGAGTTCATGGAAAATTTTTAGTCTGTAATTTTTCTATTTTACTACTATAATGTTTTTCTTCAGTAGAACTTGTATTGTTACCAAATGTTTTATTTGAAAGCTATTGAATTTATACGGTTGTTAATTAAATAATCTCTCATAGTGAAATGTTGGATTTATCAATTGAGGAGTTACAGAAAACAATTGATGCTTTGGAACAGCAAGTGGATCATGCTGACATTGCTGATGGTACTTTGTTTTAGAAAGTTGCTTTTTCTGCACTTCACACAAGCTTTTTATTCTTGTACACTGACACTAATTTGCACATTTACCTTCAAAATTTCTTTTTAGTAAATTTCATGATTTTAGGTGAATGATGCACTGAAAAATCTTTAGTAAAAATTTTAAATCTCTTTTAGTAATTATCGTAAATGTTTCTTTGTTACATTGTTAAAAATTTCAGTTATTCCTTTTTGTGGTGTACTTATGGCAAGTATTATGTACAAAAATGTGGCTGTGTCTTAGTAATGTACTTATTTCAATAACTTTTATGCTAATGTAACTGAAATATGTAAAAAATAATTTGAGTGTATTTGGAATTAGTTTTTTGAGTCCATAATTAACAAAAGAAAATTTGCTGCTAAAGACTTTCTCTCATGTCATGAAAAATTTTGCTTCCCATCAAAAACCAAAACTGGTTGGAGTTTCCATTCTAGTCTAACTAATACTGCAGGGCAGAAGGAAGACCTTGTCTTCAATGCTCTCCAAGGTACAGCATATCCCTGAGGACTCATTACATAGAGGAAATGATGCATGTTAAATCTGTCAAGGCTGTAAGTCCTCACATTTGTGTAGTGTGGAAGTGAGGAGAGGGGAGTGCCATCTCGAGTGTTATCCTGGGTATTTGACTGAGGTTCAAAATTATAAGATCTATCACTAATAGCCATAATGTAGTTCCAAAATGTGCAGGGACACCTTAAGGCATGGGCCAATGGGGCTCAACCGCAATAGGAATCTCTTCTTGTTCTTGACTCTGCCTTAATAAGATCATAATTCAAAATAATTTCATTGGTCAAATGTTATTTTCGGTTGTATTCTCCGAGAGACTAGGAACTTCAAATGATATGTTAACTGGCTACATGGGAAGGCCATCAACCATGTACAGGTTAGGCACACTAGGCTTTTTTTTTTCCACCATACACCATCATTACTCATTCTGTCAAAAGGTTGCAGTCATTCGAGATAATTTGTGCGATTGTAAGTCATGCACATTTGTTTGCTTCAAGTTATTGTTTGTACAAGTATTTGGCAATATGTAGTATGTACTGTCTACTTTTAAGGGTCATAGGTGGGACTTACCATTTGTGTAGGGGTCCAGGGTCTACTTTTGTGTAAGGGCCTCAAAAAGTCATAAGACATCTCTGAAAATGTGACATTTGTAAATGCACTCTTGCTTTTAGTTACAGTAAGAGTTGGCTTGCCATATACTGTGAAAGAATGTGCAAGTTTACATTTGTGTGCTTACTAGATTGCTGTTGTACAAATTGTAATTTTTTTCATATATATTATTATGTAAAAAGCATCTGACTTTTTTGACGAATACATACATATTTTGTGAAAAATGATACATAAATGTCTAAATGATGATGACAAATGTCTCTTAGTGTCAACAGTGACTGTGCCAAAAATAGTGCAAAGTGTATAGTTTGTGATGCCATAATGTATTTTTTAAATCAAAGTTTGAAAAAAAAATTATGTTAACTCTAGAAAAATGATGAAACTTACTTTTGAAATGTCCCTTATATTATGTCTAAAATCTTCAGTCTTAATATGAACAGCATTCATTAAATTAATTCTGAATTCTTTTTCCCTATTTTATCTTTCCTTATAAGCTTCATCAATAGATAGACAAAGCATTTTGTCAGCAGTAGTTTATATTGATAACTGTAAACCTTAAGTTTGTCTACAGTTAGTAAATTAAAACTTCAATCAACATTTTAAATAAATGAATTAACCCCCACTTAGATGGTTGTTATTCATTTGATCTCAAGAATATTTGGAGAGGTTCAGCTATATATATGCATATAATATTGCTTATTCATTTTATTTATAAGTTGTTTTTTTTTATTTTTAACTTAAGTTTGTAAATTTATTTTCTTTTATGTATAATTGTTCTAATCACCTGAAAATTTTTCAGAGGACGAATGGAAAGTACGTTACTATACTCAAGTAGAAGTAAATGAACAACTGGAGAGACAACGTGATTGGTTAATGGAAAGAGTAGAAGCTGCTAGGAACCAGAGTCAAGAAGGTGATTTTAAATCTGTTGCTTCTCTTAAAATTCATTTTATTTAATACTCTATCTTAAATAAATCTAGAGCTTCCAATAAAAAATTTTATTTCAATATTTATGTTGCATGTAATTTTTATTTGTTCACTGATTTTGTGTTCCTTTTATCTTTTTCTATTACACATATTAAACTTTTTTTTAACTCGCCAATAAAAATTTTAATTAGAAGAAATTTTATTCAGAATATTCAATTAAAAATTTTTTTTTAATTCATGTATTTGGAAAAATACATAGATGTTTCCAAAATTTGAATCTATTACATGTCTTTGTAATACAATTGTTCAAATAGCATTACTTTTAAATGCTATGTATATAGTTTTTGGTTTAAAAAATATTTATGATGTGAACTTATAAGAATTTTCTATAGTAATTTAAAGAATAAATTCCATTAATATTTCTTAGGTGTTTCTGCATTACTGGCTGAGTTGGATTTGGATAGCTTGACTGAGGTTTGACTTGTTTTGTTAGAGTTAATATTTATTCATCTGTTAGATTAGTGAATCAAAAATATAAAAGAATTTTTCTTTTGTATTTTTGAATGTATTGTATGATTGTAAGTGTTTTTTTATAATAATATGTTTGTAGAGTCAACTACTTCGCTATTTGAAACAACTGGAAAAAGACAGAAATTCGTTGTATAATGAACTTAGAGATAAAGAATGGAAATTGGACCAAGAGTCAAAGGTACTGAACAGACTTAATTTAATAAATATGCTCATATATTTTTAAAAAACTAAGTTTATGCTTTGTTATTAAAAAATCCCAAAAAAATGTGTTTGGTCTTTTAATTTTTCTTTTTTAATATTTTAGTAGCATTTTTAATTTTACTGTATAATATAATTATTCTTTTACCCTTAAATTGTGATCTTATATTATAGACGTTCCATAAATACAATGATACACGCAAGGCATACATGACAGAAATAACTGAAGCTATGCTAAATTTGGAAGCCATGAAAAGTCGTCTTCGCACGTTTGAAGGAAGTGAAAATGGATCCATTGCAAAATGCCCACGTCATTTGAAATATCTGTATGAAACTCCTAATATTCCTTGTTTCTTAGAGCTTCAATAGGACCCATCAATCACAAGCTTTTTTTCTGAGTATGCTCTTATAATAGGGTTATCTTCAAATCTCTTAAGATGCTAAAGTGTTCTTATTAATGAACATCTGTTGTCAATTAAGCTCTGCCTGCACATTGATTAAGTGCTTTACTACTAACTTTAATTGAAAGTTTCACCTTAAAAATTTTAAAACAGGAAAGAAATAAAAAATTAAAAGTTTTTGTATGCATTAATTATTTAATTTTTTTTTCATAATATCACAAAGATTAAAAACACTTCATATTGAAACTAGGTGTTTCATAGTTTTGATCTTTCTTCAATGAGATATAATTGTCATAACAGCTAATAAAAAGAATTATCCGAAGCATTGTGTAAGCAAAAGCTATGATACTATGTATTTTTAATTTATTTGTAATATGATTATTTATTAATTTTTGTATATAAATTCCCTTTTTGCGATACTGTCCTTATGTTAATGCTCATTCTAAGAGTTTTTGTGGGTGGCCCCTTTTTTGATTTATTTATTACTAAGTGAATTATGTTTAGAGTTATTAAATATTTTCCATTATTTGTCTTCAAAAATTATGAATCTCTAAGTGAAATTCATTATTGCATTAATGAAACTTCCCCTTATGTTTCATTCAACTTTCAATTTTGCCATTTTGTGAAACAATTTTTTACTCCTACATTTGCTCGTGGCACTTTTTAAGACCATGCCCTATGTAAAATCCTATGTTGCATAAAAAAAGTTTAGATTATGAAATCAAATAGAACAGATTTCATTTTTCTGTTATAGCGCATGTATATGTATTTTTTGTGAAACAATAAAGCATACTTTAATTTTGCTATGAGAAAAAATAAAAACAAAATGAGTCAATAATTAAAGAAAATGGGGTGCTGCTCCTTAATTAAAAAAAAGATGTTCTTAATGTATTAACTATTACATCCAGAATTCTGATTGTTTGAGTGAAAATAGTTTTAAGCTCTTGTGTACCTACTTTAAGTTGTATTCTTTAAATACATTCGTGGCTTTTTTATGTAGCTTATTTTGTGTCTTAAAACAAGGGTTAAAACATTTTTTTATGAGAACATAAGGTTTGAAGACACTTTCTTGTGTTGCCTGATTGTGTGTGTTACTGCAATATTCATAATAGTTTTAATTTTTAAAATGTTTTATATGTACATTAAAAATTATTCATTTCATTTTGTTAGCATATATTATAGCTTATTTAAATAGACTTTCTTGTTTGTTTTAATTAGAATAAACTGTATATTCTTGTTATATTTTTTAAAAAAAAAAAAAGATTTAATGTAATTTTGTTCAGTTTTTAATGAAAACAATTTTATAAGTTTATTTTAATTAAGTTTAATTTCTTATGCAAATATAATGATTAAGCCGCAATTTTTATTGAATTTTATTTTGAAATTTTGGCATTCAAATAAATGTTTTATATTGTGCACAGATGTTTATACAAATCTAGAAATATTTTCATGTTTTTAATAACATTAATTTTGCATGTTAGAACATACTGGTTTTGTATTAGAATTTTATTTGCATATTTAATTGCTTCATTTTTCTTCATCATAGAATTTCTGTTTTGTAATAGATTTTTGAATGAAAGATGTAAATTTTTTGATTATTAATGTTTACACTTGTTCTGATAGTTCTTTTCTTTTTCAGAAATATTTTACCTGACCAACGAGTCATAGATCCTAGAAAAGGGCCAATTAAGAAAACAGCGGCCGTTCGAAGCCTCCCAAAATTAAATACAGCTGATAAGGATTTTAATGATGATGATGATGATCTTCTTGATAAACAGAGTAAAAAATCAGCTGAGTTTTAATTCATAAATGACAACAATTAGTATTTACTCCAAATGTAGCTGTATTGTTATATCATACTAAGCTTGAATATGTTTTACATAAATAAATATAGATGAATCAGTTTGTCTTTTTCAATATAGTATGCAAAGACATCACAAAACATTTGTTATCAAATATACTATAAATTTATTTAGATACCCTTACTTACACTCGCACAGTGAAATTCATTTACCTTAAATTCTCTCCTAAAGATTATTCCAGCTTTAGACTCAAATATTTACTAAGCTAATTTTGAAAGAGATCCCTCTTAAGAGAATTACCATGTGCTCTATAAGAACCAGTTTATAGTTTGGGAACATTACTTCCTCATTTCTAAATGTTGGACTGTAGGCGTAATTCAATTTAACAGCTTAATTAAAGCAGATTATTTGTGTGCATCGATGCTTAGCTATATGAAAAAATTTATTCAATAAATGTTATTCAGGGAATTATTATGTACTTAAGTATTAAAACTCGTTAGTAGCAGTAACAGCAAAGTTTTATTCAAAATGCTCTGTAAATCTTACAAAAAAAAAAAAAAAAACATTTTAAACTTTTCAAATAAAATTACATTTGTAAAAAGGTTTTAATAAAATCGAATTGTTTTCTCAGAACCATCATTATTTGCATCAGATTAATCTGATACTTTCCATTTAAATAAATCTTACCAATACATGCTTTTTAAAAATGAAATATTTTTTTCCAGCTAAGATTATTAAAAGTTTAAATATGGAGGGTTTAATGAAATCATACTTTATAAGGATTTTAGTAAGTTTTTTCCTCTATCCATAATAAATTCAGTTACCGTATTTTCCTGTATATAATCCGCAGCGGCGTATTATCCGCAGAGCCCTTTTTTTCGAGTAAAAAAACATCGTATAATCCGCAGCGGCGTATAATCCGCGGCAGTTTTGGCGGCAAATAATCTTGCTCCTTGAACGTCGACGGTCTGGTTGGTGGAATATCAAATGATAATGGAACTTCGTCCATATTATATATATAAAAATCAAATCCTCTGTAAAATTATTTTCAACAATAATTTGCTTGCAAAAAGTCGTCCAATTGTTTTTCCCAGTCATCAGGTAATTTCTGTTCGACCGTTGAACGACCATTTCGCGTGCAATAACTCGGGCTTTCATTCTGATGCTAACTGTCGAGACAGCTTTCCCATCGTCCCTTTCTTTTAAAATCCATTTATTTATTTCTGCCTCTAATTCTGGCCAGTGAGGTTTTCCACGACGATCGGCCCTTTTACGCCTATCGCAATTTTCGAAGTTTTGTTCCTTCTCCACAAACGAATATTCGATTCGTTAACGTTGAAAAATCTTGCAGCTTCTCGATTCCGACTTCTCTACAGCGTTTAATTTGACGTCTGCAGTATAGCTAACACGCTTCATCATGATAAAAAACTTTCAAAGGATGCAACACCTCTAGTCAAGACAAAGTTGTAAATGACGCCAGCGACTTGTAACTGCTATTTCCTTCCGAGGAACCGAATTCGTTATTGAAAGTAATTAGACAAACACTAATTATGGCCGTAATACGTCAGCCGAGTCGTGAAAGCGCCATCTATTATTTATTTTATAAAACATAAACAGCATTTCTTTCAAAACTTTGTTAACTTTTCTGATGGAGAATGTTTTTTCTCTCAGATAATCCGCGGCGGCGTATAATCCGCACAACAAAATTTGAAACTTTTTTAACACATAATCCGCGGATTATATACAGGAAAATACGGTAATCAAAATTTTTGAAAAATTCACAATGTATATAAGATTGTATGTGAATTTCCAAATTGTCTGTTTCTTTCATTTTGCATCTTGTATAAAGGTGATATTTCATGGTGATATGACAATTATAAGCTAGATAGGATGGGGGAAAAAACCTAAAGGGTGTTTTTTAAATATCATTGTTTTGAAACAAAAATAAATTTAAGTACTAAAATGTTTAATTAGTATTGTCATTTTTACTGTCTATTCTGCTGGAAAAATTCCTTCTATATTCTGTCTCACCCGAAATTTTCTATATGATGCATTTCCATTTCTGAAGTCTATGCAGATCACACAGTACCTGGTCTTCTAAATTGCTTAACGTTTCACTTAAAATTTTATTATTCCTGTTTCTTTGGCTATTGCTAATACTACATAAAGCCTCCATCATCTTGTCTTTGGGCATTATTAGGTCATAAGGGGCAATATTAGCACGATTTGTAAACATCACTTACTATATTAAATCTAATGTAATTGCAGCTTTCATGTGTTTAATTGTGTAATCTTGTATGTAATGTTTAATTTTGAGAATTTAACATTTATATGTTTACCTTAATAAATGTAGTGTTTAAAATTTTTAGGCTTATTTGAATTTTAGAAATGGTTTTTGAGGTACTGCAGAAATGATTGCAGATTAATTTTAATTCTCAACATAAATTATGGGCCAAGCATGCTCATGAATTGTATTAGATTAGTTTGTGGTCAGAAAATGGAAATCTTTATTTTTGATTAATACATAGGATTTTTGAGCAGTTAAATTTAAAAAGTTATACTGTCTTTTAGTAATTACCCTACTGGGATCGAAGATCCCCGATCTTAATGGATCATGACTGCTAGGACATTGTAATAAAAGGTACAGAGCAAACACCATCAGATGATGCCAATGATATGGAACACATTACAAAACATGTAAAAATTGTCCTTTTCAACTGTTTTCTTGATTGCTAAAGATGTAAGGCTCTTAATATCTGATATGACACATGGAAAAGAAGCATATAGCACATCTTTCACGATTGTTTTCAACCAGATAGTAGAGCTAGACTAGTTGGTCTGCTTCTATTTGAAATTTCAACAGGGAGATATGATAAAAAAGACTAAAAAATAGTTCCTGACTTTTTTATTGTGTCGAAAAGAGTATCAAAGAAACATAAAGCTTTTCATGGTCCTTGCTGAAGATTTAACCATTAAAGGTGAGGAAATAGCACAACTTAAAGCTGATGTTAAGAAGCTGGAGAAACTTCAAACGATAGAAGAAGCACATACCAGTCCCAAAATTTCAGAAATAGCAACAAATGTAGTGTAAAGGAAGTTTCCAAAGCTCACTTGGATCCAGAAGAACAGGATGTTGAACTTGAGGCTGTTAAGTACCATCGTGAAGAGTCACAAGATTTCAATGCAGAATTGAAGGAAAACATTGATAGAATGCTCGAAAAGACAAAGGGAAACGTACTGCAATATAAAAAGCGACTTAAACCAGCATTTGATCATATGGAACTGGGCAAGTGCATCACCTGATTGCGACCACCGCATTTAACAACAGCCACTTGTTTTGTTTTTCAAGTTTTTGTGTAAATACTTTTTTTTTTTTGTTTTGTGTTTTTTTTTTTTTTTTTTTTTTTTTTTTGTAGTTCCTTTCAGATTCCTCTTACATATGATCCTGCTTATGAAGCCGAGGAGAGCTGCTACAGTCAGAATGGCTGGCTGTTGCATCCATCCACGCCAGTTGGTGTAGTATCCACTCTTAACTGAAACAACCATCATTGACTATAACAGGGTCAGTAACTGCCTAACTGTTTCCTGCAGACGGATATGAAAGACGGTGCTAAACGTGGAGTAGAGAGGATGGACATTTAGCTAGCTGATGTAAAGGGCAGCCACCGCCCTCCTTTTTATTCATCTTAATTTAGTATTTGTGTTGTGTCGTCACCTTTTTTTAACTAATTAGATGTATTCTACACAAACAATGCCTTTATTGTCATTTCCAATCTGAGGGGAGGTGTAAATCTCACTTCATGTCGAAATTCTCTATCAAACAGAGATGATCCCTCAACAAGCAAAACTGGAAAAAAAATTGAAATCTCAAGACTACTAGAAATTGAAGGATAAATTAGAAATTAAAATTATAATAGGGTTTAAAATATAAGAAATGGATGCTACAGTATTATGAACATTGCTGACTTAGGACAGCTTATATACAAAATAATTTATATAAAAGTGGGGTTGAACATGTTTTGTGGCCAGCCAACCTTCTGTCTTTCTGTTAATAATACTTAGCAAAAACCTGTTGAAAATAATGGATAGAATATCTAAATCCATTACAAGATAAAGGTAACTTACCTAAAAACAGCATTCACAAAAAATGCAGAGCCCTTGCTAAATCTGAGTAGAATAAGTGACTTAAGTGCCATAGGGCCTGGGTTCAAATCTCGGAGAAGACATGAATGTTTGTAAATGTATAGTGCCTTCGCGGCATGGGGGTACTCTAAATATCCATCAAGCCTCAAGTCCTCTAGTGAGGTTGGTGGAAGAAGAGAGGTGGGAGGCCCCTGACCACCCCCCAGGCTATTCTCTCTCAAAATTGGGGTGGAACCGAGCTAAATCGTACTATCACCTGTATGGTGCTCAAGGCTACAGCCAACGACAGTCGAAATCAGGTGGCATAAGAAACAACAGCAACAGAATAAACAAGTTATTTGCCAGATTCTGGACCCAACTGCAAATTCAATGCATGGGAATGGCTGAATTGTAGCACTTAGAAAAAGTATGAAAAGTATAGAAATAAAAAATTAAAAAGAGTTTACATACTACCATTAGTTTAGGGATCCTAGGATTATGTATGAATTAAAAAATAAATAATTTATCTAATATTAAAATATGGAGGTAACTATATCTAGGAAAAATGATAAATTTATAATAATAAACTATTATTATTCTAAGGAATTTTAATCCGTACTACTTAGAAAGAGAAAAAGGCAAAAGAATGGTTGATTTAATACCCTGTTGAACCCCCTCTAGCGCGAATACACGATGCGATACGATCGGGCATTGAGGCATACAAGTTCTGTATGATGTCTTGAGACATTTCATTCCATATTTGCTGTAACCTTGCCCCTAGTTCGTGTAAACTAAGGGGATGCCCAACTCACCATCCCAAATGATCCGATATGCTCGATTGGAGACAAATCTGGGAATCGGGCAGGCCAAGGAAGGTTAGTAACAGTGTGGAGACAGTCTTGTGTCACCCTTGCCGTGTGAGGCCAAGCATTGTCTTGTTGAGAAATGGCTCATGGAAGCCGTTGCATGAGTGGCAACACATGTGGTTGCAGGATATGGATATACCGCTGGGCTGTCATGGTGCCACGGATCAATACTAGGGATAACCGTGTATTGTAGGCAATTGCACCCCCATAGCATCTCACCAGCTGTGGAAGCGGTGTATCGCTGTAAAGCAAAGGCAGGATTGAGGTGTTCACCACGGAGTCTCCACTCACGAACACGATTGTCATCACTGCTGAGATTGAATCTGAATTCTCTCTCTCTCGTCGCTAAAGACGACCTGGTTCCATTCCGCTGCAGTCCAGTTTCTCCTCGTGCGCGGCACCACTGCAAACGGAGGCGTCGATGGGTGGGCGTCAAGGGCAGCACACGTAATGGGCGCCGCGATCTCAAATGTCCTTCGGCCAGGCGATTTCGTATGGTTCGAGAAGACACAGGGGCCCCCTAGTGAAAGTGCTACTTTTGCCTGGATGGTGGCCGATGAAGCACTTGGCTGTACGCGTGCATTTCTTACGGCGGTTTTCTCGACGACTGGTCTGTCGAGGGCATCATTAGCTTTCTCTTCGTGTAAAGGACATCTCTCGGATCCAATGGCCCCAACACCTTACAACACAATCAGAGCGGCCTAATTGGCGAGCTACTCGCCTGGCTGACCACCCAGCTTCCGTCATGCCGATGATTCTCCCCCTCACAAACTGCGACAGCTGCTCATATTGTCTTTGAAAACGGTGTAATGGCTTGTCTGCCTCAGCTCATCCTTTGTAAACGATTCAGCACACTCAAAAAAGCTTTGGATACCTATTTTGTACTCCACGGAGAACGACGTTAAGACTCTGTGCTCATGAGCCCATTGCAGACACAGCTGTCGATGGTTTGCCTTGAGGGAGATTTTGTATAAAGGCACCCTTGCACGCAATCCACGGTACAGCAGACGTCAATCAATTGATGAAGCCGACATTAGCACACCTGTAGCAGCAGACCAGCGTGCTGCCAACTTGCCTGGAGAAAGCTGTACGGTCATTCATCACCATGAGGAACAGATGTCGATCGTCATACGCTGACGTCACCTTCCGTCGTCCACTGCCAGTTTTTCGAGTTGTCCGTTGCTCGTCGATCCACTGCTTCCAAACTAGCATCACTGTGGAACTGTTCCGCTGCACAGGAGCTCCTATTGCGCGATAGGAAAATCCTCCTCCTCGAAGGCCGATAATTTTCCCCCGTTCAAATTCTATGTTGGAATTTCTTCTTATTTCGTCGTGGAGGCATACTTAGGTCTCACTAACCGTTCGCCACTAACAATTAATCATTAACTACTTTCAACGTCCCGCTAAAGCCCTCCATTTATACGCTTTCCGTATCAGTTCAGAGAACGCTGCGTACGCCACGCATGCGCGGTGGCTCTGAAACCTTATTTTACGTAACATCCTTTAATTGATATTTGTTGCAAAGTTCATTTCATTCTGATGATTTATTCATTGTATTGCATTTTTTACTAACAGCGTTGTATGTGGAAATTTAAAATTATTATTAATTTGTATTCTGAATTGTTTATGAAAAGCCAAAATGCGATTATTTATTTCTCTATCAGAAACTGATGACTTAATAAAAGCTGTATTATTATTTAAATATTTGTTGATCATGAAACTATAATAGTTTTTACAAATGAAGGTAAAATTTCCCCTCTGGCACTTTATCAACATAAAGTATAATAAACTTATTTTGCAATTTTTAAATCTGATTTTTAATATCATTTTTAAAATATTATTATTTGTACCAAAGTTATATTTATTAAACTGTTGTGTAATATTACTTTTAAATTCTGTGAATGCCTCTAAAGGCATACTATATTTAATAGCTATTTTGCGAATGATTTGTTCAATATCATATATAGTTGATTTTTATAATTTTATTATTATTGGAAATCATTAGTCTAAAATTAGTTCCTTTATTCATTATATTTCTAGGATTATTGTCTTTTACAATATTGAGGTCACCATTAATAACATGCTTGTGATGTTTATCTATGAATTCTTCATATTCATTACAATTACATATTAAGTTTTCCTGCTTTGTAGGCCCATTATAGTTAAAAATTGATTTACCTATTTTTTTAATGTATTTAAAAGCTTTTTTTTAATAGTGATATTTCGAATTGGGAAAGTTGACATGTGTTTTTTTAAAAATGCTAGAAAAATTGGTGAAATTGTCGAATTGGCCGCCTTTCCGTCAAAATTTTAAAAATCGCCAATTTGGCGCGTTTTTGCGTGTTGTGTTTTGGAGTAGCAACCCTACCACAACACGCAACGCCACCGGAGTGCGAAATTCAAGATGGCGGAAGGAAAATCATTTTAAAATAGCATTTTAAAGTTTTGAAACTGAAAATCGTTGCAAAAATTAGGCATTTAAAAATGGAAATAATTTCACTAACCTTTAAAAAATGATTCTTTTTCCGACATTTATGGTGACGATGAGTTCTCTACTGAAATTATACCAGTGTGTGACTGCAAATTTCTGAGAGCACCTTCCAAAACATTTTTATTTTTGCATCACTAACAAAACTGCGCCCACATATCCATATTACTCAACTCAAACCAAGACCATTGCCTTACACTCTTAAACACACGATCGGTATCCTCTTTCACAGTCGACTGAATTCTGCAGTACCATTCAAAAACCATCATTCACTTTCTTACCCGTTCTTTCTTTCAATTCCATACTTTTTTCCTCATTTCGGACATACATACGATGATCCAACCATCCTTCTTTCATGCACCATTCTAAAACAGTTTTTTTTCAAGCACAGGTAACAGGGCAAAAAACCTTTCACAATATTAATCGTAACTTTTCATGCATTCATTCAGATTCTCTCTAATAGCATGGCTGTACATTGTGGCAATCTGTGGAAATTTATGCAGAGAAAATGAGTAATATTACCTTTGAAAATGATTCCACAACGAAAAAACGAATCGAAAGAAAACAGCTGGTCTAACGGAATTTCCAGAGCAAGTGAAGCTAAGGCTGTTAAAAAAGGTTGCTAAGGCCGTTGCCGTGGGTAGCCTAGTGGTTAGAGCATCGGACTCCAGACCGGAAGGCCTGGGTTCGATGCTCGATGTTACCAAATACCCTCCGAGTGCACACGGAGTACGTGCTCGTTAAATCAGTGGGTCCGTAGTCTAGTGGGCTTATTCACGAGCGCAGGAACTGGAGAATATTTCCCTCCCCTTCAGTTCACTTGCAGAAATTGTGGAGGTGGAGATAGAGGTCGTGTCGCCATCTATCGTCCCTTCGGGGAGTTTCATCGAGCTTAAATCGCACTTTCACCTGTATGGTGCTCAAGGCCAACGACAGGCGTACCTCTTGCCCATGCCACGATGAATTTCGTGGGCCTCGTTCTGACTACGTTAGACAGGTGGCATTAGCCACAACACAACAAAAAAATGAGCCGCGCAAGCACATTAGTAATTATCGGTAATTTTTAAAGTAATAAAAACTTTCTGCCCGTGTGTGAAAAAGGGCGGTTGGAAAATTGAATGTTAAAATTAAAGAAACGAATTACGCATGCGCTAACTCGCCGCGATATCGTGGAAAAACTGTTAAAATTAAAGAAATGTACTGTGCATGCGCAAAATTTCGCCAAAAACTTCTTCACTGGAAGACAAATTCAGAAGGGTTACCAGATTTGGCTCATTTATCGATTTGGCGAGAAAACACTTGGCGCGAGATGATGCCGATTCCACAAATCAACCGAAAAATTAATACCATCATACGATTTATTCATATGTAATAATGTACAATATTCTGTTTGATATTCTTTATTTACATTAATTTTTATGTTATGTTTATGTTTCAAAAATTTATGAATGTCTATTATAATATGCAAAACATGACACGTTTTATTTTATCTGAATTTATTACATCTTTTATAATATATAATTCTGTCTTACCGAGAACAAACATGAAAGGTTTAATGTTAAAATTAAAGTATCTAAAATACTATTTGTAAGAACTTTTTTGTCTCTACTTAATCTTTTAGATCTAGCATCTTTAGTTTTTCTTTTATTAGTTTTTTTTAAACTCATTATTGTAATAATAATCTTGAGAATTTTGTTTAATTGCATTTAGGATATTTTTTCCTTGGTATAATACATTTAGTCCTTAAGGATAAACTGCAATATTATGTTTAATCTAGTAATTTTCGCACCATAATCTTTCTTTAATATCAGGGACTACTTTAATAATAATAAGTGACACATTTTCAAATCCATGTGTATTAAAGTGTCGTATTTCTATTTTATTTGAATTTTTAATACTATTGAAGTATTTAGTATCAGAGAGACTTGTGTTGATTAATTCTAATATTAATTTTATTAGATGTATGTTCAATATATTTAAATTGGCATTTTGTACATGTCAATAAGTAAATACAGTTAAATGTCTTACAGAAGGTAAATTTAGAATCCTCTTTGATTTGATCATTATTGATCATTTTACAAGTTTTACATCTACTGTCCCCACATCTTTTGTAAAAGTGAATTTTTTTATTGCCAAATTTACTATTTTGATGCTTACCTAAGTAGTATCTATTACATTTGATAGCATTAGAGTTACTTGAAACATTATTGCAGTGCCTTAAAGCTTTTTTAGAATTCTTTAAGTATTACTTACTCCTTAATACTCTAGTATTCTAGTTGAATCTCTACAATCACCTACATTATTCAAGACTTTGCCATTATCTACTGTATTCATTATCTCTATATTATATAATCTGTTATAGTATGAACTTGCCTAACAGATGAGATAAATAGTAACAATTATGAGAATACTATATATATAAATATATATATACAGGGTATCCAGCCTTAATGTGAGCCAATAGCTAATTCCCGAACCGCTCGGTTTAGATTCGGTTTAGATACATACTTCCAATTTGTAAAATGTTTTTAAAAAGGTAAATAATGTTTTTGTGTGCTTTTCGAACCAAAAAACCCATTTAGAAAAAAGTTACAAAAATTAAATTTTTATACGGTCCCCAGGTCCTATCACTTATATTTAGGAAAAGATGCAGTACACAAAAACAAAGTAAACACAAAAAGTTTCATTTTATTTTTCCCTTCAAAATAGTTTGTACCTTCCAATTTTTTGGTAAGAATATATGTATTAAAAAAAAACATTTTATTTTAAAGTTTGTACTTATTAATGAAAATAATAGGAATGGACACGTGGAAATAAGAAATTTATTTGGTCATATTTTTCTGGAGAACATATTTACAAAATAATTTAAAGTTAGTTTCATATTAGAGTTAAATTTCTGGTATAAGATATTTTTAAGTTTACTTAAAATTAATTATTAAAATTAGTTAGATGGCGCAACATGTTTAATAAATTAATAATATTGCATTTTATTTAAATATTGGGCATGTTTGAGAAGAGTTTTTTTTATTTTCTTTAAAATTTTATATCATTATTTAAGGTTTTTTAAATGTATTTTTTTACTGACGTCTTCTAAGGCAATCCTGTTGATGTAAATAATAGACTCTGTGACAGGATCTTGCGAGATTATTCGCCTTATTATTCCACAATATATTTGAGTGTCCCACAGTTTAAAGTAGAATCAACTGATTATTATAATACGATAGAATGTAAATCTTACAAGCTAATTTATGGATAACACTATGTGACTTAATCGAGTAATTTTGAAAAGCAGAGAGAACGGAGAGACTATCAGATTAAATTAGTAGATTCTTGTTTGTAACAGACAGATCATTTAAAGCTTGGCAGATAGCCAGAGCTTCAGCTGTAAAACCAGAGGTATTGTGATTGATTCTATATATATAAGCAAAAGAGTAATTTTCCGTAATACCTGCAATAGATATAATTTGCTCATTTTTCGAAGTATAAGTAGCGCTGTTACATAAAAGTCCTGAAAATCACGATCAACTGTTTCATCAAATATATATAAGTAGAAAACACTACATATACTATTATTTACTATTTTAATCAGATTTGCTGCTCTTGGTTTTTGATGCTTGTATGCCATAGCCTTAAGGCTATTAATTCTCTTCAATGCTTTGCTATTTAATTGATTTCTTAATGAAACATTTGGGCTCCGTTTGGAAAAATAAATACCTAAATATTTGATAGAGGATTGCCAAGGGAGTGAATGCCCCTCCAATAACATATATTAGGAAATGTATTAATTCTTTTATTGGATAACTCGGCAATTGTACTTTTATCTGAACTAAGAGAAGCTTCCAATATTTGTACCATTGAGAAACTCTTTCCTGCGTATTTTGCGATTTTTTGCAAATGTAATCAAGAGAATGATGTGAGCAGTAAATGAAAACATCGTCTGCATAAACTGAGCATTTGATGTCGTATTCCAAAGTTTCAAAAAAATCATGCATATAAATAGTATATAAAATGAGAGAGAGAACACTGCCTTGAAGAAGAACTTGTAGAAATATCCTTTTGGAGGAAAGATAACCCCTCCATTTGATTTTAAAAGATCGATATGTGAGAAACTTGTGGATCCAAATAGCTGTTTTCCTGTTATACCGATTTGTAGACATTTATAAAGAAGACCATCTACATAAACAGTCCATCTACAAAACCATCTACATTATATATATATATATATATATATATATATATATATATATATATATATATATATATATATATATATATTTATATAAAGGGTGCTTTTTAGAGGTATAGAACTTTAAATTGCAATAAAACATCGATGTATTATTCGATTGAGATGAATTTTTTTTATTGAAAGATAATATTGTGGCATTACATTTTAAATATGATTTCTGGCATATGACTGCCACGGTTGACTCGGATGTAGTCCAATCTGGACGTCCAATTTTCGATGACTTTTTCCAACATTTGTGGCCGTATATCGGCAATAACACGGTGAATGTTGTCTTCCAAATGGTCAAGAGTTTGTGGCTTATCCGCATAGACCAATGACTTTACATAGCCCCCCAGAAAATAGTCTAGCGGTGTTAAATCACAAGTTCTTGGAGGCCAATTCACAGGTCCAAAACGTGAAATTAGGCGGTCACCAAACGTGTCTTTCAATTAATCGATTGTGGCACGAGCTGTGTGACATGTTGCGCCGTCTTGTTGGAACCACAGCTCCTGGACATCATGATTGTTCAATTCAGGAATGAAAAAGTTAGTAATCATGGCTGTATACCGATCACCATTGACTGTAACGTTGTGGCCTTCATCGTTTTTGAAGAAGTACGGACCAATGATTCCACCAGCCCATAAAGCGCACCAAACAGTCAGTTTCTCTGGATGTAACGGTGTTTCGACATACACTTGTGGATTAGCTTCACTCCAAATGCGGCAGTTTTGTTTGTTGACGTAGCCATTCAACCAGAAGTGCGCTTCATCGCTAAACAAAATTCACTTATGAAAATTGGGAACAACGGCAATCTCGTTTTGGGCCCATTCGACGAATCTACGCCTTGCTTGATGATCGTTTTGATGAATTGCCAAACCAAACTGAGAATAAATCACTTGACAGCTGTTAAATCGGTCGCCATCTTGGAAAGTAATGCCAACTTAAACTTCTATACCTGGAAAAAAACACTCTTTATATATGAATATATATATATATATAAATATATATATATATATATATATATATATATATATATATATATATATATATATATATATATATATATATATATATATATACTGCTGGACAATTGCTAAGGACGGATCACAAATTGCTATGTAGCATAACATTAAGCGAGACATGAGGCCTAGTAGGATAAAATGTAGTTGCCACACTGCTCAGACATTAGAATAAAGAATATTTATTGTTCTGGAAAGTACAAAAGCTGTGAAACATCTGAAAGAAAAAAAATGTTCATTTGATCTGCGTACGGAGAAATGGAACAATGCATCTAAAAGTCAGCAGGCGCCTTAAAGAGAGATATCAGTACGGAATATGTCCACCGTGGAGTGTGATGCAACATTCCACACGTCGTACCATACTTTGCACAACATTATCCAGCAGCTGTTGAGGCAATTTATCCTATTCCTCTGTGAGTGCACGGATGAGGGTGTTCTTGTTTGTCGAAGGATAGTTTCGACCAGCAACTTGCCTCCCCAAAGCATCCCACACATTTTCAATGGGGTTTATATCTGGAGAACGCGCTGGCCATACGAGACGTTGAATACCCTCGCTGTCTAAACAATCCTGAACAGCGAGTGTTCGATGACATGTTGCGTTGTCGTCCATAAAAACAAATTTTTCACTGACAGCATCACGGAAAAGACGAACATGAGGAAGTAGAACTTCATCAATGTATCGTTGGCCCGTCACAGTCCCATTCGCAACCACATGTAGGCGCGTGCGGCCATTGATCATGATGCCGGCCCACGCCATGATACTGCATGTCGGATATCGGTCCTTTTCCTGGATATTTTCTGGACGATAAGCAGTACCACTCTCGCGCCAGATCAGTTGGCGTCTACAATCCGATGACAGACTGAACCTACTCTCATCTGAGAATAGTACGCATGCCCAGTCCTGTTCAGTCCAATTGTGATGCTCACGACACCATTGCAAACGGGCAGTACGGTGCTGTCTGGTCAATGGGACACACACAACAGGTCTGCGTGCGTATAGTCCTTCTCCCCTCAAACGTCTGGCAACAGTTTTTCGGGAGATCTGCTTTCCTGAGGCAGCAAGAAACTGATTTGCCACCTGCTGAGCTGTGGTGCGCCTGTTCCTTTTGCTGACAGGACGATATATCTGTCTTCTGCAGGCGTCGTACTTCTAACACGACCTCCCCCGTGCCATCTACTACACATTCCAGTAGTTTTAAATGACTTCCACAGCCGTGAAACAACGCTGTGAGCGATGTCGAACACCCTGGCAACATCTGTTATTTTTCGCCCTTCTTCGATCTTTCCAATAATTCGGCCACGCATAAAATCATCTATGTGATGTCGGGAAGACATGCCAAAAATTTTAAGTTCGTCTATTAAATCTTTCCTGTAAAACTTTGACTTGAAACAACAACTGTCCACAAACGTCAAAACCTTTAAAGCTCTTATGAACACTATCAGGTGATGAACAGACGTGGAAAAAAAGTTTGCATACTCATACTTCTTCTTACTAATGTCCCGCACTTAATCTAATTTTCCACATTTGGCTTCCTTTCATTTTGTGGTTGCTATGGATGATAGTGTTATCCGTCCTTAGCAATTGTCCAGCAGTATGTATATATATATATATATATATATATATATATATATATATATATATATATATATATATATATATATATAATCCAATATAAAAAATTTCAATATATAATTATATACATATACATACACATATATATATGAATTTAAAGAGTTAAAAAAACATTGATATAATAGAAAAGTAAAAGAGTATATATATACAATAGCCAAAATTAGAATCTGTTAAGAAATCATAATTAGGCTATAAGCGTAATTGCTTACAATAATGAAAAACAGCAGTAATTCATACATTTCTTCTATATTTAGGCGCAATGCAGCCAAGGATATAAAAGTAAATATAATCCAATATAAAAAAATTCAATATATAATTATATACATATACATACACATATATATATGAAATCAAAGAGTTAAAAACATTGATATAATAGAAAAGTAAAAGAGTATATACAATAGCTAAAATTAGAATCTGTTAAGAAATCATAATTAGGCTATAAGCGTAATTGCTTACAATAATGAAAAACAGCAGTAATTCATACATTTCTTCTATATTTAGGCGCAATGCAGCCAAGAATATAAAAGTAAATATAATCCAATATAAAAAAATTCAATATATAATTATATACATATACATACACATATATATATGAAATCAAAGAGTTAAAAAACATTGATATAATAGAAAAGTAAAAGAGTATATACAATAGCTAAAATTAGAATCTGTTAAGAAATCATAATTAGGCTATAAGCGTAATTGCTTACAATAATGAAAAACAGCAGTAATTCATACATTTCTTCAATATTTAGGCGCAAATGCAGCCAAGAATATAAAAGTAAATATAATCCAATATAAAAAATTCAATATATAATTATATACATATACATACACATATATATATGAAATCAAAGAGTTAAAAAACATTGATATAATAGAAAAGTAAAAGAGTATATACAATAGCTAAAATTAGAATCTGTTAAGAAATCATAATTAGGCTATAAGCGTAATTGCTTACAATAATGAAAACAGCAGTAATTCATACATTTCTTCTATATTTAGGCGCAATGCAGCCAAGAATATAAAAGTAAATATAATCCAATATAAAAAAATTCAATATATATTATATACATATACATATACACATATATATATGAAATCAAAGAGTTAAAAAACATTGATATAATAGAAAAGTAAAAGAGTATATACAATAGCTAAAATTAGAATCTGTTAAGAAATCATAATTAGGCTATAAGCGTAATTGCTTACAATAATGAAAACAGCAGTAATTCATACATTTCTTCAATATTTAGGCGCAATGCAGCCAAGAATATAAAAGTAAATATAATCCAATATAAAAAAATTCAATATATAATTATATACATATACATACACATATATATATGAAAATCAAAGAGTTAAAAACATTGATATAATAGAAAAGTAAAGAGTATATACAATAGCTAAAATTAGAATCTGTTAAGAAATCATAATTAGGCTATAAGCGTAATTGCTTGCTACAATAATGAAAAACAGCAGTAATTCATACATTTTCTTCTATATTTAGGCGCAATGCAGCCAAGAATATAAAAAAGTAAATATAATCCAATATAAAAAATTCAATATATAATTATATACATATACATACACATATATATATGAAATCAAAGAGTTAAAAAACATTGATATAATAGAAAAAGTAAAAGAGTATATACAATAGCTAAAATTAGAATCTGTTAAGAAATCATAATTAGGCTATAGCGTAATTGCTTACAATAATGAAAAACAGCAGTAATTCATAAATTTCTTCTATATTTTAGGCGCAATGCAGCCAAGAATATAAAAGTAAATATAATCCAATATAAAAAATTCAATATATAACTATATACATACACATATATATATGAAATCAAAGAGTTAAAAAAAACATTGATGTAATAGAAAAGTAAAGAGTATATATATATATATATATATATATATATATATATATATATATATATATTAGTAATACATAAATATGTTTAATTAATTACATTGTTTTAATATATATATTTAATATATTTAATATATATATATATATATATATATATATATATATATATATATATATATATATATACATAAACATTTCCTACAAAATATTTCTTTTGTAATTTTGCATCCGCTATTGCTTTATGAATAAGATGGGTAGCATTTCTGCTATCTTTAAAATGGGCGAAACCACCGTAATGTTGAGGATGAAGTTTTCGTTCTGTAGTTAGAAAGTAGGCTAGAACTCTTTCAAATATTTTTGAAAAGAGGGAAGTCAGTGCTATTGTCCTATAAGATGAAATTTGAGTTTTGTCTTTACATGGTTTAGGAATCGGGAGGATGACTGCATATTTCCAAGAGTTTGGAACTATTGCAGTATCAAATAAATTTTGAAAATATCTTAAAATTACTGTTGCTGTTGTTTCTTATACCACTTGATCTCGACTGCGTCAGATCCAGACCACGAAGTTCACCATGACAAGGGGCTAGATGTACGCCTGTCGTTGGCCGTAACCTTGAGCACCATACAGGTAACAGTACGATTTAGCTCGTATCCGTCCCAATTTTGAGAGAGAACACTCTGGGAGAGGTAAGGGGGCCTCCCACTTCTCTTTCCCATCCACCAACCTCACGAGAGGACTTGCGGCTCGATAGCTATTTAGAGTACCCCCACGCCGCAAAGGCACTATACATTTACTAACATCCATGACTTCTCCGGGATTTGAATCCAGGCCCTACGGCACATCAGTCAGCGTTGTTAATCACTATACCAGATGGGCGACTCTTAAAATTACTTCACAATCACTGCGATCAAGCTTTTTAAGAAAAGATGCTGTGATATGATCAGCCCCAGGAGTTGAGTTTTTAAAAAATTTTATTGCTCTGGGGATTTCAAAAATATATGAAAAGATTTATTAAGTATGTTATCCTCTTTGTGGAAAAAATCCAAAAGAATTGGTTCATGATAAGCGTTTTTAGATGCAAAAAAGTCCACAACAATATTTGCTTGAATTTGAAGTTGAGTAATGTGTGTGAATTTATTATTAACTTGAAGAGTATTATACTTAGGTTCTATATTATTAGTAGTAGAGAGCTTTTTAAGAATATTAAAAAATATCCTTGAATTAGAAATATTGTTACATATATTATCCAAGTACAATCTTTTGGCATTTTTTATATGAAATTTAAGTTTTTATAAGCATATTTCTTGTTTTTGATCCATAATTGGGAGAAATACTACGTATAGCCTTTTTTCTGAACCTTTTTTAATTTATAAAAATTATGGCAAGTACCATTCCACCATGGAGGAAAATATTAGAGATTTTAACTTCTCTAATATTACAATGAATAATTTTCGAAATTGTATCAGTAAGATTGTATATTTTCCTCTGGAATGCTTAATATAATCTGCACTTCTTTTTTCACCAATTGCCAGTCTATTTTTGCTAAAGATCTTTTAGTAGGTTTTAGTAGTAAAAACTGGGTTATGACTGGACTGTAATCACTTTTAAAGAAACAAGCTGAAGCATAACAACCAGTATACCCAGAGAGACTTGAAGAGCAAATTGTAAGATCGATTAAAGAAGATTTACCCGCTGAATTTTTATAAGTAGGAACAGTTGTGTTAAGAAGTATTGAATTTGAATCAGTCAACCAATCAACAAAAATATTATTATATTTAGAAATGTGATTCGATCCCAACATCGGGTGATAAAGATTAAAATCGCCAAAAATGAAGAATGGATCTGTTAATGATTCAGGAAAGGATTTGATTAAAGTAATATTTAGTCCCTGTGGTGCGAAGATATTTACGAAATAAAAAGAAATGTCTTTAATACAATGGTTCTCAAACTTTCTGTACTGGCGACCCAATTTTTAATCATAATTTTTATCGCCCCCCAAATAATGTATTGAATGAAATAATAATGCACTTTTTTGGTGCTAAAGCTACAATGCGATCGTAATTTTAAACCGTACAAATTAAGAAGATAAGTATTAAATTTTGTATTAGTTACTTTTATAAGTAATACATATTATTGTTTTTTTTTTTTACTTTTTAGTTCGATTCGCTATAAAAGCATGTTTTTCAGTTTGTTTTAAAACTATAATTTATTTTATAATTATTTTTAATATACTCGATAAAAAACACAATTCCAGTGAATAATTTAATAAAGGGAAAATATACTTACCCACTTTCAAGGACTTTCAATTTTTCTTTGATAATTTGAGAAAAAATCCAATAAAACTATAGAAAATGTTCCAAATGTGCGTGTCCTTAATAAAGGACATAAATCACAGACATTTTTCGCTAACAATACAGGAACGTTGTTTTCCAGCAAAATTGTCATATTTTGTTCACATTATTGTAGTTTTGCTGTCGTTTGATGATCTACAAATAGCATTTTGAACTTTTTCTTCGTTGTGTCTTTTTGACAAGGTGAAGTGCTACATTTATGGCTTCATAGCTTTCTTCATAGAGTTCTTTAGGCAGCATTTGAAAATTTCAATTCAACTCAAACATTTCATGTCTATCACTTTTCTCATATTTACTTTCGCTATCTTCGTTAATATGCATTATTTCAGCAGGTTCTTCAATTACTTGATCAGTTTCAATTTCCTTCAATATGCTTAGTTCACCAATGCTTATTTTTTTTATGTATTCTGCTCATTTACATTTATAAACCATAATAAGTCGTACAACACAGCAATCAAAACCACAAAATAGTACATGGGGGAAAATGTCGCATGTTCTAAAAAATAATTGTGTAATACGTTTTTCATTATGCATTATATGATTCAGAATACTCATAAAAATACATCTTGGCCAAATAATCCTTCAAAGTGCTCAATATGCTCATCCATATAATATAAAACTCACTCACATGGAAAAAAAGCAACAGAAAAATATTATTTACAACTTTCCTAAAAGAAAAAGAGACGGAATTGAAACATACCAGTAAGTTTGAAGATCAAATATATGATAGTCAAAAGTAATATTTTAGGGGTTAAAAGAAATGTAGTAAAAATCCCACAGTAAAGCAAACAAAATGTATTTTTTTATTTGGTTATAGGATCAAAGATAGCTAATGAGCGTTTGAAGGGGAATCTTTTATTTTTGATGTTCACCAGATGATAAAAATAAAATATATCAGTGTAAATGTGTATTTTTTATTATGTCAGAAAGCATTTTGTTTTACTTCATTCCAAAAAATTATTTTTTAAACCTTTTATTTCCAACATACTCATGCCCCCTAGCAGGGTTACCGTGCCCCTCCCCCAGGGGGCGTGCCCCACAGTTTGAGAAACACTGCTTTAATATTTAATTTGACAAGTATTTCCAAATCTTCTATTTGTGCTATCTGAAGCAGAAACATTGAAAGGTACAGCGCGCTATTACTAAGCCACCTCCTCAAGGCCGGATCTACGTATGGGCTAAATGAGCTGCAGCCCAGGGCCCCCGGGTTCTAGGAGGCCCCGTTTCCCTTTGAAGATAACAAGCAGAAAAAAGATGCTTACAATCAAAATAGTAATAAAATAATAAACTAGTAAAAAAAATACAAGTCAAAAATAAAATACCCAAAGTACTACATCAAATTTATTTTTATTTTCGAGGGCAAGAGCAATTTACTTTTGTTCTTCCACCCTATCATCGAATACGCGGAAATTAATAATTAAATAGACGGAGGCTCTATCATAGAGCGGCGCCGACGAGCATCAAGGATTTATACACAAACGTAGTGGCTCTATTTCTGTAGCCATTTATTTTTGTGCTATAATAATTCTAAGTTACAATAATATACTGATTTGGTGCTGTGTCCTGTGCAAAATACCTGCAAATAAAACATACTTAGGTGCCTATTTATTCAAGTTTCAAGTAAAAAGTAAGTACCAATACACATTTCTAAATTATTTAAGTATGAAGATATTGAAGTCACACACATGATTAAATATTTTCTCTGTACTTTCAATTTTTCAAGAATTGAAAACAACAGGATTTGCCATAAATATGTATGTCTTAAAATTTGTGATGAGTAGCTTAATTACTTCTATAGAATGAAAAAAAAATAATCATTTTATGTGGATTACGGAGATTTCCCGCGAATGTTATGGATAAATGTAAAGAGTTCTTGACTTTCGTTATAAATTGTTTTTTTAAGTATAGGTAGTAACAACAAACAATGAATGACAACGGAAAAACAATATTTATTTAAAGTGGGGCAAATAATTATAAAATTTATTTTTATAAAGTCCTCTTTAAACTGATGGGCCAAATAATAATAATCAGCGTTTTTTAGATTTTAGCGAGTATTGGCAAGAATTTTTTTTTAAATTAACTAGGTACTTTTTTTTTCAATTATCTCAGAAATATACTATATTGTTTTGTAAATAATTGTTAGAATATATAAGTTGATTAAGCACAGTCTGTTGTGTTATCGTAATTTTATGACCTAAACTTTTTAATTTATTTTCTGGAAAATTTAAGTATTTAGTTAACAATATAAATATATCTGGCAGAAAATATAAAAGTGTAAAATGAAAATTATTGTTGAATCGAGAAAAAGAACAAATTAAATGGCTCAAAATTTTAACTTTGATTACAATGGAACAAAGCAACAAGAATATAACAAACGCAGATACATTAAAAAGCGAAAGGGAAATGAACTTATCCAAAGAAAACGGAGAAACACAACAAGCAAATATTAACGATGAAAATATGCAAGATCTCGATAGCTAGCAGCCTTCTGAAAAATATGCTATTTAGCCAGAGGATGTCACTAATGCTCCGACCGAAAAGTGTGAAGGAAGGAAGAGATTCGATCTGGGTACCTTCGACCACGCCAAAGCGATCGTCTTCGTGGGATGTTTGATACTAGTTTTATATAGATATCATACCGCCACAAGTGTTTAGAAAATGTTGGGTTTGAGTTTGAGAAATATATTGACGTGGGCTTGTCGTCAAATCTATTTTATCCTTTCACATGAAATGAGTTATTTTCAGCTCTAAACAAGATTCTTATTTCAAGATCCAAACAATACATATTCTGTTTCGGTAAGAGAATACAAAGGACAAATAATCATTTAATTAAAAATAGCCAAGTGCTGGAAAGATCTTGTCTATGTTATTCGACTACTATTTGTAGTGTTTTTTGTTTGACTTGCAAACTTTTTTCTAAGACAAATTCTCAATGCACAGCCGACTTTTCTGTTTGGAAACACGTAAAAGTGATTAGAAACAGCTCTTTAGAAAATCATAAAAATTCTTTTGAACATAAAAATTCAATCTTTGTTTCGTTGACACGAATTTAAATAAGTTTGTTTTAGATAAACAGTTACAGGAGCAACTGAGAAAAGATACAGAATATTATCACAATGTCCTCAAAAGGGTTATTTCGGTAGTAAAGTATTCGTCTATAAGAGGTTTAGCTATTAGAAGTATACCGAGAAAGTTTTTGGTTCTCCTCATATTGGTAATTTTATGGGTACCCTGTAATTGCTAGCAGAGTTCGACCCATTCATTTGTGAACATGTTGAACAGCGACAATTACGACCAAAATCGTTAATATCGTACTTATCAAAAACAATATTTAAGCAAATAATTGGGATCATGGGCAAGCAAATAATTGAAACAATTACAACTCATATAAATAACAATGACACGAAGTACTATTCAATTGTGATGGATTCAACACCAGATTTGTCTCACAATGACCAACTTGCTATTGTACACTTATGTCCATAAATTAAGGATAATTCAGAATCAAACAGAAATTGAACTCTAAAATAAAAATTTCACCTGTAGAATTATCACACACATTTAGAAGAAGAATATACAAATTACAGAAAACCACCAGATGGCGTGGATAGTATGTCACAATGGCGAGAGTGTAAGAGAGGGGTATATAAGGAATGGTGGCAAAGAAGTAAAATTGTTCACAAGCGCTTTAAAAGCCTTTCAGTGCAATAACCGCACATTTATGGCACAAAGGAAGCATTTGGATGATTTTTTACGTGGTAGAAATATTGGACGACTGGAATGTGGACGTACCCAGCTGGAAGTATCCGAGGAACTTGGAATCGCCCAGAGTATAATCTCTAGGCTTTGGCAACGATTCCAAGATGATGGTAATGTGAATAGATGTTACAGCACAGGTCGCCCCCGAGTTACAACACCGAATGAGGGCCGGTATATATATATTTGGCAGTTACTGCCAAAAGAAACAGACGGAGCACAGCATCAGACCTGTCTCGTCAGCTCTCTTCAGCTACCGGTACGACGGTTTCAAGGCAGACCGTGTACAGCCGCTTAGGGCACATTGGTCTATATGCTCGTAGGCCTCTCAGATGTGTTCCACTTATCGCAACTCGCTGTCACCTGCGATTGACCTGGAGTAGAGAGCATGCATTGTGGACACCACAACAGTGGTCTTGTGTGATGTTTTCCGACGAGTTCAGGTTTAGTTTGCAGTCTGATTCTCGCCGGACTTTAATATGGAGAGCGCCAGGTACCCGTTACCATCCAGACAACACCATTGACCGATACTGTTACGGTGCTGCAGGATGGCTCGTTTGGGTAAGAATTATTCTTGGTTCCAGAACTGACCTGCATGTTTAGAGTATAAAGATGACAGGCCACATCTATCGGGATGTCATTCTGGAACAACATGTACGTTTGTTTCGGGGCGCCATGGATGCTCAATCTCTGTTTATGGATGACAACGCCCGTCCTCACCATGCAAACATTGTGGACGAATGCCTTCAATCGGAGGATATCACCCGTATGGATTGGCCAGCATACTCACTGGACTTGAATCCAATAGAGCATGTGTGGGATATGCTTGGCCGACGAATTGCAGCCCGTCAACCCTCTCCCACCTGTCTACCGAAACTTCGGAGGGCATTGCTTGATGAGTGGTGTAATATTCCCCAAGATCAGATTGATAATTTGATACTCAGCATGCCTAGGCCTTGTAAGGCCTCTATTGTATCGACCGGGAGACATACTCCGTATTAACCATCGTACCAACCATGTTATATCTTTTTTGAAATTTGCTCCAGGGAGTGTAAAAATCGCAATTTTTATTAATTATGTCAAACATATAGCATCTTTTTTGCTCTTTACCTTTTGTTTAATAAATAGACTTTACAAATAAGTCAAATTTGTTTTGCTTCTGTCTCTTTCTTTGCCTGAACTTCATTATCCTTAATTTATGGACATGAGTGTACTACGATATTGTTTTCGGGGAAAAGTGTATGAAAGATGCGTCTCATGATTTAAGATTAGTAGTCACACTGGCTTATGCTGATTTAATTGCCTACAAGAATTTTTAGAAACAAATGGACTGCTATTGGATAATGGTAGGTGTCAGTCATTTGACAACGCTGCTAATATATACGGTCGATAAAATGGTGTGCAAGCTCTTCTAAAAGAAGAAATAAATTCACACATACACACTCTAATTATGCGCCGTGTGCTGCACATTCCCTTAATCTGGTTGCTTCTAAATCAGTTAAGGTTGCAGCTGAAATTGTGAGCTACTTTGGTTTAGTGTAACAAGTATATGTTTTCTTTTCTGCTTCAAACCATAGGTGGGAACTTCTAAATCGTGAAACTAAACTGAAATTTACCTGTAAAAGTTTAAGTCAGACCAGATGATCTTGTCACTACGATGCCGTTGAAATCTTTAAAGATAATTATGGTAATATCATGAATATTCTTTAGACATTTAGTTACAATCAAAATGAGAAAATTGATTTTCGAAAAGACACAGTAAATTTATTTAATAAATTAACAAAACTCGAAATTGCCATTTTAATTATATTTTGGTAAGAAATTTTAGAAAGATTTAATTCAGCTAACAAAAAATTACAGACACCTAGTTTGAACATCAGTTGAGGGAATAAGTTAATTATATCATTATAAACGTTTATAAGCAAAGTACGACATGAATCAGATCAAAAACTAAAGAAGTATCAAGACGCAGCCAAAAAATTAAGTTCTAGAGTAGGGAAAGAATATAGCGATGTGAACAAGAGACGAGTTACTTCAAAATTTGCAGATAAATTCACAGTAAAAGCTGTGTACGGGACAGAAAAATTTAAAAGAGATAATGCTTATTGTTGCGTTAGGTAAGCTAATCCATGGTTTAAATAGAAGCCAAATATCTGCAGAATATAGTAAGAAATTTAAATTTTTGATGGATTTGCGTGATCAAAGTAAGGAGAACGTCGACTTGGAGAGTGTATGCGCTATTAATTACTATTCAGATGACGTAGACCTGCGTTTAATAAATGAAGATGTTAAATTCAAAGCTTATTAAAAACATACTGAGCTAGTCCTATACTTGTAGCAATATGTTAAATTTGATTTTTGAAAAGAAACTTGTTGACATTTTACCAAATTTGCATACCATTTTAAAGATTTTTCTAACGCACCATATTACTAGTTGGGAAGCAGAGCGTGCGTTCTCTAAAATGTCCTGTATGGAAAAACAAAAAAGGACAACAAGGACAAATACTAGGCCTAATATATTTCTTTATATTAATACTGATCTCACTTAAGACTTAAAATGTGATGAGCAAATAAAGCAGCACAAAAGTGTAGCAAATATTGCAATGTTCCTATGTAATGAGCAAATATTTCAGCACCAAAGTGTAGAAAAGGTTTTTTTGTAAATCATGTAAACTATGTAACGTATTTAAACTGTATGAAATAAAAAAACTTAAGTTTCATATGTTTTAAATTTTCTCGCACAAATATTTTGTTGAAAAATGGCAAAAATTGTAACTATTTAGGGGCCCCCTAGATATTGCTAGCCCAAGGCCCCAAAAGGTCACGGTCCGGCCCTGCACCTCCTGATCTATTTTGTTTGTCTTTTCTGAAAACTTTTCCCCTTGGTATATAAAATCTGTCTCCACTTGATAAAAAGGTTTCTTGGAAAATCAAGATATCTGCTTGCGAAAAGGGAGGGATATTTAACCAAATGGTTTTATTTTTCAAGCTTCTACAGTTGTATTGTAAAAAATTCATAAATATAGAAAAGAAAGAAAAAAAATAATGTATTGAATTATCAAAAATTTCCTCCCCTTTTAGGAAAAAAAATTGCATTAAAATGCTGAATGATAACATATATACAGATTTTTTTCTCTTATCCGAATTCAGTGCTAAGTTTTCCACTATTGCCAGAAGAACCTTGAATTGGATTTATGGAGGTATTTAATGTGTCAGATGCTCTTTTTTTCCTGCCTGAGGGAGAAAAACACGTCACCAAATCTACTATGCTACATATGTGAGAGAGCATTGTTTCCATTGATTTTTGTAGAGTTTCCATCAGGAATGCCGTTTGTTTTTCTAAAAATGTTTGGAAAGCAGTCATCCTTTTTTCAAATTTCGTATCAATAATTTCTTGTATGTTATTATTTTCTTGTGTGTTATTTTTAAGTACTGTCGCATAATTTTCCGAAGTAGTTGCACGAAATCGTCGTCGCGTCTCACATAATGTTATATGCTGTCTACACTTCAATTCTATAATTTGTTTTTCTATTATGAACGAAGAGCAGAGAGAAGAGCTTGCCGGATGATTGCCCTTACTGTTAGTGCAGCTCGCCATTACAATGCACGCTCCTAGATGAAAAGAACCACAATTACAACATATTGATGGACTCTGACAAAATCGAGATGGATGCGAAAAACAAACAATTAGTGCATTGTCTAGGTCTACCAATGAATAGTTTAATTTTATGATTTATAAACTAAAGCTTAACATTATCCTGTAAAACGGTTCGAAGTATAATTATCAGAACGGGAGACACTTCTAGACAGGTACCTGATTTTATAAATCTGCAAATTTCTGTAATTTCAAAATTATTGCTATCTTGTAACTCCACAGATAATTCTTTCGAGAATACATTAGTAAGAATTTCATATAAGAAGCAGGATGTAATACCCTCCCATATGACATTTGCATTAACCGAAACATTTAATAATTGATCTAAAGATAAAATTTGCAATGCACAAACTGGATCCGAAGTGGCAAATCGTAATTTTCCATTTCTAGCAAATGACATTTTATAAATCTAATCATATCTGGAAATATTACTCTTTATCTCCGTATATATAGTTGCGGGTTTATTTGGGGGATAGATGACGGCTTTTGTTTATTTTCTAAAAATATACTTATCTCTGCTATTTTCCTTTTGCCGGCTCGTTATACGAGTTCTTTTTCAGACGTAGGAGTACGGAAATATTTTACATTCCTAATTTCCATCATATTTTCCATCTGTACTGTTATGTGTTCTTTGACATTGGATACCTCAATCTTTGCAAGACTCACCTTGAGTCTAATTGCTTAAGAAAAAGAAAATAAAACCATGCTTACAAAGTCCTTGTGAAACTATAAATTAAAGACAAAAAATAAATTTACTACTTTCAGAGTAGGTAATAGAGTAGAACACTCGAACAAAAAATATATTTTGAATATTCCATACCAGCTTGCCACATATGCAACCGCCTACCTCCAGCTTCCATAACCTCTTAGCAACCATTGGAAACGTAAAGCATTCTCCTCTTTTTAAATCACTTCCGGTTAATGGCGCTCTCTATTTCGTTATTGGTTTACTGAAGGGCACTATTATTTTTGTTTCTTTCCTTGTGTATTATCTATTGTAAATATTCAGAGAGCAATAAAAACAAAATTTGCGAGTCATGGCTTCGAGGTTCTTAAATTCGATGATTCAGCAACTGAAGAGCAAAGAATTTAGAGTTTATTTATGCAGGTATAGGAAATACATGATTATAATTCTGTTTTATTCATAACTTCTAAATATATCTTATTAAAGTGTGGGGAAAAGACATTTTTATCAGTTTTTAAAAACCAAGGACAAGTAGAATAGTGAATCAAAGTGAATGTTTTAAGAGTGACAAAATTTTTTTTTCAGTTCTTGCTGGAACACATTTCGGTCGTTTCTTTTGTTAGATTTTTTTTTATTTATGTGGAAATATGGCTAAGTATTAAAACAAACTTATAGTGGATCGTAACCCAACAGTAATGTAATGGTTGATATTAAAGATTACTTAGTTTTTGATATGATAAGGATTACTTCTATATATGAGAATAAAATGTTTCAAATATTCTTGTGTTGTACTCTGTAGTTATATAGACGACTATATATATATTCAGTGTAAGAAAAATGTAATATGAAGAAAGTTAACTGAATCCGGTTCACATCATATTTCTCAATGCTGAGAAAAGGACTGTGCAGAATAATTGAAACTTATACAAAAATGTTTCAAAGCTTGCTTTTTTATTTATGTTGATCATAAAACATAATTTAATTATAAAGTCGCTTTTAATTATGTATTTTGTTACTGAGTCATTAACAAACTCTTTTAAATACAGCTTCATGATGCAGTTTTATTGAGTTATATTTTAAATAGATGTTCTGCAAAAAAGTCTATTGATTATACTTGGAAACATTAAAAACTATTAAAATGTTTATTCAAAATACCACTGCATTTTTATAAAAATGCACCGTGTAAAATTTTGATTTAAAATACAAACATAATGTTAAATGTTTATAAATGATTTCAATTTAATTATCCTAATTAAATTGTTTAAAAATAATCTAGTCTGATAAAATGTTCCATTAAAATATTTTCAAAATCCTTCTGCAATATTTTTGTTAAAACATACTTTAGAATACCACAAAGTCTTGATAGTTAAAGTTTTCCATACATCCAAACTAGTCAACTTAAAAAGTGATTTCACACATTTTACTGAAGAAATGCTTTGAAGCTGCTTTTACAAGTATGCTTGTTCTGTAAAATACTTTACTTTTATATAGTTTAGTTTGCAGTACAATTGATACTAATATCTGTTATATTTTTCTTTTTTCTATGAAATGCTGTTTGAAATTATTTTGTTCTTTTCTGCTCAGCACTGTAAGTATTTATTATTCTTAATAAATTCTTATTAAAATACCTGAAATTAATAATAACTTATTCTTAAGTACACTATTTGAGATATAGCAACATTAAACTATTCTTGCTGAGTAAATTTTGATGTAAATAGAATTTTTAAAAAAACTTAAATGATGCCTTTAATTGAAATGATTGAAATTGAGCACTTAAGTGCATGTTTGTATTTCATTATGTTACCCCTCAGTACATTAATTTGTACCTTTAATTTTTATTTTAATTCATAACAAAAGAGAAGGTATTTACTTATTTTTGTTTTTTTTTTTTTTGTTGATATAAGAAAAAATATGTGTAGTGTTTTATTATGGACATAATGTTTCATTAAGAGATGCTGTGTTTTAATCTTCTAAATCTGTTGTATTTGTTGTGTATCAAAATTCATACATTTTGATTATAGTTTTTTTTATAAAGCATTGGAACATCATTCATTCAATTTCGCATGATTTTATGTTAATGTATAACTTTGGTGTATTCAAAGAGAAAAATTAATAAAAGTATATCACACTTATGATAAATCAAGATCATAATGCATGATGTATTTAGAACATAAGGCAACTGGTTGTATTTGAAAATTTAAAAAAATTGAATAAAAACTATATTCAAAATGGTATTGTCATACTGTATATTAACACTAGAACGTCCATGATTTTTTTTTGATTACCCTGAAACGTCCAACGGTGTCATTTTGATACCATGATACAAAACTTATAAAATAATTGTAACAACTAAACAATTGCAGGACTGCTGTTCAGGAGGGTTTAGTTTTAAGACATTTGAATATTATTTCATGTAATTAACATATTTTATGACCTTTTATATCATAAAAAACTAATGTTGACATTTTGTTTTGCGAAGCCTGTTGGACCACTGCTTTGTCACAAAACATCAAGTCGAAAATCTGCGAGGAACATTACCATTATGCAGTATTCATTCTGTGCCATCCCCAGCAATATAAATATCAGGATTTACTGGAATATTATCAATTATATCTGCACTTTCTTCAGATTCTTTGCAGTCACTTTCACTTGACCTTATGTCTTCATCGGAATCTAAATTAAAGCAAGACAGCTCACTACCATCTGATTCACTCTCAGAAATCTCTCGTAATAAATTAGCAATTTCATCAGGGCTTAGACCTTTACTATGAACCATTGTCTCAGGGTATCTGCTCTTCACAAGGTTTGAAAATTGAATGAATTTTTTTTTTATGAGCAGATAACCAAATTCTATGTAACGAAACACTTAGATACAACAGTTTTAGAAAAATATATTCGTTTTCGCTGTTAACTTAATAACATTGCATTCAAGGTCAAATAAATGTGCAATAGAATGTGGGAAGTTTATTTTACTAATGGCAGTGATGAACGACAGTTATTATGATGATGGCCTAAGTGTTGAAGTGACACCAGTGGCTGTTCTATGTATGTTTAGTTGTAAAATTTCCCCTAACTAACCTAGAACCATAAAACTTTTACTGTGTAATTACCATCGAAAATTATTAAAAATCATGAACACTTTTCAACTTCCCTGCAAAATTGCTTAAAGGAGAACAAACTGAATAGGCTCTGGTGTCAAATTGACACCAATGGATGTTCTAGTGTTAAAGAATGAAAAAATATGAAATAGATTATTATCTTTTTAGGAAAAAGTATTTGTGACATCTAGATGTTATTTTTCATAAATTTTGGAAGGAAATGTTTTTTTTTTAATTTTGAATCTTTTTTTTTTTTAACTAAATGCTATTGTATATCTTGCTTGCTAAAAAGTTGGTTCTCATTGATTTGTTGCTCTGAAGAACCCTAAACATATTCATTGAAATTAAACACACAAAATCAATCATAGAAGGCACAGGCTGTAAATGACAATAATTTGCTTCATTTTGTTTTTTCAAATAAGATTGAAAAGAACATAACACTCTGAAAGAAATTTGTTGCTGTTTTTAGATGTATATAGCTTCAAATTTCACTCAAAATGTTCAAATAGTATGTTTGTCCAAATTATGAGTTCTCTATATTACAGCTCATTAAATAACTCTAAATGATTTAGCTGTTGTGCATTTATATTTTACAGTAATTTATGCATTTTTACTGTGCTTTTACTTACTTTGCTTGTTGTCCACTTTGAAAATCCTTTTGGTCATGGTCATTAACTTATGGTCAATATTGTTTCTGTTGAGTTGTAGGTTTATGTCCTAGTGACATTAAAAATTTGTTGTATAGAAGGGCTGATAACATATATCTGTTTAGGTTCAAAGTCCTTACATTGGTGTGATGTGGAAGAGTTGTGTGGGAGTGCCAACTTAGATGTGGTCCTCCTAACTTAAAGGAGATTAAAAATTACAAAGTCTGTTGCCAAAAACCTTGTAATTGTTCCTTTCAGAATGTGATATTAATAAATAATCAATCAAATTGCCCCAAATGCTAGTTTTATTTTTGTTCACAAAAATGATACTTTTTCACAAAATTCCTTTGGCTTTATTATATAAGCTATTTCAGATGTGAGTAAAGATTTGTTTGGTTGGTGTGGGGCTTTTTCTCCCAGAAAATCAGGGAACTTGTATTTTTTTACAATATTTCTGATAGTTAGAGAATACGAAGATTTTCTATATATTCAGTTTCCAGAATTGATTTTCTGGTTCATACAATTAATACAAACTTATTTCATAATGCACATTTACTTTTAATTAAAATCTGTGAGCACCTTAAACTTGGCTTGTTTTCTTGATTCTGTAGTTAACATTATGCCTAGAAGACTTACTGAACTTCAGGATTTCTCCTGTACTGTTTTATGTATTTTCCAGCAATTTATTACCAGAGTTTGGTCATGAACATAAATCCCCCTTTTTTTTTTGCAATTTTCTGCATAAGAAATGCTTGCCAAAACTGTGTCTGAAATTGTTGTTAAAGAATAGTTGTAGTTAAATTTAAAGAGAGAAAGAGAGAGATGGCTTAATTTGCTTATATTTGAACAAGTTATTCATTTATTGTAAAATTCTGTGTTTGAAGGATTTTTTTCACTGAACAAATCCTTTTTATCGAGTTTCATGTCCTTTTAAACAGAATTGGGCTGCAAAGAACTATACATTTTTCATTATTTTTTACAGACAGGTATTTTAAAATTTTTTAATAAATCTTATAATTATAAATGTTAATTATTTCACAAACAATAATGGAAAAGCTATGAGATTTATGAACAAATGGGTAAACTCCTAGGAGAGCCCCCACCCTTGGCGCCAAACCGGAAAAAGCACCAAGCGAAAACGAAATGGCGCCAAGCAAACCCGGGACAACGGTGACAAGTAAATATAGCAGTATAAGATGGATGCGCAATGAAAATACATGTAAACAATACAGAAATTTAACATTTAAGATAAAAATATAACAACAGCACTTACTTTCTTATTGTTGATCCTTCCCAAGTGGAGGGTAAAGTGTAACAACTGCTTTTAAAAATTCTGAAAGTCTCGCCGCTGAGTGAGTGATCGCAAGACGCCATAAATACTCAGCGAGGTAATGGTCGAACATGCCTTCTGGGGCTGGTGTGATTACGGAGAAAACGTTTTATTGCCGATTAACTACTATTGGAAAACCACGAATTCTTTTTCTTATACTTCTGCAAACATCATGCGTATTCACACCTTTTTTTACATCTCCATTCAAATCCATCCAAAACAACACTCTTCGTTCATTTAATCCCATTTGCTCATTACATTTAGGTCATTCATAACTTGAAGCAATTAATCCTTTTTCATACACCATTCAATCAATTCTTTTCTGCATTCAATAATGTAAAAAATTCTAACGTGTATTCACCTACAAGCGCAGCCATACTTTCAACCCGGTGCCCAACAACAAAATGAAATTTGAAATGCGCGCCCACAAATGACTAAAATTCTAGAAAAGTTAGGGTTGCCATATGTTGTATTTAAAAGCAAGGTTACCATGACGGTGCAATTATCGCCAACCAAAGTAATTCGTGCCAAGGGTGGGGGCTCTCCTAGGAGTGAACCGAACAAATGTATTGTAATCTAAATTTTTCTGTTTATATAGACAAGTTTTACTTTGAAAATACATTTTAGACAAGCTAGTTCATATTAAACTGTCTATGTTAGTGATTTTTATTGACTATTAACACAAAATAATATTCAGTGGTGTTTTATTCAGTATCTCAGTGAAACGTTCTTTTTTAGTAATTCATTTTAGTTTCTTTTTTGCATCAATTTAAAGTTTCTATGAATGTGATGCCAGATGATGAAGTTTTAAATCTTGATATTCCTTTCTTGTGTTTCTCTGTTCTTGTTTCTGTGTATATGCAAAATGTTATAAATTATTATTATGAGTCTGAATTTGAATTTACTTTTTTTCTTGTACAAATTGCCTATTTTTTTAAAAAAAAAATTATGTGCATAAAAGATAATCTTTGACTTCACCTTTTGATTCTGAATGTAAAATCAATACATTTACATACAACCTTCTGACAATAAAGTTTGGTGAATAGTCCTGTAACATTAATGTAGATAAAATATTAGTGAAAGCTACCTTACTGTCCTTCAAAATAGTCACCTCCCATAACTATGCACCCCTCAGATCTGCTATACATGACCTGGAAACTTTGTAAGAAGTCTTTTGGGATGTGCAGTTCAAAAGCCTTGTCACGTTTTGTTGGATGTTAGGAATATCGTCGAAATCAATAACACGTTTTTCTCATCCCTAAATTCTGGGTAACGATTTGTCGCATGGATTCACAGTTAATCTGCGGTTGATCAACTATCATTCGATCAGTTAGTTGACGATCTTTGGTAATTAATTTCCTCACTTTCTCTCTCTCTCAATGTTTTCGTCACTGACTGAGGTCGCCTGTCTTCCGCTGCAGGACTTGTCAAAAACACTTCTCTGCTTTTCGAAAATGGACACACTACCACTTGTACACACATTTCATGGACAGTGTTGGATCTCCATAAACATGTACCAGCATCGCATAAGTTAATTTTTGTGTCTTACCGAGCTTAAAACAAAACTTTAAATTTATCTTTTGTTCGTTCATTTTCCTGTTCTCAGTTAAGAACCAACATTCTAAACAAGCACTTTGTAAAACAAGTCTTACACAGAAGACAAATGAGTCTCAACTGAACAACGGTGGGGGCAGATTATCAACACCTGCCACTAGGCATGTGCAGAGTTTTGTTTCGCCAGTGTTGCCAGATCAGCCATTTTGACTTCATTCACCAAACTTTATTGTCAGAGGTTGTATATATACTATACTGTTCAAATTTATTGGAACATATGGTAAGAAAACGATTTTTTCTAAAACCTTAGCATTTAATATCATCACACACCATAAGTAGACAAAAATTTCTATATATATTAGTATGAAGTACGTCCTTCTATAGCAGAAATGACCTCTTCAACTCGTTTTGGTACTAACTACACTAGTGCAGTGCACTTGTTCTTAACTTCATCATCGTGGAACCATACTTGTGTAGCACTTTTTATCATTTATCCTGTTGTTGTGCAGCTCATCTTTGCTAAACGACTCTTGAGAACATGCAATAAATACTCAATAGGATTTAGGTTTGGTGAATCACCAGGCCAATTAAGCTCTCTTATTTTCCTGTATAAAAGTCTGAACCAATTTTGAATTATGACTAGAAGACATATGTTGAAATGTTCCATCAAATGTTTCTATGAATGTAATTATTCTACTGCAAAATATTTATATGTGTTTGACAGAATCCATCATGGCTTTAAGAGGAACTAAACTTCTAGTACCATTTAGTGTGAAAAAACCCCAAAACATTTGTTTAGAAGGGTGTTTTACTGTCTGTTGTGTATGATCTAGTAGCAGAGTTTCATCTTCACTTCATCTAACTACACCTAATTTACATCCCTGCATGCATAAATGTGTTTCATCACTGAAAATCACCTTCTTCTAGTCATTAACAGTCCAGGATCAGTGTTTTTTGGCCCATGCTAAACGTTTTTCTCCATTTTCTGAATTAGAAATTACTTTTTCCTTCGGTCTTGTTGCCTTATGGATAACTTTCAGAAGTCTTTTCCGTATAGTTGAAGAGTTCACTTCCACACCATAATCCAATTAACCCTTCAAAGGTCTTTGCTTATCTTTCTTGGACTTACTTTGCTATTTCTTAGAATTTTATCGGTTCTTGGAGTAGTTTTCCTGTTTGAGCCCACATTTTCCTTTTCTTTTTGGAGACAATGTTCTGGAATCTTGAAATCTTAAAATTCTTCAAACACTTAGTTCCCTACACCAACTACTGTAGCTAAATCTCTCTCAGTCGTAGAAGTGTGTTCATTAAGAATGATTATTTTAGAATGCTTCCTTAGAGTAATATTCATCTCAGAATAAGTAAAAGTAATAGGTGTGTTACAAGGAATGCAAAATTATAACCACCAGCTGCCACACTGAAAGGCTCACAACTGGACAATTGATACACTAAAACCAATCAAATGAGTAAATTATAGTCAAGGTTGACCAATCACATTACCTCTTAGCAGATCTAACCAATTAGAGGGGGTTTATGATGTCACTGAGAATCACTTAATGACTCAGGAAAGAAAATAATATTTGTTCCAATTAGTTTGAGCAGTGTAATATATATGGAACAGTATTTAAAGCTATAATATATTTTAGCTATAAAAATTCTGAAGTAAAAGCTAAAACTCATTGAAAATTAAACATCCAAGTTAAAAAATTAACTTGGAATTTTCAGTTTCATGAGTAATATAATTTTGCTAAAATAGCATTTTTTGAAAATATTATGTGTGAACATTTTGTTTGTGTAATTTGTAAATTGTTTGATGAGATTTTTCTAAACATTTTCTAGTAAGATTTTTTTTTTTATGCAGTTACAAACAATTCTAAATTTCTATGTGAATAAAATATGATTAAGTATTTTGATAAGTGATATGCATGTTAGCTGATTTTTTCTTTCTTTTTTTTCCAGCACTTCTGGGGGCCCGGTAAGAAAATTTTGTTCTTTAATGCATTTATTATTTTATTTTTCAAAATATATGTTATGAACTATAACTTGCAATAATTTATTTCCTTGATGTTGAAAATATTTATGCAAAAATTTCAGTTGAAAAATACATTTGGTATTCAAATATATTTATATTTGCTTTCGAAATCTAATGCATATATAATCCTTCTGAATTTAGAGTTATGTTCATTTTTTTTATAAAGCATTTCTTAAAAAATAAAACACATTGAATTATTTTAAGAGATTCTGGTTTAATTATCCAAAGTGGATGCAAAAATTTATATTCAATCCAAATGTTGATATTAATAAAAAATTTTTAAAGATGAAAAAGTGTTTAACATTTTATATAGAACAGATTATTGTATGAATGCTGGAAGAAATTTATTTTATAGCAATCACCATTAGCAAATATATTAGACATAGCGATAAAATATTTGCTAATAACTTGTTCCTTTTTCAAGGGACATATATTTTTTAGAATAATGAATAAATTAATAAAAATGTGAACCCCCCCTTTTTATTTAAAAAAAAAATATTTATTATTTTGATTTTTTGTGTTAATTTTTGAAAAGGGGTTTAAAGCTCTATATATTTTTTGAAAAATAAATTCCATTTGCTGTAAAATTTAGCAACTGTTTTTCTTAATTGTAGTCCAAAAGTCTTTGAGAAGTAATATAACTATGTAGTGTGTTCTGTATTTTGAAAGCTATAAAACTAATTACAAAAAAAGTATTTGGGATCACTGGTGTATCTAATTCTGAGTGGCCCCATATCAAAACTCCCTAGGTTCCCTTTTTTATAAATGATAGCCTTGTTAGTGGTACTGTAGTTACACATGCTGGGTCCCTGTAGCTTCGGGGCCCCATATCATTGATACGTTTGTAGCTATGCCCCTGTTTGGGATCCAAAATTGTAAAGCATTAAAAACTGAACTATTAAAAATTATTTTTTCAGTGGCAAACTGGGGAATTCCAATTGCAGCTATAGCTGACATAAAAAAAGATCCTAGTATTATAAGTGGTAAAATGACTCTAGGTAAGAATGTTTCTAATATACCCTGCTGGCCACATAAAATGCAACACCAAGAAGGAGAAAGGCCAGAGATATCACAGCGAAATTTATATGATGCTCGTAACATGTTGTACAAAGATTAAACGATTAAAATTGCAGTCCCTTGTGACATGAGGATGATGATAAAATTAGTAGTTAGTGTAGCCGCGCCATTGTTGGCTGTAACCACTGCCACACGTCTCAGCATAGAATCAAAGAAGCTTTGGATGTATCCTTGGAGTACAGCAGTGCAAGCGGCCTCCACATATTGCCAAAGTTGATCTGGTGTAGCAGCAGGTGGTGTATCAGGGCCAGTCATTGTGGGAGTATAGACCACACATTTTCGATTGGAGATGATCAGGAGAACAAGCAGGCCAAGGATGCAATTCAATCTGATGGGTAAAGAACTCTTGTATATTATGTGCCATGTGTGTTTGCATATTATCTTGTTGAAATATGGCTGATGGTAAGCGCTGAATGTATGGATGGACCATGGGCTCCAACACCTCAGAGATGTAGTGTTGGCTTCTCAGTGTACCAGCAATGCATACTAAAGGTGTGTGGCAGTAAAATCCAATACCACTCCCAATGCATGATACAGGGTGCAGGACCAGTGTGGCGATGCATAATGCAACAGTTCAGCAGCCTACCACCACCACGGTGTCTCCAAACTTGAATCTGACCATCATGATGTTGCAGGCAGAAGTGGGATTCATCATTAAACACATTGTCATTCCATTCTGTTGTCCATGTCCACTGATCATCGCATCCTTGGTGATGCAAATGCCTGTGGTTTCCAGTCAAAGGTAAACAAAGCAATGGACGCCTTGCGAACATTCCACTCTGCTGCAAATGGTGTCGAATGGTATGAGAGGACACTGAATGATGCGTAACAAACTAAATCTGTTGTGTTATGGTTCGTGATGTGACTGCACAATCCATCACTGCCATGCTCACAATCTGCCTGTCATCACGGGCAGTGATGCAATTAGGTGGGTGCGATCCGCTCTATCAGTCCATTGTTTCCTCCTACATCCAGCAATGACTTGCCAGCGGTGTTTGCCACATCTATTTACAGGGCAACAGAGTCACACAGTAAAGAAAACCTGAATAATAACCATATATGCCTTTGGAAATTATTTATTAATCAGCAACAATTCAGTAATGCAATTCAGAACTCATTAGAAACAACATCCGAACATAATATCTAAAGCATCTGAGACATAATAGTTCTGTCATTCCCAACGTGGGGCATGGCAAAGTTTTGGTGGGTCATGGGCAGGACGTGCACCCTTCAGCTGACTATACCAAAGACTATGGGCTAATTCAAGGATGAGTTATTAGCAGTGAATTGTTTTCTAGTGAGTCTGTGGATGTGAATATTTGTGTAAATGCATATATAAAATATTTGTATGTACATTTGTAGTTGGTACACAAGATATTTCTGGTTTCCCCAGTCACGTGTCTCAGTCGACCAAGAAGAAAGCAGGACTCATAAAGTCAGGAGAGCTAATGTTTTCTTGGTCATTCAGTGTGCATGACATTCAGTTTGCTTTTCAGCTTGCTAACTTTTAGCCCTATGTCCACCATAATACCTTGTTGCTCTGTATTTGTTTATAATAATATGTGACTTATGTGTAAATTAATATGCTATATTACAATTTGGGAAGCTAAAGAAAAGGAATATATTATTATTTTTATTTATTTATCAATTGAATTCAGCAATTATGTAAATTAGCAGTATCTTGCATTTATACCATGCACGCTAAAACTGGACTGTTTCTACAATATTTCGTTTTCGTTGATATTCATATTCCTTATTCAGAAATACTTGTCTTGAATAGCCTACTTCTTTAATTATAATTTTGTTTATTTTAGTCACAAACTCTACGCATAAAAGGAGTAGTGCAAGTAAAAAAAAGTTTGTCAATATTCAGAGGAATACTTAAAATTTGGATTCATACCTGCTATGCATGATGAATAGTTACCTTTCTGCCTCTTATGCCAACAATGCTTGACCAACGAATCCATGAAATCAGGTCGTCTTGAGTTGCATTTGAAGTCGAAGCAGAGTGCGTATGTAAATTCAGATTTAAATTACTTTAAGTCTTTAAAGGAGAAGTTTGCAAAAAGATCAACAATAAAATCTCTGTTTAATACACAAACTGTTAGCGTCAATCGTACTCTTGAGGCTAGTTATGAGATATCTTTACTCATTGCAAAATGTGGAAAAACCATACTATAGGAGAGGATTAAATAAAACCATCAATATCAGCATTTTTCTCAAAACAGTCCTGGAAAAGGATGACAACGCTGTTAAAGCCATGACACTCGGTAACAATACTGTTAATAGAAGAATAGATGAAATGAGTGATGATATTGAAACAACTTGCTGAAAAGTTGAAATCTAGATATTTCTCACTACAAATGGATGAATCAACTCTGAGAGACAGTGAGGTCATATTGTTAGTATATGCAAGATATATTGATAAAGGTGAATCTGCTGAAGAAATGGTATTCTGCAAATCATTAGAAACCACCACTTCCGCCGCTGATATATATATATGGTAAGCTAAACAATTACTTATGTGTCAATAATATACCAATAGAAAATCAAACATCTTGTACAGCAGATGGTGCTCCTGTTATAATGGGCAAAAAAAAAAAGGCTGCTTAAAATTGATGAAAGATGAGAATACAGAAATGATTCTTGTGTACTGTGTTATTCATAGAGAGAACTTAGTGGCCAAAAATATTGCTCCTGTTCTTAATGAGGTACTACGCTCTGTTATAAAATGTATCAATTATATCAAAGCTAATGCAAAATCTGAGCATCTCTTCAGACAATTTTGTGAAAATGAAAATGCAGGCTATGTGAGACATTTACTTCACACTGAGGTAAGGTCGCTCTCAAGGGGTAATTGCTTGAAAAGATTCATGGATTTATATGATGTTCTTAGTGACTTTTTAAGTGACAAGCCTGAAATGTGTGTGTGTGTGTGGGAAGCACCTGAAAACTGTTGATGGTAAAGCATTTGTGAGTTATTTAACAGATATTTTTAAAAAAACTAAATCTGTCAAATAAACAACTTCAAGGATCAAATAAAACTCTTGTGGATGCAAAGACGAAGATATTTGGCTTTGTTACATTTATTGAGGTAGTTCAAAAAAATGTTTATCACAAAAATTTTGACCAGTTTCTCATTGGCTAAAAAAAAATGTGAGGTGATTGATGCTGCTGTACTTGTCATTGTGGATCATTTTGAAAATAATGGCCTCTGATTTTGAAGAATGATTTTCTGATTTAAAACAAATTGATTTTCCAATATGGGTGATGCAGCCAATGCTAGTGGATATATCTGATATTTTGATGCAGTACTAAGAAGAACTTTTGGAAATGCAAAATGATGGGTCCGTTAAAACTTTATTCAATATAAAAGGAGTGATGATGGGGGGCATGGCTTTGTGATGAGACAGAAACTAAATACCCACATTCAACCAAGTCTGCAAGAAAATTGTTGTTACCTTTCCCATCTTCATATTTGGCTGAATGTGCTTTAGTGCTGTCAATGATTTGTTATCAAAGAAAAGAAATTGACTTGATATCACTAAACGAGGAGACTTGAGACTTAAGCTGACTAAATTGGAGCCTGATATAAAATCTCTGTCGCAGACATGATGCATCAGGATCTCACTAACAGGCATTTTTAGGTGAGCTCAATTTTTATTTTTCATTATTATTAGTTCAATAATGAAAATGAACCGAGTATTTCAGAATAATGTTTCATTCAAATATTTGCTATTTCTGCATTTCAGTTCTTTTGTTATATGTTTGGAAATTTTATTTAACTGTTCTTTCATTTTTTATTTTTCTCTTTCATGGATGACTTCTTCTTTGGAAGCTTGTTTAGATACCAAGTTAATGGTCTTTTAGGCTTCCTTCAGGTGAATAACCGTAAAATTTTGAATAACATTAATTTAAATATCACGAGAGGGGCATCAGGGTTTTAGAAATGCATAGGTGGGGCATGGCTCAAAATCAGTTGGGAACCACTGTAATAGTTCAAAGACTATACTTCTGAGTTGACAGTACATGCCTTCATTGACCTAAAAACCACTAGTAAAAGTAAGAGAGTGATTAGATTGAAATATTCAGAGGGAATCAAAGTAATAACATCTCGTTTATATATCTATTGTACCGGAAGTTACTGCCTCCTCGACGACTTACGATTGCATGATGAAACGTCACAGAAACACGTGAGAAACTCAATCAAGAATGATCACTAACCGACCATTCAGTGACCAGTATCTAAAAGGGGATGAGACTATTTACCTTTTGGCTAACACAAACTGTGTTGAATGGTATAAGAAGACACTGAATGATGCACAACAGGCTAAATCTGCTGTGCTATGGTTCATGATGTGGCTGCACAATCTGCTTCTCATCATGGGCAGTGGTGCAACGAGGTGGGTGAGATCGGCTCTGTCAGTCCGCCATTTCCTCCTACATCCAGCGATGACATACCCACATCACAATTGCTTGGTTTCATCCAACACGTTGATAAATTTCTCTGAAAGGTAATCCACAATCCCTATGGACTACTATTGTTCCTCGGTCAAATTCAGAAACTGGATCAAAAGATGCTTGATGTCTTCCACAAGGCATTGGAACGAACACATAGGCATACAAACCGTAGGTTACGCCAAAAGAAAAAAAAATTGCTGTACTCAAATCGCTCATCTGTTTTCCCTCTATATAGCACTTGTGTGTAGCGCCGCGGTTGCCCGTGATTTGCGCCTGTGCTATTACGTTAATGATTTGCATATTTCATCGCTGGCAATGCATGATGTAAATTTCACATGGTTTGAATGCTTCCTTCAGAGTGTTGCATTTTATGTGGCCAGCAGTGGAGTTATGTGTTCATTTATAAAACTGATTTTCATTATTATAAATATTTAAATTTCTGATTTATGACAGTTCAATTACTTTTTTTAGCGTTATGTATATACTCATTACTTTTCATGAGATTTGCCTGGAGAGTTCAGCCTCGAAATTTATTACTTTTTGCGTGCCATTTTACAAATGAAGCTGCTCAAATAACTCAAGGTTGCAGGCTCATAAAACATGAGTATGTATCTTGTGTTCCATTTTTTTCCCACTTTTTTTTACCAGTTTGGTCTAGTTTTATTCAATGTGTTTCTCATAAGTTAAATTCTCTAAACTTGAATTGATTATACTCTGAATTTTACCAGAACATCCTATAGCCAGTGTGTGCTATAATAGGTGAACATTTAAATCTTTAATGCAGACATTTTATGAATATTTTTAAAATTTAAGAAAACTAATGTTTTTTTATTGTCCCTTTGTGCAAAGGTGTGTATTATAAATTTTTAAATAACCCTTGTAAGTAAATATAATGTTTACTAAACAATTAAACATAGTCTTTTGATCTTACAAACTAATATATATCAATTGTAAAGTATTAAAATAGTATTTTTTCTTGTAGTGAATTCAAATTAATACTTTAAAAGAGTTGGTGACAGTCATTACTATTTGACTTCCAGCCTCAAGTTATTTTCTTTGAAATAATTGTCATTCAATCGGTATAATATCTGATAATGGTGTTTTTCATTCTACTTTTACATTTTTCAAAGAAAAAAAATTCTTAAATTATGAAAAGGAAATGTACACAACTAATAAACAGTGATATAATGATGGGATTTGGTGATTGATACATGATTGTGATTATAGCATTTATTTCTAAATTTTAAATAAAATTTATCTGTTATACTTTTTTGGCAAAAACTTTCAGTTGCTTTGCTCTCTTTAGACAATCTAAAAAATTTGGAGATAAGTTATAGCAAACGTGAATGATTCATCATTTAGGAATAAAAATAATGTTGAAACATAAAAGTTATATGAATTAAGGCGATTGCTTAGTAATAGATATTACTTTAATTTTGTCTAAATATGGCACTATTACAAACACAGCAAAGTAACAGGGTAGAGGGGCTAGGCCTATGTTACTGGAATTTGGAAAGCATAAACAAGCCAAAGAAAAGTTATGATCATAGAGCATACTTTATTGGATTATCATTGTCTATACTTTAGCTAACCAACTGACATGGCAGCAAAAAAAAAAAAAATTTTTTTGCTAAGTATGTTTTAAAAAAAAATTGCATTAAAATTTTTTTAAAAAAATGTTCGCCAAGCTTCTGTTTTTATTAATAACAGATGTTTAATATTTAGAGCAGTGGTTTTCAAACATTTTTTACTCACAGAACCCTTAAAACTATGAAGTGTTGTCAAGGGACCGCATCCCACTCTTAAAAGGATTATTCTTAAAATAATATTTGAAGTAAGTCATCATTTTATACTCGTAGATATTTTATATAAAAAAAATCAATTACATATTGCATTTGTTATTAAATATTTCAATATAATTTAACTTAAATCAGTGATGCAACAGCCCATGAGGGCTGAGGCCTACTGTGCTCAACTCAGTATACACGACCTTGGGCCCTGAGGTGCATGAGCAGATGTTCTGGCCAGGTAAGTGTTAAACTCCCAAGCAAGCTTGGCTCTCATTTATCGACCCATTGAAGGGAGGAAAGGCTGAGTTTACCTTGCCTAGCCCGGTGTTCGAACCTCGGACTTGTGTTGTGGAAGCGCGATACATTAACCACTCAGCCACTGGGCTTCTTTAATATAATTTATTCACTGTGCTCCAGGTGTTATCCAATCAGACATTATACTTAGTAATTGAGGTGTGTACTTGCATTTTTTATACCTTAAACTCCCAAAGTCAAGCCGTATTGAAGTTAACTACCATGGCATTTCATATTTTTGTTTAATTTGCTTCTATAATTCTGACGATTTGTTACCGCCAGGCCGTCATCTTGGATTCCATTCCAGCAATAACAAGCGCTACTTGACGTGATTCCCTTAATGCACTAAGCAGCGCTTTGCGCGTAGCCCTACGTTATCAAATTAGTTTCTTATCACCATTACATCCACTTTTTGTTTCTTTGATTTTTCTCCAGCAGAAGTATCAATGATTATTCATTAGTTGATTTTGTGTATTCTTATGTTATTTAATATTTTTATTTATGGTAAAGTATGAGGAAAAAATACTTTCATGTGTGTGTTCTTTTTTTTAGGTATCTGAATTAACATACATCATGAATGTAGGGCTGTTATCACTTGCATTACTATTCTTACAAAGTCTAGCTATCTACAAGTACCTAATAGAAGATTTATAGATTTTTTAAAAATTTGCATTTAGCAAAGAGGTTATAAAATGTCAACTCTTGAAAGAACTGTGATGATGACAGTTTTGTTATAGTTTGTTTTCCAAGTTTGCCTTAATTTCTGATATTTTTTTGTATTTTTGATGACTATTACTTTTTAATGAAAAACTTGACAGTTGCTTTTGTTAATGCGGGTAATTTGTTAAAAGCTAATTTAATTTATTTAAAATCCTTTGTGATATTTAATTTTTTTAAATGTTTAATTTTTTTCATCTAAAATTCTGTTACTTGTTTTTAAAATGGCAGTCATTTTATTTGTTACAAAAATAGCAATAAAGGGTAAAAGCATATATCAAAAGTTAGGTAGCAATACTAATATTAAATTGCTAGAATAAATATTATATTAACTATTACATTATACTTCTAGATGAAATATTAACTATTGTATTATACTGTTAGAAGAAATAATTTTTATAATTGTTGCACAAATGCTTTAATTTTATCTCTAATGCTGTGAATGTGTGATTTATAAAATGTAAATTTTAATATAATATCAAACAAAGTATGCTACTTCTATACTAGTCTGTATAATTATTTATTTGAGTTAACACAGTTATAATTTTTATGGTTGCAATATATTTTTGTCTAAATAATAGATTATATTATATAAATTTTATATCAATAGATTTTATAAAGTTTTATAATTTGTTGTAAATAAAATATATTGAGTTTTTCTGTAAATAATAGTCTTAATCAAATAGTAATAAAGTTGTTGATTTTATCTCTTGTCTTTATTTGAAAAATATGGATTTTCATAATTTTTTAAATGAAAATATCGGAAAAAGACAGTTTTGTTTTGTTGATAATATACATATTTTTATAGCGGCAAAATTAATATTTCAAGAGGTCATACTTGTCCTGAATTTCCAGAAAAACAAGTTTGTAGTGACTTTCTTGTTGTGTGTTGTATGCTACAAGACTAAATCAAATTAATTGATCCAGATAGCTTAAAAGGATTTGCTGTAACTTTTGTAGTTGTCAATGTCATGCAGCATCAGTAACACAATAATGTAAAAGACATTTATTTTAAGTTGCATTTTATTATCTTTGTCTTGTGCCTTTTGTGCACCCTAAAATAAACCTTGAGTTATTAATTTTGATAAATGAAGAACAAAGAATTTTGGCTTACTCAATAACATGAAACAAAATATTGCTGCTACTACTGAATCCTGCAATGCAATACATTCACAAATATATCTGGAAAATTCTAGAGATGATTCAACTTTTGATGCGCAATAGTCTATTTTTCAATTCTTACTATTAGTTCACACTCTCTATATATTTATTTTGGTGGAATTTTCAATCATTAATAAAATAAATTTTGTAGTGTTGTTTTACAAATGTTTGTTGTCAAATGTTGGTTGGTGTTTAACGAAAACGATGTGACTTTTGGACTGTAAATTGGTTTATTTCAAGATGGTGTTACTTACATGCTGTTCCAAGATGGAAGCTACTACAACAACTGATGCGGAAGGTTACATCAAAACATTGGTGTAGGTGCTCAGTTGGCGGATGGCATTCGCAACAAAAAAAAAATACAATTACGTACTGAACTCCCCCATTGAATTACATTCAGTCAATATACAGAATTACATAAATCATAGAATATATAAAACATAATAAACAAATAATACTTACATAAATCAAGTAAGAAACATTTTCAAAAATTACAAATTAATTGTCCAAGGACAGAATGCACACTTTCCCAATGCTGCATTTAATATTGCCCTTATTAGTTTTTATTTCCACTACGCAAACCTTCCCATCCATACCAGGAAATATCTTTGTAATGCGACCTAAGCTCCATTTATTTATTGGAAGGTTATCATCCTTTATTAGGACCATTGTATTTAATTTCATATTATCTTTGTGAAATTGCCATTTGTTTCACTGCTTTAAATTTTTTAAATAGTCACGAGACCACTTTCTCCAAATATGTTGAACTATTTTTGTTAATTTTTGCCATCAAGAAAGTGTGTTTTCTGACTTGTCTAACAAATTTGGTTCAGAAATGGAAGTGATGGGTCTTCCAATCAGAAAATGTCCTGGAGCACCTCCAAGTCGTCAATGTCTTCTGACAAAGTAGTGATTGGTCTAGAATTCTCAGAATTCCTTCAGTTTGTGTTATTATGGTTAAGAATTTTTTAAAGCCATCTTTAGGTTTCCTACGGCTCTTTTTAAATAAAATTTGAATGATTTAACTCCTGCCTCCCCCCAAAGTCCACCAAAATTTGGAGCTCTAGGTGGCATGAGATTCCAAGAAATCCCTTCAGAAGAAAGATAAGGTTTTTCATTGGGAAATTTCATGAGATTATGTAATCTTTTTAATTTTTGATTAGCTCCAACAAAGTTTTTGGCATTATCTGATGATATAGTAGCACATTTCCCGCGTCTAACCACAAAACGCTTCAATGTAGCAAGTAAGGCATCTGTGGTCAAATCCGCGGCAATTTCGAGATGAACGGCCTTTGAGGCAAAGCAAACGAAAATGGCTACACATATCTTTTGGTAAGTTCCCTTTCTCTGGTGTTTATACCTTATGAAAAAGGGTCCACTATAATCTATTCCTGTATGCAGGAAAGGAAAACTAGAGCTTATTCTCTCTCAAGGTAAAGATCCCATAAGTTGGTTTGCTACAATAGGTTTATTTTTGAAACAAACTACACATTCATGCACAATTTTCCTAGCTATTGATCTGCCACGAAGTGGCCAAAATCTTTGCCTAGTGCAATATAGCAAAGCTTGAGGACCCAAATGAAAATTTCTATTGTTTATATTTATCATAATTAATTTGGTGAGAAGATGATCGGCTGGGAGTATAGCTGGATGTTTCTGACTATAAGCTAAATCCGAGTTTTGCAAACGTCCTCCTACCCTCAAAATTTGATCGCCATCTAGGAATGGATTTAAAGAGAAAAGTTTACCATTTTTTTAGTTACAACCACTTTAAGCTAAAGCCTCGATTTCTTTAAAGGCAGAGGCTTGAAGATTTTTAATGAGGCATAATAACTAAGAATATGCAACAATTTTTATTATAGTTATTAGAGCGTTTTGAAAGATCATCTATAAGAGAGAGTTTACAAGCTAAAAGCACACATCTGCGGGCTTAAGTTCCTTTAAGTAGTCACTGTCAGAAGTTATCCTTTCAAAGTCAATTGGGTTTGCTTCAAGTTCTTCCTTTTAAAAAGTCTGGACCATATCACCTAAGTTGTTTAAAAGAGATGTCCGAAGCATTCAATCCACGTGATATTAGATCAGCAGGGTTTTCATTAGATGATACATGATTCCATTGACAGTTCTTGATTAATCTGTATTATTTTGGTTCTATTGCCGATGAACGTCTTAAGGCCAACGGCCATGTTTTCAAAAACTACCTTTATCCAATAGATGGCGTTGTTTGCAACTCGGATGACGTCAAAGCGATAGTTTGTAACACCTCCTAGATACAAGGCCTGGCCACTGATTTGTGACGTCACTACTAGTAGGGAAAGATCGTCCATCGCCTACGGAGTTTCTCTGGTCCATTTCTGTGAATACTTTTTGTTATTAAACTAATTATACACTTTTTTTTACTGGAGATTAAAAAAAATTAGTAAATTAATCATTAAATTATATTTCATGTACATAAAACATGAGTAAATATTAGTTTTCCTATTTAAATAATAATTACAAGTATATGATTATCGATGTATTAACTAGGAACGCATTGCATTGAATATAAACACATTACATTGCAGCAAATTATAAAAGCCTTTTGTATTCGTATATTTCTTTTTTTCCATAACTATGATTATTTCTTAATTTTAAAATTTATCTTCTTTTTTTCTTTCAGAATAATTACAAAGAGGAAAATAAAATTAGAAATAGTTTTCAAAACAAAAAAACGACATACAAATTTAAAAGCAGTAACTTTATTGGTATCGCACATCAAGTATTATTAAATAAATTTCAAATATATTTGTAGATAAATCTACACCTGTATATAATTATAGATATATACAGGAAAATAAATATATACTTAAAAATATATTACACAGTTTGTTTAGCTGTTTGTCACTTTTCTTTCCTTAAATTTTTAGTACTTTTTCTCTCAAAAGTAGTTAAATATGTTTTAAAACTTTATTGGTATCAAATTAATAAACAAAGGTTTGCTGTCTGCATAACAGCATGAAAAATTACCATAAAATAAGTTGACAAAAATATTTTTTGTTAAACCCATACATATATGATTACAGATACATACATGAAATTAAATATGTGCACAGAAATAGATTACACAGTTTATTTAGGTATTTGTCAGTTACTTTTCATTGCTTAAAATGTTTCTATATTTTTCCTCCAACAATAGTTATTCAATTATGCATTGTTAAAAATGTAGATTAAATGTTTTAAAACTATTGGTATCATGCACAGTTATAAGCAAAAATTCTTCACTCTCTTCAATAACAGCATTAAAAATTACCAAAAAATAAAGTTCCCATAAATAACAATATAACAGGTTATCGTAAAATAAGTTAACGATACATGTTTTAGATAAATTGTACATATATTAAAGCATAGATATATACCTGAAATAAATGTATATATAGAGAGAAAATATAATACACCCATATATAAAAATTAATTCATTTAGCTAATAAAGTAGGTATTTTTTTCAAAGCAAAAAAAAGAAACAAATTTAAAAACAGGAGCTTTATTGGTATCAAATACAATCACAGCATTAAGAATTATTAAATAAATTTCAAATATATTTTTAGTCAAAAATCTATACTATAAAATTATAGCTATATACAGGAAAATAAGTACTTACAAAAAATAGATGACACAATTTATTTAACTGTTGTCACAGTTACTTTTCTTTCCTTAAATCTTTGGTACTTTTTCTCCCAAAAGTACTTATTCAGTTATATGTTGTTACAAATGGGAATCAAATATGTTGTAAAACTTCATTAGTACCATGCATAGTAATGAACAAAAATTTACACACACACTATTTGCAATAACAAGCATTAAAAATTACCAAAAATAAAGTTCGTACAAATAACAATATGACAAGTTATTGTAAAATAAGTTAAAAATATTTTTTAAATAAATCATACATGTATAAAAGCATAGATATACACCTAAAAATATGTATATATAGAGAGAAAAATAATGCACCCACATACATAAAAATAATGTACTTTATTTAGCTAATAAAGTATATGTATTTTTCTTTTTTCTTCATTTAAACCCTTTTAATATTTTTTTCCTTACAGTAGTTATTTAATAATGCAATTGTAGAAGTGAGGATAATATGCTTTAAAACTAGCTCAGAAGAATGATCATTGTTACACAAGGTTCATCATATAAAAAAAATTCATTTTAATTTATCAAGCTAATCAATATTTCTGAAGCAATTTGACGTTGATTATTTTGTTTAAGAAACATATTTTCATAATCCTTATATAGAAAGAAGTAATGCGACGCTTACTTAATTTAAACTAATTAAATTGATTAATTTATTTCGTTAGATCCATTTTAAATAAAACCCGGTTCTATTCTTCTGTTGGCGTCACACTATAGCTTAAGTTTAAACATTAGATCTTTTAAAGAAAAATAAACTGTACGCTAAATCAAAAGACATTCTTTAAATAATTATTAATTTATTTTTTAAAACAATAAGATTGAAATTACTTTAAAGCCTAAAGAGATACATAACAACTTTACTTAACTGATAGAGATCGAGTGAGAGGGGTCATGGCGCTGCCGGGAGTCCACTAATTGGAAGGGACGTGTCAGACCAAGTGGGTGTGAGAGAAAAGCCTCCGAGAGTGTCAATTCGGGGGTGCATCCGCCTTTTATTCCGCGGCAGTTTTCTCCTGTATTCTGGAGCGGATTATTTACAGAAACTCAATCAATTTATCTGATTGGTCTAGAGTCAGCGGAAGGATATCCTCTCACGGTCAATGACATCCCCCAAGCGCAGGAAATTCCCAATGACACTTCCTATACCGTGATGTAATTTATGAGAACAATACCCCCTTCCAGGCGTGAGAACGCGTCACCCTTTTCGGTGGGGTAAGAGGCGCATTCACCAAATTCCATTTGTTGTAAACAACAACAGGGCAGATGTAAAAACTACAGTTGCAATCCTTAGGGACCGGCGACCTCCCATCACTCCTCCCCTCTTTCAGATTAATAAAACTAAAATTATTGAAACACAAAAATTTCAGTTAAGTAAATGTAAATACAAATTGCCCTAGCTTCGGCACATCCAATACAAGAAAATTCATTGAGGAAATGTCCATATCAAAGTCCAAAAAAAAAAAATTTGTATAGTCAGTCGCGAAAGACTCGTCTTCCTTTCAACAGGCACTTCACGGACTCTTGATTCACAGACTCCTGGTTCACAAACAGCTGTCCACGTCCTGATGGGAGAAAAAAATGTCTGGAGCGTCGTGCACGTTTCGCGAAATTCTTGATATATCTCCTGTAAAAATTACAGCACCCTAAAAAAGATTTAATTTGTTTTTGATCCTTTGGAACTGGAAACTCATTAATTGATACGGACTTATCTTTATCTATAAAGAATGCCTTCCGGCGTTACTACAAACCCTAAAAATTTACAACTTTTTGTTAAAACTGACATTTACTCGGATTAAATTTTAAGTGGATTCTTTCAAAGCGTTCAAAAACCTTACCCAGTAGTTCAAAATGTTCATCTATAGTTTAAGTGAATAAAATAATGTCTATATAAACCAAAGATCCGTTGTGTAATAAATCTCCCAGGACCTCCACCTGTGCAATTGATTGAAAAGCTTTAGGCGAGTTTTTTAAACCGAAACATAATCTGTTAAATTGATATTTATCACCGTCTGGAGTAGAGAATGCCGTCTTATGCCTGTCCGCAAAGTGTAGTGGAATTTGATTAAATGCTGACTTCATGTCTAACGCCGAAAAATAGTTTGAACCCGAAATTTCATGTAAAATGTCGTCCAATGTTGGAATAACGAAGTCTTGAGTCAAAGTTATTTCGTTGAGTTTCCGAAAATCTAAAAACAAGGCGCAATTTTTTTCTTTTTGTTTGACAAACAAGGCCGGAGTATTATATTGAGAATTATATTTCGAAATAATCCCCGCCTTTTCTAAATGTGTTATTTGACGTCAAAATTCGTTTCTTAAGTTAAATAGAATTTTATAAATCGGACATTTAATGGGATAATCATGTTGTAGACTAATTCTATGATGCTCCGTAGCGGCTGCGGATAATTCTACCGTAGAGCGAGCAAAAGCACTTGTGCGAAATTAAATGTTGAAATAATCTGCTTTTGATTTTACTGTCCAAACCTGAAAAGTTGAAATCTTTCTCCGTGAGTGGGGGTAAAATATCTTGAGAAACGGGAAAATCAGAAGAAAAGTCTTCGTAATTATTGACAGTAATTATTTTCATGTTTTTGTTAAGTGTGATTATGTTATCTGAATCGTTTCTAATTTCTAAGATGGTGTCATTTGTCTGTGGATTAATCTTGATTTGCGAAGTAGTTAAATGAATATTTTTAGTTTGTAGCTTTGCTGAACTCTGAATAGTGGCCAATGACGTCGAATTAGGTAATGTTTCAACATGTATGCGAACATTTGTGACCGAATGGGGACCCACACACGTTTTGTGTTTTAAAAATCCATGTATAAAGTTACTCTGTACCACACGCGGAGGGAGTGAATAATGAATAAGCGGAATTGAAAATTTATTAATTAATAAACGGTTTTTTCCTATGTCTAAGACAGCGTCCAATAATTTCAAAAAATCGTATCCCAAAATAGCGCAATAATTATCGTTAATCTCTTGCTTCGTTATAAAAAAATATGTTGAAATTGAAATTCGCCCAATGACAATTGTATTTCATAGCAACCGATAATTTCTACCGTGTCTCCGCTTACGGCTTTAATCTGAATTGAAACATTAAATTCCCTAAAGTTATCATTTTTTATTTTAGTGAAAAAGGAATTAGACATTAAAGATACGGATGCACCTGTGTCAATTAAAATTCTAAACTAGTGATGTTTAACGTTAGCCTTTATTATTGGTAGATCGAATATATTGTCTCGAGATTGAATAGGAGAAAACCGCTCCTCTACGAAATGAAAAAAATCTAAATACGGCTTTCTCCGCGGGAGTTTAAAGTCTCGTTCCTGTTATAACGTTGAAAACCCCTATTCCCAGAATTTGTGTGTGACCCTCTTACTGGATGTCTGTGGGCTGCGTAATTGTCGCTGAAAGCAGATTCTCGGAAATTGACATGTCTCCCATCTAAAACGGGGTGACTTGAAATAGAATAATCGCTAGCCGCGTTTCTCCGGGGGGAGGGGCTGGTAACGGGCAGCGCGTTCGTCCCTCTGTTTCTTTCTACAATCCGCCTGTCTATGTCCCTGAATTCCACAATAAAAGCATTTGAAAACGTTTTTCTTTCTGTTAAAAGAATTTCCCCCTGATTTACGAGCTGTGACTGAACTGGTCTGCTGTAGACGGCCGACCTTTAAAGTCATTTCTTCTAATCTATCCGCTAATGCTGAAAGAACTGGATTTTCCGTTTGTGCGGACGACAAACCGGATCTCTCTTCGCTAGCTATTTGGTTCAATTTCATATTTTGCTCTTCTATCAATGCCGCATTGATTGATTCGTCTAAATTCAAAGGATCACGAGAAAGCACAAAGCGGCGGATGTCATTTCTTAAACCACTTATGAAACGAGATTGTAACAATTGGTCGTTCGCATTTCTCACCGCGGTATTTTGAGCCGAATTTCCTGACTTGAAAATCTGTGTTCCCAGTTTATTGATGCGTGCTGCGAATTCCTGTACGCTCTCAGAAGGACCCTGGATACATGATGAAAATAACTGGAGACGCGTTGATAAAGGTACAGCTTTCTCGAATCTTCCAATAAGAATTCTTGCGATATCGTTATATTCTGTCAATTGACTGTGGGTTGGGTCGGATAAAAAATTCCTCAGCTATTCCCGCTAATTTTAATTTCAGAATTGTTACTTTCTCATCGTTTGACCACTTGCCTAAATTCGCAACATCGTTTATTTTTTCTAAGAACCTACGTATTCCTAACGATTCACCTCCGTCGTACATTGGGATTAGATCAATTAGATTAAATTTCTCGGACGCCGTTTGCGTCATTAAGGGGTCTGATTGTCGTGTACGTGGCATGTTTTTTTTAATTATTAGTTAAGACAAAATTTCTAGCGAGTTTAATTCACAACGGAAACCGTTAAATTAATAAAAAATTCAAGCACTCGTGCAAGGCAAAAGAAATTCATGAACTCTTAAATTTAAATAAAACTTTCAACTAATCGGCTCTCGCGTAAATACATGCATAGAGAAAAAAAAATTCACATCAATATTAAAAAGAAAAAAAATTAAAGAGCACCAGTACCTGCGTCATTTCTGCACCTTGGACTCTTCCTCGCACCAAAACTGCAAGAAAAAAAATTCACAGTATCAAATTACATAAAACATAGTGGCACACGAGATGAAAATTTGTCGTGATGATCCGTTAAGAAACGTTTACAATATCAAGGATGTAAAAAAAAATTCAAATAATGGTACAAAGAAAAAAATCTAATATCCTGGTCATTGGCACCAGATAATGCGACGCTTACTTAATTTAAACTAATTAAATTGATTAATTTATTTCGTTAGATCCATTTTAAATAAAACCCGGTTCTATTCTTCTGTTGGCGTCACACTATAGCTTAAGTTTAAACATTAGATCTTTTAAAGAAAAATAAACTGTACGCTAAATCAAAAGACATTCTTTAAATAATTATTAATTTATTTTTTAAAACAATAAGATTGAAATTACTTTAAAGCCTAAAGAGATACATAACAACTTTACTTAACTGATAGAGATCGAGTGAGAGGGTCATGGCGCTGCCGGGAGTCCACTAATTGGAAGGGACGTGTCAGACCAAGTGGGTGAGAGAAAAGCCTCGAGAGTGTCAATTCGGGGTGCATCCGCCTTTTATTCCGCGGCAGTTTTCTCCTGTATTCTGGAGCGGATTATTTACAGAAACTCAATCAATTTATCTGATTGGTCTAGAGTCAGCGGAAGGATATCCTCTCACGGTCAATGACATCCCCCAAGCGCGGGAAATTCCCAATGACACTCCCTATACCGTGATGTAATTTATGAGAACAATACCCCCTTCCAGGCGTGAGAACGCGTCACCCTTTTCGGTGGGGTAAGAGGCGCATTCACCAAATTCCATTTGTTGTAAACAACAACAGGACAGATGTAAAAACTACAGTTGCAATCCTTAGGGACCGGCGACCTCCCATCAGAAGTTTCTGAACTATTATATAGTTGTAGAGCACTGCTGTAACAACATCTGGAGAAGGGCACAATAAACTTCATCTGTCTAAGTTACGTATTAAATCATAGTTAGAATTTAGTTCAAAAGATTTATTAAGAACAAGTGATTTGGAACAAAAGTCGCATTTTAATTTTTTAAGTGCTGTTCTAGCACAAACACCAGCCAAATATGTTAAAACAGGTAAATATGCCTGAGCATCACGAAAATCTTTTTCAGATAGTGTAATATTAAAATTATGCCATACTGATGACTCTAAAGGATTTTCATTACACGAATCTTCCAAATGAATGTCTTTTAAGTTAAGGGGGACTGCGAAATGTACTGAAATGGTTAGGGTACTTTTGCAGAATGAAATCACATTATTCAGGCGTAAAACTTTTGCTGAGAACGTAAATTTCTCATATAAATCCGCCTTGAAATGTAGAAATGTCAGAAATACTCTAGAAAATTTTTAAATTACGAATAATACATATATCCTTGCTTCCAGAATTTTTTGATGCCATATTTGGCAAGCTTTATAACATAGTCAGCAGATGGCGCCACGTGTATGCAAGCTACGTACAAAAGTTTTAAAATGTTACTTTAGAATAAAATTACTGGATAAACTGCTTAAATACACAATAATACTATATTATATGAAAAAGAATATTTTGCTACACGAATAACGACTTTAATCACTTCAGAAACACTAATTTTGCTTTTTTTACATGAAAAAATGGGGGATTTAAAAAAAAAGTAACCCTAAACTATACGTCACGAAACCACTCCCCATGGCATCCTTTCGAAAAGGCAACGGTCAAGTGACCTTGAGATCAGCTGACTGTTAGTCTGCTTAAATTTTAGAATGACCGGTAGAAGGGGAATCGTTTGTTCAGGACAGCTGTGGGGGGACTCTATTTTTAGCACTGATAGTGCTAAAAATAGATTCTGGAACAGTGGTCTTCAAACTTTTTCGACTCACAGAGCTGCAAGAACACGGGTGGCCAACCTTTTTGAGAAGAGTGCCACAATTTGATAAAAAATAATTATGAGTGCCGCTTCCAACATTTCCATCAAACAAATATGGAAAAGTAAAAAAAAAAATGTTACTTATAGGCTTATTGTGGAATTTTTACGCAAATAGCAATTTTTTATTTTTTAATGCAGGCTATTTAAAAATAAGATGAAGTGCCAATTTACATAGGTTTTATTGTTAATAAACTTTTTACAGGTTCAATTGAGTTAAATTAGGTACAAAATAAAAATGAGTAACTTGAAACGTTTAATTTTAAATAATTATTAAACAGTTAGTATTTACTTAATGTGGCTTTTGAATATTTTTTTTTCCTTTTCTTTTTACCAAGACATCTATATTAGGATTAACTTTTGCAGATGCTTAGGCTATTATAGGTGCACATCAGCTAGTTATGAGTAATTTTATTTTATTATGTTCATAGCAGAAAACATTTATTCACACACACACAAGCATATTTCGATCCAAATTTTGAGACTTTTGTCTCTGACAACCCCACCTCAATAAAATTGTTGGATTTATTATTATGTATTCAAATTTTTTTAAATTTTTCAGTACGTCTGCGCGTGCTCCCGTTACAACTCCACCGAGCCACGGGTTGGCCACCACTGCCCTAGAACTAGAAGGTCTTTTTGTGGAACCCCTAGAACTAGAAAGTATTTTTGTCGAATCCTATTCCACTCACACTTTTTTGTAAAGGCAATTAAAAAAAGTGCTGCATCGATTATTAAAAATTTTAAACCTTTTTTAATATAATTTACTAATTAATGCAGTGCTTCTCAAACTTTCAATACTGGCGCCTCCCTTTTCAATCACAAATTTTATCGCGCCCCCTATACATAATAATTTACTGAATGCAACAATAATGCACTTTTACGATAAAGCAACAATATTTATTATAAACCGTACAAATTCATGACATAAGTATTAAATTTTGTATGTGTTACTTTTAAGCAAACAAAAGTTAAGTAATAGGATAATTACTGAGTTATTTTTCCTTTCTCTGATTTTTAAATTGGAACATATTACAAAATGCGGTGGTTGCTTAGAAGACAAAATATAGATATCAGCTAAATATAGAAAATGAACTCAGAGGGTCAATTTCTTATCTTAAAACTCCTTTCAAAAACTTTGGAAACCCATGGAAGTAGCTAATAATTATTAAACTTGTTCTTAATTTAGTATTAATTAATTAGTCGTAAAATACTCTGTGCACCACTCATACATTAAAAGCAGTGTTTCTCAAACTTTCAATACTGGCGACCCAATTTTATATCATAATTTTTGTCTCGCCCCCTGTACAACAATAATGTATTTACTGCAATAAAAATGCACTTTGAGAGAGAGACGCTAAAGTTACAATACGATCTTAATTATAAACCGTACAAATTAATACCATAAGTATATTAAATTTTGTGTATATGTAACTTTTAAGTAATATATATTTTAAGAAAATTACTTAAAATATATATTACTTAAAATTATGTTATTTTTCTTTCTCTAATTTTCAAATTGGAACAGATCGCAAAATGATGTATTTAATTAAAGATTTATTTCCTTCAGCACATTCATTTCTCAAAGTACAAATGTCATTAGAAAATAGTCTAGTCAATGTCGCTCTCTATCATATCCATTTTATCTGGAATTATAGGATACGTTTGCGTGAGTCTGGGCAACCTATCGGACGTCTGCGCAAAACATGTAAAAATGCTTTTCCTTGTACAATTCCAGTCAGTTTTGGTCGACTCGATACTCCTATAGCTACCGAATCTAGCTAGAATGTACATTTTTTTAAATTTCCACGTTAATTGTAATTCACGGTAATTAAGTATTTACGGCAGTAGATTAAAACAATATCATACATACATTTTTAAGTCGAAAGCAAACATTCGACCATAATAAAGAATCAACAAATACACAGACGAACGAGCATGGTTCCGAAAATTAAATCAAGGTGATCTTCTCAAAAATACTTAAATTTTGGATTTACCACTACTGAAGTAAATGATGGAAAAAAAGCCTCAGCTCGATATGTGTTAAAACTTACAAATCTGTAGAACAACATGTGAAAGTTGTTTTTAAAACATGTAAAATCATATAGCTATGTTGTCAAAGAATTTTAAAAAGTATTTTCTGGATGAGGACAGCTTGGTAGCAAGTTACGAGTGGATTAGGGATCTATTTCAAGATACTCCAGAAGGGCTCTCAACTTCCGAAGAAGAAATCTTCATAGATTTCACATCCAGTGAAAAATTAAAAGGCAATTTTGTAATAAATCGCTCTTTGAATTTGGGGTAGAGGTGGATGAGGAATTATCTGTACTGAAAACAAAAGCACTTCGTATACTATTACCATTTTCAACATCCTACCTTTTTTCAAACCGGATTTTCTGCAGTGGATGCCTTGAAGACAAAATATATATCTCAGCTAAATATAAAAAAATAACTCTTTAAGTGTCAATTTCTGATATTAAACCTTCCTTTGCAAAACTTTCCTCTACAAGACAAGCCCGTGGAAGTCCCTAATAATTATTAAACTTGTTCTTAATTTAGTAATAAGATTGATTGATTGAATATTAACGTCGCACTGTTCAGCTGCACGAGGGCTTTTGACGACGGACCACGTAATTTTGAACCATGTCAAGTGACGTGGATGACACCTGAGCTGGCACCCCTCTTTCCTAACTCCCACACCACACCAACGGGAAAAACGTTTCAACTCTCAACAGATTTAACGTGCATCTCAGCTCTACACGGCGGGTCTTTAGTGGTACTAGGCTCGAATTCGTGACAAAGCAAGCCACGATCCGATACCTATACCACTCGGCTACCGCGGCCAAATTCAGTAATAAGAAATTATTTATAAAATACCTTCTTCAGTACTGATACATCAAACGTATACTGGCTGAAACACCGACTCTTCGCACGAGTTCATTTTTAAAAAATAAAACATTATTCTTGATATAATAGCTGAACTGTAAGGACAGTAAAACTGTGTGCACGACATTGTATACAAAAATGTAAAATGATTTTTTAGATAAATGCTATAATTGTTAATAACTGTTTAAAAGAACTGTAATTTTAAACCTCACTCAATTAGCATTTAGAATTAATGTTAAATTATGAAAAAAATATAAAATTCCGATGAAGAATAATTGTGTTACTTTTTAACATTTAAAGCGAGAAGACTTCAAAATATTTTAACCCGGGAGCAGGCGCGTACTCGATACTAACACTAATGGTAGTGCGGAGGGACTCAGTCACCCCAATCATTTGTTTATAATTATTTTTGCTGTACACGATACAAGTCGAAATTCTAGTAAATATTTTAATTTATAGAAAGTATACTTACCTTCTTTCAAGGACTATTCAATTCTTTGATGATTTGAGAAAAAATCCAATAAAACTGAACTAAAATGATTCAAAGGTACAAGACCATAATAAAGGACGCAAATCAGACACTTTTCAATTATCCTACAGAAATGTTAAGCCAATCAATTCTTTTTCCAAATATCGCAAAACTCAATTATTTACAATTTCCTTAAGCGAAAAGCAAACGCATAAAAAGATGGGAGGGAACTAATATTGATAATAACCATACCATAAGATTGAAGGTCAATCAAATGATTAGCAAATGTACTATGCAGCCTGGCTGAAAAGTGAATCATGACTTCCTTTTCTTTTTCTACAACTAATGTACAGTATTTCAATAATATTTACAGTGGTGAATTGTTTATCTTCTTAGAATTTTTCTCAGGGTCTGGGTTTCGTTTTTCTTTTAACGAGTAATATTTTATGTTAAAACGTAATAAAAATCTCTCATTGAGGAAATACAGCAAATAAAACAAAAATGTTTTTTTTTTTTTTTTAATTTGGTTTTGGGATCAAAGATAGCTATTTGATGACGGAAAAAGCCAGATAATAAACATAAATTATGTCAGTGTTGTTGTGTGTATTTTTTTTTATTATGGAAGGAAGCATTTTGTTTTACTTCTCTTTCCGATTATTTTTTTTAAAAAAAATCTTTAAATTTTCGATACGCTCGCGCCCCCCTTGTAGGGTCATCGCGCCCCCCAGGGGGGCGCGCCCCACACTTTGAGAAACACTGAATTAATGATATTAATCTGTGATCCAGGTTTCACCCACCCATGCATTATGTATAGTAACTAGAATGTGTGCCTGATTTTTTCACCAACTGGAGGAGGTTTGAGCATAGGCATGTGGCAGCGGTAGCCGAGTGGTTAAGGTATCGGATCGTAACTGGCCTTGTCACGAGTTCGAGCCCAGTACGACTAAAGACCTCCCGTGTATGGGAACGATGCACGATATATTTGTCGAGAGCTCAAACGTTCTCCCATTGGTGTGGTGAGGTGATGAGGAGAGAGGGAGTGCCAGCTCAGATGTCGTCCACGTCACTTGACCATGGTTCAAAATTACGTGGTCCGTCGCCAAAAGCCCTCGTGTAGCTGTACAGTGCGACGTTAATATTCACTCACTCACTACTCATTGTTCCTGTGTACGTTGAGATTCGAATAATTACGCATTCCCCGAATTCTGAATTACATTGTTGATAAAAGTGTCGCATAACAATGCACCTGACATATTCTATGTTGTACATGTAAATGAAAATTCAAGTTTTAAGTCACACACTCTCTCTCTGTTATTGATTTTAGTAACAATAATAATAATTTGATGTTAATGTCATTAGATAACAATAAGAGATAAGCTTCTATATAATATAAATGTAGGTTAAAACGATTTTTATCTCAAAGAAAATTATAAGTTCCTTTCCTAATTCATTTAAAACATATTGTTTAATTTTTTACGCATGTGTGTGTGTGTTGGGTAACCAAATAACAGCTTCATTTAATGTAGTAACTCAGAAAATAGGCTACATTATGTGGTACCCTGTTTAAGAAAATGTAAATGGTAGAAATAAATTGTACTTAAATTTTTGAATTTCTGAAAAAAAATTGCCTTATAAGAAACTCTTATCAAGAACATAATAAGTTTCGATACAAGTCTTTAAAAAGAAAACGTCATTTTTCTGTGAAAATGGTCATTAGAGCACTTTTTCATAAATTGTTACAATCTCTTTTAACCACATTTCCATTTCTTATTTTATAAATTAATGTTATTATTTCTGGTATTTATGAAAATACGACAAAACTGTGTACTAAGACTTCCATTTCAGACGACATAAACTATTTTACAACCTTCTTCAGTTGAAAAAAACGTATTAAAAAATTAGAGATTTACAGACATTATTAGTTTCTGTTTTATGCCTTTGCAAATTTTAAAATTGTTTTTCTCAGAATTTCATTTTGGAAGATATGAAAGGGTTTTCTATTCAACAAAGTTTTTTTTTCTGTTCAAGATAATTTTTTGAAATTTTTCAAGATATATATATATATATATATATATATATATATATATATATATATATATATATATATCTTTATAGACATATATATATATATATATCTTTATAGACATATATATATATATATATATCTTTATAGACATATATATATATATATATATATATCTGTCTATAAAAGTTTTATATAAATTTAAATCGAGAACTCTCGCTAGTTTTTAAAACATTTAAGTTAATATTTTAAAAATGTTCATATTTCTTCCAGGTTTCCGAATTTAACAATATTCATGCTTTTTCTCGGATTATTTATAAGAACAATTATTAAAATTCAACTAGGAAACAGGTTTTCAATTCTATACCAACTTAAGGAAGTGTAATAAAAAGGAAGCTTAATTTGGAAATTAATGCGATGAATATAATATAGTCGGCCCTCCCCATTTTGCAAACCTCTATCTTGCGAATTTCTCTATTTCATGAACTTTTTCCTGAAACCAAGAACATTTTATGACTTTCTTCGTCAAATAATCTCCAAATAGTGCATTTCCCATTTATCGAACTTTGGTTTTAAGTGGTTTTTAAACTATATTGAAAGATAAATCACCATTTCACGAAATTTTCCAAATAACGAACTTTTCTTCAGGTTTAGCGACGACTGTAATTTTAGTGAAATTTTTGTCATATTTTCATGCGTACCGGAAATAATAACATTAATTTGTAAAACAAGAAATAGATGTGTTTGAAAACAGAATTATACAAACTATTTGTGAAAAAATTGCTCTAGGTTATTTTCTTAGAAAAGTAACATTTTCTTGTAAAAGACTCTAATTGAAAATGATTATTTCCCTGATTTTTCTTACACAGCAATTTCAAATACAATTTGTATCTAAGATATGAGCAGAAAGAAATTTATTACATACCTATCAAACAAAAAAAATTGAAATAACTACGCAAAGACAAACAATAAAGACATTTCTACAAAAATAAAACTGGAGGTCTATGAAATCCTTCCTCCAAAAATTAAAACTCCTGTCTAAATTCAATCTTTATTCTTAACCCTATGGGCAATGATTATGATACCCAAGAAAATGTAAACGTACTTGTTCATTCACTCGTGGATATCCCAAAATATTTGCACGGAATTAAAAAAAAAAAAGCGCACCCATTTCCACGGCAATTTTAAAAGGCAGCACTTTTACAAAACTCCCTTTTTTGTTTATTTTAATGCAACTGCGCATGCGTTCTGAAACCGACTATATCTGTCAATCATTTTTTAACCACATCCCGTTGCTATAGTAACGAAGGGTTATCTTTTTTCAGACATCATCGCTTTGACGTCATCCGAGTTGAAAACAACGCCATCTGTTGGATAAAGGTAGTTTTTGAAAATATGGCCGTTGGCCTTTAAGCTGGCCATATGTGTTTGAAACTAAAGTTAGAGGTAAAAAATTTTGCATTCTTAGTTTAGCTTCTACTTCATAAAGTTGTCGAATTGATATTAAATATTGAGAACCTGAAAGTGTTCTATATTTCCCAAAACGACTTTCTAACGCATCTGTTTGAATTTTTCCGGGAAGAAAATACTGAAATTTTAATTCGTTAATGCAATATTTTGACATTTCAAGTAAAGCGTATGTGGTATGAATAAAAGCAAGATGTGTTTCTTTAGTAAGGGTGCCAGTAGTACAGTTTTTTCCCTTCCACGAGTCTAACCATGACAAAATTTTATGCAAGAATTCACATGTTTGGTTGTCTGGAGATAAAGTAATCGGTTGCTGATAAGGATCAAGCAAATGTTGTCCCTTTAAAGGAGTTTTAACATTAACTATTTTCCACCATGTACAAATTAAAGTAATAAAAATTGATGTTGTTTCATAACTAATTAGTTTATGTTGCTCTCCTAATAATTGAAGCCCCTGAATAACAAAATTATTAAATATCTTAAGCACAAGTTTCACATTTTGTTTTTCAAGATTTGTAGGACATAAAGCCTTCAAAGTTAAACCATAAGCAAACTTTACTAAATTATTACTTTCTATGTCATATAGTTGTTTAAGTGTAGAGAAATTTGCTTCTAATAATGGAAACTTATTATGATCTTCAAAATCTGGAAAATAAAAACATTGACCTGCATTTTTGATTAATCCAATTGTTACGAATGCATTTAAAAATGTGCACTGAATCAATAACAAAAATAAAGGATTGGAAGAATCAGAAGGATGTGGATATACAATGCTCAATTTGGGAGGAACAGAAAAGTTTGACATTGCTTTTCGATTTATAGAATTATTGTCAGAAACTACACCTATAACTTTGAATCCTATACCATCAAGTTTTACGATAGTTTTTAACAACAGCAAACAATTTTTCTCCATCGATTTTTTTCACTGGCATTATATGCACTACTTCTTTAAAAGGAGAAAGAAGACTTTGAATCACACATGAACACATATGCTGAAGTAGCAGCTTGTTCACTGTTATATGCCATCCCTAGAATATTACCCCCTTTAAAATCTAAATATGGCTTTAAATGGATTTCGTCAAGCATCAGTATGACAGTTTTGTCAACAGATTTTAGGATATTTACTTTTTTTTCATGTATGCTAGAAAGTTTTCATTTGATTGTTCTGTTTGAGGGTTAGTTTTTAAAGATGTACAAATTTTGCGCAAAGTTCTGGGATGGGGAATATTGAAATATCCTGAAATTCTTAAAAATTTATAGGCATGAGGTGATATGGATTGTAATATACAAAAAAAAACCCATCATTTCACAGGAATATCTAAAAGAAAACTTGTTACTAGTTAAAAACTTGAGTTGGTCAATTAAGAAATGGAGTGCAATTTTTTTATCATCATCTAAATTTGAAAACATTCTTTCTAAAAGATTAACAATAAAACCAAATGCTGTAGGAAAATCATGGGAGCTTTTCATTTCTATTCTGAGAGCCAGTTCGTGTAATATTTCATTTACAACAATAGTATTATTAACTTTTAAAGGAAATTTGTACTTAGCAAGTTGATCTATCTTTGTTTAACCTATGTGAATTGTTAAATCTAAGTCTTTATTTATAATTATTGATGCTTTAATAACAGGAGATATTATTGTGTCTAGCATCATAATTATCACTAGATCATTTTTACAAATGACCGTCCATTGGTCCTGAAGCTCCTCTGCATTTAAACACTCTACTAATTCTAGAAACGACGTAAATGATTTCTTTCTTTTCGAATTCTTCCTTGGAAATAATGCTTGCTTGGATTGAGCGTTGTAAGTGTTCATTTTCTAATCTTTGCAGTCTCTTCTCAGGACATTCTCGAGTGGGATTTCCAGAGTTAGAAAGATATGCGGGGAAATTTGTAAAAATAGTTAGCACAGCAAAATTTTGTAGTCTGTACCGCTTTAAGGGCACATATATCTTCTTTCCAGTCTTTTCATTGTAAGCTTCGGTGTACCTTCGTATTGCATCATCCGAAAAGTGTAATTCACAAACCTATAAAATAATAATATATATATATATATATATATATATATATATATATATATATATATATATATATATATATATATATATATGTCAGGCCCCAGGCCTGCTGGTAAAATGAGGAGGGCATCATCTTCTAAATACTTCTTTATTGAGCTTCCATCACATAAAAACTAACATGGCGGACCTTTTGCCGCGCAACCGGGTGGTACAAAAAACAACATCTCAGCGAGGAGACACACCAGCCAAACCTTTCTAGTATGCGTTCGCCTTCGTCAGTGGATGACAGTGGATGACAGTTTATTTTTGGGAACCTGGACTGATAAACAGTCCTCAATCCCATATCATGATGTCTTTGATGCAGGACTTGACTTCGTTGGTTTTTACAGTCTGCGGAGTGACATGTCGGCGATTGGCTGTGGCGATGGAATCTGGGAGGAGGGGCTTAGAGATGACTACTTGGAGTTAAAGTTTTATGTGGTGCTGAGAGCTTAGGACTGCTCTCTCAGTAAGTTGGGGGTTGAAGTGAATTTAGCCTCAGGCTGGCTGCCCATGGGGGTAAAAGATATAAATATATACTTGTCCAGTGGGGTGTAGAGGTTAAATAAATATTGAAAGAAAAATAATAAAAAAATTTTAAAAATTTACTAAAAAATAATTAAAAAAATATTGCAGGGATAAAAAAGCTAAGGCGGATTGTAAGAATCCAGAAGGATTCTTCTTGGCCTTTGGTATTATCGTTACAGTTGTAATCGTTTAGATTTAACATATTTACATTATTAGTATTTGGCAAATTATCGAAAAAATTTATAGCTAATTTTTGAATATGAGCTTTAAAACTAGTGATTTTAAGAGCTTTATTTATGCGATCATTTTTCATGTAGCGACAGGCATTTACAATCATTCTAATATATGAATTCTGCAGAGTATTTAAAATATTAATATTGGTTTTAGCAGCATAACCCCATACTGGACAGGCATAAGCGAGTATTGGACGCATAACGGCTGTATAAAGAAGCACTTTGTTATCTCTACTTAAATGTGAGTTCCGGGAAATTAGGGGGAAAGTTTGAACATTATTTTCGGAACTTATCGCGAACGTGTAAAATGTGTTGTTTCCAAGTTAAGTGTGAGTCAAAAATAACGCCAAGATACTTGGTATTCTGAGACCAGGGAATTTGTTTATTGAACATTAATAGAGGGGGAGGAATGGTGCGTTTTTTGGTAAAGATGACTGCACAAGATTTTTCTACATTGATACTAATTTTCCATCTGTCGTAATAATTTTCTAGCAGCTTGAGGTGTTTGTTAATGGCAAAGGTAACAGTCTTTAAGTTTTTGTACGTGGCATTAATGGCCGTATCATCCGCATAGAGACTAATATTTGTTAGTGAGTAGCTGGGAATGTCATTTATATAGAGATTGAACAACAGGGGCCCGAGCAATGAACCCTGAGGACACCCTGCAGAGATGGAATGAGAGTTAGATAATGATTCATTTACTCTGATCCGAAAGGATCTGTTAGTGAGATACGAGTGGATGAGGTGAATGAGGGGAGAAGGAATATCGTAAGTAATTAGTTTGAAAGTGAGTTCTAAAATCCAGACGTGGTCGAAGGCTTTCTGGATATCCAGAAAGACCACTCCCGTGCTCTTCTTTTTTTGGAAACCTTCCGAAATACTTTCTGTTAGTTTGAGAAGAGGATGAAGAGTAGATAGTTTATTTGTAAATCCACATAATGATTAGGGTTAATTAGGCTGTTATCATTAATGAATTTTTTAAGTCTATTAAGAATGATGTATTCAGTTAATTTACTTAGAGTTGAAAGGAGAGAGAAATAGGTCTATATGAATTAGGAAGATTTTTATTTTTACCAGATTTAATAATAGGGAAAATGATAGCTTCTTTCCAGTTACTAGGAAAGTGATGAAATTTAAGAATTTTTTATTGACAAGAATAGTTAGTATGAGGATTAGTTTGATAGGAAAATTTTTTAGCATTTTATTTGTGATAGTATCTTTACCGGGGGCCTTTTTAGGGCTAGTATTTTTAATGAAGTTAATAATTTCATCAGGCATGACAGATTCAATTTGAGTAGAAGGGAAGAGAGAAAGGTATTCACAGCAGAGGTGACAACCTCGTCATCTTGATCGTAGTTGTCCTGCATGCGGTTATTTTCAATGAAGTTATTTTTAATCGTATTAGCAAGGAGCTTAGCCTTCTGCGGATCAGTGACGGCCATACCAGTAGCACAGTTCAACGTAGGTATTTGAGATCTTTTATTTTTTAAGAACCTCTGAGCCTCCCAGAGGCTATTGTCAGTTGTATTTAGAGCTTCTAGTCTAGCGTTCCAAGTATCATTACTATATATTTTAAGTTCTTTTTTGAGGTTGGCTTGAGCTTTATTGTATAAAGTTTTTATAAAAAGGATTTAAAGTCTGCTGATAGCGTTTACGTAGGTTGTTTTTATGCTTAATAAGTTGATTAATGTGATTTGGAGTGTAGTTTCGGTGAGCGTTCACTATTGGCTGGGAGGCGTGGCTATGGGTAGCGACGACCGCTTCGGTGAACTCTGTAATTTTGGTTTTAAGATCATTGGTATTATTAATACTATTCGGATAGTAGTTAAATAGAGAGAAGTTTTTATTTAAATTAATTCTAAAAATCCTTCCAGTTGGTGGTAATCGCTCTGGGATTTGAGGATTCCATTTTAAATTTAAAATCAAAATTTAGGAAAACAGGGTTATGGTCAGAATAGAGGTCATTAATAGATTTAATAGTATAAGGGTAGTAAAAGTTTTTAATTAAGGCAAAGTCTATTGTGTTAGCTGAGTTATGGCCAAATCTTGTGGGAGAGTCAGGAAAAGCTATGTGCAGATTTAAGATATTGGCAAAGTTAAAAAGATGTTTGCCTCTGTTTGAGTTTACATTGCAATTCCAAGCGCTATGAGTAGCATTGAAATCGCCGAAGACGACACAATGACTACTCGTTTGGAGAAAATATTCTAAATCTATTGTAAATAAGTTATCGTCAGAGGAGGGGGAATGTAAACACAGACAATAGAAACGGGGTCATGGTCTTGGGGAGTTAGAATAATGTTAGTCGCTTCAATAGCTTGCAGAGGTGGGGTGGGGAGACAATGATGTTTAAGAGACTTTTTGATAAGAATAAGAGTTCCGCCGGCGGCCGCTGCGTTAGTGATCCTGTCATTTCTGTAGCAAGTGTAATTAGCTATTGTAAAAGTGTGCGAAGGTCTCAGATGAGTTTCCTGTATGAGAAAGATATCGGGAGAGTGCTTCTCTATAAAAATTCGTAGCTCTACTCTACGTCTAAGCAGTCCGTTTGCGTTCCAAGAACACAAATTGAGGCCAATGGGGGACTTAACCATTATTATTGTTACAAGAGGCCTCTAATAAGGCGTACATTTGATTTGGGTTATTGTTTGCTCTTTGCACTTGGTTAAAATTATTCATGAAATTAGGATTTGAAGTAGCTATGGCTTGGGTAAATTGAGATAGTTGGCACAAACATTGCATAGTCATTTGTAGGGTCGCTTGCAAGTTAAAATTATTATTATTAAAAATATTTCCGTTAAAGTTATATCCGTTAAAGTTATTATTAGACTTGTTATTAAAATTTGGAGTAGATCTGTTATTTGCAGAGGGATTTCTATTGGCCTCAATTTGAGCAGAATTCACAGGTCCTTTGGGTGCCATCTGTTGCTTATTTTGGAAGTTAGAGTTAGTTGAAATTTTATTTGGGTTTGCGGCTTGAGCATAGGATACATTAGGTCTTAAAATGCTATTATATATATTTATATAAGAATTACGATTATTCAGGGTAGTGCCCTTAGGGGGCTTTGGGAAACAGGGGCAACCTCTCCAGTTTGCCATATGGCCGTACATTTCGCAGTTTATACAGTAGGCGGTTTCTAGTCTTTCGGTTATTGGGCATTCACGGGTAATGTGTTCCTCACCGCATTTTAGGCAGCGGGGGTTTAGATGGCAGGTATCAGAATTATGAGATGGAGTGAGTGAGTTAATATTAACGTCGCACTGTTCAGCTACACGAGGGCTTTTGGCGACGGACCACGTAATTTTGAACCATGGTCAAGTGACGTGGACGACACCTGAGCTGGCACCCCCTTCTCCTAACTACCACACCACACCAACGGGAGGACGTTTCAGCTCTCGACAGATTTAACGTGCATCGCTGCCCTACACGGCGGGTGTTTAGTGGTACTGGGATCGAACTCATGACATGCCTGCCATGGTTGGATACCTTAACCACTGGGCTACCGCAGCCCCAGAATTATGATGGAAGTGGTTACATGTGTAGCATTGCGTGACACCTTTTCCGTTGTAACCTTCCACACGAATGCTAAGGTAACTTAGGGTTTTTAAGTGAAAAATTTTTAAATTCTCAATATCTCTTGGGAGAGTCACCAGAAATACCGGGATAGGTTGTTTACTACGGCGGCCTATTAGCTGATTTACTTTTTCAGGGGTAAAGCCTAGTTCTTCTAAATCGGCTTGAATTTCTTCGACCTTGAAGTTGCGGGGCAGTCCTTTCAGTACAACCTTGATGGGGCGCTCGTTTTTGGGCTTAATTTCATAAAATTGGAATTTGGTTTTTTCAGCAAAGGATAAAAGTTCGTGAAATTGTTCTAAATTATCCGTATAAAGTTTAATAAATTCTCCGGTTGTACGTGATCTTATTTTAGGGAACTTTTCATTAATAATTTTCATTTGACTTCTGACAGTTTTGGTGATTTTAAGCATGACTGGAGGGGGAAGCGTACTTACGGGGTTTTGATTGTCGGAGGGGGTAGGGCCAGTGGCCGATAGGGGTTTGGGAGTAACAACGGGAATAGCATTTTGAGAACCTGTGATTTCTTCGATATTGCTATCACTAGGTAAGGAGAATTTATTTGGGGAGATAGAAATGCTATCATTAGGAATCCTTACAATTTGCCTTTTAGTTGTCTTCCTTAGAGGGGGATATTCAACTTCCGAATCTTCTCTTCTTTTATTGGAGGTTCTATTACTAATAAGGTTTAATACTCTTTTAGTAGGAGTTACATCTGGGGAGTTTTTAGGCGTAATAGTTTTCAATTCTGAATCATGATGAGGGCAGCCAGGGGAAACACAAGGAGGAAATGAGGCTAAATCACTTACCGCCAAGTTGATGGTCTCTTCAATTTCTTGAAGCTCCGAGACGGAACGCTTGTAGAAGGGCTCATCCGAGTGGTGATCGGGCATGTCTTGAAGTTCAGCGATACAGGCGAGCTTGAACTTTTTGAAAGTCTCCATCTTTTGCAGCTGGGCTGTGTTTTGTAAGATCTGCTCACATGCCAAAAGAAGTGGAGGAGTGGGAGTTCGTCTGGGCGAGTCGATTATGTCCATATCCGTAGGTTCGTTCCGATTATCCATTTCCAGTCGTTACCAGGTCAAAAAATAGGGGAGAATTAAAGTGTCTGCTCTAGCAGATTAGCCCTGACAAGGGCTGTAGATAACAGATGCACTATCAATATGGGGAGGGGAAAATAACAAGATACTGCCGAAGCAATATGCCACGTGGCGGTCGGTCGTAGTAGCAGAGGGAGAGCGTTTGCAGTTCAACCTCACTGGTCAGCGTCCGAGCTTCAATCGTTCGCCTTCGTCAGCGCTCGTTGCACCTTTTTAACAGGCTTATTTACCCACAAATCCTTACGCGATGGTAAAGAGTTCACTCTATTTTCATTTATTACTTCCTTAATTTTGAATCTAAACTTTTCAAACCTGATATATATATATATTGTTTTGCATCAACAAAAAATATTTGTTACAATTAACAAAAATTTCTCTGATAATTTGATTTTTTTAAAATGAAGTTAACGAATTGTGAGGTTAACGCTGAATAATGTTTATCTGTTTTCAGCTTACTTTTACAGCTTTATTTTTTCTTACTTTTAAAGTCATCCTAATAGTTCAAAAATCAGCTAGCTTTTTTGTTGTTGTTGTTGTTGTGAATGTGTTTTGCATTTTGTATCTCACATCATATTAATATACAAAATATACAATAAATGGTTGCTTATGTCCATATTTACATTAACTACGAGCTGTATATCATAATGGGCTTTCTTTGCTAACAAACTATTAATACTTAAGGTACTTTTGTTGACTACGAAAAGGTATTTGGTAAATGACTAGCAATAGCAAAAACACTAGACAGTTTTTGTCTCATTTGGGCTCATTTTTAAAACATAAATTTTATTAGGGCTACAAAATATTTATTTCATAAACAAAACACCTTTATCATTATAGATAAATAAAAATGAATTGCCAATGCTTAAGAAACTCACATGAAGAAAAAAGAAATGAGTACATTTTCAAAGATCTTATCGAACAACCTATTAAAGCTATTTGTAGATTTTTAAAATAAAGATATTATTACAATTTCCCTAAATAGAATAAAATTAAAAAACTTACCTTCGAATACTTTGATGGAGAAAAAGCTTTTCTTGAAATGGCTTGTATCCATTTTTTCCGAAGAAAGTCCTTTTTTGGAAATCCAAACATTTGTACTTTTCCAGTATGTTTATAATTGCTATATTGCAATTTGGTACAACGCATGTAAACACCATTTTGTGATGATCTTATCCAAAATCGTCACAAATAAATTGAAAATCTGCAATAAAAATGTAGAAAGCTGCGAACTGTACAGGAGCAACAACCGAAATGGCGTAGGCGAGTAAAGTGAACTTCAAATCAGGCGGGATTTCTATACCTACTATATGTGACGTCACAAGCCTCTCTCATTTCAGTAGCCAGGCCTTGTATCTAGGAGGTGTTGGTCTTACTCCCCGTTACTTTCTAAAAATAGTTGTTGGGGAAAGGGGGGGGGGAAGATGACCAGATTGGGTAGCTCTTTATAGCTTTGACCGAGGATTTTGAATCCCTGGAATGTTATGACAAAAGATCGCTTAATATTTCGTATTTCAAAAACTATGCGTGTTTTATGATAGTTCTAAGGAATTTTTTTTACATTTGTAATAAAAATAATTTTCAATATAAAAAGTGATATCTCTAGTACAAGGAAGAATTTTTTCTTGATTTCTTATGAAATTGGCACTTCATAGTATTTCAATAATAAAAAATAATAACGTACAATGGATTTATACACTCCATTATACCTATTACTATATAAATTTTAGTAACACCAAAAATTAAAAAATTGTTTTATTTAATATGATATTCTGAACTTCAGAATAATAAAATTTATTTTTTTATTAATGACAGAGCTGATGATTATTTTTTCCCTCATTACTTTTATAATTTATTCATAAAATTGTTTTTCTATAATAATATACTTGAAACCTTATGTGAAAAAGTCTTTTTTACCCTTTCAGATTAAAATTTTGTATATCTAAATTATTCAGAGTTAATTGTTATTCAAGTTATTGCTTTAAACACGAAATTGAGAATTTTATATACATTGAATAATATTTTTATCCTTACATGCTCTAACAGCTTATATATTGTATATATATATATATAAATATATATATATATATATATATATATATATATATATATATATATATATATATATATATATATATATATATATATATATATATATATATATATAAATATATATATATACACTGCTCAAAATAATTAAAGGATATTGCGGTTTTAGGTGGATCTTGTGGCTGGGAAACTTTTTAGCTGATTGATACATGGTCGACAGACGTAGTAGGTTATATGAGAATAAATTACACATGTTTGGCAGAAAAAAATGCATTTTACTGAGCATTTGTGTACAAACGGAAAAAGCACAATTTGTGAATATGAGAAAAAAAGAATAAGAGAGAAAAGGTGTTTTTTCTTCAAAGGAAATCATTTTCAGTAGGAGGTATGGTTTCCACGGACGGCCAGCAACGTTGAGCACCTTTGAGGAATGGAGTCAATGAGGCTATTAATCACGAGTTGGGGTATTCTGTCCCACTCTTCCAGAAGAGCTCTTTCATGTTCTTGGAGAGTTTGTGGGGGTGGTTGGTGGCCAGACCTTTGCATTCCTAGAGCGTCCCAAACGTGCTCTATTGGATTCATGTCTGGAGAGCACGCTGGTCATTCCATTCGTACGATTCCTTCCTCGAAAAGGAAATCCTCCACCAGGTTAGCACGATGTGGCCTGCAGTTATCGTCCATTAAAATGAAGTCATCTCCGATTGCTGCAGCGTAAAGGACTACAATAGGTCTGAGGATCTCATCCCTATAATGGCGAGCAGTCAGAGGTCCATCTCGAATGATGTAGGGGTCTGTGCACCCGTCAATGGAGATGCCACCGTACACCAACACTCCCCCACCGCCAAATCTGACACTTTCGTGCACAAACGCAGGATTATTTCTACTGCAACGGTCCCTCCAGATGAAAATACGCCTATTATTCGGATAAACAGAAAAACGGGACTCGTCAGAAAAAAGAACATTGCTCCATTCATTTCTCCTCCAGTTCACATGCTCTGTTGCCCACTCCCTGTGGTCACGACGATGCCTTGATGTTAGTCTAACACATACCATCGGTCGGCGAGCATACAGACCTACACCATGGAGCCGGTTTCGGATAGTCTGAATTGAAACCGTGGTGCCAGTAGCCGAGTGAAGGTGTTGTTGGAGAAGAGTAGCGTTCATATTTCGGTGTCTCCGAGCCGTTAACACTAAATAACGATCTTCATTGGGCATTCTTGCCAGTCTACGACCTTGTCCTGGTCTTCGACCTGCACTTCCAGTCTCCAAAAAACAGTTCCAGTTCCTGGAAATCACACTTTGTGACACTCCAATGGCTTTCGCTACTTCGGCTTGAGTTTGGCCCCCTTCTAACCTACCAACAACTCTCCAAGCTTCTGAATCGGTTAAATGACTTCACTGAGACATCGTACTCATCGAAACAAAGCAGTTACTGAATTCCGATCATCCTTGTATTCATTTCAGATGAAAGTCTAATTTCATTCGCTGCCGCTGAAGCGATGTTTTTGACGTCGAACTCAAAATTAGCATACTCCACAGTTTGAAAATCAGAAAAATTTGCATTTGTGATTCTCTTCTTCCGTTTTCGGCAAAAAAAAATTCGCTTATATCTTTATTCTATATAAAACTTACAATATCCTTTAATTGTTTTGAGCAGTATATATATATATATATATATATATATATATATATATATATAGCTGTAACAATATTACAGATATTAAAACCAAACATTGATAATCATGAAGTGAAAATATGTCGATTATAAGTTAATTAATATTATGTTCGGTTCCATTTGGATTAATTTTTTCACTGCAAGGAATTCTCATAAAGTAATACATTTTCTTGATTTGTTTATTTCACAATGATTGTGATGTTCTTTAATTACGCTATGCCATAATTGTGATTCGCTTCAGTAACAATACAGATTGAAGGATAAAGAAGTTTTTTTTAATGATTTAATTTTACGTGAATTGGAAATTATAAACAAAAAAAAAAAAAGCTTTTGCGTAGCTCAGCTAAAAAAAAAAAAAAAAAGAAAAAAAAAGAGAAAAATAAAACACCTTTGTTAAATTTTAAGTATGTAGATCTAATAGCTGTTAAAAAGGATTTTTTTTAATTTATAACTCCCCGTAACACTCTCGAGGGTCAATTTTTGAAAATACCTTTCTAAGCTGATCTCTGTTCAGCAAAAGTAACACATTGTTAAAAATTTTGTGTAATGAACTCTTAAAATAGTGTAAATAATCACTCACTATTCATCGTTCCTGTGTACGCAGAGATTCGAATAATTACGCATTCCTCGAATTCCGAATTACATTGTTGATAAAAGCGTCGCATAACAATACACCTGACATATTCTATGTTGTATTCTATGTAAATGAAAATTCAAGTTTTAAGTCACATACTGTCACTTATTTTAGTAACAATAATAATAATTTGATGTTAATGTCATTAGATAACAATAAGATATTAGCTTTTATATAATATAAATGTAGTTTGAAACGATTTTTGTCTCAAAGAAAATTATAAGTTCCTATCCTAATTCATTTAAAACATATTGTTTAATTTTTACGCATGTGTGTGTGTGTTTGGTAACCAAATAACAGTTTCATTTAATAGAAAATAGGCTACATTATGTGGTATCCTGTTTAAGAAAATGTAGACGGTAGAAACAAACTGTACTTAAATTTGAATTTCTGAAAAAAAAAATTGCCTTATAAGAAACTCTCATCAAGAACATAATAAGTTTTGATACAAGTCTAAAAAGAAAACGTCGTTTTTCTGTGAAAATGATCATTAGAGCACTTTTTCATCATAAATTGTTATAAACTTTTTTAAACATTTAAGTTAATATTTTTAAAATGTTCATATTTCTTCCAGGTTTCCAAATTTAACAATATTCATGATTTTTCTTGGATTATCTATAAGAACAATTATTAAAATTCAACAAGGAAACAGGTTTTCAATTCCATACCAACTTAAGGAAGTGTAATAAAAAGGAAGCTTAATTTGGAAATTAATTCGATGAATATAATATAGTCGGCCTTCCATTTTGCGAATCTTTATCTTGCGGATATCTCTATTTCGCGAACTTTTTCCTGGAACCAATAACATTTTATGATTTTCTTCGTCAAATAACCTCCAAATAGCTAGGTGCATTTTCCATTTATCGAACTTTTTCTCTTGGGATTCGATTTTTTTTCTCCCTGTTTTTGAAATATTTATGGACCTTCGCATGATGTAATGAGCAAGTAAAATCATTTGAAACGGTTAGACGAATTGTGTGAAAAAAATACGCCTGATGAGGTATTTCGTGCACTGCAAAGGTGCAAGGAATGAGAGAAAGCATTTTTTTTTAAAAAAAACGAAAACACTCAAACAAAATTAATAGACTTAACCAGTAGTTAAATTGAAGGACACGCGTTCTTAAAATTACTGGTCATAAAATATGCATGTTTAAAATCACTTGTAGGCTTAAAATTGGAAAATGTTATTAAAATTCGTTAATCATAATACAAAAGTACTTTTTTAACGTTGGAAGTACTGAGTATTTCTTAACAAAGTTGTTTTTTCCCCCTGCTTTCCTAGCCGAATTTTTTTTGATAAGTAAGGTATGTAAAATAAATAGATTTAACTTACAAAAAAGGTGTGGGTACAATATTAATTTTATAATAATGTACAGTTATGTGAATTTTAAATTTAAGTGGTTTTTAAGAGCTATATTGAAAGATAAATCACCATTTCACGAAATTTTCCAAATAACGAACTTTTCTTCAGGTTTAGCGACGACTGTAATTTAGTGAAATTTTTTTCATATTTTCATGCGTATCGGAAATAATAACATTAATTTGTAAAACAAGAAATAGATGTGTTTGAAAGCAGAATTATTCAAACTATTTGTGAAAAAATTGCTCTAGGTTATTTTCTTAGAAAAAAGTAACATTTCCTTGTGAAAGACTCAAGTTGAAAATGATTATTTCCCCGATGAGTATTCTTACACAGCAATTTCAAATACAATTTGTATCTAAGATATGAGCAGAAAGAAATTTATTACATATCTATCAAACAAAAAAAAATTGAAATAATTACGCAAAGACAAACAAAAAAGATATTTCTACAAAAATAAAACTGGAGGTCTATCAAATCCTTCCTCCAAAAATTAAAACTCCTGTCTAAATTCAATCTTTATTCTTAACCCTATGAGCAATGATTGTGATACCCAAGAAAATGTAAACGCGTACTTGTTCATTCACTCGTGGATATCCCAAAATATTTGCACGGATTTAAAAAAAAAAAGACTGTGCGCACCCATTTCCGCGGTAATTCTAAAAACAGCACACTCTTACAAAACTTTCTTTTCCCCCTTTTTCATTCAACCAACATCGCACCCCGTATGGTTTTGAATAGTTAGTTTATTTTACTGCAACTGCGCACGCGTTCTGAAACCGACTATATCCAACACCGAGGTGTTGGTAAGACAGAACCCTATGCAATGACGTAGTCTCAAGACGTCATCCACAGGGTTGCCTTATATTCTTTTTACTTTGCGATCCCCCCCCTATTTTTTCATGGAAAAGAGCAGAATTAACGTTTCTGAAGTGATAAAGTCTCATTATTTGAGTAGAAAAATATTCTTTTTCATAAAATATAGTATTATTAATATGTATCTAAGCAGCTTATACCGTAATTTTCTTTTAAAACAAAGTTAGTTTAACTTTGTGCTTAGAATGCATACACGTGGCGCCATCTGCATCCATTATATTAAAGCTTGCGAGACATGGCGTCAGAAAATTCTCGAAGCAAAGATTTATGTATTTTTCGTAATTTTAAAATTTTCTAGACAGTAAATGACATTTCTGCATTTCATGGTGAATTTATATGTGTAATTTACGTTCTCAGCAAAAGTTTTACGCCTATATAATGTGATTTAATTGTGCTAAAGTGTTATTATGTTTTCAGTACAAGTGGAAGTCCCCCTTAAGCTGTTCAAGGGATCGCTGAATTCAGACTTAACACAATGTTAGAGTCAGTCCATGACATTATTTGCTGTATAGGTAGCGTCATTTCCCAGGAGCTGTGACAATAGCACACAATTCTAAACGAGGGATATTGATTGGTTTCACCGAGGCAACACGAGACTTGCTGCACAAGAGTCTTGTAGATACATCCTCTTCTGAGATCGATTGAGCATATAGTACAGCACAATATGCTGCTGTTGAGGCATCGGCAAATCCATGGATGATAATTCTGCCTTTTCCTATTACGAGTCGAGGTACATGGATATTTTGAATAACTGGCCGGGTAGACACGAAGTCGTTTTATTCTTTAGCTATTGGATTGGAGAGAGGTTCATCTCATTCTAATTTGAGAGCCCAAAGTTTCTGTAATTGTAATTTGGCCTTAGTTAGAATTGGTCCAAAGAATCCACGGAGGGCCAAATAAGCGTGCAATAATGCATAAAACTTCTCTTTTTGTATACGACTCTCGGCAGTTCATGACGGTCTTAAAAGAGAAATCATCAAATTGTGGACTCCAAATGATTCCCACAGTTTTAATGGTTTAGTCTGATGATTGGCAACGGAAATCCCAAGATTGCTCTTCTTTAGGTATTGAATTAAATATTTCTGGAGTATTGCTACACCACTTATGTACGCTCATACGCGCCTTTTTAGTAAATAAATTAATTCTAGTTGCAGTTTCTTTGAAAGTCTGAACTACCTGTTAAAATATCCATATAAATGTCTCTGATTGTAACTGCTTCAGCCAAAGGATAATGTTTTCCTTCGTCCCTAGCTAATTGCTGAATGGTTCGAGTAGCAAGATAGGGTGCATAAGTAGTCCCGTAAGTTACAGGTTGAGTTTTTATGTTTATACGGGACCATCAATACTGTCTTTCCATAAAATCATCTGCAAATTTCGATGATCGGAATTAATTAAAATTTGTCTAAACATTTTTGAAATATCCGTTGTAAAGTCAAATGTGTGCTGTCTAAATCTCAAGAGAATCGAAAATAAATCTTGCCACAAAATCTCGCCTTTATATAAAACTAGCTGCATGGCCCGGCGTTGCACAGGTTTTCTCTACTTTTATAAACTTTCCCTTTCCTTCACAAAATCAACACTTCCATTATTCTTTTTCAAAATTAGTTAGACTTTTTTGTTATTTTCCCTCTACTTAAGCCGGCATTGCACGGGCTTTTACCGAATGTATAACTTAATTTCCTCTTTCCTTCATGATGCCAGCGCTTTGGTGTGGGTGTGTACACGTACGATGTGATTGCTATAATGATGTTATTAAAATTCCATTTTTCGAAATTTTTTGACTTCTTTTCCCTGTCAGACAGGCTTCTTTCCCCTGCGTTGCATGAACATTTTTCAATGTATAACATATTGTCATGGAAATTCCCCTACTCCTCTAGCAGTCAGCACTTTCTGTTGTGTGTATGTATGATTTCTACTATATTAACGGTATTACAGTTCCCTTTTTCGAAATTTCTTCCACATGTTCCCGTTGTCAGACACGTTTCTTTTATCTCTCTACAGTCCGGCGTTACAGTGGCTTTTTTAGTGTAGAGCTATCCCCCCCATTATTTATAAATGATGAATGAAAAGTCTTACAGATAGCTATTGAAATGATTTTTTTCTGATCGTTTGAATGTTTGATTAAACATATGTAAGTGTAAAAAAAACTACGCACACACACACACACACACGCACACACACACACACATATATATATAGGGAAAAGCCTATATATATATCTACATTCACTAAAAAAACATTCAAAAACACAAGAATCTGTCTGATAAAAATATTTCAGTATTTTATTATAATTTTTGTTTTTCATTCCACTGTGTTTAGTAAATCATTTAAACATGTATCTGAAGAAAAAAGTATATTACACAAAACTAACATATTCATTGTTTTAACTATAATTATTTTCTTAGAGCTTAAAATAATAAAAGGGGTTTGGTATTTTCATTTACTCAATCAATCGTTAGATAACAATAATTTTCGTCTTAGGTTTTGAAATAAAAAAATTGATTAAAAAATGTTCGTTGAGCAATTAGTTGTGACATACCATTTGCTTAAAAAATGGCTGTAAAATAAAAATTCTCGTTCATTGATAGACTTATTAAATATTTAAAAAAATTGTAAAATAATTAAATCAAAAGAAAGATATATATTAATTTTATTATATTTATAAAAAATATTTTTCTATAAAAATAATTATAATAATATATTTTATATATCATATACTTGGTAAAATGCCTGTTCTTCGCATGGGTTAAGTTTCAAAAACATAAAACTCTCCTATTATAGCAATTATAATATTTTTTAGAGAGGGTAAAACCCTGTGTAAAGTAGTATAACCAACAATTCAAAATATTTTATTTTGATTAATATTAAATTTATAAATATTTTGAACGAAGTACAATTTGCGTGTGTGGCCTCAATTTAAATAATAATTTAACAAAAACAAATATTTTTGAATGTAAGAGAGGAAATTAGCATGCTATATATATAAAGTAAGCAGAAATGACTGAATGCAAATAGAAATAAAATTATATCAGAAAAGTAATAGCAGCAGTGTAAATTTCTGCTATTGAACTATGGGCGAAATAACCTGAAATAGATAAACCGAAAGAAAAAATTAATGATGATAAACTGATTAACAAAAAATATCATAAATAAATATTAGGAAGCATTCAACAGGAAAAAAATTAAATTATTATTACATGAGGAACGGAGTAATACTGTAATTGTAGATGTAATTCAATACTAAAAAATTAAATTAGTATGAACTAAAATAAAAAGTCCACGTGGAAATAATCTAAAATCAATAACAGTACTGAATGACACAAACAAAACATGTTGCTAAAAAATTAATTATTCAAACGATACTTTTTCGCAATATTTCTATTAGCAATTGTAATTCTATTACAAAGAGCAAACAAATGAGTACATACAATCATAAATAACTATAGTAATAATTTAAATATATATATTTTATGGGCAGTATGATAATATATAAAATATGTATATGATCCCCAAAAACTACATAATGAACAGATTATCAGAAGCAACAGTAAACCATCAGATGTAAAATCACATCAATACTGAATACTAAAGAAATCCAAAAGGAGATATGAAAAAATCTTTTCAAGGTGCATATTTTTCTGCAAACACTTTTTTGATCGCAAATGATATATTTATAAATTGCAAGATTGTCAGAAGCAAAATTAAATTGTGTCAAAAAATAAGGTCAGCATTGAATTTAAAGGAATCCAAAAGAAAATATGAGAATATTGTTTCAACGTCCACCTCATCATAGTTCAGCAAATAGCATTTTGTTAAAAAAAATTCTTGATTTTTTAAATTTAAAACAAAGATGAGATCATAAGGCCATAAACAGTGACATACAAAAAAACATGGTTCACAATATTACCAATACGCCAATAGCAATTAGTTTGAATTTAGTGTCATTTGCTTTCTGTTGTACTTCAAGCAATATTTTTCTACAGTGAAGAAAACATTGAATTTGCCGATGAAAGAAGAATAGCGAAAATTTTATTTTCAATGAGAGAAAATATTATAGCAATGTATTTATATGTAAAAAAGGTATACAATGCATATGTTTATGTACAATTAGCTAAAAACTATATGAATTATTTTTAGAAGGAACGTTAAACAATGATGTCACAAACAGTTTTGACCACCACCACCACCAACAACAAAAAAAAACATCTTGCATACCATAAAATTCGGCATACAACACCCACTTTAAGCACAAAAAATTAAATCGAAATTTACGGGTTCAAGAGCTTTAAAAATAAAAAAAGATGAGAAAAGAAAAAAATTAAGACCTCTACAAATATCGAAATACTGTTTATTTAAAAGAAATGACACTCCACTCCTTATGAACTTTTAAAGGGTTGTAATTCTATATAGAAGTATACTATTTTTTCCTATACCTTGGAATAATACCTCGAATAAATGACTTAAAAACATGAGAGCATTGAATATGTACATTTCAGGTTTCTTTGTAAAAGAAGAGGGTGTACATTATACAGAAAACATAACAAATATTAAAAAATGCAGCTCAAAAGTCTAGGTAAGCATTATATGCTGTATTTTACAGTAATCTGATATTTTTCTTTGCATTGTTTTTTTTAGCATCAACTTGTCAACAAAATATTCGATATCATCCACTTTTTTTAAATTCATTTCACCATTGGAATGCAAGTCTAAATAACTGCGTATATTTTTCATGATATTCAACATTGATCAGCATCTGCTGATGAAGGAAGAAAAGCAATCCTCTTTTTTTTCAACCAAAGAAAATGTCATAGAAATGTATATGCATAAAATCTTTAAAATTCTATATGAAGAACACACAGATTGCAAGAAGGAAAGTTAAACCATAATGCCACGCGGCAAAAATTGCATTAACTCTGAATTTTAAAGTGCAAAAGAAAATTAGATGTAATTCAATACTAAAAAGAATTAATTAGTAGGAACTAAAATTAAAATTCACCTAAAATGGATAAAACAAGTCCCCCTTTGAAATAGTCCAGAACCAACAACAGTACTGAATGAAACAAATCATGTTGCTCAAAAATTAATTAATGAGACAATACTTTTTTGCAATACTTTCATTAAAAATTATAATTTTATTGCAAAGAGCAACTGAATGAGTACATACAATGATAAATAATTATGATGATAAGTGAAATATATGTATCATATATGGACAGTATAACATAAAATATGCATATGATCTCCAAGAAACTATGTGAGGAACAGATTATCAGAAGCAACATTAAACCATGATGGTATGAGACGTAAAATCACTTCAACACTGAATTTTAAAGAAATCCAGAGGGAAATATGAGAAAATCTTTTCAAGATGCATCTTTTTTCTGTGCAAACATTCAACAGTGACATGCAAAAAAACATGGTACGTTCAGATTTCTCATAAATAGGAAGCATTATCTTCACAATACTACAAATGTGTTAAGAGCAATTAGTTTGAATTTAGTGTCATTTACTTTCTGTTATACTTTAAGCGATATATTTTTCTACAATGAAGAAAACATTGAATATGCCGATGAAGGAAGAATAGCAATAATCTTTATTTTCAACGACTGAAAATGATATAGATATGTAAAACATGTAACATTTATATGTAAAAATTTATACAATGCATGCATATGTGTACAATCGGCATTAAGAACAGATTGTCAGAAGAAAAAATACTTCGTTGTGCATTTAATCGCATTCATAGTTTTTCGAACCGATGTTTGTTTTTTTTGGTTTTGTGAACAATGCACATGACATGAGAATAAAAGCAGGCGAGAAGTGATGGTGTAGTTTCATTGATTGTAAAAAAAAAACTTTGATATTTATGTCACGAATAGGTAATCATGATCTAAGATTCTGTTTAAAAAAGCCTCAAATTATTGTTCTGCTGAAAAACTGACTTTTGAGTCTTTGTATCACATATATAATTACTGTACCTACAATAATAAGCAAGATTCTCTAAAGTTACAAAAGTAAATTTAATTTCAAAATATTTTTCCATTGTTTTACTGAACATAATATAATTTCGTATTACAATTTTTCATTTACATACCACTTATAAAAATATTTCTTGAATATGAAAAACATTTTACAAAACATTATTTAATCATACATTATTTTTGAAAAATATAATAGAACTGATTATCTTTAATTTTTTTTAAAGAAAAGGTAGTTTGAAATGTTAAAAAAATAAAATAGACATTTTTATCAATTTCATTTGTCATGTTTTACATTTATTTTATGAATGCCCATATGAGCGTTAACATTTTTTGATTATGAAAAAAGTGCACTGCAATAGCCCATGCAACGCAAAGAAATTTCAAAAAAGTATATTTTGCTCAGGCTTTTACTTATAAAAGTAGAGAAAAAGCCTGTGCAATGCTGGGCCATACAGCTAGTTTTGTAATATTAATTTAAATTAAAAGGTTATCTAAAACAGAAAAAATAAGCCCTAATTTTGATAAAATTGCCATAAACAGTTTTGAACAACAACAAAAGAAACACGCAACAGAAAACTTTCAATATTTAAGATTGAAAAAGAAATAAAATAAACAAATAAATATAAAAGTAACCTTACACTTAGTAGAAATTATAATATTAATTCAAGCCAAACAGCTACTTTAAATACATAAATTAAGGTCTGATTTTAATGAAACTACCATAAGCAGCTCAGAAGAAAAAAATCAAGAAATCTTATATGTAAATAGAAATTCTAACTTAAATCACAACCTTGACAATCTGTTAGTTTGAATTGAGTTTCATTTTCATTTAGTTACATTTTTCTACTTTTTTGTTACAACTGAAAAACATAGAATTTGTCAATTAAGGAAAAAAGGTACTTACGTGTTGGCATCATCGCAGCAAAATTTGCACCACAATATCAAAACAGATTCTTATGTGTTTTATATGAGAAAAAAAACAGTCAAATTTTGGTGAAAAAAGTGTCACTTTGGCTGCAGTTACTCTAATATTTAAGTATCAGGAAAAGCAGTATCCTTTTTCTTTTTCAATGGGAGGAAATGTTAGTTACGTTTCATCGCACCTATGCCAAAGTTAAAAATTTTGCATGTGTTGTACGTGCTAAATTGTGGCAACCATGCACTTCATTTCATGATATGTCGCTAATAGTTTCAGATAATATATAAGAACCGAAATGTCATAGGAAGATTTGGTACTTATGTATAATTGCCAACTCTATTATTAACTCGCCAAGTTGGCAACTGCGATTTCCAATATGTCATCCACGCTGAATTGGGAACAATGTGCTTCATTTCATATAATGCCTCCAAAAGGCTGCGATAATACGTAAATTCTTCTTATTATTTTTTTGACCAAATGGTCATGCTATGCAGTTGGAAGTAGGCAAGAAGTACTGCTGAAATGTACCAATATTCAGGAGATCACTCAGTTTTACACTATACTTATTAATGAGCTGGGTACAGATGGATTGTAGCCTAAGTACGCTAATACATAAGTACCACATAATCTTTCTGTTTACTAAAAACTTCACAAACCATTTTTTAGCTTATTGGCACCTCACGAATCGCGTCATTTTCCGACAAAATCTGACCGATTTTATGTAAAATATCTTAGAATCTCTCTCTTTGTTGTTTTGGTATCAAGGCGTGACACCAATTTTGCTGTGGTGATGCTAAAACATAAGTACCTCATTATCCAAGCTTCTGTTTACAAAAAGCTTCCCAAATAATTTTTTGACTTAAAAACTGACTTTTGAGTCACGGTATCACATAATTATAAGCAAGAAAATTTCAGTTCAGAAAATAAACAAACATAAAACTGTGGGATACTAAAATAGAAATTATAGCATTAATTTAACTCAAAAGGTTACCTAGAAAAGAAAAATTAAGCCCTAATTTTGAAGGAAAATCTTAAATATAAAAAAATTAAACATGAATAAAATAAACAAATAAATATGAAGAACTTAGAATATAGTAGAAATTATATAACATTAATTAAAATACATCCTTTTTTTTAAATTACGTAAAAGTATAAAATGCCTTGAATGTAAAAATGGTTCGGAATAATCAAATGAAATTTAAGCAAAACAAATGAGACTGTTGCCAAAACGACTAACTAAAAACTCAGAAATTGAAACAAAATTTGAAAAATCGCTTAAAAATTTAATTTTAATAAATCTAAAGCGAAGGATGGTAGAGGTGAAACACACACGCATATTTCCTCTTTTATTAGTATAGATGTCATTCAAAGAAAGACCTGATGTAGTTTTGGAAGAAGCATTAAAAACCTTTCTAAGCTTAGTAGTTTTACTATCGGGGCGAAATACTCCATGATGTGGTAGAAAATAAGAAATATTTGTTTCCAGGGGGTCAGTTACTAATTGCATGTGGTTTAAGTCAATATATTCATGTAAGAACGATTTATAAAGGGTTTGTAATTCATTATTTTTCGAAAGTTTTTTCCAAAGTTGATTCAAACGAATTTCAACCAGGATCCTTGATTTACCTAAACAGTATGGATCTTTTTTAACGGGTAATTGTACAACATAGCGTCCTTCTTCAGAGAGATAATGAGTGTTTTGATATTGAGTTTCACAAATTTCTTCTTCTAAACTATGTTCTTTTGATGATTCATCTGCCATTTCAATTTCCCAAAATGCTTGCAATTGTTGATTAAAATTATCTGAATTTATTTCCGAATTAATAGCTAAGCCGCAATATGATTTTCCCTCAAATTTATCGGAACTCCCTACAACAATGTACCCGAAAACAATCTCTTGAAACAGCCATTTTTCGCATGACGATCGAGATTTATTAGGTCTTAATAATTCAAAAAAGAGCCTCGCACCCAATAAGAATATCTATTTCTCCTGGTATACCAAAATTTTTATCCGCGATGTCAATGTTCGAAGGAATGTTTAATTTAGTTGCCTCCATGCGATGGATAGATGTTGAAGTAATATATGGGATGATTAAAATAGATCTAATGCCGTTGAAAAGTCTCCATTTTTGTTTTGAACCACTGTATTTACTCTTTGTTTAACTTTAAGAGATATTTCCCCTAATCCTGAAATAGACGCGTTTATTTTTTATTTTTTCAGCATGAATTTATTAGCCAACCGTTGCCGAACGAAAGAATGATGAGATCCGGAGTCCAATATCGCTTTACAAGGAAAAGGCCGACCGTCTGGCTCATTTACGTAGACCACTGCGGTCATGAGTAAAATTTTTTTCTTCAACACAGTTCGAGAACGTATAAGTGTTATGGGGGTGTTGGCCCTTGCACTACCGTTGAGAGCTCGATTGCGTTTCCTAACGGTGTGCGTAGAGGTGAAGGAATCGTTTCAAATATATGTAACGCTGTATGATGACTTTTTTCACAAACACAGCACGAGTTTTTCCGATTTGCATTCCTTAATTTTATGATGTTCCTTTAAGCAATTGTTGCATCAAGCAGGCAGTGCTGGCGGAGCTGAGTTGGTTGTTTTCCCTCCTGCTGCTAAGTTGAATGGTTTTCCTCCTGCTGCTGAGTTGAGTTGTTTTTCACCAACTGTAGTTTTGGTTGCTGGTGGCATTGGTGGAGCAGGCTGTGCTGAGTTGAATTGTTTTTCTTCCCGCAGTTAAGCTGAGTTGTTTTTATCCTGCTAGGGTTTTGATTTTTAAATTGGGGAAGTTGAGTTGTTTCCTCCTACTGCTAAGTTGAGTTGTTTTTTTAAAAAATGTGCAAAAAATTAAAGTATAAAAATGTTAAAAGTGCTCATGGCGCCACCTATTGATTAAAATATACACTAATTATAAATTTTAAAATGATTGAAGTAAATAACCCTCAAATAAAAAAATAACAATAATAAAACCAGATTCAAACTCACAACCTCAGAACAAAATGTCTCCATAGGACAATATTTTTTCAGTTACGCTAACCATTGTCCTATGAAGGAATACAGACCTGAAGAAAACTTATGTTTATAATCTCATGAATTTAATTTTGCAGGCGAAGCAGATGGCGAAGCAGATGGCGACATTTTTTAAAATCATTTTCTTAATTAAAATAAAATAAAATAAGTATTAAATTTATATTATTTTAATAATTTGTAAATTTTAATTCAGTATAATGATCATGCATACACAATAAAGATACAAATTAAATTGATTATTCAGAAAAATGGGACGTAGTATACTCGTAATCAGCGTGAACGGGTGACGATTTAGTTTGTCTTACCTTGTCTGATCTTGATTCTACAAGATGGCGACTGAATCCTTCGTCAGAAATTATCTCAATGCTTAGAGCGGATGGATACATTGCTTTCAACCACTCAGCGAACTTCGCTCCAGTGTAATTCGGTCAATATGCTTTAGACCCTTATCACATCTTAGTTCAAGATTCATTTCGTTTGTCAGTATTGCGGTGGACTGTATTCAACAAGAAAAATTGATAATGTCTGAAATACATAGCGAAAAACGAAATCTTGGAAAAGCCGTGGAATCTTCTGCAAATAAGAAAACAAGAAGAGAAGTTTCAAAAGTAAGTAACAAAATTAATAAAATTTATAATAATTTTTACACTTTTCTAATCTATTAATTTTGATATATTATTTTCAGAAGTATGGAAAATTTACCGAGGATTGCATACAAGTTGGAATATTTCCAATTGGATATGATGTTTTTTGTCTTTGCAAGCACCTATTATGATTCCGTATCAGTACACATAAGGCGTTTCAAGAAGTATGGAAAAACTTACTACCCAACTCCTGAGGGAATAACATTAGACCCACGGTGCATCGAATATATCATGCGTAAAAAGAAAGTGCCGGAATCAGTGGAGGAGTTACCAAGTGGACTTTTCCCTACTGAACGCACATTCAAATAACAAGTGAGAACTTCATTGATTTTATTTTCAAGCGCATTAAATACGGTCCGGATAAAGAGCCCACTTTTAAGGAAATCACCATATCACGAGAGCAGTGGGCTGAAATGATTGAAAAATATGGTGCTATTGAAAATGCTGTTATAGACAATATGTTTCAATGTATGGACACTTTTTAACTGCATATAAAACCTTCTGCGAAGGCCCCATAGAAAATGCATTACCTTTTTCTTTGGATGTTAGTCTGGGTCAACATACTTGAGGCAAATTTTGAAAAAATCTATTTATAGCTTCCTGAACGAAAAAGGACTGAAACAATCTCAGACTTTAGCTGAGGTGTTATGGGGGAATCGAGAAGAAATATTTAATTCACACACATATGTTTTCTCACTTGAAGCTAATGAGATAGCTGATTGTTTTTATAACAATCTTTTTGAAAATGAGCACTTTTTATTATTAAAACCTGTACATTATGTAATTCAAGAATTTTTTGAAAATCTTCCTTTAGATATTATTTTAAGAGAAGTAAGAGACACGTTATGTCCACCCGATTGTTTTGAATCTTATGAGGATTTTGTTTAAAAAATATTGTATAAAGATTTTATAAGATTCACACAGTATTTTGTTTTTATAAATTTGAATAAAATAGGTTTTTTATATGCTAAATTTGAGTTCTTGCTATTTTTATTGTTTGTTAGTTTAATTTATGTCGAACTAGTTTCACATTTTAAAAATAAATAAGAGTATTTATTTTTTTAAAAAAATTATCAAAGTATGTACAAGTGATATTTTAAATCTATTTCATTTGAAATTGAGAAAAACTGAAACTTTACGCTCATGTTTTTAAACATAAACCTTTTGCTATAAGTTTCATTTTTAAAATAAAGTATTTTGTTTTAAAACAAATTATATCTAAGAATGTTTAAACATAAATTATATTTTTAGTACATTTCATACAAATGTAAGGGAAAAAACTTTATATAAGTTTAAAAAAAACAATATTTTTATTCAAATTTCCCACAGGATTTTATTCTAAAAATTTTGTATCTAAAGTAAGTTGCTTATTTACAAAAACAGCATTCCGTGTTCCGTTTTATATAACAATAATTTATTTACATTAGAAAAATCATATTATTGTGAATTTATCATATCATTGAATTTTATGTCAGACTGCTCATTGATTAGGTCTAAATTCATCAACGACTAATGTCCATGGGCAAGAGTAGTAATTCCATCACCATTAATAAATCTTTTGTCATCTTTATATGACAGAGCAAGTTTGTTATGCTTTATTGAATGCATTGAGTGGAATTTGGACCTATTAGCAGCATATGTCAGCATATTTTATTTTTTGATTATAAAAACAGGCTTTGTAGTCATCAAATGTTATTTTATTTTTTATAGTTTGTTTTTTAATTCCTTTAAACCGCTTTTTTCAATCTTCACCCTTTTCTATAAAAAGAAGCATATCGTAATGTGTGAACAGTTCGATAGCTACTTTAGTATGTAGTAACATAGCATCCCATGATAAAGCTAGGGTGGTAAAGTACCAAAAGGAATCAAGTTTATAAGTTTGCATGCATATTTTTCGAAAGTTTTCAAAAGAGATCGGTTAACAATATGACATCTGTTTTACATCTGTTTTTACATCTTTTTTACACAGTATTCACCAAGATTATTTAAATGAAATTCATTAAATACTTTACATGCATGATTATAATCCTCCACACTTATAGCCTCCTCATTTAGTTTATTGTAAAATTTGCTAATAGGTGGTAAACAAGAATCTTTACACTTCTCAAAACTATCAAAATAATCATACGGAAAAACTCCTTTTCTTAAAAGTAAATCTATTTTTTCTGAATCAAAATAATATTTCACATATATTTAAATTCATCCTCTTTTATTGTTTTTATCAAATTTTCCAAACTAGAACACATGAATTAGAAAGATTCTAAAAACCTTAACTGAAAATCATTTGAAATATTTTTACTGAAGGAAATATATTTTTCTTCAGTGTTTGGAATTAAATTAATTCGTTTTTTATCATGTCCCAACTCCTTAATAAAAATATGGGCATCATTCTCAGAAAGATTATGGAACAAAACAGGCAAAAATTTGGGGGTTTTCATTGCTAAGTTGCATCCATTACAACAAGGGCCTTTAAATTTTTGAGTAACATGATTATGATCCCTAACCTTGATATTTTTTTCGCGAAAGGTTTGATCACAAACATAACAATTTTTAGCATTATCATACAATTGCTTTTCTGATTCGGTAAGAAGTAATAACATTTTCGAGTTTTTACAAATATTATCAATTTCTATTGCATCTTTTACAAGCATTTCAATAAAACATTTGGAGGCATCAGTACTTCTATCTATTATTGGATCCTTATAATGCCCCCTCGATAACTGATAAAATAACAAAAAAACTTTTGGGACGTGTTTTTCATAAATATTAGTAAAGGAAAAGATTGGATCCGAACAAAAAGTAGCAGTTTTTCATAGTTACACACCCGAAATCCGCATACACAACAAAAGGTATTTTTTAATTTTAAAAACTTTCTTTTTTCTGACGGCATTACTACCTTTGTAGAAATTTTATCTATTCACATCTCATTGTGCTGAAGAAGTTTGTATTCTGTTTGGAAAGCATTTAAACATCTTTTACACGTATATGTTTTATGTTGATGTTTTGAGAGTTGTTTCGAAACAAGTCGAGATAAGCTTTTAATGAAACAATAAAGTCCAAACGCTTCATTTTTACATAAAGCAAATCTATATGTTTCTCCCAAACAGTGGCGCACACAGGAATTTTTCAAAGGGGGGGGTCCATTCACCATTCTTGTATTATGCTCCTTTTGATTTTGTTGATTTTTGGAAAAAAACACAGTAAAAAACTAATTATTGAATAAATAATTAGTATTAATTAATAAAATGAATCATTAATAACAAAAACTTAATTAAATTTTACGTACTATGTACTTAGAATTATAATCAATCGGGAAAAAAATCAAGGCCTTTGGGGGTGGGTCTGGACCCCCAGGACCCTCCTCCTTGTGTGCGCCACTGCTTCCACACTATATCACTAATGAGGAGAAGAAATATTTTTGTCTTTAAAAAAATAAATGTTTATTCCTATATCGTTCATTTTTGAAAAATTTTTCACCTCATTATGAAGTGTTGGAAAGGATATTCCATCTAAGTTCAACTTATTTTTGTAGACACATACCTTTCCAATTTTGATCATACCCTGAACGGAGAATAATGGTTCGTTCGGACTTCGAGTCTTTAGATTTCGTCCAGTGTCCAGCCCGAGACTTTACCCTCGAAATCTTCCCTTTCTTTCACTATTTTCTCAGTCATGTTGGTCATAAAGTCTGGCGAGATTATATATATAGTTTCTTGTAATACTTCATTATTTGGCGTTTTGAATTCTACGTTCCTTACCCTTTTTCCAGCATCTTTCTCTTTCGAGTAAATGCAATGAACCCATTTACTCACTTTCAGGGCTTTGTAAGTTTTGAGTTCATTGCGAAAAATAAAGATTGTCTCTTCTTTTCTTAAGAGTAGAAACTCTTTTATCCCCAGTGAACTATCGTCATTTGGAAGATAAAAAGTTTTAAATGCTTTTTGAAAAGCACTCTCGCTCTCTTTTGGTGGTAAGAAGATTTTTTCAGGAACAACTTCGGAATTTTTATGAACGGCCGTAGAGTTTTCAGGAACAGCAGCAGAATGTTCTGGGACAGTCGTAGAATTTTTATGGGCAGCAGCAGAATTTTCAAGAACGACTGTAGAGGTTTCAGGAACTGCAACAGAATGTTCTGGGACAGTCGTAGAATTTTTAGGGCAGCAGCAGAATTTTCAGCAGTTGTGGGCAACTGTGTTTTCTTTTTCCTACTTGAAACGGTTGAATCCACTCTCTTTCCCCCCCGCTTGTTTCTCCAACTTTCTTTCGCAGTTCCTATAGTTCAAATGGTGCAATAAGCTGTCTTTACGGGTAAATGGTGTGCCACAAAACTCACATACAAATTGAAGTAACTTCAAAAGATAAGCCATTTAAAATTTGCACAGAGTTTTTTGCATTCAGCTAGGCTCCAGGAGAAGATGTCTCGCACACATTGCAAGGCTAAGAAGTCTTTGAAATGAGCTGAAAAATGGACTTGAGGCTAGAGAACAATGTACATTGCCAGATTTTATGCTGTTCTGTAAAGTGTTACATATTTTGTCTTGTCAGTATGAAACCTTTAAATCCAGTAAGATGTTGTTGTCTGGAGATGACAAGAAGTCATTTGAAGAATTGACAGTGCAGCTGTGTATGTTCCCAAGAAATTTTACTAAAGTTGAAGACAGTAGCCAAAAAGCCCAGCAAGCCTTAACAGGTACAAAATCAGGAAGACCCAACCAAGAAAGCAAATATAAGTCCAAGTCAAGAAAGGAAGATAGCTGCAATTACCGTAAATGAAAAGGACATTGGGTAAAAGACTGCAGAAAGTGGATTTCAGATGGAAGACCATCAAAGAATAAAAAATTGAGTGATATACAATCAAATACAGTATCAGCTAATATTGCATTAATGTCTATATCAGAGGACGTCTGTACATCATATTGGATTGACAATGGAGCTATTAGGCACGTTACAAACTGCTACACATATTTTGTTGACTTCATAAAATTTTATAGTCCCTGTGGCATTAAAGTTGTAGGAAATAAAACATCAGCTGCCCTTGGGAAAGGCACAGTAAAAGTAAAATTGACCATTAATGGAAAATGCCATAAAGTTGTTCTAAAAGATGTTTGGTATGTTCCGAAGATTAATAGAAATTTATTCTCTGTACTTGCCACTCGAGACAGAAATCAAAATAGTGAATTTGTGTCGACTCCTCCTGAGTGCCGGTTAAAAGTAGATGTGATGCTCTATGGTTCTCGCAGAGTAAATGGTTCATTATTCAAAGCAAATTTTGAGCCAATTTTGCCCAAAGAAATGATAGAACTTCATACTGTTGTAGCAGACAGCTCTTTGCTGCATTTATTGCTGCAAGGACATTTTGATACTCAGTGAAAGAATTCCTCTGCAATAATAGTGCTAGAATTTGATAACAAAGATGTTCGTGAAATTTTATATTCAAATGGAATTACTGAAACGGTGACACACAACACCTTACACCCCAGGACAAAATGGTGGCAGTGAACGAGAAATGCGAACCACTATTGCAATGGCTAGAACATTCAAGTGCTCAAATCCTCATGTCAGTTTCCCTGCAGCTATTTGGGCGGAATTTGTGAACAGTGCGATATACATACTAAACAGAGCAGGAAGGTTGTGACGGGCACACGCGTTTTTTCATTAACATGTCTTTTTGCGTTCTTTGATGCCAGAATAAATGGCAATTCTTTTCCAACCAACCCGAAAAGTAAAGTGTGAATGAAAGATGCAAATTAGGAAGCTTTTAAATAACAGAAGTTTAGAGTAGGCGAGGTGGCATTTGGGGAGTGTTATGATAGTCCGTGTTGCAAGTGTAAAGAGTATTTCGAGAAGTTAAGTCACTGTCAAGAGAGGCTACCCGTGACAGAGAGCCTTTAGTCAAGGTGGAACAATTCCACGTTGGTGAACCGCAACTTCAGTTAGGATCCGGTAGATTGCTAGTTCGTTGGACATTAAAGCAGAAGTTACCATTTTAATATTCGGATCTGTGTTTACATAGGAATTGAGCTTAGGTGAGTTAATTATTGATAGTGGTCAGCGTTACGTTATTTCGATATTATATATTGTGTGTTTCGCCATCGTAGATTCTCTCACATATCATATTAATACTGATGGGAGGCGTGGATTAATCAGGAATATTCAACAGAACTTCAAAATTTAGAACTCAGTTTGGTGGAATTCGTTTTCTTTCCCCATCACTGAGGGGTGAATTCCTCAGCAAAGGGTGCATACATTCCCACGCCCGGGAGGTCATTGCACTCATAAATATTGGGGTGTGTCATAGGATTTTCCCGCTCCTTGAGAAGGCAACGAACTTTGTGCGGTAACTCTGCGCTGGTTCCGGACCAATCAAAAGGAAATTAAGCGGACAAGGCAAATAGTCCACTCTAGAATACACTCTGTCGCAAAAAAATATATGCACCCAGAAGAAATTGAGCTACATTCACGAAATTTGGTATGCATGTAGTGTATATGAAAATAAACAAATGATTAAAAATTCAGAACAAAATATCATTTTATTAAGCGGTTATAGCTTGCAAAAGGTTAAAAATCAGTAAGTAGTAAAGCCACCTCTGGCAGCTATACAAGCCGAAATTCGGCGTGGCATCGATTCAATTAGATCACTTATGACCCCTAACGTGGAAGATCCTGCCATAGTCTTTGCATCTGTGCAGTTAATTCTCCTGTATCTCGGGACGGCTGCAGTTGCCTTCCCAGCGCGTCCAGACATGCTCTATTGGTGAAAGATCTGTGGTGACCTGGCAGGCCATGGTAGGATGTCATATCCTTGAAGACATTGTTGGGAGAGTCGCGCAGTATGTGGACGAGCATTATCCTGTTGATAAATGGCACCTGGGCGACTTGATAGCATGGGTAGCACAATCGGCGTTAAAATATCGTCCACGTATCTGCGAGCTGTCAAAGTGCCTTGAAGGACCACTAAAGATGATCGTGTGTCCCAAGAAATTGCTCCCCACACTGTCACACCTTGTGAAATTGCTGTATGCCGCTCGACAATAAATGCCGGATCGGACCGCTGGCCGGTGCGCCTCCAGACACGTGTGCGGTGGTCATCAGCACTGAGACTGAATCGGGATTCATCACTGAAGATGACACGTCTCCAGTCTGTCACACTCCAAGTTGCCCGAGGTCGGCAAAAATCCAGTCGACACTGCCTATGATGTGGGTCAGTGGTAAGCGTCTTAGCGGACGTCGGCTCCCTCAAGCCAACTTCGGTCAGTCGTCTCCTTATGGTTTCTCTTGATGGCACTGGATGTCTAGAAGGAGGTAAGTGGCGTTGAATCGATGCTAGCGACGTTGTTGGTGCCGAAGTGGCCACTCTTCTGATTGCACGATCCTCGCGATCATTTGTGTTCCTGGGACGTCCTGACCCTCCGCGACGGTACACTCTACCTTCTGTGATCCACTGTTGCCAACACCGAGCAACTACCATATCGCTCCGACCGAGGGGGCGGCCGATACGTCTATTCGACCAACCTGCTTCTCTGAGGGCCTATTATACGGCCCTATCAAAGTCCGTCAGCTGCTCGTACTGCCGCCGGTTACGTCTTAGAGGCATCCTAAGTCTCAATATCGTCTATCAAAGTCATCAGATTCGTTTGGATAGCCGTACGGCGCTCGTACTCATGCTTTAAACTCTCCCAGTTGCGCAACTAATATGCGCATAGCACACTAGCCTTGTCTCATTGGCTTCGAAATTTTAATCATTTGCATATCTCTTGCCAGACTACATTCTTGCCGAGTTTCGTGATTGTAGCTTGATTTCTTCTGGGTGCATATATTTTTTGCGACAGAGTGTATTATAGTGAAAAGGCATCGAACAAAAAGGGGATGCACCCCGATTTGGAGAGACTCGGAGACGGACATAGATAGAGACAGACTGAGCAGATCCAGACCTTGAATCTAGACTCCGCGGGACTCCGGGTGGCAACCATGTCACTACTCCATCCCACCTCCTATCTCTCTCAAAGCTAAGTTAAATCTTAATCTTGTTATGCAGTATATTTACAGTTACTTAAAAATTGTTATTCAATAAAATTAATTGTCACTATATACGATCAGATTTTTAATTTAGTGTGCAGTAATTTGTCTATTGAATATTAGTGTTTAATTTTAACTTAAGTCATGATGCGATGTAAAATTAAGAATCTGGGTTTTCATCATACAAGTAAATAAGTTATGATTAGCGTCGCATCATATTGGTACCGTGACCGTGTCGAACATCAGTTTTTACATTATTACAAGAAGCAGGATTAACACTGAACAAAGAAAAGTGTAAATTCGGTTGTGATGAATTAAAATATTTAGGTTTGATTATTAGTAAGGAGCGAATTAAAACGGACGAGACATAGGTTCGAGCTATAGTAGAGTGAAACCCCGAAGAAATTCTAAAGAGGTATCCAAATTTTTAGATATGTCCAAGTGGTACGCGAAGTTTATTAAGAACTATGCTAATCTATGCAAGCCCCTTTATAATCTTAAAGAGAAACTCAAGAAATTTTGCTGTTCAATACAGGCGCAGAAGGCATTCCACGCGGTCAAGGCGGCGATGATGAAAGCGCCAGTTTTAAAACTGCCGGATTTCGAAAAGCCTTTCCAGCTGTTACCGATGCCACTTCAATAGGTGTAGACGCGGTTCTAAATAAGGAGCAGAGACCAGTGGTGTTTGCCTATTGCACGCTTAGTAGAGCGGAGAGGAATTACACTGTAACGCAGAGGGATTGTTTAGCAGTAGTTTGGGCTCTGGATAAATTCAGACCGTATTTAGGTACACTGCCGATTAAAGTTATCACGGATCATGCTGCATTGACGCGTTTAACACATGGTAAAAATTTGTCAAGTAGGATGATTAGGTGGGTTCTCTAAAATTAGCAGAATTTAACATAGAATGGGAACATAGTTGTAGAACTCAAAATGCGGTGGCTGACGTTTTGTCAAGGAACCCGGTGAAAGTATAATAGAAGAAAAGTTAATTGTGCAGTAATTAGGGATTTGGTACTTTCGTCTCGTGAACAGTTAATCGAAGGGCAAAGAAAGGACCTGGAATTGGATCATATCTATAGATATCTGGAAAACCCAGAAGATAGCTCGGTTAATGCAACAATATGTGAGAACTGGTGTCACGATTTTAAGATGACTGAGGGCATGTTGTTTTATGCGAATTACGCAACGTCGTTTGATGAAATGCGAGTATACATTCGAAAGTCTTTAAGAAATGAAATAATGAGAAAATTTCACGAGAAGCCTATAGCAGGTCATTTAGGACGCTTTAAGACTTACAGTCGGTCGAAAAAATAGTTGAGCACCGTGACCCTTTCAAAAAATGATTGGAAATGAAAAACGACCTTTTTAGAAATGAAAACGACCTTTGCTGAAACCATCTCACTTGAAATTTATCATGAACCCCCCATCTCATTTGAAACGAAAACCATCTCATTTGAAACCGTCTCATTTGAAATTAATCATGAAAACCCCATCTCAGTTGAAACTAATCATGAAAACTGTCTCATTTGAAACCCTCTCATTTGAAATTAATCATGAAAACCATCTCATTTGAAACCATTTCACTTGAAATTAATCATGAAAACTGTCTAATTTGAAACTATCTCATTTGAAACGAGAATCATCTCATTTGAAACGAAAACCATCTCATTTGAAACCCTCTCATTTAAAATAATCTCATTTGAATCGAAAACCATCTCATTTGAATCGAAAACCATCTCATTTGAATCGAAAACCATCTCATTTGAAACGATAACCATCTCATTTGAAACCCTCTCATTTAAAATCATCTCATTTGAATCGGTCTCAACACCATATTTTGGTTCCCACCTTTTCGTTTCAAACGACTCTTTTTACATGACTCTTGTACACTTTTCCCCTACTTTTTATCCAAAACATGCATTTAAGATTTCCATCCAAAAGGAAAGTTAAAACGGCTCTTTTTGTATGAATTGTGTCCCTTTTCACCCAATTTTTTATCCCAACGTTGTTTTTAGAGTTTCGATTTGAGAGGGACTCAAAGTATCCCAGGGACGTTAAGAGGTATGGACAATGTAAAATTTTTCAGATTTCTCCCAAAAAATATTTTAGCACGGGTCGAGAGAAAATTTTTCATTCCATCTCAGAGAGACAATTTAGACAGGGGTCATCCACAAATGAAATTTAATCATGTCAAATGAAATGTATGCATTTTGACATGTTAAATGAAATGTATGCATTTTGGTGAGAAAACGGGGGATCAGCCCACTCAACGAGACAAGCCCTAACATGCATTTTGGTGAGAAAACAGAGGACATGCCAATTCAACGAGACAAGCCCTCCAATTTCGGTGAGAAAACAGAGGATATGCCCACTCAACGAGACAAGCCCTCTCATCTGGGTGTGATAAGAAGACGACACACACAACAGGTAAGTTTAATCTATATTATTCCAATCTCTTGTTGTATTTAATACTCTAATGATGTCATGTGAAACGATTCCTATTGGCTGATGCATGTTTTAAAAAAGATGCCATCCAACGTTGGCATATTGTGTGCCTTGAAAAAAGGGGGACCGAGTCAACTATTGTGTCGACTCGATCCCCCTTTTTTCGGTAAAATTTTTTTTGACTCACTTTACTAGATGGGCCGTCTGTCTTTTGCATTCAGCCGGCAGCTTGTTAAAGTGCTGCAGGTATCGTGCAAATCTATACGATTTCACCATGGTGCACTCGGATATATCAAGGTCCTCGTGCACCTCATCGAGCAGGGGCTCAGGCAGGGTGCGGTCATTCAAATACCGGAAATGGGGCAATATTTCCAGGTTGATGGTAAAAAGTCCAAGCTTTTCAAAAATCTTTCTGTGGTCCGAACTCTTGACGACAATGAGGCCTCTGTTTCCTTGGGCCAGGTGACAAAACTTGCCCCGGACACAGAATTCCAGGTATTCCAGAGGCACGGATCCGGGCAGGTGGCTTTTCAGGCTGAGCCGTTCATTAATGTACCTGTTGGCTCGGCTGTCTTTGGAAGTCGTAAGGAGATTCGAGTGGTCCACCGTGATACAAATCACTTTTGGATCTTTGCCATCCTCCGGTATGCTGGCAATGGACAATTCGATAGGAACAGGTTAGCCACCATAGTGAAACACGTTGGCATGGGCAAAAAACGCTAGATGAGACATGTTGCTGAGTGAGAATGCCTCTGGTGGATGAGCGCTCGCCTTTTATACTCTGCTGGGTTCACGTGAATCGATTTCTATTGGCTGTCGCTTTTCCAACTTTGAATCACCAGACATTTATTGCATGAAACAGCACGATTCAGCGCCAAAGGTTCCATCATACAGATGAATTTAATCTGCTGCATCCAACAGCACACGTTTTTAAAATACGGATAAATTTAATCTTCGTGCATCCAACAGCACAAGTTATTAAAATACAGATAAATTTATCCAACAGCACAAGTTTTTAAAATGTGCATTTCAATCTTCTTACATTATTTGACCCGAAAAAAGGGGGACCGAATTGACTCTTGTGTCGATTCGATCCCCCTTTTTCCGGGCCAATATCCATTTACTGTACCGTCACTTTGTAGCTCTATTCAGCATGCAGCTTATTAAACTGCTGCAGGTATTTGGCAAATTGATACGATTTTAACATGGTGCAGTAAGAAATGTCCTCTTCCTCGTGCACACCCTCATGCACGGGGTTGGGAAAGGTTCCATCGCAGACGTCTTTGAATTTCGGCAGGTTCTCCGGGGCCATGGCATACAGTCCGAGCTCTTGAAAAATTTTTTGTTGCTCCCCTCCTTTGACCACCATCAGGCCCCTGTTGCCTCGGGCCAGCTTACTAAACTTGCCCCTCACGCAAAAGGGCAGGTATTCCACGGGCACACTCTTGGGTAACGGGTGGTGTACCAGACGAAGACGGGCATTCTCTTGGCAGTTGGATCGAAAATCTTTGGGCTTGGAAGTTTGCCCGGCATGATTCACGGTGATGCACATGATTTCGGGATCGATGCCATCCCTGGTAATCGTGGCAATGGACAATTCGATGGGCACTGGCTTGCCCTCGTGATGAAACACGTTGGCATGCGCAAAATAGGCGGTTTGACTCAAAACAGACATGTTGCTTCAAACAGCAGAATGATTCTAGAAGGGGGTGGCTCGCTTTATCTATGGTCGAGGAGCGTGACGTCAGAGGGCATCCCATGGGCCAAAGCCTTTTCATGCCAGCTCTGCTCGTGTTTATCCAAAGCCCGCTTCCAAGGTTGGAGACCCACCATGTGCCAAGGAACAGGATCGTCTCGATGCATTTCCCAATCGTCCAAGGTCCCCCTGGATGTAATCCCCAAGGTCTGCCTCTTGGTACATGGCAAGATGCAGTGTGAATGCTAATTCGTGTTCCATGTCTCTGAGTAAAATGATGCGTCTGGCTTCTGAGCCCTGCTTTTATATTGGACAGAAGGAGAAAGTCGACTGATAAGAGAGAAGGAAATGTTTGATAAGGTATTTCAAGTAAAAAAGGAAAAAGACAGGGTTGAACAATCAATCATTTAATGATACCATTTACATTGGTGGGTTAAATAATGAATCCACTGTTGCCCAATGTCATGAGAGGATGATTTCTAGGCACCCAGAAAAAATGTTGTTTTGAACCTCCGAGGGTGACTGTTTGAGCCTTTAGGGTCCAAGGGTTGTTCCATGCATCTCTTTCCAAAAGATCGAGAGGCGTTTGACGTGGAGGTAGGAGGAAAGGGTCTGGGTGGTTTGTCACAACGAGGATCAGGGTGGAGTCACCTTGACATTATCCTTGAAAACAGAGGGTTCCACCCAAAGGTATTCTTTCAGGTTCAACAGGTGGAGTAGGTATTCTTCTGTTCAACAGTGGAGTAGGCATACTCAGTAGTCTTGAGCTGTGTCTCAGGCAGAGCAAGTCCGCTGCCTCAAGCAGGCCTGATAAACCACCTGTATGGAGAGGGTTTGGATTCATTTGCATCCGACGCAAGTCTCTCACCTTTGATAGCAGGTTTGGACCCACAGTCCTCACCAAGAGCGAATTAGGGACGGGGAGAGTCTGATCATGCAAGACTGAGAGAGGCCTTGTAACTCTCCACAAACAGGGTCGTTAGGGTTCCTCCACCAGAGCAGAACCCGCATTGAGACTGATGGCAAATGCTCGTGGCCAATCGACTACAGTTCGGCATTCAAAATGTTAAAGACGACATCGGAGTCACCAGTTTTGACTCTTTGCAGTCATGATGGGATTACCGTTTGTGTAGTCGGCAACACATCTTGCCGTTGAATGACGAGGTTGTCGAATCATTTGGGAAAATTCGCATATTCTGGAACGACCGAGTAGGGCTCAACTTCCACCAGTCTAGAGCAGAGCTTGCCATCTTCCAACCATAGCAGCTAATCGGATATGATTGACGAGGCAGGATTTTTGAACCACATGATGACTCCTTGAAGAAACACTGCGAGTGAATGAATGGCAACGGAAGGCTGTCAAACTTTTATACTCTCTCTAAAAAATTTTTTTTTACATGATTAAACATTTTACAGCTGGCCATTAATGTCCATGCTTCACCTCACCTTACATTCCTTGAAGAATTTCCCTGGTGTTGGGGAAAACCACTTTTGACATAATTGTACACTGACTGCCAACGTACGCTATTTTCGTCCGTCATAAGCATGGCAAGAGGTAAATATTCTTTTCCATTTTTTAAAATTTCCTCCAATTTTGCTTCGGTGGGTTCGCCGTGCAACATTCGTTCTTGAAACACCATCGATTCCAACAAAACGTGGATGGCACAATCATGGGGGGCTCTTCTCCCCGACCACACACGAAGCAATCCGATTGACAAGAGGACTGATCCGAAACGACTGGCATGGTGGCACGATCGATGTACAAAAGGGACGATACAATTTTCAAAAGGCACACATGCAAGAGGAAATTTCAAAAGGCACACATGCAAGAGGAAATTTCAAAAGGCACACATGCGAGATGAAATGATTATTGTAGAAAGGTGTTACGCTTATAAAATGTTAAGCAAAAAAAAATTTTTAAAAATGGAAAAGAATATTTACCTCTTGCCATGCTTATGACGGACGAAAATAGCGTACGTTGGCAGACAGTGTACAATTATGTCAAAAGTGGTTTTCCCCAACACCATTGAAATTCTTCAAGGAATGTAAGGTGAGGTGAAGCATGGACATTATTGGCCAGCTGTAAAATGTTTAATCATGTAAAAAATATTTTTTTAGAGAGAGTATAAAAGTTTGACAGCCTTCCGTTGTCATTCATTCACTCGCAGCGTTTCTTCAAGAGTCATCATGTGGTTCAAAATTCTCCTGCCTCGTCAACACTATCCATTAGCTGATATGGTTGGAAAGAATGGCAAGCTCTACTTTAGACTGGTGGAAGTTGGAGCCCTACTCGGTCGTTCTAAAGTATACGAATTTGCCAAACGATTCGACAACCTCGTCAGTCAAGGCAAAGATGTGTTGCCGGCCCACAAACAGTATCCCATCATGACGCAAAAGTCAAAACTGGTGACTCCCGATGTCTCTTTAACATTTTGAATGCCGAACTGTCGTCGTTGGCCACGAGTTTTGCCATCAGTCTCAATGCGGGTTCTGCTCTGGTGGAGAACCCCAGCAACCTGTTTGTGGAGAGTTACAAAACCTCTCCCGTCTTGCATGTCCAAGACTCTCCCGTCCCCAATTCAATCTTGGTGAGACTGTGGGTCCAACCCTTTATTCAAAAGGTGCAAGACATGCGTCGGATGCAAAATGGATCCAAACCCTCCATACAGATGGTTTATCAGGCCTGCTTGAGGGCTGAGAGACTTGCTCTACCTGAGAGACTTGCTCAAAGACCTGAAAGTATGCCTACTCCACCTGTTGAACCTGAAAGAATACCTTTGGTGGATCCCTCTGTTTTCATGGATAATGTC